>CM056946.1:6181889-7381889 GCA_029856935.1 Cyclocarya paliurus | reverse complement strand
GGGCATCTGCGAGGCGTAGGGAGAAAGTAGTCAGAGAGAGATTCGCATGGCTGGCTGCAGCAGTTTGCATGTACTGGCCGATATATAAAAGTTGCAATAGCAGAAGTTAGCATATTTCTGTAGTGTAGTGTTCCTTCTTGTGTTGGTGCTGCGACAGCCAGTTATCCACCACAGAATCTCATCCACAAATACTTATTCAGAATCAGAGATTTTGGATAATTTGCTGTGGCTCTGTACATTTAGAAGCAAAATAAAATAAAATAAAAATGAGCAGATAATTTGGGGGTGCACATTTGGCCACGCCAGCTTTTCGAAGCAAGGTCAACGTCTTTCCACAGATCAGATTTTGCGCGACATTTTGGGTTGGGGGCTGGCCTTTGCTACACCTTCCATTACTTTCAATGGCGGATTTCAGATTTTTCATGCATGTCGTTTCAAGAGACGGGGAAAAATTTATTAAAGAGTATGCTATATGTAATTATAATTTTATTTATAATTTTCTTAGTTTTTTTTTAAATTTAAAATTTAAAATTTTATAATTTTTAACATATTAATAACTAATATGTAAATTTTTTTAAATATATTTAATATTTTTCTTTATTAAAATAGCCCTCTTCGTCCTAATCACGTTTGTTTGACGGAGAAATGATTATTAATTTATTAAATCATTTTTATAATCTTATAATCACTTGTACATTGGATAATTATTAAATAATCTATGGATGAGCAATGCTATACAGCCTCTCAAATCTTTATATATCATATATATTTTTTTAATTTTTTTAATTTTTTTGTGAGTTTATTCTTTTTAAACTAATTCAATTATTCTATTAATTATTCATATATTAAATGTTTGATAAAAGAAAAAAATAATAAAAATTAAAAAAAGTATGGTGTGTGAAAATTGTGTAAATTTTTTCAATACAGATAGGCGTTAAGAGTAAATATAGTTAAATAATCTTAAAATATGTTATATAACTATTTTTACAAATTCTTTTTTCAACTTTATAAGATAATAATAGACTTATTACCCTCCTACCATCCTTTACTACTCTCTTTATTTTTTTAATTTCTTATTAATTATTAATTTTTATTTAATGGTTAAGAAAGTGACTATTAGTGAAATTGTATTTTTTTTAATTTTTTCTTAGTTATTAATGATATTAAAAAAATACAAATTTCAAATATATTATGAAGTAGTAAACGAGTGGTAGGAGGGTAGTAAAGTACCCTTTACTACTCTCTTTATTTTTTTTAATTTTTACTTAATGGTTAAGAAAGTGACTATTAGTGAAGTTGTATATTTTTTAATTTTTTATTTGTTATTAATGATGTAAAATAATGGAATTTCTTTTTGTTTAATAATAATATTCCTATAAGAATAATCCTAGTATGCTCTCTCATTTTGTCTACTCATTTTGACCATTCATATATTTAATTTTTTTTAATTTTTTTTTGTTTACTGATTAAGGAAGTAATTATTAGTGTATTGATATTTTTTAAAATGTTTAAAGATGTTAAAAAATGTGAATTTTTTAAAAAAAAAAAATGAATTTTGCCTAGGCTGTCGGGCGGCAACCTAGCATCACTCTTCCTATAAATACTTTACATAATAATATATTCATCATCCTATGATGCATCATTAAATGATTAAAAAACTATTTGATATTTTAATTGTCTATCAATTATTTAATTCTACATCAAAAGATGTTGAGAGGATAATGGTTAAAAAAATCATGAGTTATATTTTTCTATTTTATAGCTTATTCTATGAGACCAATGCTAGCCTTCATCCAAGATCATGCCATCCCTAGTCACGCTTATTGATATGATAGATTTTAAGCGAATTCATATATTAACTACTATATAACAACCATTTAAAAATGCCCCATATTTTGCATGACCGTAAATAATGAAATTTAGGATGAAGAAAAGCATTTATCATTTTATAAAAATACAAACATCCACTTAAGTTCTTATCTAAACTCAAAGATTTGGAGATGAAGAGTTACAGACAAGTGAGATTTCGAGGGCTACAAAATTTATTGACCACTTAATGCTACACGAGAAATTCGTGTGGATATCAATAAATGTAGTAGAATTCACTTTATGTATCTATTTCTCTTCCACTTACGGCCCATTAATAACCCATTACTTTGAGCAAGAATTTGGGATAATTTCTCAATCTCTACCCTCCATTTAAAATAGAGTTGTGAAAGAAAGTTATAAAAAAAAGTTGCATCTCTAGCGCTGTTCAAGCAAAATTAAGTAAGAAAAATTAGAGATGAATGGAGATATAAATACATTATTTCATAACTCATTTTAAAATGATCATCCAATGCTATAGCGCTATTTCTTAAGAAATATTAATCCTTTTTTAGTTTTTCATCTAATTTAAATTTTAAATTCTACATAAATGCATTCCATTTAAAAGAGACGCTGTGGGCTTGTATGCTTTATGACATTATGTATCCACAAGTCATTTTCCCTTTCGGGTTTCTCTTTTAAGAAAGAGTAACTATTAAAATATAAATATATTTAATTAATTTATAAAATTACCAAAATACTTCATATCTTATATACGGTAAATAGATTTTAGTTATTATAAATAGAAATTGAGAAGAACTTATTTTGAGATCAATGGATATTTCATATTACGGTACTAAAAAGGTTATGAGTTCATGAGCTTAAAAATTAAAATTAAAAACATTATTAGTTTATACTATGAGATAGTAATAGGACAATGATACAATTTCTAGCGTGAAAAATGATAAACACACGTAACTTTTCATAACACTTAACACAACATTCACTCTTCAGGTCTGGTTTACAGTGAGCTAAGAAACATATATAACTAAGTATTGCAAGCAAAGCACCGATGGGAAGGCCAATTGCCATCATAAACAGTGAGAAGCTATTTTTATGTCTCATCTTCTTCTCCAGTGCTGAGGATGTTGGACCCACCATCGGTGCTAAGTAACCGTCCGATTGGTTCAACTTGAATATCTCCATGCCGTTCAAGATAGCATCTGCAAAATCTGGGCTTGGAAACGAGCCTGTAGATTTGTAAGGATGCAGTGCGAGCCATAAATCCTGCTTAGCTTGGGTTTTTTTGGGAACCAACACGGCGTAGTCTTTGTGCACTGGAATTCCACTGCCGCCACTCCATTGGATCACATCCTCTTGTTCTTCTGCCGTTTGGTTATAGATGAATATAGAAAACACCCGTTGATTTGTGAGCGTAACTTCAATTTGAGTCTCGCAGAAATGAAGCCTAACCAAATAAAAGAACCCAGCATCCACAGGAAAAATCCAAGTGAGATTGTATTGCAAGTTCACGTTAGGATCCTTACCCATTGTACGGGAAGTACTGTACACAATCTCTGGTGCTGTGTATCGTGGAGTGTCTACGGTGTACTTAATTGAAACATTTGATCGGTGAGGCATGGTGCCAACTGCCAAGCGCCCTTCCAAAGATTGTAATCTTCATCCTGGTTCCACACTCGGGACATTCCAGTATCATCAACATTGGAAACAACTGCGCCACCCACGTTTAACCTATACAACGTCTCAAGAGCGAATGGGTTAATTTGAAAATAAAAGGGTTTGTTCGGGCCGCCTACAAGGGTCACTGTGGATATGTCTTGATTACGAATTATATATAAGCTATTTGGCATGGAAACAACCTCGAGACCGTTGTGAAGGCATAAGAGCTTGGAGATGGTATGAAGGTTACGTCAAGGCTTTGATTGTTTTGCACGTCGATAATGAATTCCTTGACAAGATATGTCGTGGAAGGATTTGAAGCGGAGACGGAGAGATAGGCGTTGAAGTTGCTTAAGAGGGTGAAGTTATTGGCGATGACGGAGAAAAAGGATTTGGTTATGTCGCGGTTGGAGTATGATGCAGGGTAAAATTACAGACGGAGGAACTTTGGGCCGGACGAGACGGGGAAGGAATAGGTGAATTTGGACTGCTGATCAAATATACGAGCCGTCATGTAGGGGACTTGGGAAAGGGAAGGGTCTTGTTCAGAGGCTTCGGATGACGATGAAGCGCTATGAATGTTGCGGGGGGAAAACTTTGAGTTGGAATCGTCTTCCCAGCGTCGGCCATCAAGTAAGGTAGAGTTGGAGGAAGAGCCACAGTTGAGGAGAAAATAATCGATTGGAGTGTAAGGAGGTAGGGTTTCAGAGGTGGTGATGGGGAGGGACGGGAAAAGATGGAGGATGGTGGAGAGGCAGAGAGCGAAGATTACCATGGATGCCGGTTCAGGTGCATATTGTCGTATTGACTGCCCTGGAAGGCTCGAATTCATTGATAGGAAAATGCTACACGCCCCGCTGAGGGCTCCCGCTGGGGTGTAGCTTGTTTTTTGACGTGTTTTTTTAAAGTTTTTATTTTATATAAAGTTTTTTTAATAATTTTAAATATTTTTTAAAAATAAAATAAATTCATATTATTATTAAAAAATATTTCTTTAATCAAGAAGTAAAATATTTTTTATTTTACTTCGTCATTAAGAAATTATTTTTTAATGACTTTTTTTACTTTCTGATTAAAGAAATATTTTTTAATGATATTCTAAATTTATTTTATTTTTTAAAAATATTTAAAAGTATTAAAAAAATCTATATAAAAAAAAACTTTAAAAAAACACATCAAAAAATAATGTTAAACCCCAGCGGGACTGTAGCATGTCCCTTCATTGATAATATGCAGCAGAACCCGGCCAGTGTGTAAAGCTGTTTTTAGAGATAAGATGAGATGAGTTTGAAAAAATTAAATTGTTTATTTTATTTTGTATTAAAATTTGAGAAAGTTGTAATGATTAGGTGAAAGAAGATGAAATATATTTGAAAAAGTTGAATTGTTTATTTTATTTTGTATTGAAATTTAAAAAAGTGTAATGATGAAATTGAAATGAAATGAAATATTTTTCGAAAACAAACGAGGCCTAAATTAAGATCTATTTGAATAATGAGTTGAAATGAGATAAGATGATTTTAAATAAAAATTAAAAATTAAAAAAATATTATTAAAATATTATATTTTAATATTATTATTATTTCAAAATATCCTTTTTGACACGCACGTTAATTGTTGTCATTGTGCTATGCTTCTTGTTGTTGATATCCATTTCGGTCCCAAAATCATATATTTTTTCCTCCGAAACGTAGTTACCTTTTTTTTTTTCAAGTTATTTTCTTTTATGGTAATTTTTATTTTATGAATATTTTTTATTTATAATTTTTGGACTAGATTTTAGCGAGATACTTATTTTATTTTGAATTTTGTTATTTTAGCTATAATTGGAATTTTACTTTTTTTCACCTATTTAAGCCTGACTTATGGTTTCATAAGAGATTTTTTTTTTTTTTTTAAGAAATCCTAATATCAGAACTAATCTCAGAGTTTTTTTTTTCTATTTAATTTCTTTTTCAATCTCTAACTTTCGTTGTTCAGCAAACTGTAAGAATAATATTAATTTTTATTTTATTCGGGCGTCCGCAGCATTGTTGTGAATACCGTACCGTATCGACTGGTACGACTAGTATTTTCCGTACCGGCCACCGGACCGGTACAGGTACACTATATGTTTCGTACAAGCTGAAATACCGGTCATACCGGCTGATATTTCGACTTTATTATTATTATTTTTTCATATTTTTAAACTACAAGTTTATTTTTTGACTCATAATTCAGATTAGACTATTTATTATTTATATATCTATGTATTTATATATAATTTATTTATATATAGACTATTATTTTAAAATATAATTTATATATATAATTTATACATATACCGAAATATTATCTCGAAACAATATACAAAATATACCAGTATCAAAATATTTCATTTCAATGACTCGATGGATACATCATCTAATACGGTGTTCAAAACATTGGTCCGCAGTCCAGTTGCATTGCTTTTTCTGGGTTGAATGTTAGGAATGTTGTGATTCCTGGAAAGGAAAAGAGAGAGGCAAAAGTGCAGTGAGAACAGAGAAATGATAGCAAGAAAGACGGCATCCCTTGGGCTTAATGCATTTATAGGTTTATAGCGCCATGCTACCTTTACCTTTAAAGATTTTTTCTGCGTATAACTTTCTTTTTAAACATTCTCTAAAAAGGCTAAAATTACTTATACGTAGGGGTGGATCTTTCCTTCTACGTCATAATATATATAAATATATATTTATATATTTATATAATATCCATAGCTACTCCTCCTACACTAGTAGACTTAACTTTCCAATCAGTGACTTTGACTGTATGAGTCATGACCTAACAACTCTTTTTTGAAAAATTATTATTTACATTTTTTTCTTTCTTGTATAGTTTATTTGTACATAAATGATGTCAAGATTATTATAATCTATTTCAAATCAATTATTTCAACCCAGTGACCGGGAGGAGACTATCCCTTCCAACTACTATTTACGTATTAAATCGGATCATTTCAGCATCAACCTAAATTTTTGATTGAACTGAATATATATAAAAAATATTTGAATATAATACTAGTTTTTGATGTGATAGACAGAGATATAAATAATAATGTTTAAAATAAGAATATTTCAATGTGTTGGAAAAGTGCGATCAGCCTTGGAATATGTCAATAATTTAGAAAATAATAGGTGCGATGCGACCAATAGAAAATTTTGCCTTAGGAGTACTTTCTTTTTTAATCCTTGTTGTTCTCTTTTGGAAAGCATAAACATGCCCATGGTAATAGAATGTAGAGAAATTTGAATAAAAAGTATTATATATATATATATATGAGTTATTTTATTTTTAAGTTAGTGTATAGAGTACTCTATCGGATATTACTTAAATAATAATATTTAATCTTTAAAATTAAAAATTAAAAATTAAAAATTAAAAATTTTTAAAATTTATCTTCTAAATTAAATTATGCAATGTAATCATTTTATTAGGATACTCTACCCACCAACTTTATAATAGATTATATATATATATATATATATGTATGTATTTTGCTTCATTTTGATGTCAATATGTAATTTATAGAATTTCTAATTTAAAAAACCAAACCCGAGTTTTCGTCAGGTTCATATAAAAGTCTTTAAATTAACTGTACGTCCAAATATGGTCCACTTCTAAAGCTAAAGTTGGTGTATGAAATATCAATCACTTTCATGGAGAAAATTGGATTCCAATGCATGCGATGCGATGGGGTCGGCCTGCGTGGCAAACAACTTGATAATGGATTAACTTTCCAAGTCAATATCAAACCGCAACACAATGTTATTTTAAGATAAATAAATAATCTTATTAATTTATAAATAAAAGCTAACAAAAGAAAGAACAAAAATTAATTGGCTATAAATTCTAATCTCTCTCCCTCTCTCTTAAGTCCAGCTTATTCTTTGGTACCGGACAAGATTTATAAGAAGTACTTCATCTATTAAGTAACTATACACTACACATCTATCAAAAAATAATAGAATTTTGTTATACAATCTCCACTATATTTCATATTTTTTTTAATTTTTTTTTGAGTTGTTTTTAAAACTATTTCAAATTTTCTATGCACTATTCATAAAATAAATATTTGATAAAAAAAATTAAAAAAAAAAGTGATATGTGGAATGTAAGTAAATAATAAGAAGTTGTAAAATTTTTTTTAAAAGAATAAAAGATAAAAAACAAAGACAGTACTTATATTGTGTAGGAATGATGATTTTCAAAATCAAGTACTATTAATAGATCACTATCAAAAAAAAAAAAATAGATAGGAAAGATGGTGACTTTTTTGGTTGTTGTCTGACTTTTTCTTTTTCACTTTATAGCCTAAAGAAAGTTGGTTAATCATAATTGGGTTAGTGCTTAATTATTGGAGGAGAAACCCGATCTTTAAACCATGTAAAGACTGAACCATGTAAAGACTAAAAATATAGGTTACTTATGTGTCAAAGCTATTTATATAATAGAATGGGAAAAAAAGATTACAATAATATATTATATCTAGTTATAATCCTTCTTTTTGTTCAACAGAGAATGAAAGAGTGAAAATGAATTGAACGAGATCAAGGATGAATATTTTTTTCTCAAGAAGTAAATTTAAAAATTAGGATAGCAATTTGAATTGTTTTTTTTATTTTATATTGGAATATGAAAAAGTTGTAATGATTAAATGAGATGAGTTGAGAAAATTATGAAAACAAACGAGTTTCAAAATAATTTAATTTTTTCAAATTTTAAAATAAAAATAATATTAAAAAAATATATTCTTATATTATTTTATTTAACTTTTAAACTTTAATCTCAACTTATCTCATCTCACCTAATCTCATTTACGAAAACAAACGATTAATTACATGTTTGATAACAATATATTTTTATATAAAAATATTTTTCTTTGTTAATTTGCGTATAAACCAATCAATTAAAAATGTTCTACATATGTAGAGTGTAACTTCATAAGTATTCCTTCCAAAACTTTAATCAAGTACTTCATTTAAAGATTTTTTCTCTGTAATTTTTTCTTTTATGCATATGATTGTGCTAATTGCTTTTGCCAAAGTGAATGGGCCTACTTATAATTGGACGTGATAATTAAGTTGATAATGCTTAAAAATGTATATTTTTTCTATATATGCTGCTAACTTTATGGAGTTGGAACAAAACTGATCGGATCGGAGCTCTTCATCCTCACCTAATCGTTTCTCAAGTTATTACACACGATCTCCATGCTCACACCTATGATCTTGTTCGTCTTCTTAGCTTTCCAGCTTCTATGTCATATATCCATAGCTACTCCTACTCCTCCTCCTCCTCCTCCTCCTACACCTCTTTACACTGCAGATGATGATCATGATGATATTTCACTCAACTGCGGTGCTTTCGGCAACTCAAAGGCTATGGATGGGCGCCTATGGATCGGAGAAATGGACTCCAAATTCACTCCCCTCGAAGATCACAGCCACCCCAAATCTGTTACCTCTACAGCCCAACAACAAGACACCGTCGATACTGTCCCCTACACAACTGCTCGTTTATCTTATTCCCCATTCACGTACGTGTTTCCAATCACGGCCTCCGGACAAAAGATCCTTCGCTTCTACTTTTACCCGGCTTCTTACGTTGGTTTTGATAGGTCTAAGCTGGACTTGTTCACCGTTCAAGCAGGTTCGTTCATCTTACTTAGAAACTTCAGTGCTTCCCTTCTTGCTAATCACTTGGGCAAATATACTCTCTCTAAGGAGTTCTGTATCAACATTGAAAAGGATCAGAATTTGACTTTGACGTTCATCCCAACTCCAAGTCGTGGTTCTACTAATTTCTATGCTTTTATTAATGGAATTGAGATTGTCTCCATGCCAGACGACCTGTACTACAAGCCAGAAGGTGAGGGCATACCGTACATAGGCCAAAACTCTATATTCTACAGATTCTATGACATGGCACTGGAGATGGGTTTTCGATTACATGTGGGCGGGAGATTTATATCATTGATAGAAGATGCATACATGTATAGAGAATGGTCCGGGGATGGAAATTATGATGGCGGCGCCGTACCCCCTCGTGAGCCATACTTGAATCTCACATACACGCAAATATCAAATTACAATATTGCATCCACTGATCAGGTCTATTGGTCTGCAATGTCCATGGGTCATAACATGAGTACCAAGAACATGCTGATCTCTAATTTGACTTGGGGTACTTTGCACGTCGATTCGGGATTTGAGTATCTGGTGAGGCTCCAATATTTCTGCGAAATGGAGCGGAAGGTTACAAGCCTTTGTCAAAGGCAATTTATCATCTATATAGATAATACCACAGCCAAACATGTCGCTGATGTAATGCTGTGGAGCGAAGGTAGGGATACGCGGCCTGTTTATCGTGACTACGTGGTAATGATCCAAAATGATCAGGGAGTTGAGGGCAAGCGTAAGCTTTTCATTGCAGTACTACATCCTATAGCAACTCCCACAACTTACAAAAATGCCATTTTAAACGTGATTCAAGTGTTCAAGTTGGCCAGCATGAACCCAACGCAGAGCCTTCCCAGATCCAATCTTGAATATGTGACCCCTCCACAGCCAGCTCAAAAAACTGCTCCAATGACTCATGTGGCTCAAGAACCTACTACGACGGTTGTGGCTCAAGAAACTACTACGACGGTTGTGGCTCAAGAACCAGCTGCTTTGTCTTCATGGTCAAAGAAAACAATATCAATTGCCATTGGAAGTGTTGCGGGCTTCTTGGCCGTCGCAATTCTAGTGTGCTGCAAGGCTCTTTGGAAACCGGGGAACAAGGACTGTGGTTCTAACAATTCACTAACGAAGTGTTCAGCACCTGACAAAGAAAAGTCAACACGGGCAAAAGCCTCATCACTGCCCGGAGAGCTATGCCGCCGATTCTCACTAGAAGAAATCACAACAGCAACCCACAACTTCCATGAAGAATTGATTATTGGCGTTGGTGGCTTTGGGAAGGTATATAAGGGTCTCGTTGAAGAGAGTACAATGACTGTGGCGATCAAACGCTTAAACCCAGAGTCAAAGCAAGGTCGCAAAGAGTTCTGGACGGAGATTGAGATGCTCTCGCAACTTCGCCATGTCCACCTCGTCTCTCTCATTGGTTACTGCAATGACGAGGGCGAGATGATCCTCGTCTATGACTACATGGCCAATGGGACACTTCGAGACCACCTCTACGACACGAATAGGGATCCCCTCCCGTGGATACAAAGGCTCGACATTTGCATCGGAGCAGCCTGTGGTCTGAACTACCTGCATACGGGAGGGAAGCACCCCATCATCCACCGTGACGTAAAGACGACCAACATTTTGTTGGACAAAAACTGTGTGGCCAAGGTTTCGGATTTCGGGTTGTCCAAAGTGGGTCTGGAAAACGCTGCTGTTAGTACCATGGTAAAGGGCACGTTCGGGTACTTGGATCCGGATTACGCGAGACGTCGGCAACTGACAGAAAAATCGGACGTGTACTCGTTCGGCGTAGTGCTGCTTGAAGTATTATGTGCCCGAAAAGCACTGAACCCAAAATTGGAGGAGGAGCAATGGAATTTGGCCAACTGGGCCAAGAAATGCATTGAGAAGGGGATCATGGGTGAGATCATAGATCCGAATCTGATGGGCAATATAGCTCCGGAGTGTTTCAAGGTGTACATGAATGTCGCAGAGAACTGCGTACGTGATCAGGGGATCCAACGGCCCACCATGAACGATGTTATGGGAAACCTCAACTTTGCATTGCAACTACAGAAGGAAGCAGACATTGTGAAGAAGGAAGCCAATCCAGCCGACAACCAAGCCTATACGGAAGTGTTATCATTCGATGTTTCCGACATCACCGGAGCTCGTCGATACAGTAACGTTTTCAGTGGACATGCGTCGGAATCGGATAGTGGGACCTGGTTGATTAGTAATAATACAGGGGATGACCACCCGAGTCGAATTGATACGGATAGCTAGGTGTGAAGATTTGTTTAGGGATAACGGCAACTTTGCAGAGGTATTTTCTTCGTCTGGATTCAACTTAGTCAAAATTTGGTTAAGGTTTAAATCTATTATAATAGATTCAATAAATAAATAGTAATTTTAGCTTTCATTATTTTTACTGGCCAGCCTCTCTTTCTAGCCAAACATTATTTTATCAAATAAATCATCTTTATGAACTCCTAAAAAATTATTATTTTTAATAAAAAATTCATCTGGCCAGTTCATTTCTTCTCCGTCGAGTTCTCCGGCGTGAGCATAATCAGGATGCATTTCTGTAGTATGAACTCCTAGCGTCACTGCAGAGAGCGTTTGTGGGCTTCAACTTTTCTTTTATACAAGGGATGAGAGCTAAAACAAAATTAAAATATTACAGAAGAAGACAAGAAACTATCAAGACCAAAGTTCGGGTGAGGTAGAATTAAAATAAATGAAAATATTAAAATTAAAATTAATATTTTTATAGAATAATGATAATTTTGTTAAATCTGTTATTTGATGTTATTTAATTAAATTTATAAAAATAAATTTTTTAATTAAATTTTATTAATTCCATTACTAATGCTGATATGATACTTGATTTGAAAATGATTTGTTATGGTTTTTTTTGGATGGATTTTCATAGGCTTGTTCAATGGAGCGTAGCTTTTGGCAGATAGGCTTGTGTCATGGAGCGTAGGTCTTGAGATGCACTCAACATTCTGCTAGAGTGAGTAATGCAGAAAAATAAAATTAGGATTTCTATCATAACCGCATATATATGTTTATTTTGAAAATGGAATTGAAGTGAGAATTTCACAACTTTTTAACAAAAACGCCATTTTTCTTATTTTTAAGTTTTCATTGAAAATAAATTAAAAATTAAAAAAATGGTCCAGTAGTGGCCAGCCACCTATAAAAAAACCCCTGGGGGGTGACCGGCACACCACCTATCAAAGCCTTTCAAAGGCAGTACGGCCACCCCATGGCCATAGGGTTAGCCACCCTCGTTCATTGTGGCTGGAAGGGTTGCCTCGACCACCCGCAAATATTTTTGAAAAAAAAAATGTCTTTTATAAATTTATATTAATGTCTTTGTAATCCTCTCATATTTGGGCGGAAGGACTATTTCTCGTGTTGGAGAAATAGTCCACCCGCAAATATGATTATGTTTGGAAGGTAAGATGAGAATTTTGTGTTTTGTTTTAAAGTTTAAAATATTAGTTTTTAATTTTGAGATTTGAAAAAGTTAAATTGAAATTTGAAAAAGTTGTATTGGGATTTGAAAAAGTTGAATTATTTATTATATTTTATATAGGAATTTGAAAAGGTTGTAATGATGAGATGAGATGAGATGAGAATTTTATTGAAGATGAAACTTCCAAACATAATCTAACTATTCTCTCTCTCTTGAGAAAATAACAAAACAAAAGAACGGTTATAATTGGGTCAACAAATGAGGCCATGATTGACAAGAAATGGTAGGAGACTTCAATGGATATTCACAACAAACCAACACATAAATATATAGTAATAGAGTCGATAAAGAACCCAATAAAATCAGATCAATTTAGGAGATGTTTGGATTCGAAAGTGTTCTCAACTCTCTTCAACTCATCTCATTTTCAGTATTATAACTTTTTTAAATTCTTACACAAAATATAATAACATATTTTTTTTTCAAATCTCAAAAGAATCTTCCTAAATTCTCATATCAAAATATAATAAATAATTTAACTTTTTCACATTTCAAAAGAATCTTTTCAAATTCTCACACAAAAAATAATAAACAATCTACTTTTTTAAATCTTAAAATAATATTAATATTTAAAAATAATATTAATAAAATATCTTATTCTACTATTCACAAACCACCTCAACTCATCTCAACTCTCCTCCCAATTCAAACAACCCCTTAGTTGAATCTCATAGATGACATATCGTTTAGAACATTGAAGATTATCTGGCATGAAATACTATGAAGACATCATGGAGTTGAGGCAAAATGTGGTTGAGTTTCTTTTTCAACAAGATGCTATTAAGTTCTGCACTAAATATAAGTTAGATGGATATGTTTGGGGTAAAGATGAGATTTCTCATCTCTATTTCTATCTCATCTTATCATTACAACTTTTTCAAATTTTCATAAAAAATATAATAAACAATTCAACTTTTTCAAATCTCAATACAACTTTTTCAAATTCTAATATTTTAAATTAATATTTTAAACTTTTATTTTAACACTATTCACAAAATTTTTAAAAATTTTCATTTTATCTCACCTACCAAGTAAAACAGTGTGTGCGTGCTTAAAATTTCTCGTTTAAACTCACAGAAGTGACCTCATGTTTCATTTTTAGTTGCGGAGACTTGGCTGCTAGAGAGAAGTAATATTACACAAATAAAAACATCAAAAGATAAAATTAGTAGTCAAATGATTGAATCGGCCGGAAATATAGCCACAATAGAGTTGGGGTGGATCTCCGTCCCCCTAGAGCATTTTTATTGGAATAACTAGCACTGTTCAACCCGACCCGACCCGACCTGACCCGAAAGGCATGTTCCGACTCGACCCGATCGCTTTACCCGATTACCCGAACTGCTCTCATTAACCGATTACCCGATCGGGTATTTTCCAAAAATTAACCGATTAACCGATTTTTTTTTTTTTTTTTAATTTGATGTTCTTATTTTTTTCTCAGATTTACATTGAAACAAACATTGTTTTCTTATTAATGATAAAAACAATAATGATCTTATCGTTTATGCCACACTACAAGCAAACAACCTCCTGTGTTCTCACGCTTGTACGATGTTGGGTTGGCAATTACTCATATCAATTACTCCCCCTTTTAGGGTCTCCACTGTTTGTGACTTTAGATGGTAACCCAAGATGATCAGTCATCCCCCAGTACAAGTATTTATATTTAATGAAGATTGCAATGGTTTTGATTGTTGAGTTTGCTGTAGAGGAAGTGCATGAACCAGAATCCTGCCTTATTTCCACGGCTTTGATTATGTTCTTTCAAGTTTGGAGATCAAACTGTGTCTATGGTTTCATTTTCGAAAGTTTTAAGGAATAGAAATAATGTGACATAGCGAACAACATCCAAGGTTGAATGTAGTTAGCTATAAATTGCTTGCATTTTGTGCCAATTCCAAAAATAAATCATGATTTGTTTACCAACATGCATGGACTATGAATAGGCAAATAAAGGTAAGGGTACCAATTTCAGCATGTATACAGTTTGGTAAAAGTATATTCCAAGAAAGCAACTTACTTATCAAAAAAAATATTCCAAAAAAGCAACTTGTCATACAACTGCTAACAAAGAGACCTAAACGCCAATAATCTCGTTTTGCTAGAGCTGCAAAAATGAGAGACTAACTATAGAATTTGGACTACCCACCTGCAAAGACAATTCAAAAATACAAATGGTATAAGATTCTTCTCTTATCAAGCATATTTGAAGCTGCCAACATATATGGGAAACAATCAAATAAGAAATTTCAATAATCACCGTGAGTTCAAGTAAGGAAAATTCAAGTAATCTTCAATCGGCTTCATTCAAAATATTCATCAAAGTCATCTCTACATGAAAAAAAAAATTATGTTAAAAATATAATTAATTGAAAGGACTATATGAAAATATTTTTTAAATATGAATCTTACCAGTATCTAACTTGTAGCTTTCCGCATCTTCCATTACATCTTGGGAGTCATAATTAACGGAGGGAGACATCAACCAATTTTGTGTGCAGATAAGAGCTTCAACTGTTGCAGGGGCCAATGAGCTACGGAATGAATCTAAGATACGACCTCCAACGCTAAATGCCGACTCGGAAGCAACAGTAGATATGGGAATAGCTAACACATCTCGAGCTATATTAGCAAGGATCGGAAAATTGATTGAATTCATTTTCCACCACATTAAAATATCAAAGTTGGGCGTCAATCCTTCAAGGCTCCCCATAAAATATCGATCTAACTCTGATTTGGACTCTATGACACCCTTTGATGCTTGATACTGCCGATACCTACTATAAAGATCCGTCGCATTATAAGACGTTGTGTTGCTTTGACTCTCATCAACACTTGAACCTACATTGGATTTTGAATATTGTTTATACATCCGCTCAAGCATCCTCCTTAACCTTGTAACAAGTTCGGATGCTCGCTCATGGCCAAGAAAATCTGTAAACCAAAACTCCAAAACTTCCAACTTGGCACGCGGATCAAGCACAGCTGCAATAAGTAAGATTTTGTTTACTTTCTCAAAATCCCCCCAATACTTGTCATATTTCAATAGCATCCTCTTCGACATAGTTTTCAACATATCATCATCACCCATAGAAATGTGAAGTTGCAAATGGTTATAGATTGAAGCTATTTCTCTGATGAATAAATGTGAAGTTGCATAAGTTGAGCCTGAAATCGTCAAGGTGACATCGTAAAAAATCTTCAAAAATGGTATAAAAATCTTGACAATTTTCCAATCATCTAAAGTTGGTGGTCCTTCTCCAACCTCACGTAAATGCGGACCAAACTGATGGTCTTCATCTTGCATCACCTCAAAAGCCGCATAATAATTGAGGGCTGCACTCAACATCAGATATGTTGAGTTCCATCTAGTTGGAACATCAAGAGAAAGAAGTGCACCACCCAAGATATTTTGTCTCTCCGCGCATGACTTGAAATTTTCAAGTCTTGCAAGGGAAGACTTCACATATTTCACCGCATTTCGAATCTTTACAATCGATCTATCAATTTCTTTCAAGCCATCATGAACAATAAGATTCAAAATATGTGCACAACATCTTATGTGTATAAAGTCATTGTCTAGTTCCAAACAATCTTTAAGTTTGGTAATCTTCCTCAAATAATCAATGGCCGTAGTATTAGATGATGCATTGTCTACTGTGATTGTAAATATCTTCTTTATGCCCCATCTAAGTATAGATGACTCAATCTCTCTTCCTATTGTCGTCCCTTTATGATTAGGAACTTTCATAAAGCCTATAATTCTTTTATGCAAAACCCAATCATCATCAATAAAGTGAGATGTTATGCACATATAGTTAAGATTTTGCACTGATGTCCACATGTCAGTAGTGATGCAAATCTTATAGTTGGATGCCATGAATATGTCCTTTAACTTGTCTTTTTCTGATAAGTACATTTTTATACAATCTCGCATAATAGTAATACGAGAGGGGATTGAAAATCTAGGCTCAACTGCAGCCATAAAGTCTTTAAATCCCTCTTTTTCTACAAATCTAAATGGTAGCTCATCCACAATTATCATCTTAGCTATCGCCATCCTTATTTTCTGCTCATTATACTTGGCAAGTCCAAAACTAGGACTGCTAGTTGTACCATCCACCCCATCCCTCCTAGGTTCGGTCGTTTTTGATTGGGGGTTATCCCTTCCAATCCTAGTCTCAAGAAAGGCCTTACATGTGTCAATATGGTATCTCAAGGATGAAGTACCTTGTTTCTTAGAATGACATAATAAACTCTTACCACAGTAATTGCATGCAGCTCTTTGGTCATTGGGATCCTCACTCTCAATCTTAGAAAAATGAAGCCATACATCCGATCTACCCCGAGATCTTTTGATAGGAGGGCGAGCATAAGAATGAGTACTTGTAGGGAGAGAACTATCCAAATGAATTACATCAGGGATTGATTCAGACCCTGACGAAGGCACAGTATCACTAGACTCCATAACTGCAATTTGAGATAAAGAAAGCATCATTAATATATATATATATATATATATATATATCAATATATATCACACACACACACACACACACACACATATATATAGACACATATATCATACAATAACCACTGACATTGAAAGATCAGAGGAAGGCTAAAAAACCATATGATTGTGACAGATCAGAGTACTTGTAGTACCGGTTTTCATACCAAGGATTTAGGCAAACTTAAATATTTTATTTGTGTTGAAGTTGCTAGGTCTAAGAATTGGTATCTCAAAGGAAATATATACATGAACTATTAGAAGAAATTAATTTATTAGGTGCTCAGCCTATTGATGTTCACATGGATCCAAATCACAAACTCTTGAAAGATGAGCATTATGTAGAAATCCTTGTAGATATATTATCGCCTAGCATTACATCACCATGGGATATCGTACCAACACCAACCATCTCATATACAGTTACTAAGCTAGGTTTTAGAATCTTAAGACTAAGTTAGAATATTTCCTTCTTAGGTATCCTTAACAATCACAATATCAATATTAATATCAATATCATTCACATATCCTACAAAAAGAATGTATCCTGCATTAGGATGCAAGTAAAATACTGAACTGTTGATTTTGGGATCTGCAAGGATAAAGTCCAATACTGCAAGGATTAAGTTTTTGTGGGATGAGAAACCAGGTGAAGGCAAGTTGAAGCCAAAGCTGAGAACTTTGTTTATGGTATTCTGAACCCCAATTCTGACGGTGTCATTAGTTAAACAATAAAATTAAGCAAAGCTAAAGTCTTTTTACATGGTAATGCCGTCAAGACAACTCTTACATTGGAGGATCTCAACTACTAGTGAGGTTGTAGCTGTTGAGCCGAAGAAATTCAAAGTCCCTACCAATAAATATTGCAGCATCGCAGTATAGAGAGATAAGCAATTTACTTTCAAGGATTAATGTGTCTGTAAGCACCAGACTCTTCTTGCCAAGAAAAAACAAAATAATCTCAACAAAAACATAAAATAAAAATACCCACGAGTGATAAACCAAAAATCTCAACAAAAACGCAAAATCAAAATAATCTGTCACCGAAAAGGGGAAGAAAATGCCTCTACCAGTAATCCAAACTTGATTTTTATTCATACCTTCTGTCCGAAAGAGAGAATCACGAAGAAAACAGAAAACCCAAAAGTTCAACAACCAAAATCATCCATACCTTCTTCTGTCCGAGAGAGAGATTGAGAGACTGAACTTCTGAGAGGAGGGTCTGAGAGATGAGTGAGAAAGCAAGTGCCCGAGTTTGGATGAAAGGATCGATAAAAGCAAGAAAAAAACGACGCCGTTTTCCCGACTGATTTCGGTTAAACGGTTTAATACCCGATTAGCCGAATTATTTCGGATTCCGAACGGAATTCTTCCGTTTCATTCCAGGTCGGGTAATTCGGTTCGGGTAATTCGGAAGTAGCGGGTCGGGTCGGATAAACGGCTTTAATTTACACCCCTAGGAATAACCAAATAAAGTCACTCAAATGGCTAATAGGACATGAAAATATGCTACATTAGATTAAGCAAATTCATTTAAGAGTAACTTTTAGCTACAGTAAATCCAAACCTTCGGTCATATTTGGATGTGTATTGTAGCTTGATCAAAGCAATTGTTTACTGTTATTCTGTTTTTCTCCTCGTGATTTTTTCTTTTTCTACCAAAGTTTGTTGCTTTTCTTTTTCCTTGAGTTTTTTTTTTCCTCTTCGTTTCTACTTCTTTACTCTACTCTCATGAAATGGGCTGGTCCGATTGAATTACCATTGAAAATATGATTTTTTTAACCAATAATTTTAATTAAAATATGATTACTAATTAATATATAATCAGAAGAATAGTAAAATATGATAAAAATAAATAAATTTAAAAATTGTAAAAAATATTAATATTAAATTATTATTATATAAATAATAAATAGATTATCCAATATGAGGATTAGATGTGAATGAAATAGACAAAAGTAAATTCATATTATATTAGTTAAAAATTAGGTTTAGTTTTGACTATTCCAATGAGAGTGCTCTAAGGGGAGATGATCACCACCTTTAGGGTGACTTGAGGGGTGTAAATCCTGATGCAGATTCATGTACTTGATTATACCTAGATCCTCATTTAGGTTTATAATGCAGTTCGGGTACCCACTTAGGTTAACTCAGATATAACCCAGACGGGTTGCCTAGCCTTACCCGGTTACAAAAATCTGAGTATCCGAATAATTGGGTTGTAACCAAATATCCTAATTTGTCAAAAAATCATTTTAAAGTGGAAGATTACAAACATAAATTTACATTGTTTCACTTATAAGACTTTTTTTTTTTTAAATGTCCTGTAATCCGGTATTAACCCCATATCCACATTATATGATAGTACCCACATCCAGATAGAGGAATGTGGAAGATCCGAATACCCACTTGGATGATCCAGTTTTCCAATGTTCGGATTGGACTAAAAAACTAGCCTAGATGTACTACCATCGCTACGAATACGCCACGAAGTGCACGCACATGACTTCTTGTTGGAATATATTCACTAATGGTGGTTAATTTGATTGGGTATTGTAAATTAGGAGTGTAAAAATAAATCGAAACATTAGTTAGACTTATCGAATAGGACCTCTTATTTGTAACGAGTTCGGTTTGGTTCTAGTTTTTTAAAACAGAAATCAGTTTGATATCAATTTTTATATTTTAAAAATCAGTTTGAACTGAATCGAATTGATATTTATTTTTAATTTTTATATTATATATAAAAAACCTGTTATATAAGTTTGTACAAGTTGATTTGTAATTGAAGTAGTAGCATGTTGCCTATCTCATGCAGTGTCTATGAAACCGCTTGCCTCTCAATTTATGCTACAGTGTAGTGCACAGTTGCACTTTGAGACAGGTTGTTTTTTTTTTTAAAACCGCTTGGCTCTCAACTAAGCAGTGCACAGCTGCACTGTGAAACCACTTGCCTCTCAACTTATGCAGTGCATAACAACACTGTTGCGGTGGTATGGCCACACTAGGGTTATATCGATCTCGCTTTCGAATTATAAGAATGATTGGTCCTTTATTCGAATAGGATATATGCATATTTCTTCGAAGTGCCGTGATCTTTATAAGATATAAACGTGAAGGTAAATTATATTGCTCCTTTGGAAAGGGACGTTATGGCCCTGTGGGCTTATAAACTAATAAAATGGAAAAATGTAATCAGATAAAAGATTTAGAAATCAATGAAGGTGGTAATCTGGAAAAATGACTAGACAGATTGAAATCGAAAATTTCAATTTTGATAATGAATCAATCATATCGGTTCTTAAATTTTTAAATTTAATATTGTTCGATCTTAAAATATGTTTAAAATCGAGTCAGACCAAACTAATTACACGCCTATTGTAAACATCCACCCCCACTGGAATGCCAACCTCTTTATTAAAACAAAATCACATTAATTTTTTTTATTGGAAAAATCACATTAGTTAATTTCATTAAAACGGCATGATTGGAGTGGCAATATTCACACTAGAAATTAATATTAATCTAAATAAACACGAAAAATATATATTAACAAATCAATAATTAAGATAAGAGCAATGATACGTATAATTTCTAAAATTTTTAAATGAAAATTGTATTATAAATTTAGTTAATTTTATTTTTAATTTTATTTAAAATTATAATAATATTCTTATCAAAATAATATTTTTATTTTTCATTTAATAAAAAATTTACAGGACTATAAATAAAATTTATCGCAATATATTAGAACTTAGCGGGTAACTTATGGAAAAATTAATTTACTAAATTGACCATTTTTTTCCCCTCAAACTACTTCACGAGCGAAGAACTCATCGTCTGAGAGCCAAAACAAATCTCCCACCACCTGAACTGAACGTAGGCTTCGGATTCAACCGAACAATCTCTCCGATGTGGGAACATTCTCGCCGAATCAATAACCCTTCGTCGAGCTTTATAACGGTGTCTTCTCCGCCATGATCAGACGCCAAACCTCCGCCTTTACTTCCTTCTCACTCTCTTTCCTCTTCCTCCTCGTTTCTCTCTCTCTCCTCCCTTTCAAACCCTCTCTTCTCCCTTATCAACCGCTAACCCTAAGTTCCTCACAACCCAATTCAACTCTGCCCCAAACCCCTCCCCCTCGCAACAACTACATCGTCCGGTTTCTCCAGTACAAGCCTGCGGAGGAGCATCGGGATTATCTCGAGTCGAGCGTTCGATCCGACGGCTGGGAATGGATCGACCGGAAGAATCCGTCATCCAAGTACCCGACCGATTTCGGATTGGTTTCGATCCAGGAGATTGCGAGGGAGAGGGTGATTGGGGAGATTAGGAAATTGGGGCTGGTGAAGGATGTAAATGTGGACTTGATCTACAGGAGGGGTTTACTTGAGCGGAAGAGGAAGGGTAAGGCTGGCGCTGGGGGTAGGGCCAGGGTTGGCGCTTTTGTCGACGGGAAGAAGCGACCAGGGAAGATTTTTACGGCGATGTCGTTTAGCGAGGGCGATGGCGAGGGGGAGTATTATTCTGCGATTAGCAATTCTTCGATTAGGTGGGGACGCCACTTTTTGATGCAGGTAATTGTCCCTTTATCTGTATGATTTGAATTCTGTTTGGTTTGGGCCGGGGGGAGAGAGGGGGGGGGGGGGGGTATCGAGGAAGGGGAAAGGGAAAGGATTGAAATCTGGGGAAGTTTTATGCTTTTCTGCTTTTTTGGATAATTTGGTTGCTTATAAGATATGAAGAGCCCCGCGTTTATTAGTCAGTGGAATTTAATGTCGGTCAAATTCTTGGTTACTGATAGGGAGCATTTGTCAGCTTCGTGCATGTCATTGGTAATATATCTAGATTATACGATACTGGAAGCTTGTAATCCGGGAGTTTCTGTTCCTTTAGGCACAATCCATATTATATTTCCAAAGACACTCGCACACCTACTTATCAACAACAAAATAATTTCCAAAGACACACCTCTGAACTTTGTAAACTTATGCTGCTTATAGATGTAAACAATTAAGAACGTGCTGAACCTTTTACATGTGTACTGAAAATTTCCTTTTAATTTTATGAACTTTGAGATACAGTTGGTAGAACAAGCTCTCAATTTCTGGACGTATTCTTATGCTCTGAGGTTTATTTTATTGTTGCAGAAGTCTCAAGTTACTTCCTTGTTCGGTGCTGAAGTTTTGTGGTCAAAAGGTTATACTGGTGCAAAAGTCAAAATGGCCATCTTTGACACTGGCATTCGAGCTAATCATCCACATTTTCGTAATATCAAGGTAACACTGATTGAGAAAATGTCCTGGAGTGTTTTTGTTTCTGTATTTTTATAGATTGGAACTTAAAATGTGCTTTTAAATGAGGCTTTAGTGGAGGAACCGATTATTAATATTGAGGTTATAATCAGGAGCGTACAAACTGGACCAATGAGGATACACTAAATGACAATCTCGGACATGGTACATTTGTTGCTGGTGTTATAGCTGGTGGAGATGCAGAGTGTCTTGGTTTTGCTCCAGATACAGAGATTTATGCTTTTCGCGTGTTTACTGATGCACAGGTAAAGCAAATTTGACACGTGTTACAGCTTTGTGTATATTTAAGGTTCTGTCTGCCCCATTTAACTTGAAGTTGTATTTATGTGTCACTTTTTTTCCTCACTATGTGGTTTCACGTTGGCATATTATGTGCAATCCTGCTTTGTAGTTAGTCCATAGGATTTATACTTCACAAATGGATATGGATTTCTCTCTCGAGGGTTCACTAAATTCATATCAGCAGGTTATTGAAAAGTTTGTATTTTTATTATTATTTGTATTCGTATATATTATAAATTATTATTATTTTTTGAACACTTGGATTTAGTCAAGAAAGTTATTAAGATTATAATAAACTTTCATTCAGCCTATTGCAGGTATCATACACATCATGGTTCCTTGATGCGTTCAATTATGCCATGGCAACCAATATGGATGTACTCAATTTGAGTATAGGAGGACCTGATTACTTGGATCTCCCATTTGTAGAGAAGGTAAGATGCCATTGGCTTGATATAATTTGATATAACAGTATTTTTAAAAAGGGGAAAAAATATATATCAGAATCCTATCATCTCCATCACATATAATAACTGTTTTTTTTGCAGCATACCTTTCCACCACATTTCTATTACCACTCAATTTCACAAATTATGCTTTGGTTTGAATAAGTTAATGCTGTTGCTATCACTTATAAAAGGAAAAAAAAAACGTTAATGCTGTTGCAATCACTTTTTTCCCTTTTACATAGTTTCTGTTCCTTTGCTCTGTAGGTTTGGGAAATAACAGCAAATAACATAATTATGGTCTCGGCAATTGGAAATGATGGACCACTTTATGGTACTTTGAACAATCCAGCAGACCAAAGTGATGTCATTGGCGTTGGTGGGATTGACTACAATGACCACATAGCCTCATTTTCTTCACGTGGAATGAGTACTTGGGAGATTCCTCATGGGTACTCTATCAGCGTTCATTTCATAGACTTTAAATTTGTCCACAGTATTACATTGTTACTTTTTTTGGGGTTAAAATATTCTCTCTCTCTCTCACCTAATTAATTACATTCTATAAAGAGGAAAATGAAAACAGAAAATCATGAGCTGAAACTCCATCAAGCCCTACTGCAGAAAACCACTGCAATAAAGAAAATACAAGGAATTTCCAGATTTCCTCCATAGTGCGCCCCTTATTGTTAGAACATTGCTCATTCCTTTCCCACCATATACACCGCATGAGACACAACGGAACCATCTTCCACACAACAGCCACTTGAGTAGAACTTCCCCATCCAGCATGCAAGCAAATCCCCTACTTTCATAGGCATCACCCAAACCAACCCAACTCTACTGAAAACACCATCCCACAAAGCCTTTGCCACCTCGCAGTGCAGAAGTAAATGGTCCACAGATTCCCCATGTTTCTTACTCATGAAACACCACTCCATAATAACAAATCTATGCTTTCTCAAATTATCGATCGTCAAATGTTTCAAGTGATGCTGTCCATATGGAAAAACCAACTTTGGAAGGCACATGAGACCTCCAAATACACTTCCAAGGAAAATGAGAACAATACTGAACAGTCAACACCTTATAGTAAGATTGTACCGAGAACTTCTTGCTACCCTTATGCTTCCATATCATTTTATCCCGTTCATTATCCCCAACCCGCAAGGAATGTAAGAAGCTGAAAAAATCAGAAACCTCCTCAAGTTCCCAGTCCTGTACAGCTCTAGTAAAACCAACATTTTAGGTTCCATTAGAATGGACGAACAAATCAGAAACAGAAGCATTCTGATGAGCTACTATACGAAAAATAACCAGAAACACAGTAAAAAGAGCCTGATCACCACACCAAATATCAAACAAAAAACGGATCCTTGAACCCTCACAAACAACAAAGTTCGTATGTTTAACAAAATTATCCCATCCCTTTCTAATAAATTTCCAAAGATTCACACCATAAGCCCCCCTAGCCCCCTTACCACCCCCCCCCCCCCCCAAAAAAAAAAAAAATCACACCCATATTTCTGATCTATAACCTCCCTCCACCACAATTCCCCTTCCAATGATACCTCCACAACCATTTCCCCAACAAGGCCTTGTTAAAGCTACTCAAATTACAAATCCCCAAACCACCATTTGAAATAGGAGAACAAACTCTATTCCAATTGACAAGGTGGAATTTTAGTCTCCTCACCCATTCCACCCCACAAAAATGTATGAAATAATTTTTCAATCCAGTTTCCCAACCTTGCAAGCAAAGGAAATAAAGAAAGGCAATAAGTTGGGAGATTGGAAAGAGTACTTTTAATAGGAGTAATTCTTCCCCCTGTTGATAAGTATAACCGCTTCCAACCCGCCAGCCTTTTCTCAATCTTCTCAATCACCCCATCCCAAATAGACTTAGCCTTGAAAGACACCCCCAACGGAAGGCCAAGATATTTCATAGGTAGAGCAGCAACTTTACACTCCAAAAAATCCTCCAAACAATTAATATTTCGCACCTCCCCACCAGAACCATCTCCGACTTGCCCAAATTCTCCTTAAGGCCTCATACAGCTTCAAAACATAATAATACAGCCCTAAAGGCTTGAATCTGCCCATGATCAGCATCACAAAAAATAATAGTATCGTCTGCAAAAAGAAGATGAGAAAGTATGATAAAGCTATTGTTAATATTTCCCACCGTAAATCTAGAAAGGAACCCCCCCAGCAGCCTCCACCATTTGATGATAATATTACATTGGTTTTTACTTGCTTTTGATGTAAAAAATAATATTGCTGCTTCTGTTTTTTTTTTTTTTTCTCCTTTCTTTGTCTGTCTTTTTTTTGGGCAATACTAAAGTTATTTACCAAGTCTGATAAATCTATCTTAGGTCCTACTCTCTCTGTGGCCAAGGGGGAAGATATCATTTAAGCTACAAAATTCAGCGTGTTATGTGTAAAGAACACTTTACATCACCATGTCTCTTATGTGTAAAGACTGGGTTGTGTGTACCAAAACCTACATGTGCTCTTGAACTAAACCTTATAAACTTATGCCCTTGAGCCTAGCTCCTCATTTGCTGGATATACATGTAGATTGGTTTTCTTCAATCTTATTTATGAGTTACTTACTGTTAGCCATCCATGTCAAAAATTCATTTTTGTTGCCTTCCCCCTCACTTCCCTCCTACCCCTGGATTATTTAGTAACCTGACAGTTCCATCATCCATGCAAAGGAGATTTTGCCAATTATGCAAACAAAAGTAAAATCTGTGAAATCTGTTTATGTATGTAGTGTTTGTTCAAGAGTTGTACATCTATTGCATCCAAACTTAATCGAAGGATTTTAAGCTTTTACTGCTCAGGTAACTTGTTCAATTCTTTATGCAGTTGATAAAATAACCTAGTGAGGATCCTCTCCATATTAAAACTTATGACTTTCTTTAAACTGTGGGAGTAGCATTGTTACTTCAATGATTCTTTCTGCCTAATTTAACTAATAAGTCATATGCTGCTCCATTCTTGACCATTTTCTAATCAACATTGTCTCGCTCTGTCAATTGGGTTTCTTGGATATGTGATCCATCTACTTAGCGTTCTGGTTGTAAATCAGTTCAGTCCTTGCTTTCTCTCTACTAGATAATCTTTGTGTCATTCCCTCGAGGTTTTAAATTAATACTGATGGCTATCAACATATCTTATTTTTCCTTTGTTATCAGTGCTTCTCTAAACAAAGCTCGCAATTTTGTATTGGATCTGTAGTTTATTTTTATCCCTGTACATGCTTGCTTTGTTATGCTTATGACTGTACAAAGCTTTAGCTCTGTTAAATTTGCATTTACAGTTATGGTCGTGTGAAGCCAGATGTTGTTGCCTATGGGCGAGAAATTATGGGTTCCAAGATCAGTACTGGTTGTAAAAGTTTATCGGGCACTAGTGTGGCAAGTCCCGTGGTTGCTGGTGTTGTATGCTTGCTTGTTAGTGTCATCCCCGAAAGCAGACAGAAAGACATTTTAAATCCGGCAAGCATGAAACAAGCATTGGTTGAGGGAGCTGCTAAGCTTTCAGGTCCCAATATGTATGAGCAGGGTGCAGGCAGAGTTGATCTGTAAGTTTCCTAGTTAGCAGGGCCCCTTGGTTTTATGCGAGATTTTCTTGGTTATCAGTTATTTCCATGATCAGTATATTTTAGTTGTTTTGCTGCAAGTTCTAAATTTGGAATTTATCAGGTTAGAATCATTTGAAATCCTTAAGAACTACCAACCACGGGCAAGCATCTTCCCTGGTGTTCTGGATTATACAGATTGCCCTTATTCCTGGCCTTTTTGTCGTCAACCACTCTATGCAGGTGCCATGCCTGTCATCTTTAATGCCACTATTTTGAATGGGATGGGTGTAATTGGCTATGTTGAAAGTCCACCAACATGGCATCCTTCCAATGAGGAAGGGAATCTGTTAAGCATTCACTTTACTTATTCTGAGGTCATCTGGCCTTGGACTGGTTATTTAGCACTTCACATGCAAATCAAGGAGGAAGGTTCCCAGTTTTCGGGAGAGATTGAAGGCAATGTAACTCTTCAGGTGTACAGTCCTCCAGCTCGAGGAGAGAATCGCCCTCGAATCAGTACATGTGTGCTTCACTTGAAGTTAAAAGTGGTCCCAACTCCAGCAAGGTCAAAACGTGTTTTATGGGATCAGTTCCACAGTATTAAATACCCTCCTGGTTATATTCCAAGAGATTCTCTCGATGTTCGTAATGATATTCTTGACTGGCATGGAGATCACCTGCATACGAATTTTCACATTATGTTCAACATGTTGCGAGATGCTGGATATTTTGTTGAAACTCTTGGTTCTCCTCTTACATGCTTTGATGCTCGCCAGTACGGGACACTTCTGCTGGTAGATCTCGAAGATGAGTACTTTGAGGAGGAGATTGAAAAGCTGAGAGATGATGTTATTAGTACCGGGCTGGGGCTTGCTGTATTTGCTGAGTGGTATAATGTGGAAACAATGGTAAAAATGAGATTTTTTGATGATAATACACGCAGCTGGTGGACTCCAGTTACTGGAGGTGCAAATATTCCAGCACTTAATGATCTTTTGGCCCCATTTGGGATTGCTTTTGGAGATAAGATTCTTAATGGTGATTTTTCTATTGACGGTGAGCAGAGTCGATATGCATCTGGAACAGATATAGTGAGGTTTCCGGCTGGTGGTTTTGTGCACAGTTTCCCTTTCCTGGATAGCTCAGAGAGTGGGGCCACTCAAAATGTATTGTTGACTTCAGGCATGACCAAGGTGAGCAGCCAAGGGGGCTTTTTTTATTTTTTATTTTTTCCCCTCCATTGATTCTGAAGAGTGGAAAGCTTTTTAAAATTGGGGAAACTATGTTTTGCACTGGTGAACCACCACCAATCTTTTAATGTGTCCTTTAAATTGCACCTGCGATTAATATCTGAACTAGGGTGCAGATACGTGTCTGCCTGTCTGTCTGTCTGTCTTTCTCTCTCACACATACAAACAGATACTTGCACATTGTCAATCAATTTCTTAGAAAGCTGTATCAAATATAAAATAATCAATCTGAAATTTAAGTTCAACTAACTCATTTATAGGGCAATATAATTCTTCCATCATACATGCATGAATTTTTGTCTTTAGAAATATGTATATGGTCTGTGAAAATGCTAATATATGGGGTCTATCAATGGCAGGCAGACTCTCCCATTCTTGGTCTTTTAGGTGTGGGTGATGGTCGGGTTGCAGTATATGGAGACTCCAATTGTTTGGACAGCAGCCACATGGTCACCAATTGTTATTGGCTTTTGAGAAAAATATTGGATTACACTAGCGGGAACATCAGAGATCCAGTGCTTTTCTCTGATTCAGTCAAACGAGATACACGCTTGCATGTAGAAGACAACCAATTACCTTTGCGCAGAACTGATGTTAATTTCTCTACTTATTCAGCTGTTGTGGGAAAGGAATTGATCTGCAGGAGTGACTCCAGATATGAAATTTGGGGGACTAAGGGCTACAATTTACAGGTTAGGGGAAGAAACAGAAAACTGCCCGGTTATCCTCTCATTGATTTGGGGAGAGGTTTAAATTCAACAGTAGACAGTTCCAATTTGAGGCATCCCAAGTTGCTTGTGAAAAATAAGGGTGATTCGGGAAAGGGATACTTGGACCTGATCTACCGGGATGAGGTAAGAAACAGAAACTTTGGGTGGATTTCTTCCTACCGGCTCTGTCCAACTTCCAACACGAAGTGTTATTATTTCTTTCTTTCTTTTTTTCTTTATATTTATTATTCGCATCTACTTTTGTATTATAACACATCAATTAACCCATTTTCCTTCTTGCTTGCAGGCTGAGGCACCAGTAACAATTGCTAGTCATTGGCTTGTTCCTGCGGTAGTTGCGGTAACTGGTTAGTGATCATTGAATTTTGATCTCTGAATTTTAAAGCTTGTGGATATCCTGTCATTTTTCTAATGTTTTGCTGTTGTTTGTCAGGTCTTCTTTTGTTTTTGAGCTTTTGGCGAATTCGACAGAAGCGGCGCCGACGAAGGAAAGGATCTGGTTCTGGTCGTTTTGTCAATCTGTAGTAAGGAATTGAAGTTTCTGTAGCTTAACCCTGTATCATTGTTATACTACCATAGAATTTCTTTGTAACATGTTACACATGTTCGAGATTTTTGTTTTCGGCATCACCACAGGAAGCTAGTTTTGTATTCTTCTTCATAGGTTTGTAGTTTTATTCTTTGCTAGGATGCTCTTCAGTGGCACAATTTTTCAATATAGTGAAACATGCAATCACCGGTAACAGCCTAGTGGAAAGTTCTAATCTCTGTAGAGCAAAAAAGTTATGAGTTCAAATTTCTGGCTAATTCTTTTCTTTGCAAAGAGAAATCATGGTTCCTTGAGATAAAGACTTCTAGAACAATTAGAAAAACGTGGAAAAATAAATAGGAAATAAAACTAAAAATTGCTTTTGAGGTTAGCATACGTCTTGGAGTTGGCAGATATCTTCTTCTTCTCTTTTTTTTCTTCTTCTTCTTCTTTTTTTTTAATCTTTTTTTTATTTTAAGTGAACGATATTATTGATAGACAAAGCCCAAGTACATAAGATGGTATACAAGAGACAAGACCTAGGTCACAGAAGTGAAAACAAGAAAATCATGTAAAGTAAGGCCATTAAATTTATAGCCATGGCCCATAGAAATGAAGAATGGAAAAATAAAGATCGAAGTTCCTCAAGTGTCCGCTCCTTCTCTTCAAAAGTCTGATTGTTACGCTCTCGCTATATGTATCACATAATGCATATATGAATCATCTTCCAGACGACTTTGAGTTATGGGGCACCTCCTAGAAGTGTCCAGTTGGCCAATAGCTCAACTATTGTGGCAGACATTACCAAATTTAGCTCTACTCGGTTGAACACTATGATTCACAAGGCTCTAGCTGTCTCACAATATAGCAAGAGATGATCTACTAACTCGCCAGCTTTCCTGCACATACACACCAATATAAGGTAATGACTCGACGCTTCCTCAGATTATCGGTTATCAAAATCTTGTCCAGGACATCTGTCCAAATGAAGAAAAGTGCTTTGGAGGACGCTTTATTCCTCCAAAGTTTACTGCATAGGAATTGAGTACTTAGTAGATGTGTAAGAGATTTACAGAAAGATCGAACCGAGAAAACACCCTTACCTGCAAGTGTCCATCATAGCTTATCGGCTTGCATTCTGTTCAGCTTCACGAAGTACACTAGGCTAAAGAAAGTCTCAAAGCTGTCTACTTCCTAGTCTTGGGCTGCTCTATTGAAGATAATGTTCCAGTGGACTTGATCCCCCAATCGCACCATGATGTCTGCCATTGAAACTTTTTTATCACATGCCAACTGGAAGACGGATGGAAACAAGTCCTTTAGAGCCTCCTCCACACACTTATGTCCCTCCAAAATTTTATCTGAGTATTCGTACCTAGCACAAATTTGGTATGGCGTGTGAACACTCCTCACCCTCGTTTAATATGTTTCCAAATCCCCACTCCATAAGCCTCATACACCTCGCTAGTACACCAATCTCCCTGCATACTACCGTGTTTGCAATCAACTACCAATTTTCAAAGGGCTTCCGGTTCCATATTATATCTCTATAGTCTTTTCCCTAGATTGAAAATTCTCATATTTTTTAACCCCAACCAACTTGAAGAAATTGGCCTGCACACCTTGTCCCAACTAATTAAATGGAACTTAAATTCATCCCTCATCCCACTCCATAAGAAATCACGATGCAATTTTTCAATCCTTGTCACCACACCAATTGGAATTGGAAATGAAGACAGAAAATAAGTTGGTAGGTTAGAAAGAGTATTATTGATTATAGTCACCCGGCCTCCTTTCGATAGGTAGAGTCGCTTCCACCTTACCAATCTTCATTCTATATTCTCAATAACTTTATCCCAGATTGATTGCGCTTGTGAGGCTACCCCCAATGGCAATCCCAAGTATTTCATAGGAAGAGAGGTGACTTTACACCCAAGTGTGCTGGCCAATTGCTGGGTGTTGCTGACATTCTCGACTAGCACTAGCTCTGACTTATCAAAATTCACTCTCAAGCCTGATGCTGCTTCAAGACATAATAAAAGTGCCTTCAGTGCCCTAAGTTGGTTTTGATCTGCCTTGCAAAAGATTAAGGTGTCATTTGCAAATAATAAATGAGAAATGGTGATAATGCTCCTATTGGGGTTACCTACTAAAAATCCAGCCACAAAACCATTGCTAACCATGGCTGATAGCATCCTATTGAGGGCCTCCTTAATGACAACAAAGAGAAGTGGAGACAACGATTCTCCTTATCTAGCTTGGCAGATATCTTGTAGGTCATGTTATGGTTAATTATTAGTCAGGAAAAATCTATGCTTCTCTTCCAATTTATCAAACATTTTACATTTTGTGGCACAAACTACAAATATTGATACATTGTAACAAAAAACCAACATACCACATCAACCCATGTCAATTTATAAATCTACTTTACAATAAAAATAATTTTACAATCTAACATACTACATCAAGCCACGTCAATTTATAGATTTACTTTTATAAAATTTCATTATGGCTAAAGCGTTGCTCCTAAATCAAACATGGCAGTTCCTGGTTTTTGCTTGAAGTGATATCCCATAGGGAGGGCCAGGGACAGCAGAAAACCTTAGCAGTCAGTAGTAACATTTATTCTGTTTGCTGGCTTTTGTGCAATGAGAGTTCAGGTAAAGGCAAAAGAACAGTTCGATCTGTGCTCACCGTGCGGCTGTGCACTGACAGATGAATCCTCCACCTCCCTTTACCGAGCTCATTGCAAAACCCCACCCACCATGGCATGCTCCATTTCCACTTCATCGTTCGACTTCTCTTTTTTTAGATTAGTTAAGTTAGAGACTACTTTGAACTTTAAATGTCTTCCCGTTGGAAATCATACTCCAATGCATAGAATACCCCCACAAGAGTGATAGCAAAATTTGGTTTGAAGAACAAGAAGACGGTCTTCAATTGGCTAATGACATTAAAGTTCAGCTTAAAGCACCGCACACCCCAGTAATGCGAGAATAAAACAATCAGATTACATAGATCAGAAGGATTGCAGAGATCAGTACAGAAGGATTATATAGTAGAGATAGAATAGAGTACAAAATTTAAACATGAGAAAGTGAACGAGTAAAATATGGATAGCCATATCAAGCTCCCTATCCTCGGGTGATTACTAATGTACATGGAACCTCTCAAGTCTCTAAGAAACTTCCCTGAATTATTAGTGGGTGGCAACTGGAGGAGTTTCACAGTTGCCTATTTTCCTTGATTGATTATACAACTAGATCGATATCTCTTCTAACATTCACAACCCGATGATCTTTGCTGCTGTCGACCAACCACATCAATGGTGTCAGGGAGGTAGCTTCATCATCAACAGAGAAAATTCAAAATTAGTATTCACCATGATATTTGCATGTATCATTATCAGATGCAGAAACGATAGTGTAAACTAAGGAATGACGTCAGGCAAGGGATTGAAAAATTCAAATAACCAAGTATTTGGAAAACAAAAATAGCAGGATTTTATCTTAGGAAATTCCTTCCAAGTTCTGCCAAACACAGTAATCTTACATGATGCATTACAATTCCAAACAAAACTCTGCCAAACATGGAACCAAGACAGATTTAAAACTTGCACATGCAATGTGGTAGAAGTGATAGGAAAGCCATATAACTATCAATCAGGGAAGTCAAAACTGATTATCACAAAAAAATAAAATAATGGCTGGTGCATAAATTAGTTCTTACATTTCTTCTTCAGGTTCATTTTTTAGAGCATCTTTTGCTATACACTGGAAAGCAGCTTCTACATTGAAACCTTCTTTTGCAGAAGTTTCAAAATAGGGAATATTTCCCTTGGAGGCACACCATGCCCTTGCCTTCTTCTCAGATACCTGAAAGTTAGAATGAGAAGCGCATAATGTAAGAACATAGTTCAGGGAGAAAGGACAGAAAAACAAAAACATATCCAGAAAGCCAAACATTGACTCGCTATACAGAAACCTCAAATTTAAACTTTTTACTCCAATGTGCAAAAATTGCTCAAAGTAGCCTTACATAAAAAGTTTATTTCATCACTTCCTTCCGCTCTCATGGTATAATAGTATATAACATGAGTTCCTGCCTGATAAACTTTAGATAATCCAATATAAAATGAGGAACCTGAGTCAGAAGAAAAGGAACTCATCTTACCACCCTACTATTGCCAGCATCAACATCTATCTTGTTCCCCAAGACAACAAATGGGAAGTTTTCTGGATCAGAAGGGCCGGCCTAAATATTAAATCCAAATCAGAAAGAATTCAATCACCAATACAATTGAAAATTGCATTGGTCAAATGCTGATGGATCAATAACTACCTGAATCAGAAACTCTTCCCTCCAGTTCTTGAGGTTATCAAATGATTTCATGACATTCACATCATAGACTAGAACACAACAGTCCGCCCCACGGTAAAATGCCACTCCAAGGCTTTGAAACCTTTCCTGTCCAGCAGTATCCCATATCTAAAAGTAATAGGATCACAGATTGTCAGTCTAAAACGAGAAGGAATCAGCTTACTGATCATAAGATAATATTGCACAAAAGCCAAATTGATATCTGAGGTTTGGGATCATAAACCTGCAATGTAAAAAGCCTATCCTCAAATTGCACTTCTTTCGTCAAGAAATCTGCTCCAATTGTTGCTTTGTATTGATTACTGAACTTGCGATTAACAAATCTAATACCGAGTATAAGGTAAATCACGACACAAAATTGCAACAACATGTGTGTTTGTGTGTGTGCTTGAATCCCAGTCCGTATGTGGATATGCAAGCAAACCATATATTGCAAGTTAGAGGATACTGATTCATCAGAGAAGTCTTCCCGACCCTGCCAAAATTCAAAAAACAACAAAATGAGCATTAGTAAAATTACTCCAATACAATTGAAGAAACGTAAACAATTAGTAGATGTTTGGTTGGTTAGAAAAGTGAAGGAAAGATTACATATTGAAAACTATGTTTTCCATTTTCTTTGCAATCATCCTACAATTTGAACCATTGATAATTATTCGTCAATTTTCAATCTCTCAGAGAGCATAGATTAAAAAATACTTCAATAAAAACCACAGGCATTTATTCCATTACTACATCATTGTATCCGGAACAAAACCCAGGCTTAATCTGCAATCAAGAACCCGAGAAAGTAATGATCTACTCGCAGTTCCACCTAAAGCAATTAGTTGATTTCAATTGCCAAAGAAAAAAAAGCAGTTCACTTTCTGAGTAATCAAACAGAGGGTCAAAAAAATGAGCCCCAAGTTTTTTTAAGAAGAAAATCTCACCCGCTGTCACCGAGGATTATGACCTTTAGAAGCATACGCCTTCGAGAAGCCATAAATTGAAATTAAGAGGCCACGAAAATTGAAAATTTTCCGCGAAAATTACGGTTTCCTTCTCTGCGAGTGAGGAGAACAAAGAAAAACTGATATTTTCTAGATATGATATTTCAGAATGCACAAGGCGAGGATTCTGCTTTTCCCCCGAAACTAATCATGGATAGACGGTCAGCAAAATCGGAGAATTACTTAGTTCCTAGGAATCAAACAACTACCAGTCTCCCAACGCCAGTTGTGGTCAGAGGTGCCAATGAAAAACAGGGCATTTAAAAAAAAAAAAAATTAGTATTTTTTGTGCGTGTGATTAAATGATTAATATTTGAAAAATGCCACTATAAATAATGAGATTATGCTCAATTAATCACATATAGCTCGAAGATTTGGGATTGATTTGCTAGATGTTTAAAGATAATTATAAAAAATAGATTTATAATTTAGACGTGAAACTTATTTTATAATAAATTATATTTTACAATCTAAGAACATTATATTTTAGCTAAATTTTGACTGAAAAATTCACTTTTATAAATTTAGTTAGTCACTTTTTAATAATAAATAATGAACTCTCTAAATCTATCATTATTATATTAAAATATTGATATTAATATTTTTCATTTATTTTAATTTTAATGTAACTGAAATATTTATTCATTATTAAAAAAATATATATTAATTTTCTAACGTTTATATTATTTTCACTGATATAATTTTTTAGCGGTCTTTTTGAAGATTAGAGAATTTTGCAAATGGGAAACAAATATTTTAAAATTTCTTTTTTTTAACTAGAAAACCGGAATTCTAAACTCTGGAATAGCCAAACAATTTGGGCTGGCTAAATTAAGATGATGGAAAAATTTATTGTAAATTTAGCTAGTTTGATGTAGATGTTTAGCTAAAGTTTGACGAAAATTTGACTATGTCTTGTTCACTACTGGTGCTCTAAGTATTAATCTATAAGTTTTATTTTATAAATTTGTCCATAGACTTAACAATTTGTACATTAGATAGTCCTAGAATAAGTATGGCGAGGTACTTCTTATCTATCAAAACATGTCATGATGTTAAAATGATTTGTGGAAGCATTTTTTTAATGATAGGTATCCTATGACTGATTAGGAGTATCACGTGCCCATTTTCCAGGACTACCTAATAATTAATCGACTTAGTTATATGAGAATTTCTTTGAGAACTCGCCAATTATGTCTTAGAAATAAACCCTAATGCTTCAAATGCTGCTATGGCTTATACAGAGTCATATGCTGCTGTACTAGGGATTTCAAATAAGGCAGAGATTTATTCAGTCCCAATTACTACTACTTTTATCTTTGAAACAATCTCAATTGATGAATGGTAAACGTATGGTTTTCTTCACTCTTTTGGAAGTCAAGAGATCTTAAACTCCTTTTTGAGTTTGCTTTAATTGCTAAGTTCTCGAATGGTAGACCTTCAATGGATGCCATTTGTGGCCATACTTTGTTGAAATTAAACCTTGCTCAACCTCCTATTGTGGGGCTTATTGACAACCACATGTATTGATCAAACTCTAATCAACAGAGTATCCTGCTAAGAACTTCACCCTATAGGGCCGAGACTCTTGTTGTTCCCTCTCAATTTTTGTGTTCCATCTTGTTGATGTTGTGTTTTATACCCTGGGCAATGGGACGCTCAGCTGGACTACGCTTGCAAGGTTCAGAGGAGAAGGGCTCGGGTGGTATGGGATACCTTCGATGTCAAAGTCAGAATACTGGAGTGAAAGTAGAGCTTGAGGGAGCGTTGTAGTAGAGAGAGAGAGAGAGAGAGAGAGAGAGAGAGGTTGGAGAAAAAATCCCCCTTTTGACCACACATGGGATATATATACTTGGTTGGGTGGTCCTTGACGTTCGTCAGTAGTTTGCGTGTAGGTGTACCGAACGTTGTCTTGGCAGCAAGCGTCCCCTATCTTGTCGGTTATGGCCTTGCCATTTTGTACCGGTGTTGTACTACTGTCCTCTTTGTTCCTTTTGTCAGTTGGTAGACGGACCGCGCCTGGTCGCGGCTATTTGAGTGGGTCGGCGGCCATCCCTGTCATTGCGTGTTGGCCTTGCCGGCCATTAAATGTGGTGTGTCCATGATCTGTTGTGACCTTTTGTGTCCTTCCTGCAATTGGCTACTTGGGAGAGGTGACAACTGTCTCTGACATTGCATGTGGGGCTTGTTGGCCATTAAATATGACATGCCCTCTCCCTGTGGAGCTTCGCACGTTCTGGCAGGGAGTGTGCCTGTCATCTTGCCCCTCTTCTTGGACCCTCACGGGCCTTGCCCATTCCTCTTCCTAGCCGTTCCATAGTTGGGTCGTCTTGGGCCTATCTCGGTTTTGAGGGCGGTGAGGGGCCTTGATGGATCTATTGGGGAATAGGCCTTGCCCAACTTGCTAGGGGGAGTAACCTGCCCTCACACATCTTATACAAAAGCTTTTGTTCACACTGATTTACCCACTTTGACACATGATTGACCAAAACTTAACAATCAATCAAGAAAATGTTATTAGGGGTTGGTAATGACAGGTTTGGTTTTGGCAAAAATTCATATACGAGAGGTTTCCTAGTTTCTTCAAGCATTGTAGGTTTCAAGGCCACAATATAATTGACTGTAAAAAACTTCATAATATGAAAAATGCTCAAGCTGGCTCAACCCCATTATTGCCCCATGTTGAGGAAGTTTGGGTTTCGAAACCCAACTATGTTGGAAATCCTATTGCTCCTTCTCCTAGATGAATACAACTGAAGAAGTTGTTTTTACCCAACCTGCTTTGGTTCTTAATAAGAAAAATTCTTTTCATCAGCCAATATTCACCATCCCACACCCCACACTCTATGAAAAACACCACTACACCATATGAAAAATACCCACACACCTTACGAAAAAGCTATAGGTGTTGGGTGTGTGATGTGAACAGTTACTGATTTGTAGCAAAACTCTCCTAATAATGCCCTTCATGTAAAGAGGCTACTTGGTGATGATAAGCTTGAGGAGATTAAGCTTGACTCTATTCTGCACTAGATAAACATGTTAACAACATCATGATGACCTAAACCATTTTTTTCACTAAGCAAGCATAGTGTGTCTAACAGTTACAAGACGTAAGAGTCAAGAGAGTGAAAGGCCCCAATAATCATTCCAATCAAATAAATACAACACAATATATATATATATATATATATATATATAAAGAAAAAAAAAAGAGAGGAATTGGAAGCTAAGAACTTAGCCCCCAACCATTCCTCACAAGGGAGAACTGCCTAAAGCAGTTTTGATACAGTTTGAAATTCGAATTGCGGTACTACGACCAAAAGCTGCATTGGATTGGTTTGTGCTGCATTTTGCTAGTCTGGATTGGCTGAAGTAGACTTTCACTTCCTTTTTTCTCACAATATTTGGTTAGAAGAAGCGGGAATATAAAAAAATAGCAAACAATAGATGATTTGAATTGTAGGCAAACAATTGTTAGTGGTTGTGCAGGTGCATGGGGGACATGCACCAGTGTTGGAGATAGGAGGTTCATCGGATCTGAAAGATCCAAGGTCGCTAATTCCACTAGCGTTGTGCATGGTAGTAGAAAAATCTCCATGGTGCAATGGCGCATTGATCTCACACTCAATTTAGGCCGCACGTGAGTCACATGCTCCACTCTTTTTTATTATCTTCTTCTACCGGTCGAAAGATAAGTAGCTGGGAAGTCTTATGGTGCAGTGCATGACGGTCGTGGGGGGACAAAAAGCAATAGATTGACCCATTTCCGTGTTATAGTAGGAAAACAAGGGAGAAAAAAAATCGTTGAATAGTTTCAAAAAGAGTTGGAATGGAGGAGAGAGAGAGGAGCCGAAGCTGCCACTCTGAATAGAGATAAGTGGATTATTAGGTGTTGGGTGGAAGAAGGTTGAGAGAGAGAGAGAGAGAGAGAGAGAATTGATGACCTAAACCTTGATTCTTCTTTAGATATTTATGAGGAGTAATAATTAGTGAAGTTGATTTCGCACAGTTTATTAATCAAAACTCTTCATATGACCTTCCTTTTATATGGTCAAAGTATACACGGACATGTAGAACGGATGACTTGTACAAATGGGAGAGACTTGATAGAGACTTCAATCCTGTTTGGGCTTCAAAGTTTCTCGGAGTCACCCTCTCTCACTTTGAAAAAAATATATTCTTACAATTGCCCTTTGATTCTTGAATACAAAGAACTTTTGAGGTTTGGGCCCTCTTCTTTTAGGTTTCAAAAGATGTGGACTAAACATCCTGGTTTTATTGATTAATGATTTTGGTTTTGCTGATTGGAGGCAAACCTGCACTTTTGTTGGCTCGAAGAAGTTGGCTTTCAAGCTGAAAAAAGGTTGAAGATTACTCTCAATTAAGAGACAAAATACAAGCAGCAAAGGTCTCTTTGCAAGCCTCTAAAAGGTTGTTTCTAATCTGTTTCTTTTACAAAATATAGAAAAAGAATATGATATAATTTTGAGTAATGATACATGTATAACCATTTTGTAAAAAAATATAATATAATTTTGAGTAATAATACACGTGCAATCCTTTTATTTCACCGTATCTTTGCGGACAAAAAGAGGAAGAGGAAAGCCACTGTTACTTCTCTTACTTTGCTTGGGTTTTGTTTCTTCTAATAATCATTATTGGATTCAATTAAAATTGGACTCAAAGTAAACTCTTCAAAAAAACATTATGAAGTCTCAAACGTTATAAAAGATAATAATTCTAACAAAGGGTGGATTATTTAACTAAATTAAAAAAAAAAAAAAAAACCAGAAAAGTGAGGTATATGCAAGTTGGATTTAGGCCCATAAAACTGAAATCCAACAACAAGAACATGGCAAATGCTTCCTTCCACATGCTACGACGAAGAAAGTATATATGGCAGCTTATAGTGGCCCACGGCCACAAACGGCAAAAACGGAAAAGAAAGCAAAAGGGACACCAATTTGGCATCACCAGTAGCTCAATTGCAGAAGCAACGAACAACTAAACTTAGCATCTTTTAAGCATGTGTGTTCTGCGTGTAGGGTCCAGTTTACGCTCAAAAGTAGGCCATGGGTTGGACCAACTGCAACGACTATTTTCTCCTCTAGCAAAATTATTAATATTTAATTTAAAATTTATTTATTTCGATTATAAAGTAAACAAGTGCCGTACAATTATTTTTTAAAAAAAATTAAGACGTCTGAAACCACGTAAAAAGAAATTCATTTTTTTGACATGGCGGAGAAGCCAAGTTTTATGAGCTGGCGGCCATCATCCATTTCTTATTTTTCCCCCAAAGTTGGTGACCATTTGGGTCCCCTTTTTCTCAATAATAAGCATTTGACGAAATACCACTGTTCTGACTTCGCGCGAGAAAAAAGACTTTGCTTTATGCATGCGAGTATGTAACCTTATCAAGCAAAAGTGGAGATTTGCTGGCTTCACGTGTTTCTTTTCTAGTGCGTTTGCGCATGCATGCATGCGTGCTTGCATTTGTGAGTACCTCCCTTTCACTGGCTTTTGGCTCCAAAACCCTTGTTTAACAGATGTTGCATTACATCAAGCAAAACCCCAAGGATAGGAACCGGTCCCTGATCTAAAGAGATTGCTTACCAAACATATCTGTAACAGCTACTTAAAATCGATTGCCATGAAAAATACAAAATACAGAAATAACTTACCGTGCTTTGCCATCACCTCTTCAACAACATCCCACCTAATTTTTACTTTCCAATATAAGCAAAACTGACAAGACAACGAATGGAGATGAGGCATTAAGCATATTTGAAGAACGAATAAAAGAATCGAGCAAGTTTCTCTGTTATTTTCTCGTATAAGCACTATTGATAAATACATTGTGAAAAAAACCGATGAGTCGAAAGAAAAAGAAAATTTGTTAACTCATACAGAACATGTCATCCTGTGATCAGCTTGACAAAGTGTAAAAATCATTTACATGAGAATGAAAGGGAATCGGTTGTCAAGACCTTCCACTGAAAACTTGGCCGCTTTTCTTCATCTTTCCCGTCTCCATTTCTCGGGTGGTGTGGCCTTCGCCGCTTGAGCCAGAAGGGTACAAACCATATTCGCTGGTTGGTCCACTGTACTCACTACTGGCACCATACTCCTGGCTTCCCAATGCCATCTTCCTGAATTTCTTCATGTCCTCATTGTATTGACTGGTGTCATAGTCGGAGCTTTCATGAGAACTGTATGCAGTGCCGTGTACAGGTCTGATTCCTTCATTAAGATCAGAAAGAGATGCATCTCCTTCCAAAGCACGAACAATCTGCATAATTCCAGTTAATAATTACTGGTTAGAAGCCTTTCAATTGTAATGAATAGCAAATACAAAGATGACCTTTAAAGGTCTTGGCAATGCTAGTAAGACCCAAGCATGGCCTTCACCAGCAGCAACAGAAACTCTGTATTGTCAGAAGGAGCAATATTCAAAAACATGACTTGTCTGGACAATATTCCACCTTTTATGCCAGCAAAGATGGCATTGGATAGTCTCATCAGATTCTACCCATCTTTTAACCATACAGACCACCAGCCAAAATATACATGGAATAGGCTCCTAATTTCCAAGTTAACTAGCAAGCTACATATACAAGATATCAAGTGCCCATACTCATAGACCAAACTTTCTAGTATGCCTATTCCAAAATAAAAACTATTTGTTTGTTTCAACAGATTTAACTGCTGCATTTGGTCAACTCAATCAATAGACTGTCTGACAAGTAAATACCTAGCTCAATCAAAAATGAAAATTTAAACTCTACCTGGCTCATTCGTGGGCGACGCCGGGCTGAATGACGCACACAAGCTGCAGCACAAGCAACCATGCTAGCCATCTCATTGGGTTCATAATCATTTTTCAGCCTTGGATCAACCAGAGCATCAAAGTTTCTCTCTTCAAGAGCTCGTGTGAGCAAAGGCCTTGCCTGTAATGCCAACAGAGATTTAGTTTTTATATCTGACATCCAATTTTGAAAAATCGTATTTGTCATTAGAAATAAGAATTCCTCACTCACCCACTCTACTAAACTCTCCTCCATATGGGTTGTGTCAACAGGTCGGTGTCCAGTGATCAACTCCAAAAGCATGACCCCATAGGAGAAAACATCAGATTTGTCTGAAAGTTTTCCACTTGAAGCATATTCTGGAGCCAGATACCTGCCACAGGAGAGTATGTGAGAACTTGGAGAATATATCCTGACAATCAGAAGACTGGACGGCAGAGCATCAAGCACAGTTCACTGTTCAGATGAACATAATTGGCAACACACCAATGCAGCAGGAATTCACATGGACCTTTCGGTTGCAACAACTGCATGCAGAAACAGCCTATATACTAGATCTGGGTGCACTGAGGCTTATTAATTTATGAAGAGGTTACAACAAACATAATTTTGGAAAAGAAGAAACTACGATAATCCAATTCAGACTAGGTCATATCAACTAATATATTAACTATCAAAACCACAAAAGTAAGCAACAAGAATATGAAAAGAGTTGGTCTTACCCAAAAGTTCCCATCACCCGGGTGGAGACATGAGTATTGGCATCAGAAGAAAACTTAGCAAGTCCAAAATCTGCAACCTGAGCAACAGTATTGCCAAATTTGTTAAATCAGATCTCATGAGGAAAACAATAGAATTATTAAATTGCCAAATAGAGAATATGTTGGTTCAAATAAACAAGATCAACAAGAATTTAAGGGGCAGACCATTGTCAACATTGCAATAAAAAAAGGCAGAACTTCCATCTATGACAATGAAAAAAAAAAGGTGACAGGTTATAAGAGATCAGTATTGAAATTGATACCTTTGCCTCAAACTTGAAATCTAAAAGTATATTAGCTGCTTTGATATCACGATGAATGATCCTGGGATGGCCTACATGCATATAGTTTTACAATGTTAATCAAAGTTTAAACAAAACGTCAGCAACTCCAATAAAAGAGTGATTGCTCGAATATGAGAGAGAACTCACAATCTTCATGAAGATATGCCAGTCCTTTTGCAGATCCTAAAGCAATTTTAAGTCTGGTGGGCCAATCCATAGTAGGTCGTCCCTTCCCTGCAATAAGAATCCCCTATCAAGATCTCAGCAACGGCATAACAATGAGCACCTCAATGCTTTGTAACACATAAAGCATCTACCAACTATTATTCAATATTGCGACAAAAAACCAACAAAGAATCAATGATTATTATTAATAGCAAAATGAGAAACAAACAATTGAGCCAAAATCATGTAAAAACTGCAAAGAAAAAAGCATATAAATTTAGAGGAAACTGGGGAGCATCCCATTTGGTGCTTAACAAGAAAGCTCTACATATTAATTACCAACAAAAAATATTAATTACCAACAAAAAGTGCTGAAGAAACAAACTTACCATGTAAGTGGAACTCTAAAGTATTGTTCGTAACAAACTCATAAACAAGCAGTCTTTGGGACCCAGTGATACAGTACCCAACCAATGAAACCAGATGTTTGTGATGCACTCGGCTAATAATCTCAACCTCTGCCTGAAACTCACGCTCCCCCTGCCCGCTTCCAGCTTTCAACTGCTTAATAGCTACTTCCTTGCCATTTGGAAGAACTCCTCTATGCACATACCCAAATCCACCCTGTCCAAGGAGGTTGGCATCCGAAAAGCCATCCGTTGCCATTGCTAATTCCTCATATGTAAAAGTGCTCTTTGAGAAACCTAATACCATTCCTGGATGAGGTGGTGGGAGTGGGTTTTCTGACCCTGAATAATTGGAGCCCGAACCTCCACTGCTGCTCAGGAAATTTGGTGGTGGTGGGGGCTTTGGTGTCATAAGAGAACTTGTTGGTGAGTGGGGTGGTCGTGATGCAACTGCTGGTGGAGGAGAGGGTTTTGGAAACACTCCAACAACATGATCTGCGGGTGGGGGAGCATTGTGCTGTTGCCAATGCTGTGGTGCACCACCGTAAGGGCCATCTGGAAATTCCAACAGACACTAGAAATGAGCTAATAATATTTTTATGCTTTTTTTATTGCAGTCAGGCTCTGATCAAAATTAAGTTAATGAGTTCTTTTTTCCATTTCCACAAGCTCCACAACTGAGAAATGGCAATAGAAAACAACAGTAGCAGAAAGGCATTGGTATTGCTTCAAATAGTCAGGTATTGTCATCGAAAGCAATATTCTAAAATAAAATAAAAACCGAAAAATGATCAACAAAAAACGCAACAACGCAAAATCATTTTGCTACGCGATCGATTAGAAGCTTATATTTTGGATGAGAAACATAATAAAACAGCTTGGAATGTCATAGCTGAAAAATGTCCAACCAGACAACAAACACACATTAACCAGATCTTTATCCAAGCCCACATTAATAACACTTACGCACGTCAATCTATGACTACCTGGTAAAGGAAAAGCACACTAAATTAGATCCTCTTATTTTTCAATAAAACATTTTCCAGGCATGTGGCCAGATCTAATATCTCACAGTCAACAAAAACTAAAAATAAAAAATAAATAAAACCTAATAAATTACCAAAAACTTAAATGTGAGGTGAAAACCTATAAACTCGAATCGCAGAAGAAATCAAGAATACTAGGTCAAAACTAAAAACTTCCCCAAAAAAATCCTTTCTCCGACTACCCAACGAAATCACAATGAGAAAACCCACACACAAAAACTTAGAATTGATGGAGTTCAGTCAAAATTCAAAAAACCAAGAATGAAATCAAATCTCATTTTCAGATATGCAATTAACAAGAAATATTATTCGAGGTAAAAAAAAAAAAAGAGCTCTTACTTTTGGGTCCAGGAGGTGGAGGCGGATAGTAGGCCTCCTCGTCACGGCGCCTCCTCTTCTTCTTGGTGCAACACACGCACAATATACTCAGCACGACCAGAATCACCACGCCACCGATCGCTATCCCCACCACAACCCCGGTAGATATACCATTCGACGAGGAGTCTGGCGACGACGACGAATTAGTGGGCGGGGGCGGCGGGCTCCTAACAGTCGGGGTGTTACCAGAACTAGGCGGAGGCGGCGAGCTCCGCGTCGCCGGGGGTGACGGAGTCCTCGACGGAGGAGGAGGAGAGGAAGCCGGTGTGCTCGGTGGCGAAGAGGAAGTAGGTGGAGAAGGAGGTGACGGAGATGCGGTCGGGGGAGTGGGAGAGGGTGTGGACGGTGGTGGAGAAGACGGCGTGGATGGTGGTGGCGCAGATGGAGTGGAAGTTGCTGGTGGAGAAGAAGTGGACGGAGGAGGAGCAGAGGGAGTAGCCGGCGGAGGAGCAGATGGAGTGGCGGGGGGAGGCGTGGAGGGAGTAGCCGGAGGGGGAGTGGCCGGAGGAGGAGCGGAGGGAGTGGCCGGAGGAGGAGCAGAGGGAGTGGCAGGAGCAGGCGAGGAGGGAGTGGTAGGAGACGTGCCGGGGGCCTGAGACATGGCTTATAAGAAAAGGAGGTACTTTCTCTCCGCAGAGAGAGAGAGAGAATAAAGGTTGCGTAGTATGAATTGGGGATGGAAAAGAGAAGAGTCCTTTAATGGTAAGGGCACATGATGGAGAAGGAGGAGGAGTGATGTGTGGAAGTTGGAAGTTTGAACGCAAAACACACACGAGCTGTGAACTGTTTGGGTTGGGAAGAGAGGAATAATCGTATTCGGCTGTGTTATACGCACACCACAACACCTCAAACAATTCCTTCTAATTACTACAGCGTACAAAAGGATGACAGACTTAGCAGAGCAGAGATGCGTGCGTCGTGTCGTAGTGTCGTGTGTGTTTTGTGGGTGGGCGGGGCCCAACGCGTCTGTTCCGCGCTTCTCTCCGCTTATTACTTCTTCTTAGCTTAGAGTTCTTTTTATTTTTATTTTTTTATCAAATTCTAAGTCCTTTTTTCTTTTTTATTTATTTATTCAACAACTAATTTTACTCTGCATTTTTTATTTTATTAATTTTAATTATATTCAATAATATATAATATTTGAAATTATTTCTTCTATCAAAGAATTATATATTATTATATAAGTACTTCCAAATTAAATAAGAGTAATTATACATATAATCATGAAGTGCGTAACGTCGCGTAATCATTTTTAAAAAGAGTGAGAGTTACTATTAAAAAATTAATTTTTTTTCATATAGATTCTATATTTTATTCATTTTTTTAAAGCGATTACGCGACGATTGTATAACTTACTGTTATAAATATCTTTTCTCATTAAGTAATAATATATATAATAATCTACTATTCTCTAATAATCAAAGTTATTCTCCAAAATATATATATATATATATATATATGGTCAATCTTGAAATGAGGCATCGGTCCAATCAAAATATTCAAAACCCAATCAACAAATTAAGAAATATATCTACTAATCCATCGAGACTATTAGTCTATAAAACACCATGAAATTGAATTCGTGCCTTAAAAGTAAAATTCAGAAATCCAAATGATCCTATGAATTTGTATGGTTCTTGATAAAACTAAGTGCACCTAATTCAATATTACCCCCAACAAATTTTCAACCAAACGCCTTGAAATTTGAGGGTTTCTTTTCTTTTCACACACCCAAGTGTAAAAAACAAAAATTGGGTCAGTCAGTCGTCTCACTCGAGCTAGTGTGTAAAACACGACTTAATAAAATATTTATACAACATAATTTGATTTAGAAGATAAATTTTAAATTTTAAATCTTACAAATCAAATTTTATCATTGAAGTTATGTGAATGGTGTGTCCTACCGATTGACTTTAAATTTTAAATTTTACAAATCAAATTTTATCATTTAAGTTATGTGAATGGTGTGCCTTACAGATCAACTTTAAAATAAAATAAGTCATTATATGTATAAACTCTAAGTGTTGGTTTGGATTCGGAAATGAGATGAGATCGATTTAGATGAAAGATAAAAGTTGAAAAAAATATTATTAAAATATTATTTTTTAATATTATTATAATTTTAAAATTTGAAAAGATTAAATTGAAATTTGTAAAAATTGAATTGTTTATTATATCTTGTATGAAAATTTGAAAAAATTATAATAATGAGATTAAACGCTTTCTGAATCTAAACGGGACAAATATTTTCTTATCCAAAAGGAAAGATATGAAAAAAAATGTTATCTTTGAATGTATTAATTAATAGGGCACCAATCATGGAAACTTTTAATCAATTTGAAAGAGAGAACTGTCAAAAAAATTCATTATCTAATATTTTCAGAAACAACAAAAGAAAAGAAAATATGCCTACGTTTTTATGTGATTGGTCATATACAAAAGGTCAAAGATTAGGTTGCTTATATATTTTGTATTTTTGTATTGTATTTTGTTTTTTCAATTTTTAAAGCCCAACCATCACAGGAACAGTGGCTGTTAGCCTGATACTCTAAGTAAAGGAAGAAAAATAAAAAACAGCTGGATACCAACTTAAACCCCACAAAACGACGTAGACATGTTATCCATCCAAAAGAAAAAGTGAGGCTCAACTTGTAATATTTTAAATAATAAATTGGAAGTATATAAATAAATAAATATAAAAAAAACTTAACAATATAATATATTATAATTTTAAGAGGTTAAATTATGTTAAGAGTAGTTTTGACACCGCCATATGGCACCGATTCCATTCTTTTCTCCTTCTCTTTTTTTTTTTCCCTCCATGATAAGGGAGAAAAGACCAAAATCATGAGGCCCTAAAGCAAAGCTTTATGAGAAAATTCCATGGCATGGCAGGCAAGGAATGCTTCAATTGCAGAGCCTCCTCCAAAGTCAATTCCAGCACTTGGGTCAAGCACCGTAAGGTTGGCAATGGAACTTGGTGGGTGTAATTTACCTCCAAATTTGAAATAAAAATTATGATTTTTCTTTCATTAAATGAATAAATAAATGAGTTAAAATGATTAGTTTGAAGATATAAAAATATATTTTTGTTATTCTCATTTGAATTTGAGAACAAAAACAAAAAAGTACAGCATGTCTGTAGATTTGGTAAAAGATGATCAAAACCCCAATGCATCATATCTTGTCTAAACATAAGAAGCTTCTTCCTCTTTGATTTTCTTTGCCCTTGAATCAGACATTATATGCTTTCATTTTTATACTTATTATCAAAGACCTTCAGCAAATGATATTAACTTAAAAGTGGTTTTTTAAGAAGATTACACATTGCCAGCCTCTTTAAATTATTACAAATTGGTAATATGTACCGAATCTTTAAATCTAATTTAATTGCGAAGATTGTATCATGTTATCTATTTTGAAAAATAATATTTACAGTCACAGAGTGCTCTAACATCACATACTTCTTTTAAAAAAAATAAATTAATATGAGACCCATATAAAAAATTAAATTTTTAATAGTAAAAAAAAAGCGCAGCATTTTCACAATCCATAATTGTATTTAACATTACTTATATGTTTATCGTCATTTTTGGGTGGATGGATATGCTAAGAATATTATAATAATAAACATGAAGATAGAAGGGTGAGAAGGGAAGGGGGATGAGCTGCCGGCATGCAATTATATAAAACAGAAGTCCTTGCGGATTAGCCGTCCATATGCCGGCGGGGGGGAAAGTCATATTTAGACGTGTGAGGCGGCTGGCATTTGAGAACATGGCCACATCTGACTTGAAAATGTCATCCTCCACTTTCATGATCAAGGGCTTTTTCTGGCCATCGATGCTTGATACTCCCTATCTTCCTAAAAGTGGATATACTTTGCATCAAGAAATTAAAAGGAATAACCGAATAAGATCAAAACACAAGTCCTAGCCAGGAGATCCTATCAAAATGTTTATGGCAAAGTTTGACATTTCTAACATTATGCAAACTTGAACCACATGGAAAAAGATATTCTGAGCCGGGCGATATTAAATTAATAATAAATATTATAGAATTCATTTTATATATTTATCTCTCATTTTAAAATCTTAAATTTTTAGAAAAAATCTTTTTTTTTTTAAATGGGCCGTTGACTTAGGAATTCTGATATTTTTTTATAATTAAATAAGTTTCGAGATAAAATATATTGATGGCATATTTGTTGAATTTGAAAGAGATGGGGTGGGGGAGCATGTGAAGATTCACATCACATGGCAAAATTATCATATATATAATTTTCCACATAATTAGGGGCATGACAATCGGGTCACGACCCAAATATACCAATTATCCTTGTAGGACAAAGACACCAAACCGCGTCAAACACCGTCTAAATTGTCACATGCTTTTTTTTGTCTTTTTTTTGGAGGTTGGGCTTGGCTTTAGTGCCTCTCCTTGATTACAAAGAAAATAATAATAATTTAAGCAAATTATTTGCCATTCTACAGCAGTTTGTAAAACTAATAATAATTAAGGAAATACTCTAGTTTTAAAGTGATTATATAAAAGTAATTTCATAAACCAACATAGTTTGATGGATTCGTTAGATTATAAAGTTACTTTTATTATAAAGTAGATCTAACGGATTAGATGAAACCACGTCAATTTGTAAGATTACTTTTATTATAAAGTAGTTTTTTTTATAAAGTGTGAAGTGTGAAATAATGAATAGTGACTAATGAGAAGAATTTTTCTTTCACAAATAAATATGCATGAAAAATAATATATCATTAAGCAAACGTGTAGGCACATCTAGAAAAACACAAAACGTGTAATATTGGATCCAAAACTTTTTTTAAGGAAATAAGATCATCAAATATCGAGTTTGGGTTGAAATTTTTAGAAATTTTCCTTTCAATATCAACAATTAAAATTTATGCTTTATTTTGTTGTGCATTCTTGTTTTAACAACTTTTCGTATTCATTTCGTAGTCATTGTAGATATAATAAAAAGTAAAATAAGATGAATTAATCTATCAATAAGATTATCAATCCACAAAATAATTCCATAGCAGAAGATAATTTTTAGAATTTTGATGATTAGGCACATCATGTCATCAACATCAAAATTTCTCAACTTTGAAATATTGCATTAATTTTCTTCTAAGTAGAAAAATGAACAGATGATAATATTTCACCATAAGTCTACATGCATTTTCAATGTCAAAAGATTAATAAGCACCCTTTGATCTAAAAATGGGGAAACCCGACAGTGATGGTACAACCATTCATTTCTATTACTTGTATTTAAAAAAAAAAAAACAACCCTCAAATTTATAAAAGAGAAAAGAAAATAATATATAGAATTCATATTCCCATCTTATGTTCTTGTGCCTGCGGTGAATGCGGAACTTGATAGGTGAAAAGGTTGGAATTTTCGGGTATTCCAAAGTCCATTAGAAATTGCTTGTTCAAATGAGAAAGAAGACTAATCTTCTTTGAGTACTAGCTTCATTGTCAGAGTCTGTAAATATGCACGTTCTTTTTTTTTTATTTTTTAAAAAAGAGTTTATTATTAAAAAAATATTTTTTTTATATATTTTTTTCATATTTATTTACTTTTTTAGAGCGAATGCCCAAGATTGTCGCATCCTAAGACTGTACAGGCCATTTCTCATATTCTTTTGTGCTGTACTAGCTGTTAGAAAGTGTTTATTTGGTTTCCTCATCTTTTACTCATGTTTTCCTCAATTGGTTATAAATATTACGTATAAGAGTAAGAGAAATATCCATTTTAAAAAATTATCCCTTTCATGTAAATTTCAAATTTATCAGCTTTTTTTTATTTTTTAAAAGAGAGTGTTCATTAAGATTGTAAATATCATTTCTTTACATATAAAACTTGGTTGCGCTTGGATACAAGAAGTGTTTCCTCTCATCTCTTCTCATCATTACAATTTTTTCAAATTTCATACAAAATATAATAAACAATTCAATATTTTCAAATTTCAAACTAATAATAATATTAAAAAATAATATTCTAACAATATTTTATTCAGTTTTTAACTTTCATCTCAACTAATCTCATCTCAATTTACTATTCAAGCAGCCCCTAAAAGAAAAACACTCGTCTTTTTTTTTTTTTAATCTCAAAACATGGTACTTTTATTGGATAAAATGATCAATCATTACAATAATTCTCCTTCAATACTAAAGGAATTATTTGCATACGGTCATCCTCAATCCACACCCTTTCATTAGAAATTGAAATATCAAGTTTTGCTAACATACAAGCAACATTGTTTGCCTCTCTATAAGTGAAACAAATGCTCCAGTTGTGTCCATTTGCAAGAATACTGCACACATCCTCAATCACAATACCATAATTTGCATTAATTTCCTCCCAACTATGTGTAGCTGCTACTACCACCTTGGAGTCACCTTCTAACACCACATTAGATAGTCCTAGTTCTTGACATAGAGTTGCAGCTCTTCTAAGTACATATGCTTCAACTATATCAGGTTTCACAGAGTGATTAATGTTTAGACATAGAGAGGCTATAAGTTCACCTTCACTATTTCTGATCACAACCCCAATCTCCCCTTTGTCATTTTTGTTGTCCACTAAAGCATCCCGATTAACTTTAAACTTTAGCCCAGTTGGTTTTTTCCAATTAGTTTGTTGTCTCCCTAAACCTCTCGAGTGACTCCCTTCCTTTCTAGTACTTTGTGCAGCGGTAAAATCTTCTATACTTTGTTTTGCTGACTGGAATAACTGTCTTAGGTGTTCAAATTTGTTTTCAAACAATAGGGAGTTCCTTCTAAACCAGATCCTCCTCATTGTATAAGCTACTACTTCTATGTCTTCACTGTTTAATCTGTCATTTAACCTTTTCCATAGCTCCAAGAAGTGTACCTTCATATTGGACCAGTTTTTAACTGGGTCGTTGGTTTCACCCTAGACGTCATTTGTTGCAGGGTAACTCCAAAGTGCATGAATTGTAGTTTTTGTTTCTCTCTCACATACTGGACATAATTTTATTTCTATTATCTTTTTCTTTAACATATTTTCTCTAGTTGGGAGTATATCATGTGCTGCCTTCCATAGAAATTGCTTCACTGTATTTTGCACTCTAAGTCTCCATATCAACTCCCATTCACTTCTTTTCTCTGTTGCATCAAAAGATTCATTCATTCTCTATCTTATCCTAGTGTGTTGGAGGTGTAGGTCATCTTTATTTAAACTGCTCAATTGGATTCTTTTAAGCAATGCAGCTTCATCTTTGTAAAATACTTCATCCACCAGATTCTCCTTCCACTTACCACACCCCTCCTCAATTAGCGCACTTACATTGGAGTCAATACCTAGAATTTTAACTGGTGATTGAACTCTGTAAGATATTGGTGTTGGCATCTACTTATCCTTTCAGATTTTGATTTGTTTACCATTCCCCACTCTCCACACCAACCCTGCCTCAACCAGATCTAGGATGAAAATAAGCTTCTCCATATTAAAAAAGGCGTTAAACCTAACTTTGAATCTAGTAAATCCTTTTGCTTAAAATAATTCTCCCTCATAATTGTTGCCACCATTGAATTAGGATTCTTCATCAACCTCCAGCATTGTTTTGCCAATAATGCCAAGTTAAAGTTTTCCATGTCTCTAAATCCTAAGCCTCATCTATTCTTGGATTCACCCTTCTTTGTCCAGCTCCTCCAAATAATCTTCTTTTCACTTTTTTTTTAACCCACCCGAACCTCAACAACATAGATGAAATTTCAGCACACAATCTCTTAGGGAGCTTGAACACACTCATTGAATATGGCAGAGCTTGCAACACAACTTTTATCATCATTTCTTTTACTGATTAAGAGAGGAAGGTACTTTCCAACTACTAATTCTCTTCTAAACTTTCTCTTTTAATAACAGTGTTATACTTTGATTTACCTACCATAGAAGGTAAACTCAAGTATTTTTCATAACTACCACAAATTGAAATTCCTGCTACTTGCAAAATTTGATCCCTAACATTCAATACAACATTTGAACTAAAAAATATAGTTGTTTTTTGCAGGTTTAGTAGCTGCCTTGAAGCCCTCTCATACTTGTTTAGGATCTCTTGTATCTTCATCCATTCACTAGCAGTTACCCTTCTAAATATGATACAATCATCTGCAAATAGTAGATGATTTATGCTAGTTACACCCTTTGTAACTACTACCCCTTTTTTCTCTCCTTTCTTTTCATATGCTTCAATTAAAGAGCTCAAACCTACAGTAGAAAGAATAAATAAATATGGAGAGATGAGATCCCCTTGCCTTATGCCTCTTATAGGCTTAATGGTCTCTCCAGGCTGCCTATTAATGAGAACCGAGTATGTCACTAAAGTAACACAATCCATAATTAGTTTTACCCACCTCTCTCCAAATCCAAGCTTTTTCATTATTTCTTCCAAGAATCTCTACTCAATTCTATCATATGCTTTTGACATATCCAATTTGAGAGCCATGCTTCCTTCCTTGTCTTTCTTTCTAGTCTTCATGGTGTGCAAAGCTTCATAAGCAATCATCACATTATCAGTGATGAGTCTCCAAGTACAAATGCACTTTGGTTGTTGAATATAATGGAGGGTAGTACTTTTTTCAACTTGTTTGCTAGCACTTTTGATACAAGCTTATAAAATACATTATATAAGCTAATTGGTCTAAAATCGCTAACAACATAAGGGTTATTCACTTTTTGAAACTAAAGCAATATATGTGAAAATAATACATTGGTCTAAGTTCCCCTCATTTAGGAAGTTTAAGATAGCTTGTGTGCCAATAAGTTTGATAAAAACATACCCCAAACCCATAAGGACCTAGGGACTTCAACGGTGCCATTTGCTGCAGGGCTGCCTCCACCTCTTCGCTTGTGAATTCCTTTTGTAGCACCATATTCATGTCACTGGTCACTTGAAGTTGGGTTTGTAGATCTAAAAATGTTCTGAAAATACTAATTAAAAGCTGCTTCAATCCCTTCATGCTCAATCTTTATTCTTCATTCTTGGTCTTTAACGAGCAAATCAGTTGTGATATTGAGCCATAAATGACTTTTTATGATAGAATATATATTATTTCTAAAATTTATGAATTTCTCTAAAAACTTCAACCAGCTGATTTTGGATTTATATAATATGAGTCTTGGTTTGTTTATTCAGTGCAAGCTTGAATAAACAAACCAAGACCCATAACATTTATCATCTTTTTATCTATCATCATTCTTGCATATCAGTCCTCCACAAATCCACCTAGCATGTAGAGGCTAAAAGCACTGGCAATGGCTTCTCTATCTTCATCTTCATCTTTAAATTTGAAGAATCTGTCTTTAAAAAAGTCTACATTGGCTTAGTCATCTTTATATTTTTACATAACTATAAACAGTCATTTTTCAAATATGAAGAAGCACTGTTTATTCTTCAAACATTATTTTACTATTTTTTTTCTCTCATACACATTAAAATTAACTTTGTAAAATTTATATTAAAATGATTTTGATACATAAAATTTGTGTTAAGTTGATAATACAAAGTGGATGCTAATTGTAAAATATATATAAAAATAATTTTAGAAAACAAATAAAAAATAAAAAAATAAAAATATTTTATTATTATTTGATTCAAATATGAATAAACCAATGTGAGAATCATTCTTCAAATACAAAATCATTCTTCAAAAGAGATGATTTTACATATAAAGATGCATAAACTACTACCAATGCTCTTAGGTTGAATTTTCCCCTCCCTATTATCCCAGGCAACAGGGCGGGGGGGAATTCTATAAAATATTATGCATTTGGATTTCAATTGTTTTGAATTTCGATTTGTTTGATTTGAGCTGAGATTTGTTTTTTTATTTCTATCTCATTCCCGCTATTTATCTTTATTTAGTTGATTTTTGTTGTGAGTTTCGATTTTTCATATTCATCTTGATGGGTTTCAATGTTGCTTATTGTCAGATGAATAATTCTTCTTATCACCACTATTCACCCTCACTCCACACTACGAAAAAAGAAGAGAGAGAAAGCTATTAGGTGTGGGGTGAATAATGACTGATGTATAGCAAAATCATTGTCAAATATGCTGATTAAAGACAAAAAAAAAAAAAAAAACAAGAAATTGTTCTGAAAGTAACTATCAAAGCATGTGCAAAGATGTTGAAAGGGAACTTCATTATGAACTCATAGAAACATTAACATTGCATGTCACATAAGAATTCCACACTGGAATGCTTCATCAATGAATTATCGTCTGTTTCTGTCCACACAACCCAACCTTTGCCGGACTCTTTGTGCCTGGGTGGTCAAATTTTTGGAATCAATGTATAACTGAACTCCTAATTGTTAAGGAAGTCTAAAGAGGATGCATGGTATAAAGACCACTAATTGGCTGCCAATGTTGTTCACTTACCTTGTGATCTATGCAGTTACAGCACTAGACATCCTCCCCGAAGAGCATTGGCCTGATCTACATGTATTCCTAATTCTTTCAGGTTGTAATTCTACCAAGAACTCACGTACCATGAAATGTGCTGCCACTGGTAGATAGGATTATGAAGGCACAAACTACAAAAAGTGAGAAAACTGACACCCAAGTGTTCTCTATGTACATCTCCATGGCATCTGTAAAAGAAAATCGAGTGCGATTCTCAGCCCAATTTCGGAGGCGGTCTGCTTCTGCTGCATATAATGCCCTTCCTTGCAATATATGCCAAAATCAGCTTACAGAAACAATATATAACAAGTTGACGCTCCCCACTACAGCTTGGCCATTATTTTCAAAGTAATAGGCCATTTGACAATATTCAGCCAAAAGTCCAATAAGTTCAACAGGATATTCCCCTGCTTAATATGAGAATAAAATTCCAACTTAAAACCCAATTATGAGGCGAGGTATAACTAAAGCTGTTATGATCCTGAGGGTTAAAAGCTTAACCAAATTAGTATCCAACAGTTCTAAGGTTTTTGGATCAATGGTTGGGTCTTTAACAATAAGTATCAGAGCAGGAACCATGTCATGAGTTCAAGTCACAGAGGGGGCAAATATAGGCTGGATTAAAATGCTTTAGTACTATGTATGGACATGGTATTAAGTCATTGAATATTGATAGAGGAGTAAAACCACCAAAAGGGAAAGGGCTATGACCAAGTCAGCGTCGATAGAGTAGGCCGCCGCGGAGGTCAAATTAAGAATCATGGTGGAATGTTATGATCCTGAGGGTTAAAATCTTAACCAAATTAGTATCCAACAGTTCTAGAACTTTGATGGTTGGGTCTTTTGAATTTTGATGCCTCCATGATCAAATTATTTCACCATTTGATTTTGAAGTATCGAATTATATATATAACTGTCTAAAGATCTATGTAATATGCCCGCGCCATGCCATGTCATACTTGTTTTAGAACTGCAACATTTTTTTTGTCTTCCGTACCTTTATAGATCTACTTAATTATAAGTATCCCAATGCCTGACGGTATCCAAACAGGAAATCAAGGCCCTGAGTTCTGAACTCAATTGCGTTTATCAGGAGAGAATATGCTAAAGAAGCAAAATCAGAAAACTAGAAGTTAGAAATAAGATAATAGACTTGGGTCACACAGCATGTCATTATAATTCTTTACTGGCTTGAACTTGGCATCACCAGTTTTGCTGGCAATGAATGGCATATCTAAGCAGTGAATTAGGCAAAAATGGAAAATATGAATTGCACTGGTCCACCATGATCTATTTGGATATAGGGGAATCAATGTGGTAAGTTTATAGTTATCTAACACACTCACATTCAATCATTAGGAATATAAAGATTTATGTTTTTTCACTGCATGAAACTTTCTAAGAAAAACCTCTGAATGTCACAGAAAACTCATAGTCGGGCTGCTTAAGGGTGTGTAAAATAATTCCAGCAACATAATGAAGATTACATGTGCATCAAACCAACGATCTCGTCGAAGCCATGTAGTGACTAAAGCAAGCAAGATCCTAGGAGGGGTCAAGTAATTGATTGCCTTCCCTGTACCCTTTACAACCCGCATCCTTGGAACTAAAGTTCTAGCAACTGTTTTGGGATGCTCACAGATAATGTTAAACATTTGCTTATTTTTTACACTTGAGCCACTGCAAACCATAGAAGAAGCCATAGACAACATAAATGAAGTTAGCCCAATAGCTATAGATGGAAAAACGGATGAAACTGACTGATATATCAAAAAGAAAAACAGATGAAACCTTCAAACCTAAACATAAAAATACAGGTTTAATAAGAAAACAGATGGGGGTAAAACAAACGGTTGAGGCCCATTAAGATGGCATTAGAGAGGAAACCAAAAGGAATTATAAGCATTGCAAAAGACAGGGATGCTTCCTGTGCACCTCAGGAGCAGATCTGTAAGGACAATGCCTGGAGATGCAGTGTGCACCTCAACTTTCGATCGCTTACACTCTTTTAAGAGAGATGCTTGAAGTTGCCGAAGTCCACACTTCGTTGAGCCATAGCTGCAAGTCAAAGGATATACGTTAATAAATCCCATCAACCATGAAATAGTTCAACTTCCATTAGTCATTGAATAATAATTTGCCAAAACCTTACGAAAAAATAATTTTCAAAACCAATTTAAAAAGTTTTCCACCTCTGTCCAATACAAAGTAGTTGAGTTCCCAAGGTAACTAAAAATGAAAGAGCTTACACAGCTGTGAGAGGGGTACTAGATCCCCCAGAACCTGCACCATCCATGTTAAATATGTGGCCCCCCTTATACTGGTTCTTCATCACTTGCATGGCCTCTCGTGTGCAAAGAAGAGAGCCAACCAGCTTCGTTGAGACAATCTAGCATGAAGTGGACACATGAGAGGCAAATCAATTCAAGCTCTAAGGTAAGACCATTGTTACAAGGGTAGCAAACAATCATGAAGAGTTGGCAGGATTATTAGGCAAAACTACTACAATCTGAATACAAGTTTGAACCATATCATTCAAAGGCACGAACACATCACCCATGCCTTCTTCCAGTCACACACACATGCATCCATGCTTCCCCCAAAACAAGATACTTTTCGATATTAAGTTATTGTGCAGCAATTCAAACCTCGTTTAATAAAAAGTACCATTCAAATAATGAAAACTAGCCATGTCTAGAATCAGTCATATATCAAACAGTTGGTGATTTGATATAACAGCTCCCATAACTTCCAAAACAAAGAGCTTAGAAGGTTTTTGAGAAGATATACTGTTTACCCAAAATGCACCTAAGTGCACACACAGGACAAACTTCTCAAATACGAGATCTATCAAAAAGAGTTGATAACTGTTTGATATGTCAATGAATACCTGTCTAATATCTTCATCAGAAAACTGTAGCAATGGTCTAAAACCTTTATTCATGCCAGCATTGTTTATCTGTCAAACAATGTAAGTACAAATTGGAATATCTTAATAATTGATATAACATTTAGAATCATGCCACATCACATACAAGGATCTCACTTCTTACGGTATCTTAACTAGGAATACATAGGAAGATGACTAATAAAGACAAGGATAAAAAATTACTGATATCAAAGAGACAAGGACAAAATTCAGGCAATATTTTCAAATCATCATTGTCAATCCCACAAAATGATTGTACCTTGTCCAAATAAGATATTGCTATCCAATTTACTGGCTTCTCATTAGTGCAGTTTGTAGTTAACTGAAAAGCCAAAGCATTATTTCATCCGACTCTTTATCTCATTCAAGTCCAACCAACATGATCATAGAGGAGACAATATTAAGTTTTTTAATTTTTGAATCAGAAATGGTCATCTAACTGTCGAGAGTCATGACTATAATATGGCATTTTGTTACCAATGGGACACTGCCCCTAGAATTTGTTTGCACCCAAGAGTTCGAACCTTAGACCAGAGGGGAGCATACCCCCAAGAACAAGGCCCTTACCACTTAAGCTAACCCCTAGGGGTTAATATGTTTCAATTCTTTTAAGGTTTGAACATATAAGCTTTTGCAAAGGAACAATAAAATAGAAGAATTCTTGAAAACTCGAATGAAAATGCATAATCCCAAAAAAATGCCACTGTCACATACCGTTTTCAGTAATAACAGCAACTGGAGACTGGCTAGCAACAAGCATCAATTTAAAAAGTGACACTCACCCAGATGTTGATAGAGCCAAGTTCATGGACATCAAAGTTTGCTAGTTTCTGTACATCATCAGGTGCACAAACATTACATGGAATGCCCACCACTTTTGCTTGTTGCAGCTTTCTCCTGGATGAGTCACCTGCCTTGGTCATACATTCCTCTAGGTTATCCTTGAGTTCTTTGACAGTCATATCTACAGACTCAGGACTGCCTTCAAAAGATCCATTAATGGAAGGGGCCTTTGTGAGTGATAACTATGTTGAAATTATAGGCGGCATTAGAGAACTAAACCAATATCCTAATTCTGAATACCACCTGCGAGATGCAACAACCACACGATCTCTAGAAAGAAGAAATTCACGAGCAAGAGCTTTTCCCAGTCCCCTTGTGCTGTACCATATATTTAAAACATGCATAACATAGAATCATTACATTTTCATAGTGATAAGCAACTAGCAGTCCACTAGTCAAATTGTGATTACACCCTGGTAATTGGTCCCAAGTCACAGACAGGACAACTTATGAATTGGAAGAAAGAAACACCCACACATGCTATTATTAAGCTTCAACATTGGATGACATATAATACAACTTTCAATACTCTAACTAATCAAGAAGTGTGTACATTGATGGACCTTCATGATAACTAATCAAGTACATGTGGAATTTAAAACTTCATTATAACAAAATGCAAAATTTGTGGAATTTAAAACTACCTATTGAAGTAAAACCAACTACTTTGACATCCCAAGAAGAGAGACAAAGAGAGGGAGATATCACCTTCCAGTTATGACAACATTACGTGGACCAGCTCGACAATGTTCCTCTAAAACCATATTTGCTCCTATCATGATTCCGATAATAATTCCTCCAAGCCAGCTATACCAAACCAAAGTGCCCATTTGACTGTCTCCACCTTCACAAAATCGCACACCATTAAATTCTTGTATATGGAGTATCTACTTGTGCTCTTTGTTAAGACCAATATAAATTATTAAATCTACCTATTCCTATTAACTTAAGCTTTTGGAACAAGTGGTGATTTCTCATAGTATCAAAACAGAGATCATGAGTTCGAAACCTAACTTTTCACTTCACTCCATTAATTAAATATTCCAAATGTTGGGCCCACTTATTAAGATTTTGGGGTGTTAAGACAAATACAAATATAATAATTAAATATAAATGATTAAATCTACCTCATATCATCAGCTTAAGGTTTTGGGACAAGTGGTGATTTCATATAGGGGTGGCAATTCGTGTTTTTGAGTTGTGTTCGTGTCATGTCAAGTCATGAACATTCGACTATATAAGTCAACTCGAACCTGACCCATTAAGCTAAACATGTCAAACTTTCAAACCCTAACCCAACTTATTTAGAAAACGGGTAGTGTTGTGTCACCCATTTAATAATTTATTAGAAATAGGTTAACACAACATGACTCATTTAAACTTGTTTCATGTAAATGGGTTAAACTAACACGCAAACTCATTTGACCCGATTAACATAATTTTACATAAAAATTAAAATCTATATTTACTAGTAGTCACAATATCTTAATACATATATCAATTTTTAAAAAATTACAAATCAAATTACTGAGAAATATTATATGTTAAAATTTTTAACATATAATAAAATCAAATTACAAATTATACAATAACAAATATGAACATAGGTCTAGAATTACAATCCCAATAATAAAAACAATAAAAATATAAGTATACTGAGAAATATCAATATTACAACTTGAAAATGCAGTGGTTCTACCCCAACACAACACCTAGAGGGGGGTGAATATGTGTAAATCAATTTTGATGGTCTATTAAAAAATATTGTTAAGCAAACAATTAATCAACGGAACAAATCATACAAATAATCAACACAATAATTTGGTCATGAAGTGAAAACTCATTTAAAGTACATTTTCAAAATCTATAACCACTCTGGGTGTAAGTCACAACTTCAAATCCAATATAGAAACTTTAGTTTGTTACAACCAATTAGAAATACTCACAAAACCTTCGTAGCAACTAAACTTGCCTTGAAACACCACGAGTAACCCACTCAATCTCTACATGCATGTAGTGTCGGAACTCTGACTTTTCTATAGCTTCCTATGAGAACCTCTCGATTTCTGCATCAACAGCAGCTCCGTAAACCTTCCGGCCAATGAACACGTCCACACCAGTGGACTCAATTGTGTTTAATCTTGTGTGTGATATGATGGAGATGTATTTTCCAAGAGAGGTTCGACTTTGAATGTGGAATGGAGTATCTCTCAAGTGCTCTTGGAAGAGGCTCTGTTTTAGCTCAGTTTCTTCACACTGTAGGACAGAAAATAAGTTTCCTTTTATACTCACCAAGGAATACAGCGCTCAAACCCTAGTTTAAGTGACAATTCTAAACATTCGCTCGAACTAAGTGTCAAGCATGTGTCGAGTGCACGATTTACTTCAGAAGTCGCTCGAGCACCATGTCAAGCAAGGGTTGAACGAACTCTCTATCTAGGTTACCGCTGGAGCTCCATGTCAAGTGAGTGTTGAGCGAACTCTTTTGTCTGGATTAAAGCTCGAGCTCCATGTCGGGTGGGTGTTGAGCGAACTCTCTATCTAGGTTACCGCTGGAGCTTCATGTCAAGTGAGTGTTGAGCGAACTCTTTTGTCTGGATTAAAGCTCGAGCTCCATGTCGAGTGGGTGTTGAGCGAACTCTCTGTCTAGGTTACCGCTCAAGCTCCACGTCGAGTGCCTGTCGAGCGAACTCTCTGTATGAGTTCCGCTCAAGCGCTATGTCGAGCGCCTGTCAAGCGAACTCTCTGTATGAGTTCTGCTTGAGCCATGTTGAGCTCACTTCGACCCCTTTTCACTTTAACACACTTTAACACTTGTTACAACACAATTTAACAAAGGTTTTCATAAGAATATGCCAATACACTCATCTTTACATTAACACAACTTAACAATAATAAAATTGTAATTTTGAAATAAAATCTAAATGGGTCAAAATGGATTGAATTTCGGGTTAAGCAGGTTGAACTGTTATTGACCCGTTTATAAATCGTGTCTTAACGGGTAAATCCTTTTTTACCCGAACCCGTTAACATCAAATCCAAATCTGCTAATTTTGTATCGTGCTTGTGTTGAGTTCACGAATCGTGTCACATATTGCCACCTCTAATTTCACACTCTTAACTTATTAACTAGTCATGCACCCACGCAATAAGTGGCTGATTTCACATACTTTTTCAACTACTAATTGTGAAAGATTAAATATAGAGAAAAGAAGAGAAAATTATACAAGAAAGAAGTGGAAGTGTCTCAAATCTTTAAAATCCAAAATTGCATAATATTTATTAACATGATCTTTCAAATTAATTTAAACTTGAATTACCAAATTTATGAACATTTAACATAAAAAAATGGATGACATGGCTCAACAAGAGTAAAACACTTGTTTCGAAACTTATACATGCTATCGACGGGTGCATTCTTGTTTAGAGTGCAAGTTCGCTAACCTGACAACAGAAATCCAATTTCAAGTATCACTCCTGTGCTCATCATGGTTACAATATATCTTCCAATTTGGATGGCAATCTATGAGAGAGAGAGAGAGAGAGAGAGAGAGAGAGACATGTTAAAGTTGAACATATAATCCCCAATCGGGAAATCACAAATCCCCAATTGGGAAATCACATACAAGTTAACCAAAAAACAATATCACTAATTGACTAAACACTAAATAAATAAAGGCAACCAAACCTGCCGCCCTCAGAAAATTTTGCATACCCTTAATTTTTTGATATGATTTCAAACTTCACATCTACGTCGTGATTTCTACTTAAAACCATTTGGCTCAGACAACTATGGACTATGGGCAAGATCTTTCGAATGAGACAACAATACTTTGCACACCATTAGATTTCCTGAATTGGTAATTCTTAACAAATTTAGAAAATTTAATTTGGAACGGGAGAACAAAGAAATAATGGCATCCTTATTTTTATGATTTTTGTCTTTTTGTTCCCAATAATGGAAAGTTCAACTCCAGAAGTCGAACCTCCAGCTATTCTCGCCTGAGCTAAGTAAAGATTTGGGAAAATTCGTGAATTACAATTAGTAAAACAGAAACACTGTTTCCAATCTAGTGCTTCGTATGTTCAAAAAAGTCGTAAATTTGGTGAATTTACCATTCCATCTCACCAAATAAGGGAAGAATATTAAACATATTAACGTAACGTGTATGCAACTCACCGAAGAGAACACCTTCTCCACCTTGGCCACAACCCTGTCATACTCGTCCCCATGAGCCAATCTAAAACCACCCAAAATTGTAGTCATCAAAGATTTCCAAAACCCACTTCCGCTTTCGAGCTTAGCCTCACTTCCCTTCAAATTCCAAGATTTTCTTGCTCTTTGCACGTCTCCCTTTTTCTCTGCAACTTCTCCCTCCTCACTCATAAACGACTGACACTGTTTCAAACACAAATCATTACTCCGACCGGGTCGTCCCAACCAGAACAGGCATAAACTTGGTTTGGGAACGACTGGTTGGCCAGTCCTGTGGTCGTTCTTGAAGCAGTGCTCGAAGCTTCGTGGGAAAATGCGAAGCCTAGTTGCTGTAGCCATGGCTATTCTAAACTGAAAAGAGGATCCTGATAATTAACCGTTCTAATATTTATGGGTGTGGCTTTGATATTTTCGTACGTTGGAATTTATATATTCCTTACAAACATCTCAAAATAAATAAAACAAAATAAAAAGTGGCTTAAAAATGAAAATTTGTACCAAAATATCTAAGAGACAGAAGACAGAGGAGGAATCCATGGGAGAGAGGAATGTGATGACCACACGTTGAAACAACCTCATCCTCATGTGTACCGACACGTGGCGTTCTGGGTCTCTATCGCTTTTTGTTTGGTTAAGGTGGGGAAATTGGACGGTTGTTTTGTGTGGTCGTACATATTTATGGTTGGTTTGGATAATGAATTGTTTGTACGTGTATAGTAGTTAAAAAGTAATGAAAAATAATAATTGAATGCAATAAAAAGTAAGTAAAAAGTAATGAATAGTAATAAAAATAAGTAAAAAATAATAATAAAACAAAAAATAATAATCAGAGTGTTTAAGAGTACTTAACATACTTAGTACCCAAACCTAGCCTCTTCGAAAGATTGATAGGATCCTTAGGCTTTCTTTGGAAGGTACTTTCCAAAATAAAATATGTTATCGGATGGACTTATGTCTGATTTAGACAGTGAGATGAGATGATATAGTTTTAAATTAGTTAAATAAAATATTATTTTTAATATTAATATTATTTTAAAATTAAAAAAATAAATTATTTATTATATTTTATATGAAAATTTAAGAAAATTATAATGATGAGATAAAATGAATTGAGAATATTTCTGTATCCAAATAGCATCTTGACATCATGTATGCTATGCCAGGGCTGAAGCTTTTGCAGAGACACATTGTTTGTCGAGTGACTATGCCCCCACAATATATTTAGTAACTATGTTTTTTTTAAAATAAAGATATTTTTATAAAATAATATTATTTTTATAAGATATTTTATAAAAATATTTATTTTTTAAATATAATTATGTAAAGTGTTAAAAAAAATTACTGTATTTCAAATGATAGAGATGTTCAGAGTCATCAATCATAGTACTTACTATAAAGTGTCAATGCATGAGTGATCCTATACATTTAATCCAAAAATTAATATAAACATTTAAGGAACAATAAATATTATCAATATATCAATTTAGAAAATACATATGATGCATGTTTACATGATACATTTGATTCGGTTTGGTTGACATCTCACTTGTAGATATATTTAGAATCGATCCCTCAGTGTTTTGGCAGTGATAAGTCTTAATTTGTTTGGGAATACAATTGTTTTAAGTATTTTCAAATATTTTCAAATATTTCATTCCCAAATGTAACTCAAATACAAAATATTTTTTCATTTTAGTTTTTCAACTTTTTTATCTAATAATTATCTAATTATTATAATTTTTTCATGTTCCCAAACAAAACACAAAACCCTATACATAATTCCCAAACTTTCAAACAAAAATTATATTAAAAAACTATTTTCAAATAATTTTTTAACTTTATAATATTTTTATTTAATTTTTTCTCTCTCATTTTTTAAAATTTAATAAAGCATCCTAACTCGAATTATTTAACTACTATTTACAAGCTATTTTACTACTATTTATAAATATTTTTATTATCCAAACGATCCGTTTTGATCCTTTTGTCCAAAGAGTTGTATTGGTAGGCTTTGGGTTTTATTTAAGTTGTGTACTTGGGTTTAGTTTTTTTATTTTAGTTGTATTCAATGTATTTATATAGATAGCCTTGGAATATTTGGTCCACAAAGAATAATAAAAATTAATTTATAAACTAATATAATTTGATATAAATTGAACTCTTTTTATTATAATAAAATTTTAGGTATCATATCAATATGTCAACATTAATTTTGGAATTCTTTTTAATAGACCCAACGCTTCTCAATGTTTACTTGTTTTTTGCATGAAGTCTCGTATGGTCGGCGTTGAGAAACATCTGTCTAATTAAAGTTGGATAACCTCATGACCAGAGAAGGAAACGAATTCGAGAGAATTCTATTTGGTGCACACAACGAAGAAGGAACAATGGTGTTTCATTTGATCAAGAACATGTAAACTAGTTAAATTGAATTTCCCAACACATATATAATGGTTTGGAAGATCCCACAACATGGATTCATTGCGTTGAGCCGTTTTCGAGCTTCAAATAACGGATCAGGAGCATGAGAAAATAAGATGTCCAAGCTCTGTGAAAAACTTCATACGGAAAGCTTATCCTATCTATGAATCATAGGAAGAAAAAACAACTCATGTGTTATGGTCTTGTCTAGCTACTCAAGATCAAGATGTATGGCATGCATGCTCGTAAAATAAGGAGAACAATAAGATAGGTCAGTGTTTTAGTTGATTTCAAGAAAATAGTAAAATAATTATAAAAGAATTGTAGGTATATCATTATCTTTAAAAAAAAAAAAATACAACAATCTCAATTTAAAAAGAAAAAACAACGTACCAAACGATAGGACCCAATTAGTAGGAGTAAACAACAATTTGAGATAACGTTTTCTAAACCACAAAAAAAATCTATACCAAAAATCTAGAAAAACTTAAAAAGCGTTACAAATTCCTGCAAGAGCGTTTTTCTTTCATCCTTTTATTTTTTAAATAGTTTTAGAAAAATGATTAAAAAACTTACAACCATAAACATTGGTTGGGTTTAGAGTTTGAATACCTTGGTTGGTTTAGAGTTGATACTTTCCTGTATTAAAAAGAGAAATGATATTTATAGTTATAGAGTATGTAAGCGTGATGTATTCTTTTAAAAAAAGTAAGTAAATATAGAACCTACATGAGAAGAAATTAATTTTTTAATAGCAAATCTCACTTTTTTTTAAAAGCAGTGTGAACATTTATACAATTCAAAATTGTATATAGTATTACTCATCTCTCTCTTTGTTTTTACAAGGTATCCATCTTTCTATTGTCCAGATTACCCACAACGTCTATTCCCACTTCCTTCAATTTTCGCTTGAAATGAATTTGTAACAAGTCCACCGTCGAGCACCATGGAACGGTGGAGAAAGGCGTGTGTCGGTTGAAGAGAGGAACAGTTGGGAAGGAAGACTCTGGAAGGAGTTAAGGTTGAAGCCCTAACTCATGTGGGGAGTGAACTGAAGTCTTCAGTGGAGAAGTGAACTCAACTAAGTTCAGTTGACTGAAGGGCTAGGCTAATCGTGGGCCGGATGTTTGGGGGCACAGCTCGTGGCTTATCTAAGTTCGATTACCTTCTTTAGTTATCAGTAGTGGGCTAGTGTGCATTGGGTCGAGGGGCCTGTCCCTTGGCTGTTATCATCCTTTGGGTTTATTTGTTTTGTTTGCTTTTAGATATTTGTTATTTATCCAGTCATGTACAAGGTCCGTGGCCTTTTTTGTGTTTATAGGCTTTCTGTTATATAAGACACTGTAGCAACAGTGAAGGACATCTGAAAAGTAAAAAAATCCTAAATTTCTCTTTCCTATCTTTTTTCTCTATTCTCTCATCTCTTTCTAGAAGTGCTCCCCTCGAAGTGAGTTTATCCGTGTCTGTGATTTCCCTTCAAGATCTGGTATGTTACAAGTGGTATTAAGAGCCACCGATTTCTAACCACCGATTTCTAGCTACTAATTACAACAATGGCAGAATGGATAAGACTAAACTAGTTACAAGATGGGCTCACTGCCCTAAAAAAATATTATCAGAATCGCAGTACAATGAGCTGAAAAAATCAATTGAGGTGAAGTTCTCACACCTAGACACCAAAATAGCTACTCTAAAAAGGCAGAATGAAGCAATAGTACAGTAGCTAGCCATTTTAAAGTGAAATACATAAAAGAAATCCACATGTTAGCCCTAGAGATTCTTGTTCAAGTGAACAGTTGAGGTTGGATTCAAAAAATATGCAGCTGCAACAACCTTTTGAGCAACACCAGTACAATCAATAGACCCATCCACATCAACACCAGCAGGACCAGCAGCTGCAACAACCACATCTCGGTGAGGTGTAGGCTAGAATAATAAGATTGGACTTTCCTATTTTCAATAGTGAAGACACTGCAGGTGGGATTTACAAAGTTAATTAATTTTTTTCATTTTTATAACACACTACTACATCACCGATTGTGGCTTGCCTCTTTTCACATGGAGGGAAAAACCCTCATTGGGTTCCAAGAAATGGAAGACATTGTCCAGACTCGAGGTTGAGACTCATTCACTAAGGCATTGTTGATTAGGTTCAGGCCTAATACATATGACAATCCTATGGAAGCCCTCATTAGATTGAGGCAAACTGGGACAGTAGAGGACTACCAGGCAAGGTTTGAAACCTTATCTAATAGATTACAGGAGCTGTCCGATACCTACAAATTAAGTTTTTTTTAGCGGCTTAATGGACGAGATCAGGTTAACTGTACGAATGTTCAACCCCACCAACCTAACTACAACCAAAGGCCTAGCCAAAATACAAGAAGAAAACGTTAACATGCCCAAAAGAAACCCCAGATCCAGCATAAACTACTCACCTGCCCTTGAAATTTTGAAAACACCAAACGCTTACCAATCCGAAACCAGCAAAAACCACCAAAACAAGCCAACCTTCCCCATCCAAAAAATAAGCCAAACTCATATGAAAGAAAGAAGGGAGAAATGGCTATGTTATCGTTGTGATGCAAAATGGGTCCCTGGGCATAGATATCAAAATTCCAAACTGTATTTGCTGGAAGAAGTGTTGCTGGACAATGACATTAGTGGGGGCCTTTGAGGAGAAAGTGTGCGTGAAAGGTGAAGAAAATCAGGCTGTTTTTGACATGTCGACAGCTTAACCAAACCCTGAAATTTCACTATACGCAATCACCGAATCACATAACCCAAGAACCATGAGGGTGAAACGAAGGATTGGAAATCAGTGGATCACTATACTAATTGACATCGGGTCCACACATAATTTGTTGCTACAGTGTGATAGGCTTCTGTTATATGGAACACTGTAGCAACAGTGAAGGACATCTGAAAAGTAATGAATCCTAAAATTCCCTTTCCTATCTTTTCTTTCTATTTTCTCATCTCTTTCTGGAGGCGCTCCCCTCAAAGTGAGTTTATCCGTGTGGGTGATTTCTCTTCAAGATCTGGTGTGTTACAGAATTATTTATGTTTAATGTTCTATGGCGATTGATGAATGCTTGGGAGTGTATTGATGTGTTTAGGTCATCATCTTTTCTTAATTTTCTTGGAGCGAGCGTGTGGGCAAAATGTGGTCAATAATATTGGCTTGCTTTTGTTAACACAAACACATTCACGGTCTGGCCTACGATTCATTGCATCCTCATGTTTCTGCGTAGTTAATCGCGTGCAGATTTATATCTGTTTTCTTTTTTCGCCATTGCTATCTCCCTCTCCCCTCTGCATTTAAATCCAGATTATTCAACGTTTGTACATAGTTCGCACAAATCACGGACTTGCAGATTTGCATGAAGTTTGAATTAAAATATTATCTTTAAATAAATATCTTATCCGATTGTTATGAATTCTGTTGTGAAGTGTAAAGAATATGATTTTGAATGAAAAACAGAAATCATGGTGAAGTTGTTGACGTTATTTATTTTCCAAAATAAACTGAGCATTTGCAGGCTGAAAAATTATAGATTCAGAATTAAAGCTAAGAAAGAAGAAAAAATATGGCTGACCATAAGCAGAAGGAGGCAGTCTGCGTGACCGGAGCCAACGGGTTCATTGGATCATGGCTGGTCAAAACCCTCCTCAACTCTGGCTACTCCTCCATCCACGCCTCTATTTTCCCCGGCTCCGATCCTTCCCACCTCTTCGCTCTTCCCGGCGCTAAAGACCGCCTGGTGGTGTACGAGGCCGACATCTTGGATCTGGATGCAGTATGCAAGGCCGTTGATGGTTGTAAGGGTATCTTCCACGTTGCCTCGCCTTGCACGCTTGAGGACCCAAAGGATCCCGAGAAGGAACTAGTTCTGCCTGCTGTGCAGGGCACCCTCAATGTGTTGGAAGCTGCTCTGAGGTCCAAGGTGAGGCGCGTGGTCCTCACTTCTTCCATTTCTGCGCTGGTTCCCAACCCCAACTGGCCCCCGCACAAAACCTTCGACGAGTCCTCCTGGACCGACCTCGATTACTGCAAATCTCGCCAGGTCTGCTCAATAATCACACTTTTCGATATGCATTAGTTAAACGGTGTTTCTAATTTTGTGATGCATTCCTTGTGTCTTGGGTTTGGCAGAAATGGTATCCAGTGTCGAAGACAATGGCGGAGAAAGCAGCTTGGGAATTTGCTGAGAAGCACGGAATAGATGTTGTAGCCATCCATCCGGCTACATGTCTTGGCCCACTCTTGCAACCTAGTTTGAATGCGAGCTGTGCAGTATTGCTGAACTTGCTACAGGGATCGCAGGATACTCAAGAATATCACTGGCTGGGGGCTGTGCATGTTCGAGATGTAGCCAAGGCGCAAGTTTTGCTCCTTGAGACTCCTTCTGCTTCCGGTAGATATCTGTGTAACAGTGGTATCTATCAGTTTGGTGATTTTGCTGAGAGAGTCTCTAAAATTTTCCCTGAGTATCCTATCCACAGGTTAGTAGCTTAAACCAAAATTCCCTCAATTCAAGTATCATGACTTTGCATAATTGATACGTGCAGGCTAATCATACGCAAAATCCATGTCTAGTAGTAAAAAAAAACTTTGGTATTGGAAATGAGATTTGAAAATTGCAGACAGATCCAACGATACAGCTAAAGTGAGGTGAACTAATAACATTTTATAGACATAGGCTGGTTTGGATAGTGTAAAGTGTTTGAGAATGTTTATGAATAGTAATGAAAAAGTAATAATATAATATTAAATAATAGTAAAAAGTAGGTAAAAAGTAACGAATAATAATAAAAGTAGGTGAAAAGTAACGAATAATAATAAAAGTAGGTGAAAAGTAATAATAAAGTAAAGAATAATAGTGAGAGTACTTGAGAGTCTTGAGATACTCTCATTAGCCAAACCTAGCATAACAAGCATTCACAACCTACAAAGTACAAAATATAAAGCAATAATTAAATCACAAAAAGATTTTGTTGATAAATTGACAAATTTGTCAAAAGATAAAAATACTGTGGATGCTCAGCCACCACCTGAAATATACCATGAGAAGTATTTGTTACAACCAATTTAGATAAAGCTTTGTAGAAACTAGATCTGGCTTGCAACACTAAAAGTGACCAACTCAATCTCTTCACCCACAAATGAAGCCATCCACTCCACGTAATCTCTTATAGCTCCGATTAACTCACCGATAATATCTAATCTCGGGATGATCAATAGCACATGTGCCGATGAATTGTGTTTAAGAACAACAATAATAAGAAAAAGCCCAGTTTTTAAAGCACAAGAAAGCCCGAGGTTTTTTCCACTCTTCAATAACAAGGAATCTTGCAATTATGGTCTCAAGAACATGATTTGATCCCTTCTTGCAATTATATTCCATTATTGCCAAGTATTTGGGTGCTTCTATATGAGCTATAATTTGGATGTTTTTGTTTGTGCTGTATGAGATGAAAATCTTTTGTATGGTTCTTATAAGGGGAGTTCATTGAGTTTCTATACCTGTATCAATAAAGTTTATGATTGGGTTGAAGACTGTCTTTAGATTCAAGTGATTGCAGATTATATGACATTCCTTTGCATGTGAATATATTGAATGTTCTATGCTGAATTATGCTTGCTTGTTTTTTAGTAGAAGTAGATACAGCTTGGTCAATCCTGTCTGTTAATCGATGGTTGACATATATAATGGTCCTAATAATGATTATGCACGTATTTCAGGTCTATCTCACATGCATATTTCAAGGATATCACAATTTTCACTTGATTTAAAGATCTAACACTTAACTCACAAACGCTATGAATCATGCTCTAAGTGTGGATGCCAGGGTGTGTAGAAAAATTTCTGTACCAAGTTTAGTACAACTCATTTGGACCAAGTTTTAACATTGAATATGCCAACCTAATAATTTTTACATTAAAAGACTGAAGGAGTGGTAACGAATATGAATCTGCCCATTCGAAGGCTGAATCAAAAACCCATGTACCATACAAACTTCTAACCATTAATAAAGTGAGGCCTCTTCTTTCAAGCACAACAAAATCTTGTAGAAAGAGCATTCCGTATTCCATGGTGATCATATTGCAAGAATCGGCAAAGTGGTTAACCTGCATGAGTGTATTGATAACCAAGAGTGAAGTTATCGTGTCATTTATTGTTGTTGCATCTCCACTTGATCTCAAGAACAGAACACAAGTTATCAAACTCGTCATCCAGCTTTATCAGCCATTTTGACCTTTCATCTTCCACTTTTTGTTTTCTTTAGTAGAAAAATATGTGATTCCATGTGGCGGAAGTTCATAACTTGAATTAGCTACAGGTTTACCGGGGAAACTCAGCCAGGACTGCAGGCATGCCCAGATGCAGCGAGGAGATTAATCGATATGGGTCTGGTCTTCACTCCTGTTGAAGATGCTGTTCGGGACGCGGTGGAGAGCCTCAAAGCTAAAGGCTTCCTGCCCCCACAAACTGCCTCATGAGTCTTGGGCTATTTCGTTATTGTTATTTTTAATTTTAGTATATAACAAGAAAACTTTTGTGTTTCATTGCTTTATCTATTAGTTGGACTCTATCAATGGCAAAGGTTTCAATGGAGTTTTTATTTTTATTTTCTAAAAGTGATCCAATAACTTTCAGCATCCTGTTTCTCTTTGGTTTCCATCAGATTGAACATAAAATCATTTTCTCACAGTAATGTGTTGCTATATAATTAACCTCAGTCACATGCTACTCGTTAGGCCTAGTTTGGATAGTAAGTTGAGGTAAGATGAAAGTTAAATAAAATATTATTAGAATATAATTTTTAAATATAATTTTTATTTTAGAATATAAAAAAGTTTAATTATTTATTATATTTTATTTAGAAGTTTAAGAAAATTGTAATGATTAAATAAGATAATTTATACAGTTTTACTAAACAAACCAAGTTAGGCCAGTTTAGAAACAGAAATACTCTCAATTCATCCTATCTCATTTTTATAATTTTTTTAAATTTCTATATGAAATATAATAAATAATTCAAAATTTTTAAATCTAAAATAATAATAATATTAAAATATAATATTATAATAATATTTTATTCAATCAATTTAAAAGTATCTAATCTCATCTAATCTAATTTCATCTCACTTCCCTATCTAAACCAGCTTTTAATTTATTAGTATATATTTTTCATCAGTTGGGATTAGTTTATGTTTAGCAATTAGCCATCTAAATCCCGAAACGATAATCAAAGGCAGCTGGCAACAGCCAGAGTTGAACGACATACAGCGGGCATTTGAATCAGCATAAAAGAGATTAACCAGAGTTTACAGAATCCCTGTTGTGTCAGTTCGGACGCGGGTTCAAGTTTGAGCACCAGCTTCATCTCCTTGCTGACCGACAGAGACTTCAACACCCAACCAAAGTCCTCGGCCACACAACAGCCTCTGTAATTTCAATCTCTCTGTCTCTCTCTCATTGCCATTATCTCTGTTTTTTTGTTCTTCTGGAGATAGACAGAGTCCCGATTCATAGGCATGCAGAGGCCACAGAACCAACGGTCAAGATCGGCCAAACCAACCACTATTCATGGCTACGCTCAGTCCGGCGACCTTCTTGGATTTCAAAGGTTACTCCGAGACAACCCGTCTCTTATCAACGACAGAAACCCCGTCGTAAGATCCCATTCTCTCTCTTTATACAAGCTGGGTTTTTTCGTTTGGCCCAAAATCGCACTTCTTTTGTGTACTTTCAATTTGATGGCTTTTTTTTTTTTTCGAAAAGGGTGCGAATTGTGTCCTGAAAATCGAACGAATTGAACGCATTTGAGCCCTATGCTCGACTACCATATACTTTTGATCCGAGGGGAATGAATTTTGGTGGGTAAGGGATGTTGTATTAGTTTCTCAAGGAAATTCATACTGTCATTGCCTAAGGCCAGAATTTTGTTTTTCTTTCTTAAACCTGTTAGTGTGAATCGAGAGTGTTTGGCAGGTCGGTGCAGATTTGTGGTTCAGTTTGGAGAGGAAACAGGCACAAAATTGATGTCTTTATTGATATCGAGAATAGAAATGCGAATGGATCTATTGGGGCGAATGAACTTCATGTTAGTGTGCCTTAAGGGTTGTATTGAGCCTTTATTTTTGTTATATAATTCAATCTTGTCATTTTTTTAACCGTGCATACATTAGGTAAATTTACTAGAGTTTCATAATGTGTGTATTGCGAGGATTGCATATACTAGAGAATCTGTCAATGCTGAATAGGGTCTCAAGGCATAAAAATGAGCACGTTTTAGAATAGTTAGGACGAACATGAAACAGGTGAGTAGTAACTTCAGCAAACGTTGGAGTGGAAACAATGTATTGTAGGCAGTAATGCTGTTAGTAAAAAAGATTAAAATGCATAGCGTTTATTTTTGTTATTGGGTTTTTCTTTTGCTTATGTATATCTGCTTCTATTTTAAAGAGTTGAAGAAATTAGGTCTGCTTTTCATTGTGTTTCATTGATGCACTCCGGAACCTGCATCTTATATGAAGTTGTTTATTTTTCTATTTAATGCATCCCTTTTGTTTGCTTGATTTCAGATGGCACAGACGCCACTTCACGTTTCTGCTGGTTATAACAGGGCTGAGATAGTCAAATTTCTTCTTGATCGGCAAGGGACAGATAAGGTTGAGTTGGAAGCCAAGAACATGGTAAGTATTAATGTAATTGGTTTTTTTGGAAAAAGTGCATACATTACAATGATGCTTGGGATTTGTTAAGTCTATGCTCACGACTTATTGATCTTGTTATTGATTCCTGAGTGTCAAATTGCTGTGCTTTGCAGTATGGAGAAACTCCTTTGCACATGGCAGCAAAGAATGGGTGCAATGATGCTGCACAGCTGCTTCTTGGTCATGGTGCTATTATTGAAGCCAAAGCAAATGTGCTTTTTCTTATTACCTTATGACCCATTTTTTGAAGAGTTCAAATTAAAAGTGGGATTTGGATTTCTGATGGTAAACTCTATATTGTGCTGTCTTATTAATGCAGAATGGAATGACACCATTACATCTTGCTGTTTGGTACTCACTTCGAGCTGAAGATTGCTCGACTGTCAATACATTGCTCGAGTACAATGCTGATTGTAGTGCTAAGGATAATGTACGGTGGATTGCAATTGCTTGCCATGATTTTGGCTTAGTAAAGATTCTCCCTTTGTAAATAATTGTAGTTGGTGTAACATTTGAATTGCAGGAGGGCATGACTCCTCTAAATCATCTCTCACCAGGCCCAGGAAGTGAAAAGCTGCGGGAACTATTGAACTGGCATCTTGAAGAGCAGCGGAAGAGAAGAGCGATCGAAGCATGCAGTGAAACTAAAGCTAAGATGGATGAGCTTGAAAATGAACTATCAAATGTAGTAGGTTTGCATGAGCTTAAGGTACAACTACGGAAATGGGCAAGGGGGATGCTCTTGGATGAGAGGCGTAGAGCCCTTGGGCTGAAAGTTGGCACCAGAAGAACCCCACATATGGCATTCCTTGGCAATCCTGGAACAGGTAGTTGCTGGCAAGATTGTTTGTGTCTCATAATGATGTTTCTTTATTTTCCTTCAACACTGAAATTCCTGTTTATATTGTGATGCCACTTGGTCTCCGAGTTTGGAATACAATCTTATTTTAAATCGTTAACATTGTAAGAAAAAGACCGCGTTACTTTAGGCATCTTATTTTTATTAAAGGAAATTCAGACCGTGTAAGAAAACAAGGTAGACTTCTTGAGTTGGCTTGTTTACAAGGCTTATCCAAATTTCAAACACTTCAAGTCAACTCAGTTCTTCACCACCCCCTCCCCTCCCCCCTACTACTACTATATCACATCACCTGCTTGTCACTTGTTTTATAAATTTGTAAAGCAAGATGATTAGTATTATCTTCAACAGGTAAGACTATGGTAGCTCGAATCCTAGGAAGATTACTGCATATGGTGGGGATTCTACCAACCAACAGGGTAACAGAAGTACAGCGGACTGATTTGGTTGGAGAATTCGTTGGTCATACTGGGCCAAAAACTAGGAGAAAGGTACACCACTTGGTTCTCTGAATTACGCTCTTAGAATCTCTCTCTCTCTCTCTCTGTAGAGACAAGTTTGAGCACTTTACTGTAACGAACTAAGTATAGAAAACTGTACACAGATTAAAGAAGCAGAAGGAGGAATTCTTTTTGTGGATGAGGCATATCGACTGATACCCATGCAGAAGGCAGATGATAAGGACTATGGATTGGAAGCTTTAGAAGAGATTATGTCTGTCATGGACAGTGGAAAAGTTGTTGTCATATTTGCTGGGTATAGTGAACCAATGAAGCGTGTGATTGCTTCTAATGAAGGCTTCTGCAGACGGGTGACCAAGTTTTTCAATTTTAATGACTTCAGTTCAGAAGAACTAGCCAAGATTCTCCATATCAAGATGAACAATCAAGCAGACGATAGCTTGTTGTATGGATTTAAGCTACACCCATCTTGCACTGAAGAAGCCGTGGCAGCATTGATACAGAGAGAAACAACAGAAAAGCAGCGGAAGGAGATGAATGGTGGTTTGGTGGATCCAATGCTAGTCAATGCTAGAGAGTTTTTGGACCTCAGGTTAAGTTTCGACTGTATAGACACCGATGAACTTTGCACCCTTACCATAAAGGATTTAGAAGCTGGTCTGCGGCTGTTATCACAATGAGGGAAGGGATAAATTTAGACTTGAAAAACTCGGTAACCATTCTTTTTGCCAGCATGGTTGGATCATTTCACATTGAATTTCGAACATTTATATATAATCCTTTACCACTTTGAAGATGAGTTCCAATTACAGCCAAGGACTCGGAAGCAGGCATGAGTGATATGGAGAGCTGGTTGGTCTATATTCAAACGAATTGTTTACTACCCTTTAATCTTTTAATTGGAACCTTCACACACTCGAGATCTTCTGGCCGGGGTTCTATTACATTACATAAATTGTATTGATTTATTGATTACCATTGATCAGTAACTCTCCCTTATGAGATTTTCTTTCTATCATTTGATGGATAGTTAATTCTCCAAGTTTGAATTTGCATTGTTCTTTTCTTCATTCATATGAATAATAAGAAACCGCAAGGTTGCATGAGCTTATTCACTTGTCTTCCTCTTCCTTAATTTTCACAATTTTTCTCTCTACATAACCGGGTTTACTTTCAAATCCTAGTGCACTTTCTACTCTCATTTGATAACTCGAATACCACTATCCTAGCCTTGCCAGTTGTTGGAAAATGATCTTCTCCAATTAACTTGAAATGAATAGTATTTGCATAATAGTGTAAATAACGGTGCTACTTTGTCGCCTGTAGATGATCGCTCATTATGCCGCCTAGTGCAAATTGTATTTTTTTTTACTTTTTATTTTGAACATTTTTTAAATATGTTTAAATACTTTTAAAAAATAAAAAAATATAAGTACACTAATAGTAACTTCCTTAACCATTAACAAAAAAAATTAAAAAAAAAAATTAAATGCATAAGCAATCAAAATGAAGGGACAAATTGAGAAGGCGTAATAACATTATTCTAGTGTAAAACCTATAAATACTTTATTCATTTGCTGGGTTAGTCTTAGATAGTTCAGATGAGATGAAATGAAAATGTTTTGTTAAAAGTCGAATAAAATATTATTAGAATATAATTTTTTAATATAATTTTTATTTTAAAATTTGAAAAAGTTGAATTATTTATTATATATTGTATGAGAGTTTGAGAAAATTATAATGATGAGATAAGATAGTTTTGTATATCCAAACCGGCCCTTAATTCCATCTAAAATAAGTAACCCAGAAAATAAAATAAGTAATGAGAACCGAAATTGAGGCATAAATCATTTGTTGCATAAACTGCCAGTACCAAATTATATCTTTACATCAGTTTAAAAGAAAAGACCAAAAAAAAAAAATGCCCAGTTTATCTCTATCTGCTTCAGACATGTTGAGTGAAACAGCATAGAACTAGAGATTCAAATCACCATTTCAGAATTGAATTAGAACCGCTACTTCCCAAAGAGAAAATAATAGAATAAAATCATGTCTCAAGGAACTAAATATATAATCAATTATTCTTCGTCTTCAGATATTAAGCTCAAGTTGGAAGAACTTTGCAATATTACTATCCAACAGAAATTCAATTCTTCCACATGCATATCTATAGACAGATGCCCTTTCAAAATAAATAAATAAATAAATAAATAAACAGAGGCAGATTTGAAGACACATCCAACTTTTTACAAGGATAATGTGACCATTTATAAATAAGAAAACCACAAAAAGAGTTTCATAAAAGCAAATCTACAAATAGTATATCAGATTGTAAAATTATTTTTATTAACGTAAAATAGATATAGTATATCATATGAAACTATAGCAATTTGTAAATTTACTTTTATGAAATCTTTTTATATAATGATAAAACTTCTCAAATAAAAAATATTAGTCATTCCAAACAAACGCTTAAGTAAACATGATAACCATATCCAAAACTTCGGTACAACTTTTTCAGCACGATTAATACTTGCATAAACTACCCTATAAGATAAGTAACCAAAATTCACATCCTTTGCTAACTTAACTACTTCGAGGCCAAAGCTCTCTTCTTTCTCGTGGTTGCCTGAGTTCCTGAACCAAAGACATACAAGCACTAAATCCAAGCTCATCTTCACGTTAGCTCATTAACATGATATTTAACTGTATCATTTAGAGAGACCAACATACATACATACATATATTTATATATATATATATATATATATATATATTACCTTCTCTGAAGTTGCTCTTGAATCGGACGGCAACGTAGCCAAATACCTCATTCTACCGGTTCCTGTGGTCTTCCTCCGAATCGCCTTCACACTCCAATTGTCTAATAAATCCACAACAAAAGGCCATCACATGAGTTGTCACAAGTTGAAGAAGAAAGAGGAGCTGCATGCATGCATGTATGGCAGATTCGATACGAAGCTAAAGCTCACATTTCCTGATACGGCTGGAAGGATAGCCGCAGGAAGCGCACTGACTCTTCTGGAGGTGAAAGCTGCGACGGCCGCACCGCACGCAGAGTGTATGAGTCTTGTTCCTCCTCTTCCCGAAACTTCCTGTTCCTTTACCCTGTTTTGATCAACAGAAACGCAGAAACAGCACCTCATTAATTCCCTGTATGAGAACATAAAAGAAAATGAGAACATAAAAGTAAAAAAAGTTTGGATATATCTCGTCATATACTGCCCTGGTTTTAAAAACAAAAGATGTCGCCTCAGTTCAGTTCTTTTCTTAAGCTTTCTCGGCAGCCAAACAGAGGAAGTTATAAGTTACAGGATCAATAACAATTCAAAAGAAACAGAGATACCATTTTGTGGCAGCTAGCCGGGAAAGGAAACTCCCAAGGAGGGTTTTGAAGAATTTGAAAGCTTAATTAAAATGGCACCGCAGAAGTTAGATTTTTGAGTGCTCTAGATCTTTGACGGTTGAGGTGTTTTTCAGCTTTACAAGCGGCGTACTGTTCAATAAAATACCCTTAAAACATCATCGGAAATAACAGAATGAAGAGTGTCTTGGCACGTCTTACGTCGGTTGGCGGTTAAACGAGTGATACAATGCCATGCGGCTGTGGATCAATACAAGCCTCGAAAGCCATATATGATGACTGAACTTCTGTTTCCTTCTTTTCAATCGGGCCTGGCTCTATTACATGGGTTAAGGGCCCGGCCATAGCTGGAGCCTGGCCATGTAGAAGAACAGATTGGAGGAGAGCCATGACATTCATTCCTAAGCATTTCCAGGGTGGAGATGAAAACATGTGGAGGAGTATTTCTTGCTGCTGGGGGCCGGGAATAATGGTAGTGGGTACGGTTTTCTTTTACAGCTTCTTACCTGCCAGAAAGCAAAGGCAAAGGCGTAGAAGAGAGTTGAAGTTAATGAATCTTCTAATTAATTAATGTCATTGTTTCTTGGTACAACAATTTGTCATTCATGTCAAATTAAAGTTGTGTTTTCTTGCCACTTGGAAGTGAGTTATTAGTGGACAAGTGAAGTCAGTTGTGGCGTACTGCCGTGTTTGGTACGTAATTGGCAACACCACCTGGTAATATATATGTCTAGACCAGGCAGTTCGGATACTATTGGCTTTCATGTGATGCGGCAAGTGGCCGATCGAAGGACTGATCTCCAAAGAGGGGCAAACAAACCGCGGATCCAGATTTCCTCAACTTCTTAATTGGATCTGAGGGTTTCAAGTGAGAGATAGATAGATATATGAAGGGAGTTCTACGTTATTTTTTAATCATTTAATGTTGATCTATACGGACATTCACCACAACAGTTTGGGTCTTTTGGGATGAATATTTTTGTCCCAAAAGATAGGGTTTTTATATTTTGGAATGAAAAAAAACGTCTTTAGATCGTCCCAATATCAATGTCTAAAAAGGTGTTTTGGGACGAAATTTTGCTAGACCGTTCGATCATGTTTGAACAGAAATTTTATTTTGGGACGATTGAATTTCGTCCTAGAAAGTCCTTCAAACTCCCACAAAAATGGTTCAAACAATATGTCTGTTTGAATGTGCACTTCATAGGTGGCCGATCGATACCAATTCGTTCAACCAAATAGACATGAGAAAACGTTCGAACAAACAAATTGATGGTTGAACATAAATTATATTAATTTTTAGAATTGAATAAGAGGTTTGAACATGTAATGAACAAAAAGAGTGAGTTCCTGATGCAAACGTGTTCGAACGGTTTGCAACGTTTGATGATCGTTCAAACTCTGATGTGGCATGTTCTGACAGTTATGTCCGATTTAGATATGTTCGAAGGACGTTTGATGATCGTTCGAATGGTTAGTATTTTTATTTTAATAAAAAAATTTAAACAAAATAGATATTTATATTTCAAAATACATTACAAATTATTCAATATAAATAAAACTAATCTAATAAGTCCGAACTAAATAAATAAAATTGTAATAATATTAATAATGTTATCCGTACAGAATTTTATAAATCCTAAAATGCTTTCAAAATAAGAAAATCAATTGTTTGGAGGCCTGAATTATTACATAAGTGTTTGTATTTGGAGGTACATCTCTCTCCTAAACTCTTCTTGTTGTTCTTATTGCTGTTTTATGCTCATCTCCATGTCTGCTTGCTTCATTAATTGAGCCTCTAACTCACGCTGTTTTGCAATCAATTTTTTAATCCTGAAATTCGCATTCTCTAACGCAATGGCAGTAGTACTTGACATTGATGAAGAGCCTGAAGGCTTTTACACAGTGACCCAAATCTCTCAAATATCCTAAATGTTGACCTAGAACTTGTGTAAAAATTTCAACATTACTTGTTGAGGAATTATGATCTTATGCATCTTTAGGATGCAGATCAACCATTTTATCCTACACACAACACAAAAAATTAATATTGACACAAAAAATTAAATATGTTTAATGAAAAAAATTATAATACTTATATAGTTCTCACGAGCATCGGGATGAGTCCAATCTCCATTACGATTAGTATGTTATGCAGCATACAATTTTTTTAGTTGTTGGTTTAGATGTTCTTCCTTATGATGGGATGAAGAGCATCAAACATGTTCATTTATAAAAAAATTTCAAGATTATGAACTTAATCATCGCCTATAACATTCACCCTTGGTAGCACAAGACGGAGGCTGGCATGGATAAGACGAGATTTATGATACTTGTTGCTCGTATGATGCTTATCGACCTAGTGGATTATAATTTATATAGTCACTAGGATGTGATAGAGGTTACATACATTACGAAGACAAATATTTTGCCGTTTGGCCTTTTGATCACACGATTCCTATTATTGGTTGGGGTCTTACCTGAAGTTGCTGAGCGTATCTGGGAGTCGATTGTACTGATCAACTCCTCCTCCTTGTCATGAAGTACGGGGCACTCGAGACTTCGCCTTTGTGGATCTGTTCCTGATTGGGCTGATATTCAGAGAGATGCACAGCCGGGACATCTTGGAGTATCAGTTGGTGAGGCATCGCGCGCATATACTCGTGAGGAGATGGCTAACATACTGTGTGCATAGATCGGTGGATACACATCAGTGATGATTGATGCAATCCATACTGCTATGTCTAGTTGCGTACAGAGCTTAATGCTAGTATCTCTTGGTTACGTACAAAGATTAATGCTAGCATCTCTGAGTTATATATAGAGATTTGTGCCATTACTATAACTCAGGTCACATTCAGTACTTAACTAACATAGGTAGAGAGACAATTAGCTGTAGTCAAAGATGTGTGCAGAGAGCTAGGATCATAGTAGTACTTTCTATCTTTTATTTATATATTTTTTTGTTTTTGTTTTTGGTATGGACAATATAATCTGGTGTTTTGTAAGTTTGATTTAATTATGAATTAAGTCTTTTTTGAATTAATTATTGATTTATATTATGTAGTGTATGGATGATAAGTAGAACAACTCAATTAGTTTAACAAGAATAAAATAAAATTAAAATTCAAAACAATAAAAAAATTTTAAAATATGTAAAGTAATATTTCTCTAACCACCGTTCAAACACTTTATTTTACGTTCGAACATAGATTAACTTACCATTTGAACGGTATAGTAATATGTTCGAATAGTAAGTTAATGTCCCACCAAAATTTATTGACTTAACCCGCCAATTTAATATTTGATCATAATTAACATATGTTCGAACATTGTTTAACCTTAAGTCTGAACGTTTTTGTATGTTGTTCGAATGCTAAGTCAATGCCCCGTTAAAGTGTTTTTACTAAATGCGCCAAACTAACGTTCGACAGTATATAATTTCTATTTGAATGTTCATTTTAGTCTGTCCGAACGTTTTTTGTGGATATTCGAACGGTTATCTTATTAGGGACAAAATTTTCATTCAAAAAGACCTTCCGTCATTTTTTTGGTATGAAATTTGAAATTCGTCTCTACATCGCATTTTTTTGGACCATTTTCAATTCATTCCAAAGAAAAATCGTTCCAATAGCTATTTTTTGTTGTAGTGATTAATAAAAAATTAAACAGCTGGATGTTAGCACGTTGGCTAGCTAGTATATATTAATGGAAATTTGGTTGGAAAAAACTCCAACTACATCCGAATTAATAATCTTCTAAAGACAATTTCAATCTGCATGGTAGCTAATATTAATGTAGAATATTTAGGGTTCCAAACTTTCACGTACAGATACTGCATGTCAGTGTCTTGTGATTATTTTTTCTATCTACTGTATATAAATTTGGTGAACTGCATGCGTGAACTTTTCACGGTGAAATAAAATAGTGAAAATGAACGAGGCAGGCGCGCAGTAATCACTTTTTATTTCAAACATGCATGCGAGTTGTACTTTGTCCGAATGACACCGATCCCGATATTTTAAGGGTGAGATATGAGGTCTGAATTCCCATATCATGATCTATGCCTGACCTTAATCGATCATTTAATTAGTTTGTGCAACTCCAACGTAGTCCCTGATCTGATAATTAAAAGTGGGTGCATCTGGAAGGCTGGAACTTACCAAAAAAAAAATTCATTTTTTTATGACAGACTCCAGTTTTGTTTTGTTTTTTTTTGAAATAGATTTCATAGAACTTGCACACTCTAAAATTGTATCTTGCATTACTATTTAATACATAATAAATTCATTTCCATACTGACGCATGCATCATCAATAAATATATACTAGGTGAAGTAATTTGCCAAATAATGATACTAAATTTCATTCCCATTAATGTCTTTAATTTGCCGATCGAGAGCCTAGCTAGCTAGCTATCACATTTGGTCTGCATTGAAGATATAAGCAAATTAATAGATATTGCAAAACATCTTATTTTGTCTCAAGATTTTAGAAATGAAAAGTTTTACTCATCTACTTTTTTTATAATTTTCTTTTCAATATTTCTTGATGTGACATCAAATAATTAGCTTATAAATAAAAGATAATAATTAATCTCCAATCATTTAATACTAGAATGATGAAAAAATGATGGTTAAATAAATGATAAATAGTTAGGCTTCGTTTAGTTACCAAACCAAACTCATCTCATCTCACTTATCATTACAACTTTTTCAAATTTCAACACAAAATATAATAAACAATTCAACTTTTTCAAATTCTAAAACAATAATAATATTAAAAAATAATATTCTAACAATATTTTATCATCTAAACTCAACTTAACTCAACTCATTTCAACATCCAAACACACCCTTGGATTAATATCTAAATGCTAACAAGCTGTCACCAACACAGAGCCCAGCAGTACCATGCTTGTGAGTATTAAACTCATGATCAAACTGTTTGAACACGAGATCAACGCCTTTAGTTCTTTTTTTTCCTCGAAAGGATTCCAATGTTAAGGTAAACCGGACAGAAGGCACCAAAAAAATGTGAATATATATATATCATTCTTCTGCAAGCTGAAAATCTAGATCTTCACTAAAAAAAAAACCGTGATATGCGGGCAACGTTTAAAATAACTGTCCGTATTCGATTTGTTTCAGACATTAATGTGGGAGTGGAGAGGTTGTAAATTGTAAAAAGAGAAATGTTTGGTCTACGTAAAAAGCGATCTTACAAATTAATGTGTTTTGATATCCTACGTCAAATTTTTAATATATTTTAATATAAAATAGATCTAACATATTGCATCAAACTTTTTTTTTTTTTTGATAGGAACATATTGCATCAAACTATGTACTACATCATTGTGTAATTTTATTTTTGTAGGATATCTGTATATATCTAGCATTTCTCTTGCAAAAAACCTATAAAAAACAGAAAAAGAAAAAGAAATTATAAGAACAAGGATGCCAGTGGAGGACAGATATGGTCTGTCACGGGTCATGAACATATTATTATATGCTGATGCTTGCACTTCAGAAAAATCCAATAACCTAGCTACATGCATGCATGACATATATTGTAATGGTAGAACCCACTTTTCATGACCTATTACCATCGTATACATAGCCGCCTAGCTAGCTAAAAAATCCAGGCAATTCTTCATGTAAAAAGCATCAAAATGTACCTGCATACCACAACCCTGAACCATGTGAGCGCCGTTTGCCTGACCTGATTTTTGAAATTCCACGTTATATAGAGCCAAATTACTAATTAGTTTACTATTCAAACTATGATCTGCAATATTCAAGAAGAAAATGCATGGTTGAATTGATTTGTTGATCTTATAATATTTGATTAAGGTTGTAAGGTTTCATACAGACAAAATAAACGACAACCCCACATGAAAAGTGAAATTATATAAACAAACCGACCTTAACCAAAAGTCATAATTCGAATGTCAAAATACTTACTGCGGTTGCGCTCCCTATTCCTTTCTTTGAAAAGCCAGTTGGAAATGGCAGAAATTTTGCAGAGCCTTTGAATATATATATATATATAAATACACACACATACAGACACATATAAATAACGATGCATCAAAGCAAGCAAAGGAGGTGTAGGAAATCTAGGCTACAATGTAGGTCTTCTTGTCATTATGCTAACTTCAACTTCAAAAGCTGAATTAAACTGTCTGTTAGCTCTTGGTGGGTGATTTTGTAGAAAAGGGCAAAAGCTGCATCCTTTGGTTTGTTTTGTTGTTGTTGGAAGCTTCTATGACTATGAGATGCTCGATCCCTAATGAGAGAGAGAGAGAGAGAACTTGACATCATGTTAATTTGATCCATGTAATGCTGATGAAGTTTTGCGTTTTCTTTTGGGAAGTGAAATGGAAGACTCCCTAGTCCCTACTTAAAGATTCAACCTTATGATGCATCCAAAGGCTTAGATCCTCTACAGTACTTTGTCTTCAAACCTGTGGACTAGTTGAAGCAGACAGGAGCTTATCGACAAAATGTGTATGTCAATTCAGTGCATGATGCAGATCATCTAAATATGTCAATTGATAATATAAAATTTGCCCATATCGAATATGGAAAAGGCGACACTATTTCTACTGTTTACCTAATTTGTCCTAGCTCGACCATGCATGAGTCTCGCATTTCAAAGTTCTCTCTCTCTCTCTCTCTCTCTCGTGTTTGTAATATATGATTTCTGGTATAGTACTACGTACTAACGTACGTGCATGTTGATCAAAGAAGTAGTACCTAATCAGGCCAAGCCCGCCCTTTCGAAGCAGCAGCGCTAGGTCAACAAATTAACAGTCTTTTCTTTTTTCAAGTTTGGTTTAGTCCACATGAAGGACAATAAATAATTCAGAACAATAAAACCAAATAGCATTTTCGTAAAAAATACGACAAAGAAGGCCACTGATCTATATATTAATATATATTCAACAAATTAATAAAAAGACTTAGTAATTAGTGACCCTTGGCCTCCTAAAATTTATAAGAAAACGCTTGAATTCTCGTGTGCATGACTAACAATCTTTATATAAATATATAAATATATATATATATATATATTCACACATCAATTAATTAAATGTGAAGTAGTACTCTTCATGACAAGTTTTAAATTTGCAGCCATTTTAATTTAGTTATTTCTAAACGTGAGTTTAATCATATTTTTAAATATTTATATTCTAACGCACTATATTTATGATCTCATGAGCCGGTACGTGTATATACACGTATGTCGTAGGAAATTTTAAGTTTCCATGACCAAATACTCCAATAACTAATTACAGCCCATTAATTAAATAATTAAAAAGAGTAACAATCATTGCGGAAGGTTGACTTATGAGAAGAAATCCTAGTAAACTATGATCCTATTCACGCTTGGCCTCATTTGAAAAAAATCCCATTAATGGAATATTTCACATCATATATAAAACTATTAAAATTCTATCTTTAATTATTTTTACATACTCTTTTGTGCATTCCATTAATGCAATTAGTTGCGTTATTTTTTTTAATATAAAATAATTATTTTTACTAATCACATCAACGGAGTGCATAAAAAATATGTAAAAATAACTGTATATATATAACAAAACTCTAGATCATAACTTCATCTTCATCAGATTTTGCAACGAAAATAAAAACACAAGAATAGAACGAAAATATAAATACACGAATAATTTACATGATGAGGTCTGGAAATTTCTCTATAGGATGGTTACTCATGTCGTACTTATCCCTCTTTTCAAACAAAAAAGAAGTATGCAATATTACCGTCAGTTAGATGTATAAATATATCATTTGTTATGAAATTATTTACAATTATATATAAAAAAAAAATCAAAACTATTTTTTTGTTAATTGATATGTCAATTTTCTGCATGATGTGTGTTAAAATATTACAATACTTAGAATACATTTATAATATTTTAATATGTACGGTAATATGGCTTATTCTCTATCATATTTAGTTTATTATGTAAATCAATAAGACATATATATGCTTTTATTTCTCTAACCTCATTTTCCTGTAAATAAGTTAAAGTACTATTCAGAATAATATAGATATATCCCTTAAAGTCTCTCTCATCCTTCTCCATCTTTTTATTTTATTTTTATTTTTATTTTCAACATTAATGAATAGACCTGTAAATAGGCTTTAATTTTCAACACGATTCAAGTAATTCTACCACGTGTTTATAAATTATAACAATTAACTCCAAAGAAAGTATACTTTTTTGGTATGCATGCAAGGTCAAGTGGTATGGCAATTGTTTAAAATAGAAATGATATTTGCAATCGTAAAGTGCATAAATGTCACGTCATATTATTTTTAAAAATGAATAAATATAAGATCACTTATATGAAAAAATTAATTTTTTAATAATGAACCATACTTTTTTTCAAAACAATTATACAATACTTGTATACTATACGATTGTATATAACATTACTCACTAGAAATATAGAAAACAAGCTACCACAAATTCAGTTCACTCTACGTACACACCAACTTAATTAATTTACATGCATGTTCCATTGTATTATTATGTTAAGATAAATTATATTTGTAGTTTAAGAATTTGTAAACATTGTCCAATATTCTTTTTTTTTTTTTTAAAAAAAGAGATATACTATTAAAAAAATAAAATCCCGTATACTTTCTTTGAAAAAAGTTGTTAATTCTATAATCCACTTGAAAAATTATTTTTTAATAATGTACCTCATTTTTTTTCAAAATAAATATGCAAAACTTGGATACCCTTGTATTATCTAGCATTACTTTAATTTCTATTATATATAAGGTTAATTATTCAAATCATCTTTATGACTTTTTCTTAGAACCCAACAACCAGCTTTTAACCGATTTGAATTTGAAATACTGATAAGAATTACAACCCTTCATACAGTACTAGTACTTTAGTTTATTACTCCATCGATCGGTCCCCTACTGATCATATATATATATATAGATATATAGATATATTTATATATATATATATATATTTATATATATAGCTATCACTTTATTATATACATCATGTACATCGTACGTACTAGCTAGCTGCATTGTAGTGGACAGAAGAAATTAAATTAAAAGACAAGCTGGTGGCATTCGATGGCTAGCTAGTCATAATGCATGATTGTTTGATATCCTTCGAATCTGCAAATTAATTCATTGCATCGATCGTTAAACAGATAAACTTTCATGGAGCTTATAATGAATGATTGTTTCTCCGTGTCAGATGTTTCATCTTATCTTATTTTATATAATTATTATAATTTTATCAAATTTTAAAATAATAATATTATTAAAAAATAATATTTTAATAATATTTTATTCAACTTTTAACTTCTACATCAACTTTTCATCTCAAGTCACTTTCAAAAGGTAAATATTGTCTAAAACGTACAATGTCAAAACAGGCTGTACTTCCATATATATAAATTATGACCTTGCTATATATTAATTGTTGTCATAATAAATCGATTGGAGTTTCGAAAATCCAGCTCCAACTAGCTAGCTCGACCGTTAATACACATTATTAAGTAACACAATTTAATGTAATTAGGTTTCAATTTTTATATCAAACCAATTATAAATTGCTAATATACCACAAATAATCATGTTATGGATCAGGGTTGGTTCACCTTTCAATATCTATTAATTGAATTGGATAATTAAGAATGTTAAGTGTAATTTATTTTATAATTAGAACCTGTCAATTTTGATAATTTAAAATGCAAAATTTTAAACCTATAATAACTAATTTAGGATACATAATTTGATTTTTTTTTATATTATTCATTTTTATATGTTAAGGATATAATAAATAATTTAATTTATCTCTTCTCGTCAGTTTAAATGATTATTTTCCTTGATGAACATTTGAAATGTTCAAGACAGATAATAATTATAGGGTTTTGGGAAAGTCTTCTCTCGTTCTCTCTCGACTAAGAATGGAAGAGATGGAGTGTTTTAAATCTTGGCTTACGGTTTATAGTCGTAAGGGTGGTGCTTCCTGGTCCAGTGTTCTGGATTTAGGGTGTTAGGAATGGATAGTTTGGAAGAGAAGTGGAAACAGTTAAGGCTAACATAGGAAGAAGATAAGGAAATTGAAGTAGATGTTGCCAATTTGACTGATATCACTTATATGAAAGGTGAAAGGAGCATAGTCGGCAAGGTTTGCATAGATCATCTGATAAGCAAGGAAGTGATAAAATCAACTATATATGGCAAAAATCTGGAGGGTGAACAAGCCTTTTCAGTTCCAAGATATATATTAGCCCCAAACTCTATGTGATCACATTTGAGACTGAAGCTGATAAAGAAAGATTCTTGGAAAGGAGACTCTGGTTTTTTTTTTTTATAACAATCTTTTCATTCTCAATCTATTTGATGGATTGACTCCTCCTCAGCTAGAAGTACAGCTAAATGATAAAAGCCAACTGACAGGTATGTGAAAGCTAACTGGGATGCGTTTGTGGATGATTAGCAAAAAAAGACACGGTTGGGAATCATTACCAGGGATGAGTTAGGTGATATCATGGCCACTATTTGAACAAATTTTAGCTATAACATGAAACCTATTATAGCGGAAGGCATGGCATTAAGGAAGGCAATGGAAATATGTGCAGATTTGGGCTTTACCAGAATAGTATTTGAAGGGGACTCTCAAGTTATTGTAAAGGCGATAAACAACAATGAAGATTTTATTACAAAGTATGGATCTTTGGTGTATGATACTCGGTCAATGGTGAAAGAATGACCTGGCTGGAAGGTGATATTCAACTACATAGAAGCAAATGAAGTGGCTCATCTAGCAAAATTGGCTCTTGTGCAAACAAATGAAAGAATTTGGTTAGAAGAGGGGCCTATACTGATTATGCATATTGTCTTGGTGGAACAATCTTGTAATGACTAAGAAGTTGGTATTGCAATAAATATTATTGATGGTTCTTGATTAAAAAGAAAAAGCTAAATAATAATTTAACAAATTTAAATATTGGGCTGCCTGCCTAATTTTCTCAAGTAGAATTAAAGAATAGGACGAAGAGAGCGAGCAAAAGTCACTCTCAGAGCCTTTTAAAATAATACCGCTTTTCTCATGATTTAAAGAACATCTACTAGTTTCGATTTTCTCATGCATCATCTTTCTCTATATCCTCTCTCATAATAATACCGCCGTCTCTCTTCCGAAGTCTCTCCCGGCCCACGCAAAGCCTCTCTCATGGAAAACCGATTCAAGCTGCGAATCTCTCGCTTGTTCCGAGCCTCATTCGGCTCTTGCCGGTCTCGAAACCTCTCCGACGTTGTCGAAAAAGCCGTCTTTGTCCCACAAAACCACCAAACCTTCCACATGATCGAGCCCGCCCTGTCCCTAAAGCATCGAGCCTTTCGCTCCATTTGCAGACCCAAACCTTCTCAAACCCCAGAAATCATCCACAACAGCTGCATAATACCTGCCAGAGAGTTGCTCTCCAGAAGGAAAGTCTCTGAGCCATGTTTACCTTTCGCATCGGCCAACCCCGCTGGACGAACCTGCCCTCCTGCGTCTCCAATATCTCCCTTGAATCCGTTATTCCAGTTCGGAGATTTCAAGATTAAGCAGAATAAGAAAGGCTCAGATAGAAGCAAGAATAAGAAGAAAAAGAAGACGACCCAGATGAAGAACAAGCATACAGAAGCCTTTCCCTTTAGCTCTTTTTCGCAGGAGGATATGAGTTTTGGTGGGTGGTGGTATAGCAGCGAAGACGACGAAGATGAAAGAGAGGAAGAGACCGACACTCTTTTCTCTTCCAAGAGCCTCTCTTCCGATTCATCCGAGTCTCAGCGACGTCTTCGTTCTCGTCGGAAACGGCACGGGGCTCCGCGGACTGCTCAGAGTTCTGCTGGGCTGGGTCTAATGCCAATGCAGGGGAAAGTGAAGGATAGCTTTGCTGTGGTGAAGAGGTCCAGCGATCCGTACAACGATTTCAGGACGTCAATGGTGGAAATGATCGTTGAGAAGCAGATGTTTGCGGCCAAAGATTTGGAGCAACTCTTGCAGTGTTTCCTGTCTCTTAATTCGTACCATCATCATAAGATCATTGTGGAGGCGTTCACCGAGATATGCGAGGCTCTGTTTTGTAATTGGTCTTGAAGAAAACCGTCTTTGTTTTCTGCAAATGCTTAGTCTTTCTAGGAAAAATGTTAGCCAGAAAGCTAACTTCATTAATGGATAATCCTCCATTTTCTCCAATTTCTCTTGATCAAGTTTTTACTGCCAAGCTTTTCATGGTTTCAATGTGGCCAACATTTTACAGAGATCAGTGGGATTTTCTTGGTTTAGTCTGTGATTCTACTGCGAAACAACTGTGTTTGAAAAGACGAAGAATGTGACCAACATTAGAAGATCAGGAGTAGGATATGTCCCGCCCATAAGCAAGGACGTGAATAGTTGTTGATCTTATGGCCTTTTCTCGATTATTTCCAGGTAAAGATCACAAAAAAAAAAAAAAAAACAGCTAAAAGTGAAATATGAGAAGACAAAGCCACGGGTGTTTTATGTTTCTTAACCTTTATGGATAGGGCCTGGACTTTTCAACATAGAACTTGAAAAGATGTGGATGGGAACGATTGTTTGCTTGATTTGAAAACAAATGCGCTCCGAAAAACATAAAAGGCTGTCTCAAATTCTTGCGTGGTTGACTTGAATCACTTGTGAAAAAGATAAGCTCGATCGTTATCCTTTTCACTGCTTGAAAGCCAAAAAGGCCTCTTTTTACTTCTTGGACTTTAAGAAAACCAGCTTTACCTTTTTTCCCTTTGAAAATAACTGGTATGAGCTAGGATTAGAACATTTGAAATCACACTCATATATTATTGGAGATCAATATCATGATACAACTTCCTCTAATTCTTGCATAAGCTAACAGAAAAGGGAAAGTTTCTAATGCTAGTTGAACGACAAAGGTTGTTTGAATAGCAAATGTCCTAGATTAATATTGTATTCCACTAGCTCCACATATGACGCCAAAAGTTGACAAAAAAATTGGGATTTTATATCTGTTAGCTTAATTAGCTCATAAAAGACCAAAAAATGGTCAGATCTCCTTGTTGGCAAAGGCAATTTAGCCATGATTGGCAAGACACCCGTCGACAAAAAAACAACAATTTAGTAAGTTTTATAAATTGCTGGTAGATAAAAGACACAAGTTATATGATGAAGAGTTAGGTACATGCAGATTTGTTGTGTTGTTAAACCATTTCAAATTTAATAACACAATCCATTTGTCTCCATTATATGGATTATGGGGGGGAAAAAACAGCACAAACCAAACATATATAGCCACATGTACCCTAACATCGAACAGAGTTCAATTCTTATAGCATTATGTCCTGTTGTCCTTGAGCCGTTTGTGTTTCAAATAAAACACAACCAACAAGGGAGCTCAAAGCTGGTAATGACAGTAATAGTAATAAAAAAAAGACAGCATTTTATCAGGTCTCATTGGACAGCACTAGCTTTGATACACTAAAAAAGCATCAATGGTGGGCTGGCAATGGCATGCATCAGGTTTTGTTTGAACATTTATATTAGAAAGAAGAAAAAGAAAAGAGGGGTTGGTATCTAAGAGGTATAAGGAATGATGCACGAGCCCCATTAACAAAACAGAAACCTTTTGAAACTGAAACGTCGACCGCAGATGCATGAAAAGTCCTTTTCGAAGAATTGATGAGAAAGGCATGAGAATGGAATGAGAAAATATGGGAGGTAAAAATTAATGTTCGAGGGATTTACAGAGATAGAGAATATTATGAACAGCAAGAAAACCTCTTATTTTGTAGGGGACCATGTCTGAGATTGATAGCTGTTTTACATTTGCATGTGTAAAAGGGATGGATGGAAAAGATTAAAAAAAAAAGAAAGAGAAGAAGATGGATTTTGGGTGTCTCGCTTCTCTGTGTTGTGTTGGTGCAGTGAGCTTTCTGTAGCAAATCTGGGATGTCACTTTTGGCGCAAATGACAAACTGTGAAGTAAATTTGTTGTTGGCATTCCAGATATAGGATACAAATTAAAGAATGTCTGTTTATGCCAGTTCTATTATTTTGCTCAGTTTCTTGTCTATTGGGTTAGCATTCTGGTTAAGGTTCACGATTTTGGGTTCTCGGGCCTCTTCTCTCTCTCTCATATACACTACAGAACAACAAAATAAAAGAATGAAACAGGTATGTGCAAGCGCAAAGTGATCAGATTTCCATTGTCCAACATAGGACCAACACAGTTCATTCCTCCTTTCGGCCTTGGCTGGGTCATGATTTGGGGTTTCAGCTACATATGGCGCATCCTTGCTACTGGAGCTGCCTTAAGGAAAACAGCAAAAGAAAAGGTGAAAATGAAGGTTTGGGCACTTGGTTTAGCCCAAGGATAGCATGACCCATCAAAAGGATCTCCAGTTGGGTTGCGTCAATACATTGGGCTTCATTACAGGCCAGGCCGGGCTTGAAAAGGGATATGCATGTAATGTTTAGTCTTGAGCAGCAAGCAAGGGTTGAGAGCCGTGAGAGCAGCCGCTAGGTCACACTCTACCGTCCAAGTGACCTGGACAGGTTCCAACTCTAGAACGCGTGGGCTAATGCCATTGGTAGGAGTTGATAGTATAGCACAACTGTCTCAGTCGGGTAGGCCAATAGCCGTTCTTTAGTCTTCATCATCAGCTAAATATCAGTACAGTAGCCGCCGCCAACAACAACCGTGTATTAGGTTTACTCCCCTAGCCAGCTAAACGGCAAAGAGCATGATGTATTGACATTAACACTCTGATTAATATTCTTCTTCTGACAATCAATTCACTAGTAAAAAAGATGCGACATGTTTAAGACAGAAGAAGGGCACTCAAATATATAAAAACTTGATTAATTTGTTAGTACTTTTTTTTGGGGGTTGAAAGTATATATGGACACATTAGAATCAGGAGAAAACCAACGCATGTATGGAATAGTAGTACTAGGCAGGAGGTAACGTACATGAATTCTAATCCTTAAAATCGTTATTTGGTACATATTTTTGGTCCTTAAACTGTAGTAGTACTTTATAATATTCATTTCTAAAAACCTTTCATTGTCCAAAAAGGATGTCTTAATTTTGACACGTAATTCCCACAAAAGAAGTTTTTACTGATCATATTGATATAAAAGCTAGAGAGCTAGGATCGATTGTCATTAACTTAATATTACACTTTCGATTAATGGAAAATGTAAAGGGGGAGTGTTGAGATCATCTTCAGGTTCAAATATAAAAGGTAGATAGGAGATTTCTTTTTAACAAGTCATTCCTCCCAAAAATGTGGGCCGGAAAGCCCTCCCATTATGCTTTCAGAAAAAGAAAAAAACTCCCCCACGGTTTGACCCTTATATATATATATATATATATATATATAGAAATCAATCGATATCAATTGGGAAACCTAATTTTAAAAAAATTCGTGGTTTTGCAACTAATTAAAATACTCATGTCGATGAAAAAGGGTAAATTTTAATTTAAAATTAATGTTTTGAAAATTACATGTGAGCTAGATTAACAATGTAGAAATAATATACAAATGATCATGACATAAATATTTTTTTTTTCAAAAAAGACTACTATGCAGCTCCAAATGTACCGTTCGGGAAAATTTTTATTTACAAAATGATGAAAGAAGTGATTTTAAGAGTATTGGTATATATATATATATATATTTTTAAAAATATTTAAAAATATTAAAAAAATATGAATAGAAAAAAAATTACTTTTATAACTAGCGATAACTACTCTGGCTAAAAGGAAAAAAAAAAAAAAAAAACCGGCCTCTAACATGCAGTCTTACTTTTTAAATTCTATCTGACCACATTACGTGACTCATCATATCGTAAGTGGATTGGCTGTGGACCACAATGTTTGAATCTCTGTCAATATCAGATATGTTCAACGTTTGAAAAAGAAGCAAGCCGGAGCAGATATTATTGTGTCTTGTAGAACAAGAGGCGCGACTATATAATTATATATATATATATATATATATATATATATATATATACTCTATTATAATAAATAATTATTTAATTATGAATATTAATTTTTCTTAACTTTTTTTGTTTTTCCTTTAAGTCCTAAAAGGTTTTTAAAACTCTTGACTATTTGATGTATAGTTTCTTTGTAGAATTTAATGAACAATCATGTTTTATCAAAAAAACCTTAACACCTTTGACCATTTGACGTGTAACTCTTTTATAGAATTTAACAAATGATCATGTTTTACAAAAATTTCTTTAATGTTAAATTAATAACATTTTTTTATTATATTAAGAGTAAATAGATAATCCAATATAGATGCATATCAATGCTCATATTTTGCTGAAATTTAGATTTTTTTTTAATCTTTATTTTTTGTCTTTCTTTAATTTTGTATTTTTTTCCAAGACAAATAAGCTACTGATTTTTTTACTTTTTATTTATTTAAATTATTATGTCAAGTGTACCATGGTGCTAATGCACTTGGATTGTTTCCTAGTGTATATATATGCATATATATAGATGAGAACCGTATATGCTTCTATTGTTATCTTGTAATTAATGATACTAAAGTCTAGTTTGTTTTCGTAACTCCTTTTAACTCATCTAATCTAATTTAATCATTACAACTTTTTTAAATTTTTATATAAAATAAAATAAATAATTCAACTTTTTCAAATTTTAAAATAAAAATAATATTAAAAAATATATTATAATAATATTTTATTTAATTTTTAATTTTAATCTCAACTAATCTCATATGCAAAAACAAACTAAGTGATTAATTAGTATTTTATATAAAGTATTGTTATATATATATACCTGCATGCATTACAATCACTTTTGTTCAATCATCAGAACAGAATAATTTAGTTTGAAAAATAAGATCAACAAGACCAAGTCCAACTAGCCATTCCGTGATTAACGGGATAGTAATCCCACGTGTAACAAATATTACTCAATTTCTTTTATATATATATATATATATATATCAATTTGAGCATTCCTATTGAAATTAGGACTTAATTAATATTGTGCGAAGACAGTACATGATAAATAAATGATAAGATTTGATTTATAATTATTTATATATATATATATATATATATATATATATATTCTCTTCTTGGTCAATATATCCTTTCTAACTTAAAATTACAGAGACAGATGGCCGGATCGAAGGGGAAAAAGGCCAAAACTCCCTTTTACCTGGATTTCACTTCACAATCTATCAACCGGGTCATGGAGGTAGGACGTTCCGTCTAGCTAGGTGAATGGCAATGGTACTAATTAAGGAGTTAAAATTATACGCACCCTCATGATCATGACATACAAAGATGTATATAAGCATTAAATCCAATCAATCAAAACGATTGATTACTTAATTAGTAAGCCGGCCGCTAGAGATGATGGTCTGCGATCGGACGAGAGAGAAAGGCTCAATTCAACAACCACGCGGGGACGCACCCGCTCCTTTCATCCTCCTAAAGGTGCTACATGGCACCAACTACTCCACCATCAAAAGTAAAAGCAACGAAACTATTTTTATTTATTTATTATTGTATATAAATTGTAAATGGGGCTCAATTCACACGCTTTCTTCTATACTTGACACCTTCATGAGAGAGAGAGTGGGGACCCGTTTGGGAAGCAAGAAGAAAACACACAGACAAGAAAGGAGCGTGTGAGGACAAAGAGAAAAACAAAGTCGGGATGATGCAAATTAGAGAAAGAAATTGAAGGAAAAGCCCGTTTTCCTAGAGAAAGTTAAGCAACCTTTCACTGGCTCCTCCATTTCCTTTTACCTGTATAAAGAAACCTCCACGGAAGATCATCATCAACAAGAAGAAGCCAAGCAAAGATCATCGATATTTGTCCGACTTTTCTCTGCAGATCAGAATATTGGTAGAATCAACCAACAAACATCTTATCTAGCTATTATTATCACCAATAATAATGCTGCTACGAAACTCCATTTCCAACACCAAGAAGTTCTTCCAGAAAACCCTACAAAGCTTCAAGTCTTTGTTTTCCGAAGGCTACCAAAAGCTTCCCAAAACCCCTCCTCTTAATCCCTTTTCTTGCAGGCCGGCGAGCGCAGATATGAATGTCCAGCCTAGTTACAAAGACTTGGACAAGTTCTACACCGACCGATGGGAGTCATCAGATAAAGACACGAAGATCATGCAGGCAAAGAAGGGAATTATCCAGAAGCAAAGTACTATGGCATCATCAACTCAACAAGAAAAAGAGGTTTTCGGTGGGAGCTTCTTGAAGTTTTCGCAGGCAACTCCAGTGAAGAAGAATCATGTAGAAAGGAGATCAGAAGAATATTATCATCATCGTAACCATCATGAAGATGATCAGATAAAAAGCATACCCTACCAAAGGAGGAGACAAGAAAATTCTTATTCTAAAGGAATGATGATGAGAGAGGGCGGGATCAGGACTTGCTTAGTGGCACAAAAGCTAAAGGAGATGGAGACGTTGGATATGGGGAATGTCGATCATTTGTTGGACATAGAAGAGATTCTTCATTACTATTCTCGCCTCACTTGCCCCGCCTACCTCGACATAGTTGACAAGTTTTTCATGGACATTTACGAGGAATTCTTTGGTGCTGCTACGATAGCTTTAACGCCAGCACGCAGCATCAATTCAAGGCTGAGGCAACGACGATCAGTGATGAGGTCCTAGACTTTCTCTTTCTTGGAGAAATTTGGAGAGTTATTGAAGGAAAATATCAGAGAAAACTTGGAGAAATATAACCAATCAAGATCGACCTGGTGGCCGGAATTCTTTTCTTTGCGCTTTGTGAATCCATTTTTACTTTCATCTTAAATTCACACTAGTCTTGTCTCGATCTTTGATTGATTAATCGCTTTGTTCATAGTCTTGTGCCCGTTGTCGAAAATTGTTTGGGGTGTTTCTAAAGGTTATTTAATTTTCTTTAATTCCATGATTATTAATGCATTTACGTACAATCGAGGGACTTTAATTTCTACAAATGTTATTTTGGAACATCTTATACGATGTTACTGAATTTTTTTTCTTAAGCAAAATGATATATTATAATTAAAAAAATACATAAATACATGAGTAAAACATAAAGTGTAATCATTATTTTGATATTTTAGATTACCAAATATAATATATATATATATATATATATATATATATATATATAAATATATATGATAATTATTAAAAACATAAAGTGTAATTATTATTTTTTTATTGATAAGAGCCAGGATGAAGATTTCTCCTTTTTGGGTTACAATTTTCTTACAATTTGGAAAGTGATGGAGTACTATAACTACACGCATGTAGATTTCTCTGTACCTAATACTGAGTTACATATATATTACCACCTACAATGTGGTAGCATTAATTTAATATTGTGGAATCAATTGATTCATGTGTCTATTTCTCTTTTAATTATAAAATATATTTACGTCATAAATTATAAAAGATGTTGATAATTTGATCCTTTAATAACAACTAGCTAACCCCAATTACATTATGATTTCTTGCTATTCATCAATAACTCTTTTTCATCTCATACTGCACATGACTTTTTTTTTTTTTAAATGTCAGAACCCTCATCACCGAATCCAACCCATCTCTCTCATCTACGTCTCTCTCCTCAATCTCTCTCTTTGACTTCTCTCTCTCTCCTCAAGCTCTCTCTCTCATCAAGCTCTCTGGTTGATTTAACAAGAATGGAAAACTCAAAATGTAGAAATGGTTGACATGTAGGGTGTGAGGTGTGGAGTAATTTGGCCCTAAGAAGATTTTCTCTTACATTATATTATCATGATCAACGACACATAAGTAGGACGCGCGTACGTATATTGATAATCGAAAAATAAAATTGAGATGGGTGTCATGGATTACTTCATCATGTACATGGCTGGACTGCACTCAGTCTATTATTTTCAGTGGATCGAATCACGTACATATTGCAAATATCGCACAAGCTGCTTCCTTTCATGCATGTAATTCGGACTTTACCTAAATGTTGCGACAGAAAGAAATACACAATCATTATCATAACAGGACCTAACGCGTTTCACACTGTACATTATCATACAGTTTCCCAATATTTTCTTCTTTTTTTCAAAGGTTCTCTTAATTAAAGGTTTAATTTTAAATGAAGGTAAAAAGTGTGTATATATATATATATATTAATTTTTTGCTTTTTGTTTTGTTAATCTTTTATCTTTTGAACATGTAGCTAGCAGTCTCCTTTGTTTTCAGAACTATTCTCATCTCATTTCATCTAATTATTGTAATGTTTTTCAAATTTTTACATAAAATAAAATTTAAAATTCAAAATTTTCAAATCTCAAAATAAAAATAATATTAAAAAATATATTATAATAATATTTTATTTAATTTTAAAATTTGATCTAAACTCAACTACGAAAACAAACGAGATTTTGATAGTTTAGAATGTAGCACGTAAAACCAAAGAAATTTGAAAATGCATAATGGTAAGTAGGGGTGTAACCGGTCCGGTTTTGGACAAAATCTTGGACCGAACCGGTATGACCGGTTTTGTATTTTTCAAAACCGATTACGTATCAGTTACCCTCCTAAACCGGTACTTCCGGTTTTACCGGTTTCCAGTCCGGTCCGGTCCGGTTTTTCAATTTTTTTAAAATGTAAGTTTGACATTTTGTCATTAAAAATATGTTTTTAAAAAAAATTGTTTTAAAAAAATCTATTATACTTTTATTAATCTATATTAGACTATTAATATAACTATAACTATAGTCTATATTAGACTATCAGTACAAGTTATAAATTTATATATTAGTATAGCTATATATTAGTATATATTAGTATTAGTTATAAACTATATATTAGTATAGCTATATAATACATGATCAATTACATTTTTATTTTTAAGATTAAACTTTTATTTTATAATAACATTATCTTATATATAATTATATTAATAGTATATGATCAAACAAATTACAAATGTTCATATTTAAAATTAACATTTTATGTTATATTTTATAAATTATAATATGAAATTATTTCATATATAATATATAATTATATATAAAAATTTCACATATAATTATACATTATATATAAAACTTATATATTAATATATAAAAAATATTTTGTATAATTTTAATTTTGTATAAAACTTATATATAAAATATTATTTTTTATATTTTTTTATCAACATGTTCGGTCCGGTTCCAACCGGTTTATGAATTATAAGAACCGGTTCCAGATCGGACCGATTCAAAATCGATAAAATCGGTCTGGTCCGGTCCGGTTTGGACAGGTTTACCGGTTTTTGGGTTTAAATTTACACCTCTAATGGCAAGTACAGCACGTATTCATTTCTTAGATTATTTTCAAATATTGGAGAAATTGCAAAATAAAAAGTTTTTTTACAATAGTGAAATGTACCAATTTAGGAACATATATATACTAAACTCAGCATGTGGAAATAATATATAGTGTCTGAAGAGGGGAAAAAAAAAACAACATTAAAGAATTCGGAAAGCACACATTCAGAATGCCTAATTAATCGACAGTAGAAACAAAGTTTAGCACATTGATTTTCTTGAGTTTAATGGGCTGAAGCTGCTCAAGGCCGGGCCGGGGCCACTAAGCGTTACATCAGATAGATAGAATAGAATTTGTTCAGGCTGACAATGAGAGTGGGCATTTTCTTTTTGGTAGGCTTCTAACAAATGGGACAAGACAATGTTAATGCCAAGACAGATCCACTGAGCTTTCACAAGTATTACAGATCATATCATACCAATTAGAAGAATGGACTTGAAGATTAAGACAACTTCTGTAACAGATTAGTAATGGAAAGTAGAATGATAGAGATGAAATAGTGATAAGTGATAACTGTATTTCCTCAATGAACAACGTAGTCGCAATTTCTTCGAGGGAAAGCACCTCTACAAAGCAATAAAAGAATAATATTCCAGATGATTCCCCATTCCCCTTGTACAGGCTAATATACTAGAAACAATAAATTACTAAGAAATCCTTACTCTAAATGAACTCTTGGCCCTTACAACATTGACTTGTATTTAAAACATATAACTAAGATAGATGTTGGGCCCATACTAAGCCCACGACTCATGTTGCCTCTTTTAATTAATAACTTAGCTTCCTTCTTTCGTGGCCCATTGGTAAGCCCACGATAGCATCTTTACCCTAGGGTTCCTTCACGACAGCTTAAGCTTCAGAAGCTTCAGTTTACTTTGGTCTTCCTTCCAGCCGCTGTATCACAACTCCCTCCCTCTTAAAAAAAATCTTGCCCACAAGGTTGGGAAAGTCTTCGCAAAGACAGTGGTGCAACTCCCACGAAGCCTCCTCTGCCTTTTGCCCCTGCCATCTGATCAACATCTCTACTAAAGGTCGGTTCTTGACTTTCTTCAACTTTCTTTGCAATACTTCTTCTGGTTCGAGCTTAATGACCTCGTTATTGTCTACAAGAGGTAGCATTGTAAGTGGTAACACACCTTGGCTGAGTTTGGGTTTGAGTTGTGAAACAAGGAAAACATTATAGATCTGCGCCATGTACGGTGTAACTGGTCCGGTTCGATCTGGTTTTGGACAAAATTTAGGGCCGAACTGGTATGATCGGTTTTGCATTTTTCAAAACCGATTACGCACCGGTTATCTTCCTAAACCGGTACTTCTGGTTTTAGGTCTGGTCCAGTCCGATTTTTCTGTTTTAATCATCTACCATAAAACAATTCTGTCATAAAAAAGCTGCTCCCATGTAAAAAATTTGCTGCCATGAAAAAATGTGCTATAAAAAAAATCTGCTATAAGCCTATAACAAAAAAACTGCTATAGAAAATCTGTTATAAAAATATAAAAATCTGATATTAAAAAAAAAATTGTAACAACAAAATAAACCTTAAATCAGAAGCTCATTAAAGTTTTTACAATATGCAGTTATGCATGTATTGATACCAGTTCACAAAAAATACATACAAAAAAGGTATTGATAATTCTGTCTAGAAATAGACTCATTTTAGGTTTTGATATTATAATAATATTTTTTTTTTGTTTTATTTCAGAAAAAAATATCTTCTTTCATCATACAGTTTGATATATATATATATATATATATATATATATACAAGTCCGACACAACAATTCTAATCACAATAGTAACCACTATAGTATATTTCCATTGGAATCAATGACAATTCACATGTAACAATTAATTCTATCGAACAAAATGTAAACAAATCAAGATCTCAGAAAGCTCAGCAAGCATATGAATATTAGGGCACAATATTCAAACATTAAACAATTAAATCATGAAGACAATCATGAAAACTTCAATCAATTCAGATGCACATTCATCCTCCACAGCACACAATTCACAATCCCATCATCCATTTAAATTTTAATACAAAAAATGCAAAAGAAAATGGGAAAACCTAATCGGGAAACAGAAACTTACCTTCAGCGAGAACCCCAACAGGCAACAGCAGCAGGCGATGGAGAGTTGAGACTTCATGGAGCAAGCCCAAGGCTCAAGCTTAGGAGCAAAGGGATTGGGAGAGAGATCAAGAGAGAAGAAGGCCGCCTTCGGGAGAGAGAGATCGAGAGAGAACTCAGAGAAGAATGAAATTGCAGACGGAAAGATAAAGGGGGGTGCGCAGCACTAGCGTTTCTGAGGGAGGGGGTGGGAAATGAAAGTAAAGTGATTTATGAGGGAGGGGGGTTTGGGGAGAACAAAATTTGAGGGATTTGGGGAAAACGGCACCGTTTCTTATAGTGATTTAATACCATATAATACTATATATATCTATAGTTACATATATTTTGTTATAGTGATTTAACCTATTAAATTTTTTTTTATAGACTTATAGTGATTTATATAGTGATTTACTGATTTATATGTAATACTATAATATATTAGTATAGTATTAGTTATAGTGATTTAATATAACTATATTAGTATAACTATAACTATAGTCTATCTTAGACTATGAGTATTAGTAATTTAGTATATATATATATTAGTTATAACTTATAGCTATATAATATATTAGACTATATAATAGTATTAATATTATACCATTAGTATAGTTATATATTAGTATTAGTTTTAAACTTTTAGTGATTTAGTATAACAATATTAATTATAAGTATAATTATAGTCTATATTAGACTATTAGTATTAGTTAGAAACTTATATATTAGTATAGCTATATAAATTATTAGACTATATAATAGAATTAATATTAGACTATTAGTATAGCTATATATTAGTATATATTAGTATTAGTTATAAACTATATATTAGTATAACTATATAATACATGATCAATTACATTTTCATTTTTAAGATTAAACTTTTATTTTATAATAATATTATCTTATATATAATTATATTAATAGCATATGATCAAACAAATTACAAATGTTCATATTTAAGATTAACATTTTATGTTATAATTTATAAATTATAATATAAAATTATTTCATATATGATATATAATTATATTATATATATAAAAATTTCACATATAATTATAAATTTTATATATAACTTATATATTAATATATAAAAAATATTTTGTATAATTTTAATTTTGTATAAAACTTATATATAAAATTTTATTTTTTAATATATATTTTATCAACCTGTCCAGTCCAGAAAATCTCAAAACCAGAACCGGACTGGTTCCGGCCGGTTTACGCCTTATAAGAACTGGTCCCGAACCGGACTGGTTCAAAACCGATAAAACCGGTTTGGTCTGGTCCAGTTTGGGCTGGTTTACCAGTTTAAATTTACACCCCTAGCGTTGTGGGTCGAAACTTCAGGCGATACGCCACTTTGCTGATCCTTTGTTCCACTTGGTAAGGATTGTAATACCAAGGTGAAAGCTTGAGACTTTAGCGACAGTTGATCGACGACTGCTGGTAAACTCTTTCCTTTCCCTTGCTATTGGCATACTTCTTCATCCTTTCCTTGGCTTTAACTATGGTCTACTTCAATAGGCCTCACATTTGCTCACGGCTTCTCAAGGTAATCTCTACTTCTTCCAACCTTGTTGTGCCTAAGATATAACTGATTAACTTGGGTGGACTATATCTGTATAATGCCTCAAATGGAGTTATCTTTGTAGATGCATGCATGATCGAATTATAGCACCACTCTACCAATTCTATCCACTGAGCCCAATCCTTTGGTATACCACCCACATAACACCTTAGATAATTTTTCACCCATTTATTGACTGCCTCTATTTGACCATCCGTTTGTGGGTGATAAGCAGTACTAAAGGCCAATTGGACCCCCTGTAACGAAAAAAACTCTTTCCAAAACCTACTTGTGAAAACAGGGTCTCAGTGAGAGATGATGGAATGTGGCATTGCATGTAGCTTAAACACATGTTTCATAAAGAGCTGTGCCACCACCTTAGTAGTGTAGGGATGACAAATAAGCACAAAATGGCTATATTTTGTAAACCTGTCCACTATAACCTATAAAGCATTAAATTTTTTAGAGTTGGGCAACCCTTCAACAAAATCTATGATAATATGTCCATGGTTTTGAGGGGATGTGTAAGGGTTATAAAAGCCCATTGGGGAGAGTTGTCTACCTTCACCACTTGACATATGTCATGCTCTTTTAGAAAGACCTAAATATTAGCCTTTTGGCCAGGCTAATAGAAATCCCTTTTAAGCCTATGTAATGTTTTGTCAAAACCCGTATGCCCACCCATAGGACTACTATGAATTAACTCGAATATTTTCTGAATTAGACCCTGATTAGTTGGTATATACATTCTTTTTTTTGTAGAGGAGTAGTCCATTTTTCACTGTATAGGGGCTGTTTAAGTCACCAGCTTGATGCTTCTTCCATAACTCCTGCACTACTGGGTCCTCAGCATACGAGGCCTTAATGTTATTAATCCAGTCCCAACTAGGTAGAGATATCATAGATAAAGTTGTTGTACTATCTTCTCTTTGCCTAGATAAGGCATTTGCTATAACATTTTCCCTTCCCCTTTTAAATTCTACAATAAAATTGTATCCCAACAACTTAGAAATCCAGTTCTGTTGTAAAAGGTTCCTATCCTTTGCTCCAACAAAAATTTGAGGCTTTGATGGTCAGTTTTGACCACAAAAGCTTGGCCCAGTAGATAGGGCCGCCACTTTTGCACTGTTGAGACAAGTGCAAAGAGTTTCTTTTCATAAGTTGATATTCTTACAGCCCTACCCTTCAAAACTTTGTTGAAAAAGGCTAATGGCCTCGCAGCTTGCATCAAAATAACACCAATGGCCTCGCCTAAGGCATTATATTCTATTAAAAATGGCTAGTGAAAATTAGGTAGTGCCAAGACAGGAGGTTGGGTCACTGTAGTTTTCAAGCTGTCAAAGGTAGCTTGTGCTTCACTTGTCCACTTAAAGCCTTCCTTTCTTGGTAGCTCTGTCAATGTTTCACCAATAGCCCTATATCCCTTTTATAAACCTTCGATAATATCCTGTGAGGCTTAGAAGACCTCTCAAATCCTTCACTGGCCGTGGGGTAGGCCAATCTAGCATAGCTTTCAGCTTCTCAGGGTCAACCCGTACCCCTTCTCAGAAATGAGGTGGCCCAAGTATGACACCTTTTCACAGCCAAAGCTACACTTGCTCAATTTAGCAAATAACTAGTGCTACCTCAAAGTATCAAATGTAACCTTTAAATAGTACAAATGAGTTGCCGCATCTTGGCTATAAACTAAAATATTATAAAATAAAAAAAAATTAAAAAAAAAAATTCTGAGATGCGGTTTAAAAACCTGGTTCATCAAGCTTTGGAATGTTGAGAGAGCATTAGTTGGACCAAATAACATAACCAAAAACTCGTAATGCCCATCGTGTGTCACAAAGGCAATTTTTGGGATGTCCTCAGACTTCATCTGTATTTGATGGTAGCCTGACCTCAAGTCAAGTTTCGAAAACACCTTAGCACCATGTAGTTCATCCAACAAGTCTTGCACCACTGGTATATTTATCCTTAGTAGTGGCGCTATTTAGTGTCTTATAATAGATACATAAATGCCACGTGCCATCAGCCTTCCTCACTAACAAAATAGGTGATGAATAAGGGCTTTGATTGGGTCTAATAACCCTAAAATCCAGTAACTTCCTAACAATCTTTTCGATTTCATCCTTTTGGAAGTAAGGATAACAATAGGGTTGGACTGAAATGGAGTTGGTTCCATGTTGTAGATTGATGGCATGGTCATGGAACGAGTTGGGGGTAAGCCTTTTGGGGTGGCAAAAATGTCAGGGTAGTTTGTGAGGATTTCTGTATATTTACTGGAATCTGGTTGGACTAGAGTTTGGCTATTTTCAAATAAATTTAAAAGTAATCCTTATTTTCTAAATGGCTACATTTATGGATGAACCCTTCTTCAATTGATGTAAATTGCTAAAAAGTTCTTACTCTAAATGGGCTCTTGGCCCTTACTACACTGACTTGTATCTAAAACATATAACTAAGATAGATGTTGGGCCCGTACTAAGCCCATGACCCATGTTGCCTCTTTTAATTGATAACTCAGCTTCCTTCTTTTGAGGCCCATTACTAAGCCCACGCATCTCAGCCCAAAACAACATCTTTACCCTAAGGTTTCTTCACGATAGCTTAAGCTTCAAAAGCTTCAGTTCACCTTGGTTCTCCTTCCAGCTGCCGTATCACAACTTCATGGAGACAAAACTATCAGTTTGAAAATTTGAAGTTATAAAAAAAAGGATGGATTGTGAGGGATGTTTTATTATGGAGTAGGGAAGTGGGAATTGAGATTGTAAATTTTTCCCATCACCACATTAATGCAAAAATATTACATGAGAGAAAGAATGTACTATGGTTATTAGCATGCTTCAATGGCCACCACCTTGAGGTGAGTAAAAGAATAACAACTTGAAATTTCTGTCATTTTTAAAACCATCTACAGACCAACCTTGGTGTGTGATTCGTGACTTCAATAAAATTGTAACTCAAGTTGAGAAAGTGGGATGGAGACCTAGACTTGAAGCCTAGATGGAAGATTTCAAACAAGCCTTAGAAGTAAATAACATATATGATCTAGGATGGAAAGGGGAATAAGTATACATGGAGCAATAGGCATACATATGAAACCTTTACAAAAGAGAGGTTGGATAAGGTTGTTTCTAAGACCCAATGGTTAGATTTATTAAAAAACAAAAAGGTAGAAATCTTGATAGCTACAGCTACACAATATGATCCTAGGCCTCTTCTACTAGAGGCAAGTGAGGAGAATCAAGTGGTGCAAAACAAAAAGAGGATTTTCAGGTTTGAAGCTAAATGGGTTATGGATGAGGAAGGAGGGACAATGATAAAAGAGGCTTGAGCTAGAAATGCCACAAAACAAAACCTACTAAGGAATGTGTAGAAAAAAATTGAAGTATTGCAGAGGAGACTAAGGCTGCATTTTGATGCTGAGGTGATTGCAGATGATCTGAGTTGATATGTCAATAGTAATATTTTCTAGGTCTCATTGAGATGTGTTTAAATTAGGGGTGAGCATCGGTCGGTCCGGACCGAAAAAACAGGACCGGACCGGTCATTTTGGACCGAACCGGACCGGACCGAAATTGGTCCGGTCCGGTCCAATTTTTTTTGGACTGAATACATTCGGTCTGGTCCACGGTCCGGTTGTTTTTGGAACCGGACCAGACCGAACCGGACCGAATGTATTTATATATAATTAATTATATATATAATTATACTATATAACTATATTAATACTATTATATATTTATATAGTTGTACTAATGGTTATATTAGTTATTATATTAGTTTAGTTATACTATATTATAGTGATTTATTATAAGTTATAAGTTTATAAGAAATTATAACTATATTATATATTAGTATAAGTTATAATGATTTAGTATAGTTATAAGTATAGACTATAGACTATAGTCATACTTATACAATTATACTTATACTAAATTACTAATATTACTAATATATAGCTATAGCCTATAGCCTATACTATATTACTAATAGTCTAATACTTTATACTAATACTATTATATAGTTATACTAATAGTTATATTAGTTTAGTTATACTATATTATGATTTATTATAACTATATTATATATTAGTATAAGTTATAACGATTTAGTATAGTTATAACTGTTATACTTATACAATTATACTTATACTAATATTACAAATATATAGCTATAGCCTATACTATATTACTAATAGTCTAATACTTTATACTAATACTATTAAATTGTTATACTAATAGTTATATTAGTTGTTATATTAGTTTAGTTATACTATATTATAGTGATTTATTATAACTATATTATATATTAGTATAAGTTATAATGATTTAGTATAGTTATAACTATTAACTATAGACTATAGTTATAGTTATACAATTATACTTATACTAATATTACTAATATATAGCTATAGCCTATACTATATTACTAATAGTCTAATACTTTATACTAATACTATTATATAGTTATACTATAATTGTCATTATAGTATTAGAATCATAAATTATAATATTTATAATTCATTGAATTTAAGTCATTTACATACTCTAAGTTAATAACAAATTATATAATTTTCATCTAACGTAATCCTATCACTAACTAATATATAATTATACTATATTATAATTAAGCATAGACTATAGTTATACAGTCATACTTATACTAATATTACTAATATATAGCTACACTATATTACTAATAGTTTAATACTTTATACTAGTACTATTATATAATTATACTAATCATGATTCATAATAACTAATCACTATAAATCTATCACTATATATATTTAGTATCAATGTATTAATATATTCTTTAATGTATTACTAATACTATTAAGTATTAAGAGTTATAATATAAATTATAATATATGTATAATTTATAAATTTATAATAGTATGTATAATTAAATATTTTATTCTTATTTATAATAATATGTTAAGTATGTATCTTTCTCAATTATAGATATAATATGTATGGATAATTAAATTATTTATGCTTATTGCTTCATATACAAAATGTTAAAAGTTGTATATGGCTCATTATGCATTAACATACTTTAAGTTAGTAATAAAGTAATAATTAACATCATCATTCATCAATAATGTAATTTTCATCTAATTTATTATCATTGACCATATAAAATATTTTTTTATTGAATTTGTTACATAATCCACATTAATAAGTCACTTAGTTTAATTTAGTATTGTAAATAATTTTTTTATTAATTGATTTATTTTTTATTAATTGATTTATTTTTTTTTAAAAAAAAGAAGGTTGGACCGAATGGACCGAACCGGACCGATAGCTATCGGTCCGGTCCGGTCCAATTGATGGACCGAAAACCTTCGGTCCATCGCCAGACCGGACCGGACCGAACCATGTGCAGCCCTAGTTTAAATATAAATAGGTTGAGATATATATTTGAATGTATGGAGTAGGTTGAAATGAGTTTAATTTTTTTATGGAAAGTTGAAAAGGTAATGGGTCCTATCAATGATTGGCTTGAGATGAGTTGAGTTGATTTCAACAACCAAACAACCTTAAAATTAGATGGAGCTCACAAAAAGATAAAGATGCTAAGAAAGAAATAGTGCAAAAAACAGAGAAACTAAACTATGAACAAGAGAATGAAGGGACCTGTAATGTTGCTACAATTAAACTATTGCAAGCAGAATTTGGATTGCTGCTTGAGTAAGAAGATATGAAAGGGAAGCAGAAATTAAAGAGAACTTGGTGACAAGAATACAAAGTTTTTCCTCTCATGTGCCACTCAAAGAAGAAGAAAGAATCAAGTTCAGCAAATTCTAGAATCACAGGCCAGTTTATGTCTAAGCAAAAAGAGATTGAGGGGGTCTTTCACCAATATGTTCAAAGTTTGTTCATATCTTCATACATTTCTTTGGAGGCAATAGAAGAATGACTAAGAGCTGTTGAGCAAAGAGTCACTAGTGCAATGAATGAAGAGCCACAAAAGGCATTTACAAGAGCTGAGGTGGAGTAGGCTTTGAAGTAGATGGCTCCTTTAAAGCCCCTAGGACCTGATGGATACGGGGCTTGTTTCTACCAAGCCTATTAGAGTATTATGGGAGAGGAGGTATGTAAAGCTATATTAATTTTTAATTTTTTTTTGGAGGGGGGGACTGGATGCTTGTATCAATTTTACCTACATAGCTCTAATTCCAAAAGTTAAAACCCTTCTTTACTTAGTGAATTCAGACCTATTAGTTTACGTAATGTCTTCTATAAAATTGTTTCAAAGGTGTTAGCTAACAGGTTGAAGAAGGTACTTCCTATCATTATTTCCATCAACTAAAGTGCTTTCTTACCTGTAAGACTCATAATAGACAATGTTATGATAGCTTATGAAACACTACACATAATGAAGACAAGGCAAAAAGGGAGGGCTGGCAGTATAGCTCTCAAATTGGACATGTAAAAAGCTTATGACATGATCGAGTGGAGTTATTTGGAGTCTATGATGATGATGCAGGAGGATCCGAGTCAAATAATGCTGAGTTTTCAAATTGTACGTTGGTTACGCTGAAATACCTTGAAGTGACAAATCAGCACAAAGATGGCAAGAAATCGTGATTTTTCCATGATTGGGGCAGTTTAGACATGTTTCGGTATTTTGGCTATAACTTTGGCTACGCGTATTAGAATCAAGCATATGACCCTAATTAGAAAAGCTCTTTTTGGTGTGCACATCGTGGTCACCGAGCTATGCTCAATGTGCATCGTTTTCAAGGCCAATTTCTACTGTTTTCTCCTTTGAATCCCTATTTTTAGTTATTTTTTTCCTTTTGTGGTAATATTTTATTTATCGTTTAGAAAATGATTTTGAACTCGATTTAGGCCAGATTTTTGACGAATTACTTCTTTTATTACTTATTTATTTCTAGTGTGATTATTGAGATTTTGATATTTTTGATAAAATTCTGATATGGTCGATTTTCAGCTATTACGACGTGGCTTGTTGGCTGATTTGGTCATTATTGGATATTGACAATTTTGAATTGAATATTAGAGTCATTTTCTTTGAGTTTTGTGCGATTCTCTTATCTGCTTTCCCTGTGACTTATCTGCTTTCTACAGTAAATATAGGATAAACTGCATGTAACGATAGCAATGAGAAAGTAAAGTTTTGTTCTTAACATTGCCACTTGCTTTTCACAAAAGTTTTCAATGATCTACCACACAAAACAGTCCAGGCACCTTCACAGAAATGGTGGAAACTATATGGTCATTCTAGAGTCATTGCTTTGGTTCCATAGTTTTGCTTTTCACAGCATAATTTCATGTTGAATCAATTAACTGAGTCAATATGTTCATCTTCATGCCTCCTCGATAATATAATGGAATTTCAATTTGAAGCTACCTATTTCTTGCAAGTCCTTGAATAAGATATCAAATTATTTCAAATCTCCAAGAATTACGATTCCTCATTTCCAAGACACGAAAGAAATGGGCTTCATCAATTCTATGCGTCTCCATTTGCATCTGCTAACCCCTCAAACACAAAGCAACCCATAGATAGATATGTTGGCTTAACACATAATTTTTAACTCTAGTTGTATGCATAGGTTGATTTAGAAATAACCACCCAGTAACTGCCAAACATAAGCAAACACCCAGACAAAAGATCAGCAAAACGATATGATCATATATACACATTTCTTGTGAGGATGCTTGAAGATTACCTGTTCAAATAAACCTTTAGGCAGAAAAGTAAAAAAGTTGTGCTTTGTCGTTGATATAGAATTCCCTTGACAAAAATCATAACATAAGAGTCAAAACCAAAGAAAACTTATTGCAACCAGAGGTGTAGGAATTCCTAATTGCTAGACATTACAAACACTCAAGACAAGTCATCCATGTAAAGAATTAAAACTAAAACAAATATAACTGATATATAAAAATTAGAATCACTGTATAGATCCAAACCTCATACGAAATAAGAATTCCTGCAACATATTGTACTGCATTTTCCATGAGAAAGAGAAAAATAGAAAGCACTACAGGACACCCAAAACAACCGATCAAAACAGAACCACGAAAATGAAGCAACTGGCGCCCATGAAAGAGAGGCAAATAACCAAATTGGATTCAACAATACACATCAAAACAGAATTGGTCCGTGGTTCCTTCTTTAAACACAATAGAGAAAGAAATAGCTTATAATTGTTGTCGTAAAACGTGTATAAGAGCTCAGAGATCAATCGAAAACAGATAGAATGCTCCAAGCACTTAACCAAAACGTTTAGAGCTCTAAAATATGAAAGATTTTAGCCAAATAAATAACTAACTTCCCAATAGCCATGAACTAACTTCCCAATCTCGCGCAAAAAAATCAATGTCATTCTTGGGCACTCATGAACTAAACCGTAAAAAACCAGAACAACCCTGTGGTTATATAAACCCCTAATATTCTGTACTGGAACAGGAAAAAAAATCAAACCAACATAAATAAATAAAAATGATCTGATATATGACCAATAAAAGGGAATGAAAATTAGAAACGTATTTGCAGATTATGTTGAAAAAAGTAATCTTGGAAAGTGGCAAATACCTTATGATTCATGCCAAATAGAGAGTATATCACAACTGCATATATAAAACAACATTGACTCCAACAAATCAATAAATATATCTATTAGTAAATTCCACTCTCAATCTACATTTAAACCAAAGTACTAATTTGAATCTAAAAAAGAAAAAAAAAATTGAAAAACTCATGCTTTTACCCATCAAAACTCACTACCCAACTGATAAAAAGAACAGAAAATAAAACATATATTTTCCCCAACTATTCAACATCCAGCCGAAAGGTCAAATCTTGCTCATAAACAAAAATCCAAATCTTATATAGACAAAATCTTCCATACAGAATTTGTTGCCAGTGTACTTCAAGAGCAAACCATGGATCAAAGAATCCATTTAAAAACCATTTAAAAACATAAAAAAAATTTAATCTTAATACAAGAAATTATAACTTCGAAACCACAAAAAACTTAAAAAAAACTAAAAAGAATGAGAAATACAGGGTAGATTTAAACTTTTAGAAGCAATGTTTCGGAAAGTGTAAGATGGGTGTTATGGTTAGCAGTGATAGTGGAGGAATGGAGGTGAGTAAGGAGGACGCCATGCGACGGCGAATCTAACAAGCCATCATGAGAGTCCAATTAACTATTATGGCCAGTTGAGTGTGATCATGCCATAGGCAAAAATGACAAGCCATCATGAGAGGTGGTATCTCTTAACCCAAGCATGTTGTGAAGTTATTCAGAACAAGCTCAGGCTTGTGATTGGTTGGATTTCCATGATTCTTAATATCCTTGCATACGAACAAGCTCAACCTTTTCTTCCTCCAGGGTTCCCCATTACTGAAAATAAAATAATCCCAAACACAATATTTGCCATCATTGTAAAATTCATAAAGTTAGGAATTTAAAAATACTGCTTATCAAAGAACAGTAATAAGAAATCATGCAAGCCTTAAAAATTAATACTTTCATAAATCAATCCCACGAACAAAAATTCATCTTCTAGAGGAAGAAAAAAGTGATGCCCAATCCCTCTGAGACTGAAATTGGACATCAATGGACGTTGGCTTAAACTTAGTTTGGATTTTTTCATGCTCAGCTCCCTCAAGGGATACATACATCTGCAGGGCGGCAGAATCAACATTAGAGCAACCAATGTCCTTTAAATCGAGAAATTGAAAACGTAAACTCAGGAAAAAAAACATTTCACATTTATACTTGTTTTGATACCTTTCAATGCTTTGATGTCTATTTTCCTTCTAGGTTACAGAGAACCTAATATTCAGAAGCTTTATTAAAACCCATTTTCAGAAATAAAAATCAGTTATTACCTTGACTTCGTCATTGTCCTGATCCCAGCTGAATGATCCAATGTAACATATTTCAAAGTTGGGTCCGAGGACACCTTAGGTGCAGTTGAAATAGGAGTTGGAATTTGCGAGAAAGGCGCGGAGACAACCTCTTTTGACAACTGCAATGGGAGAATCAAGAGCAGATCAACATTCACCAAAGCAAAATAAATATTTACCCAGAGATATAAGACGAAAGAGAAAAGATCGAAAGAGAGAAAAAAAGAAAAAGAAATAAATCTGCTTACCCTCTGATGCATCTGCAGTGGCTCCAAATCCTCCGCTTCTAAGTTGCGATGGAGGAGATTGAGAAGAGAAATGGAAGATATGGGTGACTCAGCGTGGTGTAGAGCTTGCTGATGGCAACATCGGTTGCAGAAGGGAGAGAGGGCTCGGGGTGGGCTACGGCGCAAAGGAGAAATGAGGGAGAAGAGAAAATAAAGAAAAAGAAAAAGAAAAAAATAACTTAGGGTTTTAACCCTCCGTAGCAAAAAGTCGAAAACAAAAAACGGAAGAAAAAAGAAAACAAACCTGAAGAAAGAAGAGGTAGAGATGAATAAGAAGAGAATATCAGATCTTGGATCATCTACCACAGCATGCAAAGTAAAAAAGAAAAAAGAAACCATATATTTTGTTAAGAACGAAAACAAAAAAATTCAATGATGCAGAAAACGAGCCGAAAGAGAGATGATGCATAGATGAAGACGAAAAGAAGACGCAGAAAAGAGAGAAAGATGAAGAAGAGAGAAAAATGAACTTTCAGTGAGAAGAAGAAACAGAAAATGAAGAGAGAAGAGAAACAGGAAAGTAAAAAGACAGAGAAAAAAAAGGTAAAGCTGCCGACCCTCTAACACAACTAACTAAAAGACTAAAAATACCTCGTACAAACGGACACAAAAGAAGAAAAAAAAGGGAGAAAAAAGTAACCTCACACATGAGAAATCTACACAAGGACGGCACACACAGAAAAACGAGAAAAATACTGTTTATTACTGTTCATTCGCGATAGTCGCTTATATAATAGAGACAGATATATATGACAGCTTTTAGTTGAACATCATATGGTAAATCTAATTAGGGCTTATTTGGTAGAAAACTAGTACATTAATGCTTATTTAATTGTAAGAACATTGTTGAATGCAGGAAAATGGAGTTTTAGAGCTTGTTGGGAGATGAACAGAGATGAGATATGCCATATTCTACAACCAGTGACCATGTTTCAATGAAAAGACACAAGGAATGCTAATAGCACCATGTAATTATTCTTCTAAGGCTCTAAATGTTGTCTGCTCTATTGAAATGTGATATGAATACTAATATGAATACATCTCTTTTGATATATAAGTTGTGTATGGATAAAATGCTTGGAATATGAATGATAGTATTGAAGTTACGGACATATGTCTTTGGTTTTTTATTACATCTTTACCCAATTGCATGCTTAAGTACTGCTCTTCAGATGGGCAAATTGATTCATCACTAAATGGATAGATTTATTCATCAGATTGCTGAAATATATTCATCACTAAATGGACAATTAATTATTAGTTCAGAAATTTATTTATGTCCAGTTTGTTTCAAGCTCAAAAGATTTTAGATGCCATTTATTTAGACATGCAACTTCTGTCCAAATAAATTGTACCCGAATTTTTTTTCGAGCAGGTAACATCAAAAGAGGCTCTTTAAAGTAGGTGAAAAAAAAAAACTACTATTACATATTTTGAGCGAAAATTGGGTGATCTAGGAAACCTTTTGCATTGTAGGCTTTATTTGCGACAACAATATTGCTGTGGACGATAAACTTTTCTCCCACCAATCATGATAAAAACAAAAAAACAATTTGCAACGCCACCAATTCGCTGTAACTATGTTTTCAGTTGTTACAGAATATTTAACTATTTCTAGTAAAAAAATTATTTGCCAACTACACAATATGGCCAAAAATAGTGTTCACTTATGTCGACCCTAATGCCTATTACCGACGATTTCTTTTTGTTGGAATTGCATTGGTCGCAGGCCTCCTTTTTTTTTTAGTGCGAAGACACCATATTAATTTGTCGGCTCTTATTTCCTACCATTTGTAGTTTTTTTTGCTGCCAACATTTATCACCACAATAGAGTTGAATACTTGCAAACATGTCAAACTATTGCCGCAATATATCTTTTAGTCGAAACTACTAATTAACGGCGAAATAAGGTACTTCTTGCAGCGATATTGAGCGCTGGAAATTTTTATATTTCTTGTAGTGTTATTTCCACAACTACAAGTGGTTTCAAGCTAGAAGATCAGTAGTCTCAAAATCTGAATCAATTCGAAATGTCCTTATATAAAGAACTGATCACGTTATTCTTCTAACAAACTGAATTTCCCACTTGTGTTAGATCCTCCGGCCTCATCTCTCGATTGAGCTGCATGTATAGGTACGTAGTTGCTGACTGGAGTAAAACAACTTGGATCCCATTCTTCTTTGATCCATCTCAAGGTCAAGCAACATCCTCGCTTGAACGGAGTTTTCAGACATGCAAACTCACTTGCCCGTACGTATAATTTGGGTAAGCATTAATTTGCTCCATATTTCATTATAATCTAATTGGTTGAAACTCCTCGAGTATTCCAAGTTGTTTGAAATCTAGTGTGAACGATCTAGCGAAATGGGCCGCTAGCTGCATCCTCTCTTGATGGAAAAGATCTCCTCAAAACTAGTTTGAGAACCTTAATTCGATGTAATTTTTATTTTTATTTTTATTTTAAATAAAAATATTAACATCACCAGTTATGGCTCTACAGGAACTGTTTCCACGTGAATCATAAGTTTATCCGCTCAGGAAAAAATACCCAGATATATATATGAAAAAAATCTATTTATCATTCATTTTCTGATCATTCTTTTATTATTATTTCGTGATGTGATATTAGATGATAGGTTCATTAGTAAAATATAATAAATAATCTTTAATTATTTAATACCATATCATAAGATGATGAGAATTAAGATAATAAGTAGAATTATAATAAAAGTAATTTTCCGTTCGCTCTAATGTATCCTAGAAAATGGACAAATTTTTAGGAGACTTGCTCATGCATAAAAAAAAAAAAAAAAAAAGTAGAAATTTTAATGCAAGCAAATAAATCTAGATATTATATATAATCGTCTGCATGATCGATTTGTTGAGTGCATCCACACGTACAGGTTCAACATTATATTAATTAATATATTTCCTTATGTCGGGAAATAAATTTTGTAATGCTCATGATTTTATTTGTTGAGGAGGCTGATGAATTCATAAAAAATAAAAATAAATAAGAGAGAGAGATCAATTTTGCAGGTCCAAAAGGTTTGGATTCACAAGCCCATGGGTTTCTCAGCTTGGGCCGTTACTGCATGGCCTATTTTAATTACTACTTCAATCGATGAAGTTGACCGACAAATGTTGTGCAGAGGTTTTGCTTTCAGAGGCGAAAGCAATACTTATCATTGAGCGTGATTTTACGTTTATCTATAGTACTAGCTATGAGTTACTAATGAAAACTTAACCTACTTAACTAATTCTTTGAAGTTAATCAATGAGGTGTGTGTATATAATATAGGAAAATGCTAATTTGCATCTTGGGTTTGACCGTCAGTGCATTTTAATTTTTTTTTAATGTTTTAGAAAGTAATTACTAGTGATTACCAATGTGTAAAGAATACATATTAAAGTGTTTATATTCGCAAACACCGCGCAATCCGTTTGAAAAAAGTGAATAAATACGGGATTTGTATAAAAAAAACTAATTTTTTTAATTATGAACCTCACTCCTTTTCAAAACAATTGCACAACGCTTGCGCACTCTATGACTGTATGTATCATTACTATTTTTTCAAATTTCAAAACAAAAATAATATTAAATAAATTATATTCTAACAATGTTTTAAATTATAATACTTTTATTCAACTTTTTCTATCTTATTTTTCAAAATTTCATAAAATATTTTAACTCAAACTACTATTCACAAACTATTTCACTATTATTCATAGATTTCTCATCTTATCCTATTTCATTTCAACATTGAAACAAGGCGCTACAACAAATTTGACTTTGAGGGACGAATTTGTTTTATGAAGAATTTTTTTCATCCCTAAAAATGACTTTTAGGGACGAAATCCAAATCTCATACCAAAAACAATGCGAATTGTAATTACCGTTTGAACGGTAATTTATCATTCGAATGGTAATGATTTGTTCGAACTAGAATAGTGTCCGTTCGAACCAAAATAGTGTCTATTTGAACGAAAAATAGTGTCTATTCAAATGGGAATAGTTTTAGTTCAAACAATCAAATTTCAGTGAATTTTGTCAGGATTTGGAATGCGCTAATTTTTTAAATTTTACCGTTCAAATGGTTGATTATATCCGTTTGAACTTCATTAATTCTGTTCGACTTGTACCAAACTCATTCAAACCGTAATAATTTGTTCGAACGAGAATTGTGTCCGTTCGAACGTTAAAAGTTTTAGTTCGAATGGTAAAATTTTAGTGAAATTTGGCTGAGATTTGGAACGTGCTTATTTTTTCAAATTTTACCGTTCAAACATTTTTTAACTTGTACAAACAATCAACAATGTCCTAAAAAAAGTCTGGGATATTTTATGGAGTATTCTAGTGAAGTTGGGAATGAGAAAAGTTACTTTTTTTTTTCAAACAAATGATATTTTTTTTTGTAGTTTGAATGATCATTTTTTCTATACTCTACTAATGTTTCTCTTTTTTGTTCTTATAGGGGATGGTTGGTGCACAAAAATCATTTTATTGGTTTGTATTTGAGGTATACTTACATAGATTTTATTATTGTTTTCAATTTTCTTGAAATATATAAAAGCTTGTTGTTTGCTATAAATGTTGTTTTTATTTTTTTGGTACCTTATGCTGTTCTTTACTGTTATAATATTATTTATTAAAAATTCTGGATGCTTGGTGTAGATTTGATGTTTATATTTTGTAGGTTTTGTTGTTGGAAATATTTTGTAGGCTAATATTATTATGTAGTTTGGAAATAGTATGTGATTCTAGCAAAATATGTAAGATGGTGTTTAGATATAATAAAGTTTGAATGTTATATGTTGGGAATGAAACATATCACCTCTAATGAAAAAAATATTACAACTAGTTGGGCTGAAATATATGTGCCAAGAGATTCAAGTGTAAGGAGTTGCAAACCCACAAGAATAAATGTTGTTGGTCTCATAGAAAGTATAATAAATGTTGCCATGCATGGAATAATTTTTTTCAATGATGTCTCAACGAGAATTTAAGTGTTATCATTAGATGCTTGAATTGCTTGTTCAAAGAGAAACTTAGTATTGATATAATTCTATGTTCATTAGCATACATAATGTATTTACTATTTGTAGAGGACTAATTTTCGTATATGCATGCCTACAACGCTATATATCCTAGCTAGTTGTAAAAGCATTTGAGGTGATGATTCCTTTCTATGAATTTGATCTTTGTGGTTGGAATGATTGAAGTGTCTTGATGTAAAATTGGGAGTGGTCTTTAGACAAAAGTTGTGGGGTTCTTCGTGCTTTTCTAGATAGAAGCAAAATGTCCTTAGGAATTGTCTGGTGTAATATAAGTTGTTCCTTTAATTATTTACTAATTGTCTCATGTTTATGCAAAATTTTAGGAATTTTTCTTGACTACAAGAGAAGATAAAAAGTTAAAGACTTGAATATCCTTGACTTGAACAGATCTAGGAAAAACAGAAGTACTAAAATTTCAAACTTGGTCCGTTTCATTATTTGTATTTTTCGCATGTTCAAGGCTATGTAATGGGTTGTGTAAACATTGTCAATTAATTTGTTATGGTTAAGAATTTGAGGGGATTTTGTAATGAAGATTTTTTTTTTTTTTTTTACAGCTTTTATATTAATTTTCTTGATTTTATGACTATTTGCTGCTAGGTGAAGGCAACAAATGGTTATATTTTTTAATTTTATATAAAAATACTTTTTGGGAGATCAGTTCGCTACAATTGACACCCTTGGTCAGAAACCTCTTTTCCTGCGAGATAATTTTGCAAGAAAATATTTTTTGGGGCCAAATTTGTCGCCACAAATAGTTATTTGTGACACTTTTAATTGTGACAAATGGCTATTTGCGACTAGTTCTCCAAAACAAAAATCCGTTTTGTTATGATTATTAGGAACGAAATTTTCTTTTTGTCTCAAATAAAATCTATTTGAACGGTATTTTTTTGCATTTGAACGACTATTAAAATTCCAAAAAAAAAAAATCATTCGAATGGTACACTTTCAAATGAAAATGATAGATTTCATCCCAAAAAATATTTTTTGAGACGAGATTTGAATTTTGATCCAAAAAATCTTTTGAGACAGAATTTTTTAGACAAATTAGTGACGAGAAAATTTCATCTCAACAAATTTTTAGAGACAATCGAAACCTTTTGAGACAAAAATTTTCGTCCCTAAAAAGTAAATTTGTTGTGCTTTCAATAATTTGTTTCGAAGCAAAATACTTTTCTTTTAGAAAAAAACCGTGCATTTCTTAATGATGTCCATGCACTTGCTGGTTTTGGCCGCTTGAGGTGGTCCTGATGCCATCATGTAGAAGTAGTTTTGTAGGTATATGAAGTTCAAAGATGATCATGTCCACTCGGGTGAGCCTTTAATTAGTGTATTGGAGGCTAGCTATGTCCTTTATTAGGAAACAGTTCAGCCTTTAGCCGTGTTTGGAAATTGGCCTTGATTCTTTGGTGTTAGAACTTTATCTTTTATGATTGTCTTCGCATATATATCGACGGAGGCAACTTGGATACCCAAATAACACGGAATCCAAAATGTGTTTGGGATCGCGCGATCTTGTACGTTCTTTCTTGGAATTGGCCCAGATTTGAAGCCAGAGAAGATTCCCTGATCAGTATATTTGAGAGATCCCAAGAAGATAGTGTGGAATATTGCGCCATGCACTCGAAAGTTGACTTAGTATATAAGTTTTGTAGTAGTCTGATCTCCTTCCTTTAAGGAATTATAGAAACCTCTCTAGACATTATCTTCTCTTGCAACCAAAGGTGGAGATAAGGAGCTACCTTTTAAGACACTGCTGTCGTTCTCAATTTACTCTTTGGGATATCTAGCCAAGGGAACTGAGGGCCGAGGGGGAATATTTCTAGCGGATCTTCGCTTTAACTTCAACTCTACTTGACCAACCATGGTGGAAGTTAGAGCTATATATATACAAACACACACACATGCACACAGATCATAGATCAAAACATGCATGGGAATGAATGATCATGCTACAACCACTGAGATCAGTGGGTACCGATCGAATGTGTAATTTTTTTTTTTTTTTTTGTTTTAAGCATTTTTTAAACCCCCTTAAACATTTTAAAAAATATAATTAAAAACACTTTTTTAACCATTAAGTGAAAAAAAAAAAAAATCGTTAGCTTTTGAAATAATCTATTTCGATCCTCAATTTCTCTTGAAATAATTAATGGTTTTAAGCTCTGAAAAAGGGATGATCATGATCGTCCAATGTGCATAATTAGCTAGCTAGCCGGCTAGCTAGTCCAATCCTATAGTAAATTATGCATATTATATGCTATAAGCTCGATCACCGGCCGAGACAGAAAAAGAAATTTGATCGAGCAGATGATCAGAAAGAAAGTACTGCAACTTAATTCACACCCAAGACCTGTTCAAATTTGGAATTCCATAACGTGTGGAGTTAGCTAGCTAGCTAGGGGCGGTTTAATGATTGAAGAAGACAACACACAAGTGGTGGTCCATTGCTGTGTCCATCTCAACATTCCTTTCCTTTCCTCTCTCTCTCTCTCTCTCTCTCTCTCTGCTCAGTTTCTTCCCTAATGCTTCTGACGACTTGTCGTGCTCCTGTCACTCCCTTCGCGCGCCTGCATGTCTTGCCCTTTTCAACTACGTAATAAAGTGGACTCAGAGAGATTGGGATCCATTTTACCACGTTCTCACCTCCTCCTCCAGCTTGCTGGGATCGTTCTACTATAAGCAAATATCTCTTTGTTTTGGACCGCAGCAAGTGCCAGAAGGACTGTAAAGCATGTAAAAAGGAGTTGGTGAAGGAGATATTTACAAGTTGAGCATGCAGCTTGCAATATTTCTAGCTAGCTAGTAAAGTGATCACCAATCGTTGTTATACTTACACAAAAAGAAAAGAGAGAAAAATAACCAAGATGCTGTTCTATCTAGATCTTACAAGATCTACTTTCCATGGCTTATATAAATGGTTATCCTTTAAAAATCAAGATGATCAAATCCTGCGTACCTTTAATTTGATTTCAAAGGAGATAACATCACAAGAACAACCAAAACTATCAGCATCAGTATCTGGCCAAACATAGTAACTTAATTATTTTTTAAAGTACTAGTACTGCATCTGACATTAATGAAGTGATGGCAGATTAACCATATCAAATGCTTTTCAGCTTTGGCAGCGAAGTAATGCTCTCTGGGTACGTACTCGAGATATGATAATGATACTCCACTCATGATACTTTGTATGTTTTTAGACTGCATATATGAAATACAGAGATAATTGCATAGTTCTTTTGAGGACTCGGCCTACATGTGATCATCGACCGACCTCCTTTTCCAGCAACTCCTTCCACAAACAATCGGCACAACATGCATAAGCTTTATGATATATATCAACAGATCATAGCTAGTAACATTCATTCTGAACTAATGGCGTATGGTCCAGAAAGAAAATGTAGAATGTGAACTATGATCGTTCAGACAGTTAACTACAATAAGTTTTTGGACCACGAACTAATAAATGCATGCAGTAAATATATCAATCCGATGGTCCAAAATAAGTTTGCATGATCATGTACAGCATGTCATACATGTACCTGCATTAATGAGTAGGAAGCTTGCGCGCGCTGGGGTGGCGACATGTAATGACGTACGGCGTGGCTATCACGAACAGTCTAGATCTGGACCATATTACGCTGTATTTGTAGGGCTGCACAAGGTGGTTGAGGCGACGTTGAAACCTCATGGAACAACTACAGATCGACGTGGTACCCCCAAAGACCTAGAGTACTTCAAACAAAACGTTGATAGGAGAAAATGGCAAAAGCCATCTTCCTTGGCGTTTCTGGGTATTATCAAACTTTTGACGATTAAAACCCTAAATAAAATGTATACTTGTTTAGCTATAGCGTTATATTTTAGCTAAACGAGCAACATATATATAGCAGAAGAAGAAGAAGATCAAACTTTGTCGGAATTAAGGGGCTAAATATATTAAAAAGAGGCATTAATTATGGGATATCTGATGGGCCAGGCAATTATTAGTAGGCCACCAATGCTGTTCCTAAGTGGGATTCCAGAAGTTGAAATTTCTTGATGTTGAGTACTCTCTCTCTCTCTCTCTGGTCTTTAATATTCTGAGGCCAAAGATTCGATTTTCATTGACCGAATGCTCATAAACTCCATCCGGTCGGAATAAATCCAACCAAAATAAGAGAAAATCTCTAGCCTCAAAGAAACAGTACTTCCATGCAGTATTGTAACTCTGTTCAATGTCCATTTGCAAGCACTGTACACCAATCATACTGTTTAATGTCAATATATATATATTATAAAGTAGTTCTTCTATACACAGTCGTCCCATATAGACGTCGTGCAGTCGGCTGATATGGCATCATGTCACGCCAGCTACTATTTAAAAAAATATATATATGAAAATGGAAACGAATGAAAGCTGAAAAAAGCCATTTCACTTTCTATTTCCCGCTCCTGAGGGTGCGAGACAATGATCTTCAAGTGCTGAAGCTCGAACGAAAACAAATGTTCGTCTCATTCTTTAGACTGTTCATCTCTCACTCTAAAAGAGACAACTTCCTTTCTGAGTTTCTAGCATCTACGGGACAGGATAATTCGTTTCACATATTCTATTTCGTATTTCCAGCTTTAAAAAAGTTTTTTCTTCTAGAAAATGGTCTTGTAAGTTTCTGCACCTCATTTTGCTGCAAAATTTGAAGTCTCTTCCTTTGTTAATATTTCTCTTTCTTTCCAAAAATTTGGTTTTTGTTTCTAAAATAGTGAGAATTTGCGTATTTTTCATTTTAGAGTATTAGGTTGTGATGAGGCTGACTGGTTTTGGTAGGGAACTGAAATTCTATTGAGCTTTGATTGCCATTTTCATGTTAGGGGAGGGTGGGGGGACTTTTGTGCGATTTTTCTAACTTGTCTCTGTAGCAGTTGATAAATGGTCTGGTCTTGGGATAGAGGAGAGGGAAGGGTCTTGTTGTCTTGCAACGTGGGTTTGAGGAGAGAGAGGGAAGGTCTTGCAGCGTGATTTGGGATAGAGGAGAGGGAAGGGTCTTGCAGCGGGACAAACGAAAACTCAAAAAAAAAACTAAAGGCAACGTTTTGTTTTTTGCCAACTCAGAAGCTGTTTACACGTCGCTTGAGGCAGGCGACTGTCTTAAACATTTTTCATTATAAAGTAAGTATTTCTTTTCATGGTTGGGCTAAAATACAAGCTTACCATATTCCATTCACATTTTGCAAAGCACTTAGCTAATTTGACATAGACGGTTGGGGATGAATAGAAAACCCTATACATTGACACAATTTTTCATAAGTACATCAGACCCCATTTAGCGTTGACAGCTAGGGTTGAAGCTATGGTGGAGAGTATATGCATTTCCAATGAACAATGGTGGTCCGCGAGTTATGATGAAGATATATGTATATGTAGTACAGAAAAGATCCATGGGATTAAGCTGGCAATGATGAGAAAAAGGATTGATGCAATCCTTCATGTATCATTAAAAATATTTGAAAGCCAAAATATTCTACGGAATTAATTAATATAATATAGATCAGAACCTGAGGGCCCCTTCATCTTCATATATGCATGGGACCCTTTACAAGCAAAAAGGAATTTCTCTCCGTTCTTTTAGTTACTTTCGAATGGAATTTTCTTTTGTTTTCCACAGGATAAGCTATATATGCATTAATGGTCCCTGCTCGATCCCTAGCTCTCTATAGCTCTAAGGTCACTTCAAGGTTGAATAAATAATATCTCTTCATCATTTGATAGCTCGGTAGTACTAAAAACAAGTTAGAAAGTTGTTCACATGAAACTCCAAAGTATGACAGTTACACTAATATTATGGATTTTGGAGAGCAAATAATTAGCACAAAGTTCAAATTGATGGAAACATCATATTTGTACTATACACTGATTACAAATACCAATGAAATAGTATAATTTATATTCCAAGATCACCACTACCACCATTAACACTAAAAATTTAAGGGTAAAATTAATACATGACCAAAACTCTATGCATGCAGCTGATCTGTTAACAATATTGTCAGATTTTCAATTCCTCAAACTATTTTTTTCCATCCCACTTACGGCCTGCATGCATCTAACATAGTTTATAGAAATGATGATGAAATTGTCCCTCACCACCTGATCTCCCCAACTTCTCACTCTTCTTCCCAAGGTCGGTCTAGTGCAAATGGAAGCTGAGAACTGATCATATCCTACTTTTGCTTTTCTGGCCTTACTTTCCCTCTAAACAAATGGGGACCTTTCTTGGAACAAACCATCTTGTTCAGGATGACATTGAATTAAGTCCATACCATCATTGTCTCTCTCCTTCTCGATCAGTTCATAATTGTGGTGGTGATGGTGGTGCACGAGGGAAAGCCACAAGATGGCTGGCCTCAGCTTTCCAGCGGAGCTCTATATCTTCTGCAATTTTCCTGGCATCGAAAGACGTGCCTAGCAGCCCACGTTTGGTAAAGCCCACAGCGTACAGCCCACATCCGCCTTTCCATCCATTCGGGAATGGTTCCCGAGGTAACCCATCTTTCTCGGAAAACATATCACTCTCCTGATAACAACATTTCAAAGCTCTTTACATGCATTTTCCTTCACTCTTATGAACATGGGATCAAATAGTAATAAATTAAGCATATTCTACCTTTAACCAAGATGGTACATTACTTTTGTAACCCGTGGCTAGAATGATAGCATCGAAATTTTCTACTTTCCCATCAACAAACTCCACAGCATGGTGCCTGAATCGCTTTATTGCTTTGAATACCTACACATCGGAGAGTTAAAATTACGCTTCTCATCTACGCGATATGCTGGAATCATGTTATAAAACAAGCCATGTTTCATATATCGTTATAATATACGTACGTAGTAGGAAAAATTAATGTCTGTTTAAGAACCAGGAACTCAATTAACCTTGATTTGTCCAGTTTTGATCTTAGCAAGTGTTCCAACATCCAAGACGGGTGTCTTGCCAGACTTGTTCTTGAGCTCAAGAGGGCCAGGCTTTGGGCGATTTAGGCCAACTTGAGCTGTGTCCCCTAGCATCAAGTGTGACATCAGAAGTAAGAATTGATCCACAAGGCGCATGGGGAGCCACTTCAGCAACCACATGGACAATCCGAAAGTTGATCTTCCCAGCATCTCTTGGGGCAAAACATGCACCTGCAACAGGATTTAGAAAAAAGATCTTAGGTTATTAAAAGCATAGAAAAAGGGCTAAAATATGAAGCTGGCATGAGGCCTCTTATGAATCCCAACAGTTCGATTTCAATTTGCCTCTTCTAGGACATGACTTGTCATTTTTCCAAACCGAGAATTCTGCAACGGTGACATTCACCGCGGCATCTTTCTATAGAGAGGATTTTATGCAAAAGAAAGTACACTAGGCTGAATGCCATGAGAATTTGGGCAGCTGACCATTGTTGCGCACGCGTGCCAACAAGTTCCAAGAAAGTTATAAAAGAATGACATCTTCTCCTGAAAAGTTCTTTCTGTAACTGCTATAATATCTCGCCAGACTTTCGTTTTTAGTTTCTTTTCTGTTTTTTCCCGAGTTCAACAGGCTTTCGTTTGCTTTGGAAAATAACCAGTCCAATTAAGCCAACCAACTGTAGATAATGATCACGAGCTGTAAATCGTTGTTTTCAGTACGTACTTTATCTCAATTTTCAAACTGTATCTTGCTTGATAAAAGCTATAAGCTAATTCATCATAAAGGATTCAGCTTGTATTATCAAAAGCAATGAGAAGAACCACTGCGGGAAATTTTTGATGAACAATACCGAGTTTATCTGTTTAATCATAACTTTTGAGACGTAATTTTGATGGGGGAGGAAAAACTAGTTGGTACGTTTTCCCTGTGGAACTGCTAAATATAGAAGTAAAGAAGAGAACTTGACGATTTTAGAACTTAATTTAGATATACTCACCGAATCTCTAACCACAAGGGAAGGCCGAGCACTGAAGTTGCAGAGATCCAAGCAGATCTCCATGCCTGAGTTCCCACATCCAACCACCAAAACACTCTTTCCACTAAACATATCCCCGCTCTTGTACGCGCTCGTGTGCAAGATAGGCCCACCGAATTCATTCATACCCTCAATTTGCGGCATAATATTCTCGGCATTCTCTCCTGTTGCAACTATCAGCCATTTGCACGCGTACTCTGCTTCTTCGCTTTTCAAGCCTGTGGTCCTAACCCTCCAAAATGATCCAAGTTGTTCAAACTCTGCGCTCACCACTGTTTTATTGAACACAGGTTTTATGTTAAAACGGTCTGCGTAGGCCTTCAAATAGGACACAAACTGTTGTTTAGTTGGATAGGTGGGGAAATTCTTGGGGAATGGCATGAGTGGAAGCTCACAGAATTGCTTTGGAAGATGAAGACGGAGACGATCGTATGTCTTATGCTGCCATAAGGAAGCTAGGCAATCATCTTTCTCGAGGATTAAGCTTGGAACACCTCTTTGCTTAAGACAAGCAGCCGCAGCTAAACCTGAAGGGCCAGCCCCAACTATGACTGGCCCTGGCACCCATATAGACCTTGGTTTGGCCGTCTTCTCGTCAAGATGATCATGGACTCGCTTGCCTTCCAATTCTTTTAAGTAGTCCATAAATAGCTGGTGAGAAAAGCCAAAGGAAAAAAAAAGTAGGAAAAAGAATCAAACGTAATCTGTGGAGGGTTCATGCAAAAAAAAAAGGAAAAAGAAGAAGAAGAAGAATAAAAAGAAAACGGAGGATGATATCGATATATGATTTTGAAACAGATTCCAGTTTTCTTTTTTCACATGGAAGCTGTGAGCTGGAGTTGGGATTTCTTGGAATTATGGAAATATGGGATCATCATGATCAGGGTCTTGCCCTCTCTTACGAAATGTGGGTTTGATCTTTTGGTTTTTATTCAGTGGAGGAGGAAACGGAAAGCGAGGGTGAAGAACATGAGGAAGTGCTTTTGCTTAGAGCCAGAATGTAAGAAGAATAGAGAGGTCATGATAGTTTCACTAAAGATGCAGTATAGTAGGCTAGCTGCTGAGCTTCCAGGTATATATATATTGAGAAAAATTTAGTTATAAGCGATTTTGCACATTAATACGTTCACTCATTCAATATGATTAAGTAGAAAATAGACTTTATTAAAAATAATTCTAATTTAAATTTAGAATATAAAGATAACAGTATTGGTACGTAGATTAGTACGCAAATTTACTTTTACATAACAAAACTCATATATCCGATTGATTATAGTTACATTCTTATTTATTGAGTATTGTCAGGAAAGACCTAAAAATACCTAGAAAGTTTGCTTGGCAAAGTCGGATATATTGGGGGTCCGCATGCGCTTTAAGGCATGCCTTGTGTGAATATAGTGACATTATTTTTATGTATTGGGTATAGCCAGTGACGGCCAAAACCTCGAAAGTTTGCTGCAAAATGAATATTACTGTTCATTAATTAGTGTAAAGCGTGAAGCATTTTAATAATTTCACGTTATATTGGCGAGTGAAATGATCAAAATATCTATGTAAAGAGAGGAGCTGAGCAAGCATTGTGAGCAGGACATTAATGCTACTATCGATCTATCTAGTAGGAAGTTGTGAAGATTTTTTGTAGTAAGTAATTATCTTGAGGATATTGTAATTGATTTGCTGTGAGGTTTTCTAGGCTCAAACTAATTGGATAAAGGAGCCCCAAGCAAGAAAAGACACTATTGATTTGTCCTTTCACAATCCCTTTGAAAAGACACTATGGTGCCGTTTTTGACAATGCCACTACAGAAATTTGATCAGATTCGCTTGTTTGATGATTGATATGCTCATGCCACCAATGTTTGAATACTACTACAGAAATTTTACAAGAGTTTTATTATAAATTAACAACTGTTTACATCACACATCTTACACCTATAACTTTTTATAGAGTGTAGGGATATTTTTCAAATGATATATAAGTATTTTTTATAAGGCGTGGGGTCTGAGATGGTGAATAGTGACTAATGAAAAAAAAGTTTCTTTTCACAATCATTATCTATTCATCATTCTCTAATTACATGATATCTAATAATTGGATGATTATAAAATAGTATTATTCCTAACTTTACAATATTGTATTAAAATCTTTTGATATTTGCCCAAGCGCCCTGAGGTGGCCTGGAGACAACTTAATCCTATATCAATTCTTCTATACACAGTCGTCCCATGTAGACGTCGTGCAGTCAGTCAGGCCATGTCAGCTGATATTTAAAAAAAAAATGAAAACGGAAAGAAAAGTAGATTGAATCCCATTTCTCTAGTTTCCTACACCTACCAAAATCTTTTGGAAAAACTCTACATTCAGTTCCCACACATATGTCTTACAATTTTGCAGAAGCAAGTTGCGGCTATATCCATAGATTTTGGTAGGTGCAAGAAACCAGAGAAAAACTCTACTTCAACTCCTTTCTTTTCCACCAACGATTAATTCCCAAACCCATCAACAACAACAATAAACTCCCACATCCATAGATTTGATTGGCTTAATCTTGAAATGGAGTGAAATTAGAGAGAACACAAAGCAGAGGATGCCGAAGACAAATAAAATTGCCAAAAAATTACCACATAAAAGTGCCAAAAGTACTAGACCAATAAAAAAGATTCGCATAAGCAAGTTGCGGCTATATGAGAATCTGAGATGTCGTGAATGAACAAGTGCCTAGATGCCTAGCCCAGAAATTTCGAGATGCTGAAACACGAACAGAGGCTGCCGAAATTTATCACACCAAGAGCAGAAAGTGCCGATAGCACCAACCCAGAAAACAGAGACCGAAAACAAGGAGTTTGGACATTGGCTTCACTGAGAACAAACCAGAGGATGCCGATAGAGGGGGAAGTGTGGCGTGGTTTTGGTTTTTAAACGAAACAATGCGCTTTATTTTTTTCACATCAGCAGCCATTTGTGCACCGTTTATGTGAGACGACTGTGTTCAGCATTTTACATCCTATATATGCACGTAATTTGATAGATAAGAGGCTATTATATATTGACATGCATGATGCTAAGGACATCATGAAACTCATGCCCATTATCACAAACTACCAATTTCATCCTAGGTTTGAGTCCTAGATGGCTACTTTTTATTTAATTTTTCATTCTAGGTGTCGAGTTGTTATCATGGTATTTTTTCGCCATAAATAAAGGTTATTAGTAAAAGTGAAAAAGGATCACTATTGGACAAGTGACTACTTACTCTTAAAAAAAAAAAAAAAACCAACTTAATACCACTTTATCTTTAGCGAGAGGTTGAGACCACATGATGAAAAGGCTCGCCCTATTAGTAACAATGATCATGATCATGATTGAGGAGTCACATGAAAAGCTACGTACAAATAATTATTTGCTTCAAAATCGTCAAAATGTCTGTTTTTCTTTAGAAAGAGACTGCTCTAATATATTGGTAATTAAATAGTTATTTTGGAGTATTCAAGCCTAACTTCGTTTAATTTGTGCAAATTAAATGTGGTTAAAAAGTACGTATTATATATAAGATTATAAGATATTGGCTAATTCATGATTTATATAATCAAGAAGACAAATGATCCGTTGTAACCTGATGCACACAATTAATTTAGTATGAACAAAATATATATGTCTTGAGAAAAACAACATTGTACATTGCACCTTGAGGCAATTCAATGTCCTTTCCTTTTCTTTTTTTTTATTTAATTTTAAATCTTGCATACGTATATACGGGCTAGCATGGACCAAGCAAGGGGAGGAGAGGGGGCCAATGCCAAGGCTATGATGAACAAAACTTCAAATTTTCAAGCAAACTAATATTTAATATTATATATAAATATATATTATTTTTCATGTAATTTTATTTCATATAATATTTTGCTAGAGAAAATGTCAATTCTTAAGGAGGTTTATTAATTAGAAAAATAATATTTATTTTTAAACATATTTAAAACATAGAAGAAGATAAATTATAAAGTATTTTTACTTGTAGTCATCATGATTAATTTCTCTAAAGATTTTGTAAAGATTTTAAATCATAATTTTAACTTTTATGTTTGCTTAAACTTTATGTATACACTTTTTAATTAAAACATCATAGAAACTATTTGTTGTTATGATTTTTGTGAAAGGCCTAATTTCTTTAGGTTTTGAATTTTTTTTTCTTACTCTTAATCATTTTTTTTTTGTTTATTATCTATCATTTTATTATATGGTCATGTTCCTAAATATGTCCACTTGAATAATTCATTCCAATTTAAAACACTTGGTCCCTCCAAAATTATAATCCTGGCTTCGTCCAGCCTGTTGGCTAGTGCTTCGATATTTTTCATAAGTAGCACACGGATGGAGTTAATCCTCAACATGATTATGTCATTCCTTGAGATAACTTCGAGTTGGATTTGTATCCTACTAAGGAACTCCTATAACTCGTTGCTGTAAATTAATTCATTGGCAAAGGAAGAGGGTTAGAATGTATTAGCAGCTGCACCCGCATTATAAAGTCAACAATATCTTGTCAAGATATTAGAATGTTGTTCCTACAAGTAAACAAATTATGATAATCATGATTTGACAAAAAATATTTTTCAGAAGAATAATTCTATTTGAAAACCTTTACACTACGTATCATCCACATGGTTTAAATATTTGATTTTAAAGATAAATTTTTAAAATTTGAATCTTACAAATCAAATCATATCGTGTGAATGGTGTATGGTGTAAACGCTTTCAAATAATATGTGTGTGTGGTATTTATATATATATATATATATATATATATATATATATAAGAAGATGACGGTACTATAGAGAATTCTGAAACACGTTGGTGTTTTTATTAATATCTATGTATTACAAAAGTGTACTTATTTATACACTGCTAATGTTTACAAATAAGGCAAGTAATTGCTGTCAAATATTTACACTTTTGGGGACAACAATTACTCCCTGACAAAAGCAGTTGACATTGTTGTTCATGACATTGCTCCCTGATCTTTGCATGATTGAGATCATTTGTGAGTGATTATTGTGATCATCCATTATGCCCCCGCAAGATGGTGCTCCCATCAGCGACACCAATCTTGAATCTCAAAAGTTGAAACTACAGTCGAGAGAGTGCTTTTGTCATTAAGTCAGCTAGCTAATCATGGGTAGAAACATGTGCAACTTGAAGTAGCCCTTTATTGACGTAGTCCCTCACAAAATGCAAGTCTATGGCAATATGTTTCATTCGGGAGTGAAGCACTGGTTTTAAACTTAGTTGTATAGCACCAATATTGTCACATAAGAGCTTTGGAGTGGATGAGAGTTGGACACCAAGCTCACGGAAGAGTGATTGAAGCTAGGCAATATTAGATGTTGCACTAGCGAGGGCCCTGTACTCAGCTTTCATTGAGGAGCAGGCTATAGCTCTCTATTTTTGAGTGCTCCACAAGATGGGATTAGCTCCAAGAAAGATGATGTACGCTGATGTAAAGGTTCAGTCATTAAAGTTCCCTACCCAATCGGCATCAGAGTAGGCAAGGAGCTAAGAAAAGGAGGATCTTTGAGATGAATCCCATGATAGAGTGTGTTCTTGAGGTAGCGCAATAGTCATTTAACCACAACCCAATGAAGTTTAGTCGGACTATGCATGAACTGGGCAAGTTTATTCACTGAGAAAACAATGTCGGGCCCATTAGTGAGAGGTACTAGAGGGCTCCAATGACACTGCGATACATGGTGCTGTCAACTGAACTTGAGGCATCATTAAGGTGAAGGCGCTTGAAGTGGAAATGGGAGTGGTAACATCTTTGGCCCTTCCATTTGCATCTTCTGAAGGAGATCCCACACATATATATGCTGTGAAAGGAAGAGACCTTGTGTGTTGGGAAGGACTTCAATACCCAGAAAGAAGTGAAGTTGCCCAAGGTCCTTGAGTGAAAACAGGGAGCCAAGTTTGTTGATGATAGTGGATAGGAAAGTAGAGTTATTGCCAATGAGGATTAGATCATCAACATAAACAAGAAAATATGCCACTATTTCCCGATGACTATATATGAACAAGGAGGGATCAGATGCTGACTTCATAAAACCAATGTTGTAAAGACAATCACGAAGGGCTCGGTACCAGGCCCTTGGAGCTTGTTTCAGTTTGTAAATAGATTTTTGAAGATGACAGACATGATAAGGTTGAGAGGCATCAATGAAACAAATCGATTGAGCCATAAACACGTCCTCAGTGAGTGTACGATGGAGGAAAGTGTTGTTAACGTCAAGCTGTTTGAGAGGCCACCCTTTCATGACGACAATAGACAAGTTGATGCGAATAATTGCAGGCTTAACTATTGGGAGAAGGTTTCAGTATAGTCTAGTCCGGGCCGTTGATGAAAGCCCTTGGCAACTAGCCTGGCTTTGTAGCGATCGATAGATCCGACAGGCTTCCTTTTAATATGAAACACCCATTTGGAGCCAACCAAATTCTAATTGGGAATGGGAGAAACCAATTTCCATGTGCCATGACAAACTAGTGTAGTAGATTCCTCATTCATGGCTTGACGCCAGTGAGGATCTTTAAGTGCCTGATGAACACTGGTGGGTTCTATGGATGGTGGAATGGGATGTTTAGTGGTCATAAAAAGAGGCTTGGGCTTGTGAATATTGTTCATAGAGCAGGTCACCATGCGCAAAGGCTAGGATGGCCGAGTTTCAACAACCTGTTCAGTGTCTGCAATAGGAGAACTCTTGGATGATAAATCGGTGGCAATTGAAGATAATGCAAGGGGGACAACAACACAAGGTTGTGAAGGCACCAGTGGACCAGCTGCATTGAGCAAGGGACCCGAGAGGACTTTACCATCTGATAGTGTCATTGATGAGGTAGGAAGAATGAGAGGCTGAGGTGGTGAGGTTACGGATTGGATAGTAGGAGATGAAGTCAATTATTTTCCATAAGGAAAGCTGGTTTCATCAAACCGAACATGTCGAGATATGAAAATGCGATTGGTGGCTGATCAAGGCACTTATATGCACTTTGAGAAGTGGAATATCCAACAAAGATGCACGGCCAAGATTTGGAGGTCAATTTTTGTGGAGAATAAGGTTTGAGCCATGGAAAACATTAGCAGCTGAAAATCCTGAGTTTGAGATAGTTTGGTCTAGTGTTAAATAGGACTTCGAATGGAGATTTGAGGAAGTGCAGGGGAGTTGGCATACGGTTAATTAAGTAGACTGCAGCCTGAAAAGCAAGACTCTAGTATGATGGTGGGAGATTAACATGGTATAACAATGTCATTCTTGTTTCCGCAATGTGTCGATGACAACGTTTGACCATTCCGTTTTGTTCGGGAATGTGTGGAGCAGTGGTGAGATGATAAATACCATGCTGACTGCGGTAGCTTTTGAGTGCTATAAACTCACCTCCATTATCCGAGTATAGATGTTTAATTGGTAATTAAATTTGCTTTTTAAGAAGTGCTTTTAATTGAGGAAAAATGGTAGAAATTTCAGATTTGAGTTTCAGAGGAAAATACCAGTAGTATTTAGTGTAGTGATCAACAAAGAGTGCATAGTATCAGTAACCTTCAAGTGAGGTATGAGGGGTTAGACCCTAAACATCCATGAACATATAGTCAAGAGGTGCAAAACTAGAAATGCTAGAAGAATGAAATGGAAGTTTATGACTTTTATTGATGGAGCATGGAGACCATAGTGAATGAGAAGTACTTTTATTAGATGGGAGCTTATACATTTTTATTAGATGATGAACAAATTTCCGAGATGGTGACCCAAACAGTTATGCCAAATATCAGAGGAGACACATTCAGTGGTGAAAGCCATTGGCGAGGGATCATCCTTGCACAATGAAGCTGGAAATGAGTAGATGTCGTTGTCACATTGGCCTTGCATTAGTGTCACCCCCGATGTTGGATCCTTCACAAGGAAATGAAAGGGATGAAACTCAAGAATAAGATTATTTGTTTTGGTAAATTCATGCCCGGAAATCAAATTTTTATGAATGGCAGGGACATAAAGAGTGTTATTGAGAGTAACAGTGCGAGTTGGAAGCCGTAAATTTATGGTGCCAATATGAGAAATTGCCAAACCTGAACCATCCCTAATGATCACCTCGTTAGTACCATTGTACTCGGAATGAACAGAGAGTTTTGACATGTCAAAGATAATGTGGTGACAGGCACCAGAGTCAACCACCCATGGTTTATGCGTGAAGAAGCCTACATCAGCACAGTCAGCATTGGGAGAGGATGAGTTCCAGAATTTTCGGCATTGTCGTGTTGTGTGACTAGGCGTAGAGCAGAATTGGCAAGTCACAACATTTTTCTGTGAAGAATGAGAATTATTTTGGGATTGGAAGCCCCACTGGTTGTGCCGTGAGTTGTTGTTGCGCTGTGGCTTGCCTTTGTTGTTCGAGGAATGAGAAGTTTTCTTCTGATGATAGTTTGCAGTAGCAATGGTTGTCTACTGCAGGGTCTCAAGTCTTTTGAGATAAGTTTCATGACTTACAAGGAGGTCATGCAATTCTTCTAAGGTAAGAACTCAGATCTTATAAGGAGGTCATGTAGTTCTTCGAATAAGACCAACAATGTCACGAAACTCAGATCCCAGTCCATTAAGTATGTAGAGTGTTAGATTGTCATTCGTGAGAAGAGGATCAATAAGTGCAAGCTCATCAGCAGTGGACTTAACTTGTTGTAAGTCTTCGATGACACTCTTGGATCCATGGTTCAACGATGCTTAATTATCCTTGAATTGCATAACTCGCATACGAGAGCGATTTGCAAAGAGACGGGTCAATTGAAGCCAAGCCTCTCTTAAAGTGCTAGAGGAAACAATCAAGGGCATAATGCTTTCAGACACCAATAAAAAAATCCCATTTCACAAGAGTTTGTCTTGATGGATCCGGTGGCTGCGAGCGGCAAGAATCTCAGCAGATGGGGTGACACCAAGGTGAGGACAAGGGTGGGAGCCATCAATGAAGCCTTGAAGATCATACCCGACAACTAGTGAGTCGAGCTGGGCATGCCATGCAGGGAAATTGGAAGAGGATAGTTTGTAAGGCAATTGTGCAGTGGAGTTGATGGCAATGATAGCATTTACAGGGTGAGAGTTGGGGTTGGTGGAATGTGTAACAGAGGGGGTGGAAGAAGATGATGGAGACATAGAGGAAGAAGAGGATCAAACTCGTTTGAGAATAATGGCTCTAGATGCCAAATAGAGAATTCTAAAGCACATTGGTGTTTTTATTAATATCTATGTATTACAAAAGTGTACCTTTATACACTGCTAATGTTTATAAATAAGGCAAGTAATTGCTGTCAAATATTTACAAGTAAACCGAAAGTGGCTCTACTATATTCATTGTTGTACATGAGACTGCAGGGGACTAATTTTGGGAGTTGAGCTGATTTCGCTCCCTAATCTTTGCATGATTGAGATCAATTGTGAGTTATTATCATGATCATCCATTAGGTACTCTAATTTTATTGATAGCTCTCACTTTTGGTGAAGGAAAACCATAATTACAACCAGATACCTGGAGGTTACAAATAAACGTAAGGACCAAAACCAAGGTATCAAAAATTAAAAGACCCAACCACAAACTAAGAAAGCCAAAAAGTTGCAAACCAAATAGAAAGAAAAACCATAAGAAACCAACCTGCAAGAAGAGGATCAAATCACACATATAAGAAAAAAACAAAGAAGTGAGAAGCAAAGATCCAATACCTCACTTTAATTGATAACCTCAAATAAGGAAAACTAATTTTGTCCATGTGAAGAAAATCTCTTAACTGACTAGGTAAAGTATCTCTATCATCATCCAGTCCGTATTTAATTTCTCAACACCCTCTTAGCAAGAAAATCATCCACAACATTACCTTCGCGATAGATATGAGTAATTTTATAGTCATGCAAAGAAGGCAACTTCATGTGGTATTTATATATATAATTATATATCATGATGTCATGAGTGTTTTCACGGAGCGTTCAACTAATATTGTTGAATGGATTGAATAGAGTCAAAATGAGAAAAGAAGCTGCTGACCGTCATAATCAATAGAAAATAAATGGGGCAATACCTATCATGGTTTGGCTCTTAGGCCTATGTCCACAAGTGGTCCAACGATATCGATAACTTCATTATAAAATGAAGAGATTACACCACGAGGGTCTAATTGGTTATCCTCGATCTCTAAGTTGGTGTTTCACGAATTTTTGAGATTTTACATATTCTCTCTCTCCCTCTCTCTACTCTTGCAGCTTAATTCTTAATTTTCTATTCCTTTTTATTAAGAAGTTATTCTCCTTTGTTTGTGCTTGTCTCTTTCTTCGATCTTTTTGAGATCAGGTGCGCCAGTCAAATTCCATCATCATATAGGTTCAAAGTATGATGATCTTGAGGAATTAGTAGCAGGACCAAAGGGGATACTTTAAGGGTTTAACAGAAACCTCGTAATTCCTATATGCATGCGACTTGCTTTGTTTAGTACTGATCAAGCATTGAGGATTTTTCATGCATCCGTAGAGTTATAAATTTGTAGGTGGCTAATAATTAAGGTTTGTTTGGTTATCTTATGTCACAAGCTTGTTGCATTATCTGCTTCCTGAAAAGCTCGAAGGACAGGCAACCATTTTATCATGTCACTCTTTGCATTATCTGCTTAATTGTTCGGTGATTCTTTTAAGTGATGCCAAAACGGTCCCTGGTCAATATCATGCAACCCGTTACTGCATGCACTTGGGTACCTTGCCGATCGAATACTGTGTAGATTCCTAATGATCAAGATCATACCCTGTCGATGTTAAGGTGCCTTGATGAAGTGGTTCTCAATCATGATCTTTATAAGGTATTGGTGCGTATGTAGGCCTAGCTGTGTCTTGTTGGAGGGGTCCTCAACCAAGGTCTAGGTTTGAAGGCATGCAAGAAGACGGCAAGTAAAAACCAAAACTCCCATTGATAATCTTGGCTACATGATTCTCACAATGGCTTAATTAATATTTTATATTATATTGTATGTAAAATAGCTAACAACATGTTAAAATAAGGTCTCCATGCAGATCAGATCATGCAAAGTACGTAAATGCAATAAATATATATATACATATATATGCAAAAATGCTATGGACAACCGGCCCGTATCTCCGCTGCGGCATCGAGTCCGATGTGGCTAAAATGAAAATGACGTCATTTTGTAAAAATGGAAAACAGGAGGGGCTCTGGTTTCCATCACCATTTCCAATCCACATTTTCTTCATCTTCTTCTTCCTCCATCCCCATGATTATGTTTCAAATTCGAGAAAGCTGCAAACCTCTATTTGTCTTCATTTTGCCCCCATCTTCTCTTTCTATTTTTCTCCATCATCTTCCTCTCTTCGTCTTCTCCACGTCATAGCTGAACCCACGATAGTTTTAGGTCTCTTCTCTTCATCCTATCCCCTACTCACACTCGCAAGTTCCATCAGGCCTCATGGACTCGTCACTCTACCATCTCTAGCTTCGTTTCTATTTCTACTCCAAGGTACCGGTGCTTCGACCCCACGAACCCTTACTCTCCCTCCCCAATCACAGCCCCCGATCCTTCTCCGTCCTCTCTCCCACTTCCAGGAGATCACAAAATCCAGATGGAAATTGGAAGGGTCCCTCAACAAAGGGTAGTCCATTATCATCCACGGCAAGAATAAGAACACCAAAAACACGACGTGACATAGAAAAGCGACGTGATGGGGTTCAAGCTAATACCTTTGGAATTCAACAAAAACTGGATCAGGAACAACCGGGTGGCCTCGAATGCGACAGTCAGGAGTTGCAGCATCACATCCCAAGAGTCGAACTTGGCCTTGCCATAGGCGGCGACGGCGACGCCGAGGGAGATGGAGAGCATGTTGAGCATGGTGTCGGACTTGAAAGTGTCCTTTTTGAAGACAAGGCCGATGGAGTAGACAAAGATGGGCATGAGGGCCTTAAGCATTTGGATGAAGGAGATAGAGAGGTAGATATAAGCAGAATTGGAGAACCAGAGGGAGAGGGAGTAAAGGGCGCCGATGGGGACGACAGACCTAATGTAGAGGTCTCGGGTCATAGAGGCAGGCTCCTCCACGACCTTGAAGATGCGGACGAGGAGGTAAGCGATGGAGGAGCAGGAGGCCATGTGAATCATGGTGAGCGAGATTGGGAAGGGCCAGTTGTAGAGCTTGGATCCAAGATGTACTTGTTGTAGACGATGAGGGCGATCCAGAGCACCTCCTATTTTCCATTTTGCAAAATGACGTCGTTTTCATTTTAGCCACGTCGAACGCGATGCCACAGCGGGGATACAGGCTGGTTGTTTGTAGCATTTTTTATACATATGAGCTAATATAAAGTACTGCATCTCTATATGTATTAATTGGAACGAACTAATATTCATACATGTAAAAAAATTATTATTATTTCTTTTCGTTACCCTCTCTTTCTCAATTTATATATAGTTATCACATAATTTACACATGACAGTCATATATAAACGTTTCCAATTCTAATTTCTTTTACGTAAGACAAATTAGAATACCAAATTACTTGTGTCTCTGCTCGATCTTTCGTATTCAGTACCCTTGAATAGCTAGCTAGGATGCCAAATTATTCATGATACATGGACCAATTAAGTCACTCATATGACAAAGAAGACTTTTTCCTTTCACGTTGAAGAAACTGATCATCAAAATAATATCCAATTAACATGAATTTTGGATAACTTTTAACACTCGATCACAAAGCAGAATCTTTCAATAACGTCTACCCATGCATGCATGCATGATACTGACTGTCAAGCTTGTATAAAACAAAGTACTATTCATAGAAAGTACAAAGAAAAGTCGATCTCACGATAGTTAATTACCAATGGTAGTACATGATGAGCAAGCAGAATTTTAAATCTGAGGAAAATCTTGGACCATCGTTCGTGCATGGCCTTTATAATCATAATTGAGTAGGGACAGAGATTGAATATAGTAGCTAGCTAGCTGGGAGTCCATCCAATGCAAGAATCCATGCATATTGCCCGGAGCCTGATGCATGCCGTCATCTTATACGTAAGTACTCATATATATTCACAGCATATATAGAGTTGAAAGTTGATGCACGAGCTAGAGTAGTAGTACTTTCTTTGAGAAAGAAATTAAAGTTGTATTGATTTATTTAATGAAATGATAGAATAACATGAAGCTTTTTGCTAGTGGGGCTAAGTTAATTTCCATGATTACTTGTTCGATTGTTCCCATATTATATATGTTAGTCATTACTGTGGAAGTACTTCAAGTTGTGCAATATTATATTTGGTAAGGTATATATATATATGTAGCAACATATATACATGGTGGTGGCGATGGCATGCATCGATCAAATGAAATCGGCCTCTCTAATCGTCTGATCAAATTGGATGGTGCAATATATAAAGAGATGAACACAGCTTAAATACTCATGATGTGGGGTTTATATATATCACTCGAAATTCCACATACAAGCTGACTCACACGATCGATGTATCTATCTCTCTCCATAACTGAACCATCAAATTCAGTCATGCAATTATATGTACAAGATCTATTCAACATCAACTAATTAATTGGTGTACTGATTATATTCTAATCGAAGTTGACTTAAGTTAATTACAATATTAATAATGCTGGAAATTCATGTTTAAGAATGAAAGGGTGTGATTGGCTAATAACCAAATAGGGTGCTTTAATTCAAAAGTCCACCATCACTTTAGACAAAAGTGAGACAAATATAAAACTATATATAAATTAGGTTTTCTAACTTGGATTATTGGATGTGATAGAATTGTTCTTTTTCTTATCCCATCAACATTAATATTATTAATAACATAAGTGCTGTCTTATAATAGTGAATTAGGACTTTAATATATAAATATATATATATATATATATATATATTTTTAAGCCAACTTCAGAAGCTTGCAGCTTTATACCATATACTAAGATATCTCTCTCTCTCTATATATATATATATATTATATATATATATGCGCATAAATAATTAGAAGGCTGCTAGATTCTTAAATATTGCATGATCGATGAAGATATGTGAAATGCAGCAGTCCTTTCAGGAAAGATAGGAAGCAATTCGATACTTTTTTGTAGAAGACTTCCCCATTTGGTGTGTAAGACATTCTTTAATGGTTCATGTTTAATCAGCACCTCTGATCTGATCGTGTGCTTACATTCCTCGCCAAAACAAGGCCACTAGGGCGCACTAGCTATTAGCCATCTCTTAATTATATATTAGGGCGCACTAGCTAGCTAGATAGCCTTTACAAGTTTAATTTTTTAATAAGAAAAAAAAACCTTAATTTACTTATGGATGCTAATTATTTTTAATTATATATTTTTAATATTAATCATAAGCCCGCACATCGTTAACTTTATTTAATAAAATAATATATTAATATTTAATTTTTTATTATTCTTAATTTTAGGGAATTCGAATGTGTGTGTGTATTGTTAGTAGTAGTAAGAAGCTAACTATATATAGTACATTTCGGAAAAATATAAGCTGTTCGCATGACTTTGCTCGATCTCAGGAACCATTGATAAACTCCTTGGCATTGTGCAAACTTTTCGCTAAAGGCTCGCTAGTTTGAAGGAAGCTTGAGCGTGGGTCGCGCTAGCTGCAGCTAGTTAGCTTGCCATGTGGTTCTTTAATTATTGTTACTACTTTCTGAGCCCCTGATCTAATTATTGCATGCCCTTAAACTTGATCTTTATGGACCCATTTGGCAATCATCTCATGTGTTGGAAACAATTCATCTTCAAATAATCCCAATCATCGATCGTTATAATCTCCATCCTTTAGATGGCTAATCAATCATATCAATCCCTTCCATCCCATCTAATATATCAATAGCAAAAGCTGAATGGCCCCATCTCTCATCAATCTGATCTTAGTCTTACAACTATTTTTTTTTTTCTTTTTTTGCACGAACTTTAGATTATAAAATGGTTATACCGTTTATTTATTTCCAACAAATCGCTCCCCATAAAAATTTTCCAATGGGGATCAATTATCTTTTTGATATATATCAAGAATCATACTGTCAGCTTTAAACATATTATATTTATATATATATATATATATATATATATATATTTATATATTATATATACCAAAGCCAATATCATGACTTTTGTTTGAAAAACCTAACAGAAGATTTTTAAGTACCCAAGAAAATTCCGTTCCCATCATGTTTCGCATCCTCAAAATACCGTTGAGGTTTTTCCACCATTTGGAACTTCATCAAACACATGCATATAATTGGCTATATATCAATCCTCCGAAAACCCAGCTTCCTCGATCCACATGAGATGATGGATTTGGTGCATAGATATTGGTTTCGAGGTTGAAAATCCAGCTTCTCGTGGTACAGGAGCAAAGATTTATATATGCTTTAAAAATGATCACATGGTACTATATAGATATAGATAATTTGAACTATTTGTTAATATATAGTTCACCTGGCCATGAGTAGTAAACGTTGATTTTACTAGCTTTTTTTTAAACATTCTTAAATTATAATATGCATGAGTAGTACTACATATTTGTGATCAATTTCTCAGCCTACTAATTTCTGGGAAATCTTGAAAGTTATGATAAGTTTTGGTTCATATATAATAAGAACAATATTAATTAATAGTTTTTTGAGTGATTTTTACTTTAAGCAAATTGGAAGCAAATCGTCAAGAGCCGGATAGTCTTATGGCATATAATCAGATCTCTAAATAGAAAACCTGAGTTCCAAACTCCCACCTCCCTTGTATCCAAAAAAAAATTCAGAAGCAAATCGGTAGTACATCAGCTCATAAAGCTAGCAATTGCCAATTATAACCAGATAAATCCCACTATATATTCGTCCTCCCTAGCTTTTCGGTATTTCTTTTTTTTTTTTTCTTTTTACTTCTCGGAATGTGAACAAAGATGTAATGCGTCATTTCTTCTTGCATGGGAGGATCATATTCCATGCTTTACTTTACTCTTTTTTCCTTTTTCAATTCTAGTAAATATTTTAACTCGAGTGCTAGCAGGAATATAATAAAACTGAGAAAAAGCTGATAAAACAAAATATCAGGAACTAGTGAGGCATGCATTAGAGAAACAAGAAGTTAAGCGCATCTGATCACTAGTACTTCGACGTACACAAATAGAAAACGTTTTCTATTTGTGCCAATAATTGGTATATTTGATCATATGATGTTCATATTTTTAATCAAAAAACAGTCAAGAAATGACGGCAAAAATATTAGATCGTGAAGAGTTAATGCGTAGTTTGGTGATTTAGCCGAATGTCCATTACGTGAATGTGGTATAAAGTATGTAATACTTGTAAATCAGATTCATTTTGTTGGGTTATGGAGCCTGGTTTGAGCTAAGAAGACCTCAAACCAAGAGTTCACTCTGCTCTCGAGTGAAACTCAGGTAGAGAATTCGCTTGAGACTCGCTCAATGGTTGGTTCGAGCAAACATTGGAAAAAGAGTTCGCTGGAGGCGCGCTTGACACTTCGCTCGAACAAATAACCATGTTTTCTACCTTAGCCTTTATGATGTCGTGCATTATATATATGTTATGTTTATGTTTAGAATATGTAAGATTGAATATAGAGAGGTGTCTTGTGAGCATTCTTGAAAGAGAAAAAAGCCCTAGAGAGATAGTTGAGATTGTGAGTAGAGGGAAGCTCTTGTAAGTCACTGTGCTTTGTAATCTCCTCTTAATAAAATCCCCTACAACTCCATGAACATATAAACATTCTGAACTAAGTAAATCTGGTGTCATGTTATGGTGTGTGATTCATTCATGTGTTTTGGCAGTCGTGGGTGTGGATTTTTTCACAACAACTAATACTAAGAGTCACGGTTTGGATCTGAGGCTAAATGATGTCTAGAGAAGATGTGAAGGTTGGAATCGAGAAGTTTGGTGACACAGATCGAGGATTTTCTCTATGGGAACAGACTCTGTCTTCCTCTATTGGGAAAAAAGCTAAAAAACATGGACGATGCTGAGTGGAATATGTTGGATCAACAGGTTCTGGGGTTATTCGGCTCACCCTATCTAGATCAGTGGCATACAATGCTTTTAAGGAGAGAACCACGGCGAATTTCCTGGTGGCTCTGTCAGGCATGTATAAAAAGTTGTTTCCGAATAACAATGTGCATAGATGAAAAAACTATTCAATCTGAGAATTGCATAAGGTAGGTTTGTTGCCCAACATTTGAATGATTTTAATACAACCACGAATCAATTTTCTTCGGTCTAGACTAGGTTTGATGATGAAATTAGAGGGGTCATTCCATTGGCATCGTTGCCAAATAGTTGAGAGGCCATAAGAATGATGGTGAGTAATTCCACTAGCAAGATGAAATTGAATTATGGTCATGTTCGTAACATGATTCTTACTGAGTAGGTACACAAGAAAGACTCTAGGGAGTTCTTTTATAAAGGTTTGGCTCTGAGTGTTGACGATCAAGGCAGAGGACATGACAAGTCAAGGAACAGGGACAGGAGTAAGTCAAGATCTGGGCAACAGATCACTTGTTGGAATTGTGGCAAGTTAGGCCACATCAAAATAGACTATTGGAATTAAAAAAGTATTGAGGATGAGGCTTTAAACACGATGGCTGAACAAATACAAGACGCTCTATTTCTTGCAATGCATAGCCTGGTTGACGATCGAGTGTTGGATTCAGGGGCTTCATTCCATAGCACCACACATCAAGAAATCATGTAAAACAATGTTGCTAGTGACTTTGAGAAGATGTACATAGCTGATGGAGAGAGACCAGATGTAGTAAAAGTGGGCGATGTGCACATCGCACTCTTGAACAAGAGCATGTGGACTTTGCAACAAGTCAAACACATTCCAAATCTAAAGAAAAGTCTGATCTTTGTAGGACAGCTTGAAGATAGTAGTCATGTAGTTGCGTTTTCTGGAGGAGCATGAAAGGTCACGAAAAGTGTGCAGGTCTTGGCGCATGGTAAGAGAACTGCCATTTTGTATTTGACATAAGGGACCAATGATGTGTAGGAAAATACAGGGCTGCAACAGAGTAGGTTTACTCACTCGAATCAGATGGGAAAGCAAAAGGTAGTCAGTTTTGCAGTTCCTCATGTAAGTTTGAGAAAATCTCTCGAGATCACGGTGCGGAACAGAGGTGTGAGAGATGGGGACAGAGCGTCTGGTATTCCAGAAACGTCTACACCTACAGTTGTTGTTCACAGAGCTACCAAGATAACCAGACCTCCACAATGGTCACCAATCTTGAACTATATATTGCCGACTAAAAGGTGGTGAACCACAATACAAAGGTCCTAAGTTTTTATAGACGATGATTAGTGATGGTTTATTTTGATTTTTTTGGCACCTGAGTTTTGTTTTAAAACTCTTTGGTGGCCTTTGAGATTGTTTTCATGGTATTCATTCACCATAAATGAGGGCTTTCGGAATAAATTTGGGACGAGATCTCTCATGGACAGGAGACCTCGTCTATTTATTAAAAAAAAAAAAAAAATCTTGCAAGACAGGGGATCAATCAAGTGGGAGTGTTGCTGGACTTCAAGAGAGGAAGCAAAGACTACACAAGGGATGGGCACATCGACTAAAGACAGAACATACTAGCAGTAGGAGATGGGATCATCCACCCAGATCAGAGAATGGGATATCAACAAAAGGTTCTCTAAGTCACCCAGCAAATGTGTTAACTGAGTGCACTTTACATGAGAGTCTGAAGCTCGACTTCAACTCATCTTTTGGCTTGAATACGGGATCTGTGAGCTACAGAAGTGATAGGGCTTGTGCTGGAGACTGTGGATGGCATGTGGAGAACTAGTTTCCAAGTGAAAGATTATTGAGTTATGAAGCATGGTTTGAGTTGAGAAGACGTCAAGCCGAGACTTTGCTCGACAAAGCGCTTGAGCGAAACTCAGGCAGAGATTTTGCTCAAGACTCGCTCAATGGTTGGCTTGAGCGAACATCAGACAGAAAATTCGCTCGAGGCGCGCTTGACATTCTGCTCGAGAGAATAATTGTGTTTTCCCGCCCTAGGGTTTTTGATGTTGTGCACTATATATATGTTATGTTTATGTTCAGAATATGTAAGATTGAACAAAGTGAAACGACAGAAACAAATAAAGGTGTCTTGTGAGCGTTCTTGAGAAAGAAAGAAGCCACGGAGAGAGAGAGAGAGAGAGAGAGAGAGTTGAGATTGTGAGTAGAAGGAAGCTCTTGTAATTCACCATGTGCATTGTAATCTCCTCTGAATATATAGGCACGTTGCCAAATCACGTAAATCTTGTATCGTGTTATTGTGTGTAATTGATTTATGTGTTTTTGTATTTATTTCACTGCCTATCTCATTATCGTTATTTGTGGGTGTGATGTTTTTCACAACACATTTTTATAGTTCTATGGAAAGTGGGTATGCAACCAATCAAATAATTCCCTTTTACTCATCATTTGCAAATAATCGAGATTGGGATATTATTTTAATCTGAGGATCAGCCGACTAATTCTATTAAAATTGAATAATGTCTTGGTGTGCCTACCTACAAACTTAAAATCGCGTACGGTTGGTAATGACCATTCATTACTTCTGAAAGCCAAAATTGAGAACTCATGTTTGAGCAAGGAAATAAATATTTAATTTGTATTTATGCTAATTTGATCCATTACAAGAACAAATGCACGACAATACTTACAAACAAGCTGATTGACTGAGCTCTATCAAATGCGAGTATACGATCGATAATCATAAAATAAGAAAGAAAATTAGCATCGTCAAGATTACCGGATAAATTGTTTGAGTAAGTTTCTCAACTTTTTTAAAAAACTTCCACGAAATTTACACATTAATTTTAGACTTATACAAATTCTTGCTCTAAACTTTAATGGGATCTTATTATATTACATGTTTGCTATCTCTTCATGCATACAACTAAAAAAGCGAGAATCTATATATATATATATATATATATATATATATATATATATCATGTATGTATATATGGGCACCATGTCAGCCACTAGCTACTTTAGTCAGGAATTCTTAATTAATTAAGAACATTATAATCTTTAAATCAGTTGTAAACATGAAGCTTGATTGATTAGACAGTCGTGGAAATGCCATCACTAATTAGAAGGTTGTGGGAAGGTCCCTTAATTTCCTTTGTGACTTTTAAATATTAAAGCTCTTTCTTTTATATGTATTATTAGTACTTGAAAAGTATATATTTAACGTCAAAGATCATGATGATGTCGACGCTAGCAGCAGAAAGCCAATATTATTGTTAATTATAATCGTGAAACTACACGTTGGAAATCTTGCGGGCCGGGATATATCACCATGTATACGTACGTACAACTCATGTGGTCCTGTGGATATATAAATAGATATTATATATATATATATATATACAGAGGTATTAAATTAACCAAAGGAATTAAGAAGCTAGCATATATATAAGATGAGATATACTAATTTATTCCCCACATCATGTATAGTACGTACCAATAATGGAATTAAAAACAATATTGTTGAGGTGGTGGAAGACATGAATGGCATCCCGATACATGAAGATTAGGGATCGAGCAGGAGGCCGATTAATAGATGAGGGTCCTAGCTAGCTAGCATGCTGTGCTATTAATTGCATGAACCAGTTTTGATGGAATTAAGAAGCAAAGGAAAGGTTTTATTATACAAGCTACGTACCTACCTGATTAATGCGTCAAATTTAAAACAAGGAATAAAAACGATCGATCAATTTCTTTGACGTACGGTAGCGATTATCGATCTGCATCAATATTTATTAATTTAAAAACGTACAGTCTTACGTACAGTGCTTAATTTCTTTGAAAAATGAGCAACTCAAAACAGCTAAAATATATGGTTACGTAGATCACTCTTTAAATGTTTGTGTTATTGATCAATACTTGGCTGATCTAATCAAAATTAAGAATATTATTGCTCCCCGCGGGCCATCATATTCAACAACCACACATACCACATGCATGCATGCACGAAAATATATATATAGGAGCTTAATTAATTAAGATCAGTTGAGTGTTTTGGGAAATAGTTTTTCATCAACTATTTTTTGTATTAAAAAAAGGAACAAATTTATTTTTCACTCATTAGGTATCTTCTATGATTTTTCTCCAAAGGGAAAAGGACGTTCTTCCCTGCTCATGAACCAGCCTCTTTTGGCTTAATTTATAAAGAATAATTCTATTAATTTGTAAACATGTACCTCCGCACCCTGTATAATTTTATTTAAAAGATAAATTTTAAAATTTAAATTTTACAAATTAAATTATCACATGTAGATTGTGTGCAGCGTAAAAACTTTTAAATAGCACTAATCATTTATAAATAAAGTAAAACTTCAGTTTATGTATATCCGAGTGCATGCATGACAACCCGAAATGAAACGTGAATTATTAATGGAAAGGCAGTAATCCTTCTGCACAATTTTCCTGTTCAAATTGCGTGCCTTGCAGAATTTTAAGGAAAATGAGTCCTTTGATTTGAGTTGAGTGTATGTACGTCCGAGTGCATGCATGAATCCCAGTTACTTTTGGGGCAAACCCTATATAGCTAGCAACAAAGTGGGCCTGTAAGGACCCATTTTTAATCTCTTTTGCCACGGGCTTCACCAAAATTAATGAACACATTTATGCTGTCAAGCTACAGTAGGCGGAGCAGCTACGCTACCAATCATGCACGGTAAAATACGATTTCTTAGGCTTGTCTGAATTTCAGCATCTCAAATGAGATAGATATGATATATTTATTAATGTTCTCCGTGTAAATTAGTAAGACAATCCATAAGAAGGTGAAGCTCAATAAATGATCTAGGAGTTCTTAGTACTTGATGTGTATATCTCTCTCTTACTTAACTAGACTCTTAAATTTGAATAAATAATACAATTTGAAGATACTTAGATATGAAAAATATGTACCTTTAGACAACACAAACAAGATCAAATGGATGGACCTATATATATATATATATATATATATATATATACATACATATATATATATTCTGTTTGGAACAAGATACCAAAGTAGTATTGAAGGTTTTTTGCAGGATTCTTGGAAATCTAGTGAAAATCAGGAGGAAATAACTAAAAGCAGTTTTTAAAAGATCTGTATATATAGACCTATTCAATTCTACGTAAAACAGATTCTGAGCAAAAAGCTTTTTAATATAATTGGTTTTTTTAACAAGATAATATTGGGTGAAGGTAATGGACTTAGCATGTGGATCGTAGGGTATACTAAGAGCAGTAGAAAATGAAGTAGGTTTAATTGTAGGGATACTACCAAGAGTAGTAAACCTATTAGCAATATCAAGGGGAGTAACAGACTTATTTTTAATGAGTTTTATGTCAGGAATTGGGGGGAGTGAAAATCTTCTTCCCCTTATCTTTTTCTTGCTCATGGTTGCTGTAGAAATTCAGAAGTAAGAAAATCAGGAATAAAATTTTGAAATCTTTTAATATATTCAATATCAAAATCAAATACACTTAAAATAGCTTGTCATCTGACAAAAATATACTTAGAAGCAATGTTTTCAACATTTTTTACAATCAATACGTAATAAGAATTTTTTATTTAACAAATCACTTTGAAATATAGAGATACATAGTACTATAGATAAAAAAAAATTATTAATAGTACTATAATTAAGCTGTACATTATTCCAAATTCTAGAATGGAAACGAATAATTTGTTCAGGTGAATCTAATGAAATAGTTTGTTTCAAAATACCTGCATAACCAATGTTCGAAACATCTGTTTCAATAACTTTGAAAGAAGTAGAAGCAGGAATACCTAGACAAGAAAGAGTTTTAACATGTGTCTTGATCTATTTAATAAGATTAGTATGAATTTCAGTCCAAATATAAGGGTTGGAATGTAGTCACTCAAAGAGTGGACGACATTGTTTTCTTATACCTTACAGAATTCTGCAACATTTTTTTTAAGGCTAAATATTGATAAATTTATTGCAAATGCCCTCACTTTTGGCAGAGCAATACCTTAGTTACATTATTTCACTAAAAAAAATACCAACCTTATGATCAAACACAACCGGAAAAAAAAAACTAACATCCCCAATCTACAATTATTAGCAAATCCTTAAAAAAGGCAAAGCCAATTTATCAGTACGGATCAAACCTCTAAAAAACCTTGGAGCATGAATTAAAGAATTTCACATGCATGAAACTCCATTTGCTCCCAATTTTGCCAAATAATCCGCCGAAGCATTACCTTCTCATAAACATGCTGCACAATAAAATCCCCACTATGAACCATCTCATTATTTTATCTCAATAATCTTCTAAGTACCACACATCACATCTCTGCCAATCACCCACTTCACACACACTTTAGAATTTGATTCCACATCTATTCTTTGCATACCCAACTCACGGCAATGGCGTAAACCATACAACAGAGCCTGCAACTCTGCATTAATATTAGTTCCTTCACCAAGGTATTTTGAAAAAGCTAGAACAACATTACCATGAGAATCACGTAAAACTCCTCTTGCCCCTGAAGCTCCCGGGTTCCCCAAGCTACTATTGTCTATATTTAATTTAAACCTTCTAGACATCGGTTTCTACCAAGATACAGCCCGTAGCACCTTCTGTGAAATTCTGCAACATAGTTAAAAGAAACCCCTGATAATGACGCATTGATTCCTGCTGATGATTCTTGTAAAAATAGAGATTCCTTCTGTTTGGACGCTTGTTTTTACTATTCTCTACTGTTTATTGTACTTGTATTTACCATTCACTATTGTTCACTACTGTTGAAATAATTGTAAAGGCGTCTCCTTGATCTATAAAAGGAGAACCTAGCTTCATAGGAGAATCATCTTCTTTTCTCCGATCTCTCTTTGATACTACATGTTCCTTATCCAACTTCCTGATACATTTTGTAAGTTATTTTGAATAAACGACTATTTCTACTTACATTCATCTTGTCTTTATCATTATTATTTTCATCTGAATCCAGTTATCTGGTCCTGCTTTTATTATTTTATTAATTCCAATTATCTGGTCTTGCTTTCATTTCCTTTGTTTATTTACCTACACTACCACACATCTAGTATCACGCCCATTTGTGTGTGTGTGTGTGTGTATATATATATATGAATAGATAATATACATTCTGCCACTTGATCTGATCTCTACAAGAGCCAGCTGTCTCAATTTTTCTACCACTGGAAAATACTGTACATGCTCATGTAGTACGTAGTACGTACTACGTATGTTGAACTCGTATAAATTAATTAATTAATTAGGACCCAATAATATAAATAAAGGGATTGATCATCCAATCACAAATGCAAAATGGAGTAGTACGTACTAGCTAGCTAGAACCGCTAACAATGAAGGATTAGACATTAATCGAACTAATTAACACGATGGATACTGAACTATAGTTTGTTTTTGGCATGATTACTAAGAATGATATACATATGACATGAAGATCGTGACGTTGTTTTTCTTTTGGTCAATGTGATATATAATTAGTATATACGCACACATGTATATATGCAGCTTGTGTGTGAGTGTCATGTGTGTGTATGTGTGCATGATGTGTGAATATATATAGTACATGTATAGAATAAAGAGAGAAGGATTAAGGAGTATACCATTTTGTCATGAACTCCTCGCATGATAATCTTAGTAACCTGTCCACGGAGATGATCCGATCGATCATCTATAATCATCCATTTCGAACTTTGCATGTGGTATGAAATTATAAAAAGATAGGAATTAGGATCCTTAATTTTGATGAAAAAAATCCTATTTACAAGTGCAAAACACACATTTCAAACTATTGGTATAGCATGATCTAATCTGCAAGAAAAAGTTTAAATTTTGTGAATTAAATCTTATTATGTAAGTAATGTAGTTTGTGTATTCTCCGCATACACTAGACTTGATTGGTAATATTGCAATTATAAAGACTCACTACAAGAAATTTTACTTTTAGGGATGAAATTGTTAGGGACGAATTAAATTTCGTCCCTAAAAGTAATTATTGGAGACGTCTCAAAACTTGGTTGAGTTTTTAAATTCGTTTAAACGGATAAAAATCCATTCGAACTAGATATTTTGTGACGAATAAAATCGTCTCAAAAATGTAAAACCGTTCGAACGTAACAAAATAGATTCGAACAGGGAATTAATGTATGTTCAAATAGTATATAATCTGTTCAAACAATAATTTTTGCAGGAAATCAATTTATTTTTCTTAGGAAAAGTTTATAACCATTCGAACTTATATTTATTTGTTCGAACGGAAGAGATTTGGTGGCAAAATGTGACGGCAAGGTTACTAGACCGTTCAAACAAAAACAAATACAAATCGAATCAGTTTGAACACCACATTTAATCATTCGAACGACTAATTTGGTTGGAAATTATATAAAAATTGTTTATCATCATTAATTTTCGTATATATTTTTTTTTATTAAAGTAATAAATATTTTTTTCCTTAATTTGGTATCGTTTTCAAAATATAAAAAATGTGTATGTATTATATATTATTATTTATGGTGAGTTAAAATATTTATAAATTCATAAATTTATTTTATGTAATTAATTTCAAAATTTTATAGTGATTTATTTTATGTTAAATTTATATAAATATAACTTTAAAGATAATGTCATTTTTTATATTATCATGAATGGTAAAAAAATGAAAAAAATAAACAATGTAGCAAACACTAAAAATAAAAATCATACATTAACATCCCAAATATATAATGTTCGATACAATATAAAAAAGGAAAATTATAACTAAAACGATCTATTTGCTAAGTAGATGAAAATCTTCTTGTAACATTTTAATGCGTCCATCCAGATTTTTAAGCTTCTCCATAATAGGCTCAATGAACTCCATAAACAAAGCTTGTACCTGATCCAAAGTAGTCCCAGCAAGCGGTCTCTCAACACCAACAGTACTATTAGAAGTTGGATTGGTAGGCATCCCACTAGGGTGTTCTGCTGCAGTCTTCCACAAGAGCCCCTTGCTCTTGCAGAGTGTGATCTTGTTAAGGGCCTCCATCTGTGGCGACCTCCACTTAGTGCCAGACACTGTAACCCCCGATCGGAGTAGGAGGTTAGATATCAGCAGTGCAAATGGTAGAGTACCTCCACTAGAATAGTGTGATTCCGATCGAATGTGGAGGAAGAAATACAATGCCAGATCAATCGGCTCCCCCTATACTATCCATAACAAAAATCTTGCTCGCTCAATCCCCAAATAAGTCTTATATTTTTTCAGATCGATGTTATACCTAACAATCAAATTAAGCATTCTGAAAAATGCTATACTGTCGGATCACCTTGCTCCCATCATATGGAGGAGCAGAAGGGTCTCACACTTGCTAACGGACCTGATCATCTGTTAGACCATCACCAGGTAGATCCTCATCCTCACTATCATCCAAACTAGTATCCGGCTTTACATTCGGTGCTAGCGATGAGGATGCAGCTGGTGCGTCCAAATCAGATGGTGCAGTCGCTGCTCTCGGTGTAGTCGCTGCAACTACTGTAGGATATGCGCAGGCCACACGCGAAAGAGTAAGGAACTCAGCAGTAATGCGGGGAGAGAAAGTAATACTCACTCCCCAAACCGCTAAGGTGTAGTACAGAGCATCAACGTCATGCTCTCTTATGGCACGGTAAAACTCACTAACCATCTTCGAATATGCAGACCCCTTCTATTGATAGATCGATGTCCATCCCCGATCAATGATAATGGACTATATGCTCCATCCCTCCCATGCAAGATCGTAGAAATCATCCAGAATGATCTCCCACTCAACAAGTATAGGCCTTGTCTCCTAAACATGAGCTACTCCACTACTTTGGCCAGTCTGATCTTTCCTATGTTTTCTTCTTCTGATTGTTATTATTAGTATATTGTTTAACCACAAGGAAAGTAAGAATATAATTAAAATAATTGTGCAATTATATTATTGAAAAATTATACTATATTGAACTGAATTAAAATAACTCGTTCAAACAAAACATATTATGTTCGAACTAAACATCAGTAATGTAACTTCATAGTTTGAACTAGAAAAATCTCTATTTGAACGGAATGTTCTATTCATTCAAGTAGGAACACACCAAATAGTCATGACTGAGTCGACTCAGCCCTAGACAAAAAAACTCAATCTAGTGAGGATCCTTGATTTTAATCGGTAGAACTGAAGCCCCATCATTTTTTCTAATTATTTTAGTGTTAGTTGGCTGGAAAACACCAAAATGGGGGATTTCAGATTTGAAATCTATACCCCACAAACACAACCCATTCAAACAAAAAAAGAAAAAATAGAATAGGAGACTTGACCCATACCTCTTTGAAGTTCAAATGTGGGCTTACTACGACGGATGAGTGGCAGAGGAGAAACGGGCGATCTAAGCTCTCAAGGGATTTTTGTTCAAATTGGAAACGTAAATGGCAATATATTCGAACTGGGTATATGATGTCCATGATATCTCGTTCGAACAGTAAAAAACTCTGTTCAAACGGTTATTTACTAATAAATGTTGTTCGAATCAACAGGAAATCAGTTCAAATAGTGATTATAGCAATATATTTCTAATTATATTACTAGTACTCATATATAATAATACTAATATTACAAAGTACCAAAGTAAAAAAAATATAATAATAGTATTATAATAGTTGTATTTAATATACTTAGTATATTATTTGTAATATACTAAGTATAACTAGCACTATAAATAAAATGATATTCCATAAAATTTATCATTCAAAATAGACAATAAAATAACAATAGGAAAATAAAATAACATTATAATAACAATATAATAGCCAATGGCTCTGATACCAAGCACGTTAATCCCAAGTAATAAATAGCTACTAATAATAGCTTAATAATGATAAGCGGTATAACTAGCCATATACATGAGAACATGTAAAATAGGCAGTATAATCGACTATTTGCATGAGAAGGTAAATAAGATAGAAAATATATACAAAATCAACTTCATTAAAGACATAATACTTACAAAAAGATTAATTCTCATAAGAGTTGGATGCAGAATACATGAATAAATGAAGGTTGGTGTACAAAAGATAGATTTTGGAGAGTGTGGAAGACTAGAGAGAGATTTGGACGAGAGAAAAAGAGGTGTCAGATGACAGTTTCTGAATGCTCATACTTCTTTATAAACTCCTTTATATAGACACTAAAAGAGTACAGAACAGTAATTTTAATAATACATGCTTATCTTCTTATGTCAACTATCAACACATGAAGGTGAACAGTATGTACAAAGTAATTTGTTGTTTTCTTGGACAATAATCTCGAGCAACGACAATAATCTGACATGAATAGTGTAGACAATAATCTGATGTGAATAGTATAGATAAAGTTCATTGTCTTTATTCTTCTAAGAAGATAATATTTCTGACAACTTTCATCTGTCATGTTCACTAATTGAGAAAGTAGTAATCTTTTAAAATCACATAATCTGAGAGTTATAGTTTACTAATTCAAGATCAAATGGATCTTGAAAATTCATCAGATGTAATGGATGGTAAGGTGAGTAGTCTTAAGAAAGAGAGGTTGAGTTGCCTTGAGGAGGGAATGCCTGTTGAGAATGAGAGGCTTGTTGGACTGGTGATAATGCGGGTTGTTGCAATAGAGATAATTTGACTTGGTTTTGTGCGTCTTCTTCATCATTGTTTGAGACTTATGACATTGCCTCAGCTAATTTTTTCAAGTCTTTTTTGCTTGTGATGGATGCTAATTGTATTTGAAATCTATTCCGTTGGACTAAAACTTTAGGGGCTTTGGTAACTTTAAAAAACATTTTTAATACATTAACATAATTGTATTTTTTCCGCCATTTGACAGAGATCTGATAGACTAAAACCATGATGTTCTTGAAAGATAGATGAGGTTTGAGAACATATTATCATTTCATAATTCAATTTAATTTTGTTTTGAGAAAGAAAAAAAGAAGTGGTGAACAATAGTTTAATGCTGGTAGACAATCTCTTATGAAGAAAAAGTCTGAAGATTTTCCTAGAGAGGGAGAGGAAAGAGAAGAGGTCCAGGTTCATAATAATCTCACCATAGTAAAAACAATTTTAGAAGTGTCTTGATTTCTTGTAATTTTTCAAAGTGCATGAACCACGAATAGCGCAAATTTTTGTTTTGTTTCAAAAATATTTTTGTCAATGCCTACTGGTAATTATAATAATCATAATATGGTGGATCATAAGGATGAGAAAACTTTCTTATTATATAGGGATTTTTTCCCCACTGTTTCAAAATGAGAACCTGTTTAATGGTAACTTTATGAAAAGTAATAATTGAAGATGCAGATGAAGAAGATTGAGTTTGAAATGAACAAATGATCTCAAAGAGAATAATTGAATCAGTGTCAACTAATAAAAATTCATAAAAATGTTGAGTTTTCTTAATATTTTGTGGAACATAATGCCAATTTGGTAAAAGAAATGCATCAAATAATTTTTAGGAGTTAGACAGGTGTTGAATTTCAGACTTGATGGGAAAGACTGGGTGACAATGAGATTTAATGATAATAGGAGATGGAGAAGGTTGAGATATTAATGGAGAATTAACAATTTGAGAAGGAGAAGAAGAAGAAAGAGAAACAGTTTTGGAGTATGTTGGTAATTTTGGAGAAATTAATGATAAGAATGAATTGTAAGATAGTCTAATATTTTATGGTAATATCCCCAATACTATATATGGTCTTGGAGTTGCAGAAGGGTAAGGTGAAGGACATGGAGGCGTTGGTGGCCGAGCATAAGAGGATTTATACTTTACTTTTGACTTTGAGGATGACATGATTTTCTCTATAAGAATTTTCGAGATAGAAAATCAGGAAAAGAATTAGATTCTCTTTTAATATGTTCAATATTAAAATAAAAAATATTTCACATAGCTTGTCATCTAACAAATTATCTATTTAGCAGCCAGATTTTTCATATATTTAATCAAAACTTCCTTAACTAATTTACAATCCATTCAAAGTAAAAAAAAAAAAAAAAAATTATTTAACAAATCATCTTAAAATTTAGATATATATAATACAATACCTACAATGTGACGCCTCGACTCTCACTTACGAAAATGTGGCAATCGTGATGTCGAGATGATGACAACACGGGTCACGCATCCCAACGATAAGTGTCAAGTGTGTGTACATACAGAAAATGTACAACAAAAACGCAGCAGATAAATTAAATAAGTCAACTAAGTATTAGAATTTTAAATACAAGACTACTAAAATAAAAGGATTACTGAAAATTATATTGTTATCCGTAACATGAAGTACAAAGCCAAATACATAGACAAAACGGAAATAAATCACAATCCAAAAAGCGACCACATGTCACTCATTCCGCGGAACCGATCCCTCAGGCTCAACATCTTCATCTGCACCAAAATATGCGATAGCATAAAACGGTACCGTAAGGTAAGAAATACCACACGAGATGTGAATTTCAGTAAGTAATCATCCAAACAAACTAAGAGATAAAAAATATATATTAATGCATCCAACAAACGTGTGCACAAGACGAAACACGAATGTGACCCAAAATCCTCATTTTTCCTGAAAATGATTATTTTCCAAAACACGTCAAAACTTCCATTTGACCCAAAAGACGCCATTAATAATATCCATCATTTTCCCATAAAATAGCTCTAATATAAACCAATTATTTTCCTAGAAAATGGTGTTGATAACCATTAAATCATAAACCATCATTTTTTCAAAAAATGGCCCAACATAATCATTTTTCGGACACTGTAGGCAAGAATCACAGGCAGGACTCTACCATCATTCCTACTTACCACCAATCCTACCGCGTGCGCCATAGGCGGGAATCACAGGTGGGATTACTACCATCCCTACAGCTTGCGATGTAGGCGGGACTACCACCATTCCTACCACGTGCATCGTAGGCGGGAATCACAGGTGGGACTCTATCACCATCCCTACTTTCCACCATCCCTATAGTTCTTTTCCACACAAGGGGTACCTATCAGAGCATTGTAGGCGGGAATTATAGGCGGGACTCTACCACCATCCCTACAGTCTCTTTATCCTCTCTCTCAAACCGTTCAATCCATTCATTTCAAATATACTCAAAATTATCTCTCACATGAAAATCCAGTTTTCATTCACAACACATGAGAATGCATGAAATGATGCAATAAATGCCATAATGCCAAACATAACATAAATGCACGCAAGCATAATTCAATTAAATAAACAACCCATCCACACATCCAACCGACCCCCATACTTCTCGGACTCAATGTTCGGCATAACCAACCAGACTGCAGAATATTTGTTAGTGCAAAAATATATTTAAATCTCAAGAAATTCTTTGAAAAATTACTTATAGTGCTAAAATATAATTTTCGATGATCAAGGAAGTGCAAGAGGTGGCGACACAACCACGCAACAGTGCAAATTGTACTATGGTCGTGGGTCTCAAAAATCTAATTTTTGAACGGGGACAAATAAAGACTCGGGACGGCTAGAGAAGGGTTTAGAGGTGTTGTTGAAGCAAATAGTGGCGGCGTGGGTTGCGGCTAGAGGCCAAAAAGCTCAAATCGAAAATGGAGATAAAGGGGCTTCAAGGGTGGAGGATTGGGGTTGAGGTAGCTGGGAGGCCGCCGGTGCTATGGTGAAGACCTGGTGGCAAACAGTGGAGGCATAGTGGCACGGGAGCAAAATGAAGCCACAGCTTGAAGCCACGCGTGGAGGCTCACGACGGCGAGGGAGGAGCTGAAAACAGAAGGGGAAGGTCGCCAGCTAGGGGGGAAGAAAATGGGAAGGATGGTGAAGGCCACGGATGGCGCACAGCGGCACTATGGGTGGACGAAGAAACGGATGGGGGAGAGGGGAGGGGTATCGCGTACGGGAGGAAGAAGCAAGGGAAAAAGAAGGAGAAAAAGAAAGAGACGAAGGAAAAAGAAAAAGAAAAAGTGGGGGAACTAACTAAAGTCCAATCCTTACATCTTGGGTCACAAAATTGATCCAACGAAAAGAGTTTAAAATAGTAAGTTGAATAAAATGATTAAAACGCAGTGATTAGCTAAAATAAAATAATAAAAAAAATCAAACAATACAATAATTTAAAGTCCAACATTAAACTAATTTAAAGTAAAGAGTAATTTAAATGCAACACAATAATTAATACCAAGAAAGCACATCATAATAAATTCCAAAACTTAAAAGTCATAAAATAAATCCAACGAGAAATTTGATAAATTTAAAACAAGAGAACCAATATTTAAATTAATTAAAATAATACTTCAATTAAAATACACTAAAATACGATGTATCATATAAAATTTCTTTTTTAATAGTACAATAATTCTTTTGGGCAGGATTCCAACATCCAGAATGGAATCGAACAATCTGTTCCGAATCAGTTGATAATTTTTGTCTCATAATTCCTTTATAACACAGATTAGATGCATCTATTTCAACAATTTTAAATGTATGAGGTGATAGGAGTCATAAACATGGTTATTTCTTAACGTGAGACTTAATATGTTTTATAATATTTGTATGTTTTTCTGTCCGTATAGGTGAATTCTCTTTTAATCTTTTAAATAATAGTTTACATAATAGCCTGAGACAATGATAAAAATTAGCAACATAATCTAAACTTTCCAAAAATCTTTGTAATTATTGCTTATCTTTTATTTCATTCAAAAATTTATCAGTAAATTCTATTACTCTACTAATTGGTGTAATAGTTCTTTGATAGATATTTTTTTGAAATAATTTTATTTTTGCTGATGAAACAACTAATTCATTTTGTTTAATAATTTGAACAAATGCATTTAAGTGTTTCTAGTGTTGTTTAATAGATGAAGAAAATATTAATACATCATCTATATAAACTATTAACAAATGAGTAAAATGAGTAAATATTTCGTTTATAATATTTTGAAATTCACTATAAGTATTTTTTAATCCAAATGGTATAGCATTTCATTCATAATGTCCAAATAGGATAGTAAATGTCGTTTTATACCAGTCTTTTTCAGCAATTTGGACTTGTCAAAACTAACTTTTCATGTCAAATTTTGAAAATAATGTAGCATTATAAAGACGAGATAACAAATCTTTCTTATTGGGGATAGGGTATCTAATCCATTGTAATACTTTATTTAACAATTTATAATTGATGACTAGCCAAGGGACTTCTCTTTCTAATTTTGCCTTTTTTTAATATAAAAGGCAGCGCAACTCTATGGTGACTTACTTTTTCTAATCAATCCTTTTATTAATAAATCATTCATTTCTTTTTTGTAAAATTCTAATAATTCATTATTTATTTCGATTGGTCTAGCCTTAGTCAGAAAATTCTTTTTCATAAGTTAATTCAACTATATGTTGTTTTCTATTCCAAAAAACATTAGGCAAATTAGAACATACTTCTTTTTCAATTATCGTTTTAAAATTATCAATTTTTTGAGTTAGTAACGGATCTTTTAATTGTTCTTCAATTCTTTTATATTTTAATTCTCATTTTAAGAAACTTATCTGTTTTTCTTTTCTTTTAATCCTGTTATTTGTTAAAAAAAAATTAATTTCTCTAGTAAATAAAACTTCTTTTAAGGAGTTAATTTCTTTTGATACAGGAGGAAATAAGAATTTAAATTGAATTTCTTGTCCAAGTATTTTAGTAGAAATTAACTCTTCTGTTATAGAAAAAGGGATAAAGTAATGTAAGGAATAGATTTCTTAATATTACTTTGGTGTTAATATTTTTTACTAAAATAAACGTTGTTTTAAAACAAATTCAATTATTACAAATATGTGCATTAGATAATTTATAATTTATAATTTATATTTAATTTTGTTCCATTAGCTTGGGATAATGTCTCTTTTATTTTTTTAAAATATTTAGAAGATATTAATCCCTCTTGTATACAATTTAAATCTACTCTTGTGTCTAATAGGGCAATTGTACTAAAAGAAAATTCTTGATTAATAAAGACTGATACTTCAGTATACCGTTTCTAAAATTTTATCATATTAAGAATATTAATGAAATTGTCTGTTTCATCTTTAATAACTATTGTTGAGCAATCTCCTTGTTCTTCATTATGAGAATTATTTACGTTTTTATCTATTTTTAATAATATAATTTCTTGTAGTAATTGTTTATTTGAAACTTCTAGTTTAAGATTAGATGTTTTCAAATTACTAACCTCTTGTTTTATTTCATTAATTTCTAGTTGTAGATCTTTTATTGTAGTTTTTTATTTTTTTTGTTTTAAATCTTCCTACTATCTCTGAAAAATTATAAGGTGCTGAAGTGGTTTGCTTATTAAAAGTATATTTTAGTTTTTCTAAATAATTTTTTCTTTCCTGTGAATCATTATTTTTGTCTATTAATTCTAATATAATATCTTCTTCTTTTTTTCTTTTCTTTTTTTTAAGAAAGAGTTAGGGTCACCTGTCCAAGAGTGACGCCTCTCCAATTTTATTAATAACCATCACTTGTGGCAGAGGAAAACCGTGGTTACAAGACAAGTATCTGGGATACAAAATAAACCCAGCATGCAGAAAAGGAACAAGCTAGAAAGATAAAGACCACAAAAATCCCAAACAAAGAACACCTAAAATTAACTAAATCGAATCGAAGGCAAATTAGAGTAATCCATGCGGATAAGACCACGCAAAGCTCGGGGAGTCTCCGTCAAATGCGAAAAAATTAAATCACTACCAGAAGCCCCATGTTTGGCTAGCCAATCTGCAACTTTATTAGCCTCCCGAAAAATATGATGAATCGAGCACGTCATAGAGTTCATAAGGTCCATTATCTCCTCCCAGAAATCCTCCAAGTACCACACCCCACATCTTTTACTTCTCCACTAGAAAATAACAGTCATAGAGTCAAGTTCAATATCTACATAATTTAAGGATAATGATTTAAAAACCTGTAACCCATGAAAAAGGGCTAACAACTCAACCTGATTATTAGAACCTGTACCAATAGACAAGGAAAAAGCATGAATTAGTTGACCATGATTATCCCTAATAACTCCACCTATACCTGAGGCACCCGGATTACCCAAACTACTGCCATCTGTGTTCAGCTTAACCCATCCCACCGAAGGCCGTTGCCAAGCAACAACTTTGCAATGCCGGGTTGGGGGCAAAATTGGCCTGACATTCAAACCCTCAAGTACCTGTAAATCAAAGCTAGATAGGTGAGAACTAGCATGCAAATCACGACAAATAATACTAATCCACCGACGAACAGAGTGAATGATGTCAAAGGCAGATTCAAAGCGACCATCCATACGCGCCAAACACCATCACCGCCTAATTCTCCAAGTGATAATCACCGGAAGAATTCCCACAATAATGCCAACTTGAGACGATAGTTTTGCACAGCGAAACCAAATCTTCACCGAGTCTTTCCAATTCTGGCCAATCGGGATCCCAAGGTTAGCCCCAAAATAATGCCAAACGGTTTTCGCAATATCACCAGCAAAAAGAACATGATTTTGGTCCTCATAGTGACCGTTAGCACAACAATCACAACGGGAGGTAATAGGAATACCAATATGTCTAAGGTGGTGATCGACGCTAAGGGCCATAAACCAAGCTTTCCACATGTGGGTAGACATTTTAAGAGGAGGACTCTTATGCCACATCCAAGAATGCTCCTCAATAGTATCACCCCTAATACGGAAACAATCCCAAGCCGACTTAGTGGAGAACAAACAATTATCATTGTTGGTCCAAATCAACACATCAATACCCGGTTTAGCCTTACCCATATCCTCTAAAATATCATCAAAGTGATTCGGTCCCACTAATTGAAGAATAAAGTCCATATCCCAATCATTATTTAATTTGCAATCATTCACCTGAAGATGAGGATGACCCACAATATGCATATCATTAACTAACGGGCCGCTGTCCCGCCAGTTATCATACCAGAAAGAAACCAAACCATCTTTAAGGCGCCACTTAGACTTATCCAAGACCAAAGGGAGGGAATTAGCAATCATTTTCTAGAACCTCGTACCTTTTGTTGGATCAACTAGGGCCCAAGGTTTAGAACCCACATACTTACTCTTAAAAAAATTTGCCCATAAAGAATTACCTTGAATGAGATTCCATGCAAATCTAGCATGAAGGGCTTTTTGCATATCATCAAGATTCCTAAAAGCCAAACCACCTTCCTCCACTGGACGACAGATAGAATTCCAGGCCACCCATTTTTTCTTACTTTTTCCATTTTGCTTCCCCCAGAAGAAAGTACTCATCATACGATGAATAGCATTAATAGTGGATTGCGGGACCTGAAGAACAGCAAAGAGATGGAGAGCTATACTAGAGAGTACATGACGAAGTAAAATAAGACGGCCACCCGCCGAAAGAAATCTCATCTTCCATCCCGACATTTTCTTTTGAATATTAGACACCATATCTTCTAGATGTACCTGTTTAAGACGGCCTAAAATAATAGGCACTCCAAGATATTTGAAAGGGAATGATTCATCTGAAAATCCAGTCTTCCGTAATAATAAGCTTTTACGCGTTAAAGAGATATGTTTTGAGCAATAAATGGCAGATTTAGAGTGATTGATACATTGACCTGACCAGCGCTCATATTTATGAAGCACAGATAAAATCTCCCTAAGAGCTTTAGAGCTACCATTAGAAAAAAAACACAACATCATTAGCATACATAAGATGAGAAATAATGGGCGTACCTCGGGCCTGAGAGAATTGACCAAATTTCTGAGCCTGTACACTTTGCTTGATCAATGTTGAGAGAATTTCTTGAAGGATAATAAAAAGATAGGGAGAAAGGGGATCACCCTGTCGCAATCCCCGGCCACTTTGAAAAAAACCTTTAATAGTGCCATTCATCATAATCGAGAACCAAGGAGTCGAGATGCATGTTCTGATAAGAGCACAAAAATCAGAGGAAAACCCAAAACAAAGAAGAACCTCTAGAAGAAAGAGCCAATCCACTCTATCATAAGCTTTAGCCATATCCAGTTTAATCATAATATTGCCACCATGGGCCTTCTTGTTAATGGAGTGGACCATTTCCTGAGTGACTAATATTCTCAAAGATGCTTCTCCCTGGAATGAAAGCACCTTGTTCCCATGATATCATTTGTGAAAGGAGACCTGTCAAACGATTAACAATGATTTTGGAGCATATTTTATAGAAAACCGAGCAGAGGCTTATAGGCCTAAACTTATCAAATCCAAAAGGTGTATCAACCTTTGGGATTAAGACAAGAAAAGATGCAGTAAAAAATCTTGGAAGCTGCTTAGAATTAAAAAATTCAGTTATGGCTTCCAAGACATCCTCTTTCACAATCTACCAACAACTTTTGAAAAAACCCGAACCAAAACCATTAGGTCCCGGGGAGCTATTAGAAGGAATAGAGGATAGAGCAGAGAAAGCTTCATTCATAGAGGGCACTGCACATATCATCGAATTATCAAAATCAGAAATAATAGGAGAGATAATAGCTGATAAATCAGGTAACAAACTAGCCGGCGTGCCCTGCAGAAAATTAGAAAAGAAATCCACAGCCCCCTGATGAATACTCTCCGGCGAATTAAACGCCATACCATTAGAAGACCTCATTTCCACCACTCTTTTACGGCGTTTATTAGCAAGGCAGGCATGGAAAAACTTCGTGTTACGATCACCATCCATGTGCCATTTTAATTTAGACATTTGAGCCAATCTAGTATCTTCCCGACGGACCCAATCCTCCAGTTCCGCCGAAGAGATTAATAGCTCCCTCTCAGTATCTTCATCCCAGTTTTGCTGCAGTTTATTTTCAAGCTCTTCAATATGCTTCTCAAGGGAAGTAATATGCATATGAGTAAAACCGAAGACCTTTTTGTTCCATTCACGCAAGGCGACCTTAGTGTTCTTCAATTTAAAAACCAATTTTGTAAGACCCTGACCACCAACAGGAATAGACCACGCCTGTCGGACACACAACAAAAAATGCGGATGATCCACCCACATTTGTTGAAAACGAAAAGGGGAAGGGCCATAAGAGAACGGATCCATCTTGAATTCAATAACCATAGGAGAGTGATCAGACGTGGTGCGAGGAAGATAAGAGCAAGCTGCATGAAGGAAATAATCGAGCATAGAGAAATCCATAAAAACCCGATCTAACCTCTCCCAAGACCTAGCAAGACCCAATTGTCCATTACACCAAGAAAAAGTTTTTCCCATAGACCTCATTTCAACCAAACCACCTTGATGGATCCAGGTATTGAAATCGTCCATCGCCACATTGGAACTAGGTGCACCACCTCTCCTTTCCGAATTGTTCCTGATTATATTAAAATCCCCAACAAAAAGACAAGGTTTGGGACCCATAGCCTGGGAACTAAGGTCCTCCCATAAATTTTTCCTCTCATACATACTGCACTTAGCATAGATAATATTACACAAAAATTTATAGGACCCCATGTTAACACGAAGAGAAATAAACTGCAAATTAGTCCGCATCACTTGAATATCAAGAGTCTTGTCCCAAAAAATCCAGATTTTACCACCATCATCTATATTCGAAATAAAAGAATCAAATTTTAAATAATGTTGTAAATGGATGGATTTGTCCAGAGCTTGAAATGGTTCCAAAACCGCAACCAGCTTAGGCTTAAACTTACAAACTAAATTTTTCAGTCTACGACGAGAGGTACCGATACCACGGGCATTCCAAACAATAATGTTGCTCATAAAGACAAAGTAGTGGGACGGGTAATAACCCGACTTGAGCTTCGAACTTTCTCAAACTTTTTCTTTTTGTATTTTTTCCTTTTCGATTTACCTGCTGAATCGGAATGGTACTCCTTGAACTGAGGGAGCACGTCTGGAAGGATATCAGTGTCGGGCTCAGAAACAATTTCTTCCAGATTGTGGACCTGATTTTCCTGTAGGCTACCGACTGCTTGACTAATATTATCTTTGCCCAGGTCAGTATTAGGAGCTGCCTCTAGCATCGGAAGAAATGGTTCTTCCACATTAAAAGAAAACGCTTTAGTATGGTTTGAAAAATTACCTGCCTCCTCACTTGGCACTAGCATTCCTCCATCACCAAAATTCGAGTGATTAACCCCCTGGGCAGGGGATGAGGAGACGTTTAACAGAGGAACCGTAGCTTGATCATCATACTCTGTTTCAGGAAGCTCCTCACGAAAAATTTTTCCTGCATCTTCGCTTGGCACAAGCACCCCTCCATCATCATGTATACCAACCTTCATAAGAAGAACCCTCTGTTCAGGAGATGAAGCAATGTTGGAAGGTTGTTCCGGAATAACAACCTGATCCGCAGGCTCTGTTTCAGGAATATCCACTGGTTTGGTCATCTCACCACCCTGAATCTGACCAGCACGAGTGCCACCATTTATTGGTTCTACTTTCTTACCACCACGGTTGAGATCCTTTCCAACCCGACAAGTCTTCAAATTATGACCCTGAACTCTGCATTTTCCACAATATGCGGGCAACGTTTCATAGTGAACCTCTTGTTTCCGACTAGTAGGCAGACCTGGAGCACCAATCCAGAAATAAGTAATCGGCTCCTTGGCTGCATCCATCTCCAAACAGAGTCTAGCTCCATCAGTCCGGGTAGCACAACGCGTGGGGTTGTCCTTCCAAATAAACCGGCCTATAAGAGCAGTGAAGATCCGAAGAAAAGACTCTTGATAATAATTGGGAGGTAATCCTGGGAGCAAAATCCACACGGGAACTTTAGAAGGTTCATGCTCCTCATTGAAATCTGGAGACCAATGAAAAGCATGGTATGCCACTCCATTTACTTCACAGGACTCACGTGAAAGGGCTTTCACAAAATCAGCTTCCGTAGCCATTCAAACAAATACATTACGTGGTAATTTCATTGAGGATACCACCAGAGTAGATGACAGTCCCCAACGGCTAGAAATAAAAGCACGTATAGCATCCAGGGAAGGCCTTTGTTGAAGGAACTTGATGACGATGGAGAAACGGAATGGTTCCGCAGATCGACTGATTTCTTCTTTGGAGAATTGGAAAAAAATCTCACCGTCCATAATTTTGGGAGCACGCGGGGCAACAGAAATATCAGGAAGGGACTGAGGAACCGCAGCAGCCATTTCAGCAAAGGTTTGACGGCCAAAAGCCTGGCCATCCACGGCTGCCATGCAGCCAGAATCGACACAAGGGCCAAACGGAGAAGAAAAACACTGAAAACACCAGAAACCCTAGCAGAGCACGTAAGGGGCAGTTTCGTCCGATGTGGTCAGTCCTTGTCTCTCTTGCCTAATATATAATATCTTCTTATTTTGAAAGTACATTAATAGTTTTATTACAAATACAATTTTTTTTATCTAAACAATTGCAGACCTGTATCTTATCTTCTTCATATTCACTATCAAAAGAATGTTTCGAAAAGCTTGATTCTTTTAGTTGATAGATTTTTTCCTCTTCTGAAGAGCTTTTATCTTCTTCACTTGAATGTATTATAAAAATATTTAATAATTTTTCTTTTTCTTTTAAATATTTAATATTCACTATCTAATTCATTATTATTTTATTTAACCTTACAATTTGATCTATAATGTCCAACTTTTCCACATTTATTACAAACAATTTGTTTTTTCTTTTTATTAGTCTCTTTTGGATTTTTTATTGGTTTATTATATATCTGTTTATCTTTTATCTTTTTATAAGGTTTTTTATATTTTCTTTTTTTGTTAGAATAATTCTTATAAATACTTTTTCCCTTTTTGTGTCTTCTTGAATGAGCTAATAATAGAGTATAACTAAACTGTTCACAAAAGATACTTAAATCCTTTTTAGCAAATTTCTTTTAGTTATACATTGTCTTTTTTAATCTTAAATCATTACACATAATTAAACCAGTTCTATTAATAGTAATTATTATATCACCATATGTGAGATTTATAAAATCAATAAACCATCTGAGTTTACCAATGATTCTCATACCTTTTGAACGAAGTAATATGGAAGTCCAGCTATGAATTTTCTTTCCAGTATGGTTGTTGACAGTCATTTTTTATCATAACTTTAATTAGAAATATATCTTTATACCAACGAAAATCAGATAATTGAAAACATCTTAAATTAATTTACAAATCACTGGCTCTCTCTTTAATATTAATAATAGTATTATAATACTTATTCTATTATAATACTAATAATTGTATTTAATATACTTAGTATATTATTTGTAATATACTTATTCTATTACCTATAACATACTAAGTATAATACGTAGTATTACTTATAAGTAACTTACAAGTATATTCTATTATTTATACTACTATTTATAACATACTATTATTAAATATACTTATATTTAATATACGTATATTACTAACTATAGTTACTAGTTGCCATTATAAGTTATGATAATTATACAAGTTAATATAATTACTCTATATTGATAAGTACCATATATAGTATAAGTATTATAGCCACTATAGTGTAAGTACTATATATAGGTACTATATAACTATAGCTATTATAAGTTATGTATACTATACTCATATACGTTATACAATATTATAACACTAACTCCAATTACTAGTTACTATTATAAGTTATGATAACTATAAAAGTTAATATAATTACTATATATTAATAAGTACTATATATAGTGTAAGTATTATATAGCTACTATAGTATAAGTATTATATATAGTTACTATATAGCTATAGCTATTATAAGTTATGATAATTATACTCATATACGTTATATAATATTATAACACTAACTATAGTTACCAGTTACTATTATAAGTTATGATAACTATACAAGTTAATATAATTATTATATATTAATAAGTACGATAAATAGTATAAGTGTTATATATAGTTATTATATAACTATAGCTATTATAAGATATGATAACTATACTCATATACGTTATATAATAATATAACACTAACTAGAGTTACTAGTTACTATTATAAGGTATGATAAGTTGATAACTGTACTTATTATAAGTTATATAATAAGGTAACAAGTATAGTATATAGTTACTATTAGAAGTATAATGTAAGTATTATATATAGTTACTATATAACTATTATAAGTTATGATAACTATACTCATATAATATAATACTATGTATTGTTACTAGTTACTATTATAGCTATAGCTATTATTTATAATATACTTATACTATTATTATATTGTAGTCTATATATTTAGTAATCTATATAGTATATATATAAACTATAGTATAAATATTATATATAGTTAATATATAGCTAAAGCTATTATAAATAATGATAACTATATAATTAATATAATATATAGATATAGAAAGCTAGTAACAAAAGCAGTAAAAATAGGCGGTATAACCAGCCATATGCATGAGAGCAATTAAAGCAGGCGGTATAACCGACCATATGCATGATAAAATAAAATAGATAAAAGAGATATACAAAATCAACTTTATTAAAGACATAATACTTACAAGGAGACTAATTCTTAGAAAAATTGAAGGCAGAAGACATGAAGAAGGAAATGAGAGTTGGTTTACAAAAGGTAGGTTTGGGAGAACTATGAGAGATTTGGACGAGAGAGGAAAAGGGTTCAAATGAGAGATTTTCCGAATGCCTTTCTTTTGTTACAAACTCATATTTATAGACACTAAAACAGTGAAGCACAATACTACACAGTAACTCTAATAATACATGAACAGTACCCTCACGTGAAAACTAATTTGAACAAACAGTGACTCAAACAGTAACTCTAATAATTCATGAATAATACCAACTCGAATGTACAAAGTCTTTTGTCGTTTTCTTGGATAATAATCTTGAGTAGTGACAATAATCTGACTTGAACAAAGGAATCTTGAGCAGCAACAATAATCTGACTTGAACAGAGGAAAGTAGTAATTTTTTGGAATCACATAATCTGAGGGTCATAATTTGCCAATTCTAGTTCAAACGGATCTTGAGAATCCATCAAAGGTATTGGATGATAAGGCGAGTAATTTTGAGAATGATGGGTGCCTGAGTTAGAGGCCTGTTGAGAATGAGAGGCCTGAAGGGCACCAGGTTGCTGTAATGAAGATAATCTAGCTAGATGTTGTGCGTCTTCTTCATCATCACTATCTAAAACTTGCGACATTGTTTCGGCTAATTTTTTTCAAATCTTTCTTGCTGGTAATGGATGCTAATTGTGCCTAAAATCTACTCCATTGGACAAGTACTTCTGGGGCTTTGGTAATTTTTTAAAATATTTTCAAGACATGATCCTAATTGTATTTTTCTCACCATTTGACAGAGACTTGGCGGGTCAAGAACATAATGGTTTTGAGAGAGGGATGAGGTTTGATAACATATTCCCATTTCATAATCCAATTTAATTTTGTTTTGAGAAAGAAAAGAAGAAGTGGTGAACAATGGCTTAATGCTGGTGGATTGTAATCTTGTGAAGTAAAAATTTGAAAACTTTCTTGGAGGGGGAGAGGAAGGAGAAGAGGTTCGGGTCCATAATGTTCCCACCACAGTGAAAACCATTTAGGAAGTGTCTTGATTTCTTATAATTTGTCAAAATGAATGAACCACGAATGGCGCAAATTTTTGTTTTGTTTTAAAAACATTTTTGTTTATACCTGTTGATAATTATAATAATCATAATAAGGCGGATCATAAGGCTGAGAAAACTTTCTTGTCAAATAGGAATTTTTTTTCCCATTGTTCCAAAGTGAGAACCTATTTAATGGTGACTTTATGAAAAAGCAATAATTGGAGATGCAAATGGAGATGGTTGAGTTTGAAGGGAACAAGGGATCTTAGAGAGAATATTTGAGTCTGAGTCTACTAATACGAATTCATAAAGATTTTGTCTTCTTAATATTTTGTGGGATATAATGCCAATCTGGTAAAAGAAAAGCATGAAATAATTTTTGAGGGTCAGATAGGTGCTGAATTTCAGGCTCGATGGGGAAGACAAGGTGCTAGTGAGATTTAATGATAATAAGATATGTAGAAGGCTGAGATAGTAATGGAGGGCTAATAATCTGAGAAGGAGAAGAAGAAGGAGAAGGAGAAGGAGAAACAGTTTTGTAGTATGTGAGTAATTTTGGAGAAACAGTTTTGTAGTATGTGAGTAATTTTGGAGTTGCAGAATGACAAGGTGAAGGATAAGGAGGAGATGGTGGCAAGGCATAAGAGGATTTAGTCTTTATTTTGGACTTTGAGAAAGATATAATTTTTCCTGTAAAAATTCTCAGGATAGAAAATCAGTAAGAGCATTGGCAATGGTCTAGCATTGCCAAGTCTAAAATTTAGCTAAAATTTTAAGTTTTGGCTATAGAGTTAAATTTTGACTAGGTGAATCCACATTGGATTAGCCATATTAAAACCAAAATAATAATATAATATTATATATTTTAATAATATTTTACAATTTTTTTTATATTTTACAAATACACTCCTTATATTAATTAATAAATATAATACATATGAATCAAAACCAAATGGAAAAAAAATGTATAATAATTATCTCCTTAAAATTAAACAAAAAGAAATTTTAATAAAATATGAGAGAAAGAGAGAGGAAAGAGGGAGGAATAATAAAATATTCATTTGATCCTTGAATAGTATATCTCTAAACATGGCTAGGAGGAGAAATTTACTGTAACTCAAAGTTAAGAAATATGGCTTTAGCTAGTTCAATGTAGGAATTTTAATTCAACAAAAGGCAAAATTTGGACTTGAATTTAGCAATGGCTAGGCCATTGCCAATGCTCTAAGAGAATTAGAGTCTCCTTTAATATGTTCAATATCAAAATAAAAAATACTTAATATAGCTTGTCATCTAGCAAATATTTATTTAGCAGCCAGGTTTTTCACATCTTTAATCAAAACTTCCTTGGCTGATTTACAATCTATTCTAAGTAAAAACTTTTGATTTAACAAATCATCTTGAAATTTAGAAATACATAATACAATAGCTAAAATCTCTTTTTTAATGGTGCTATAATTCTTTTGGGTAGGATTCCAACATCCTGAATGAAATCGAACAATCTGTTCAGAATTATCTGATAATCTTTGTTTCATAATTTCTCCACAACCAAGATCAGAGGCATCTGTTTCAACAGTTTTTAAAGTATGAGGGGATGGAAGTCCCAAACATGGTAATTTCTTAACATGTGTTTTAATCTATTTTATAATATTTGTATGCTTTTTAGTCCATGGTGGTTGATTCTTTTTTAATATCTTAAATAATGGTTTACATAATGGACTGAGAGATTGATAAAAATCTGCAACATAATTGAGACTTGCTAGAAATCTTTGTAATTGTTATTTATCTTTTATTCATCTGAAATTTTATCAGCAAATTCTATTACTCTACTAATTGGAGTAATAGTTTCTTGATAAATGTCATGTCCAAGAAACTTAATTTTGTTTTGAAATGGTTTTATTTTTGGTGATGAAACAACTAATCCATTCTGTTTAATAATTTGGACAAAAGTATTTAAGTGTTTCCAGTGTTGTTCAATAGATGAGGAGAATATTAATACATCATCTATATAGACTATTGAAAAATGAGTAAAAGGGGTAAATATTTGGTTCATAATATTTTGAAATTCACTAGGAGCGTTTTTTAATCCAAATGGCATAACTTTCCATTCATAATATCCAAATGGTACTGTAAAAACTGTTTTACATCGATCTTTTTCAGCAATTTGAATTTGCCAGAATCCACTTTTCATATCAAATTTTGAAAATACTGTAGTGTCATAGAGTCTAGATAATAAATCTTTCTTATTAGGGATCGGATATCTAATCCATTGTAACACTTTATTTAAAGGTTTATAATTAATAACTAGCCGAGAAACTCCTCTTTCTAATTCTACCTGTTTTTAATATAAAAGGCAGCACAACTCCAATGTAATTTACTTTTCCTAATTAATTCTTTTGTTAATAAATAATTAATTTCATTTTTACAAAATTCTAATAATTCATTATTCATTTGAATTGGTCTGGCTTTAGTTGGAATATTTTTCTCAGAAAAGTCTTTCTCATAAGGTAATTCGACTATATGTTATTTTCTACTCCAAAAAGCATTAGGTAAGTTAGAGCATACTTCTTTTTTAATCATGGTCTTAAAATTATCAATTTTTTGAGTTAATAATGGGTCTTTTAATTGTTTTTCAATTCTTTTATATTTTAATTCTTGTTTTAAAAAACTAATATGTTTTTCTTTTCTTTTAATTCTGTTTTTTGTTAAAAAATTAATCTCTTTGGTTAATGAAACTTCTTTTAAAGAGTTCATTTCCTTTGATACAGGAGGAAACATAAATTTAAATTGGATTTCTTGGCCAAGTATTTTAGTGGAAATTCATTCCTCGGTTATAGAGAAATGGTAAAGTAATGCAAGGAACGGATTTCTTAATATTACTTTGGTGTTAATATTTTTTACCAGAATAAATGTTGATTTAAAACAAATTCCATTATTACAAATATTTGCATTAGATAATTTATAATTTATGTTTAATTTTGTTCCATTAGCTTGAGATAATGTTTCTTTTGTTTTTTCAAAATATTTAGAAGGTATTAATCCTTCTTGTATACAATTTAAGTCTGCTCCTGTGTCTAATACAGCAATTGTAGTAAAAGAAAATTCTTGATTAATTGAAACCGTTACTTCCGTATACTATTTTTGAAAATTTATTTTATTAAGGATATTAATGAAGCTGTTTGTTTCATCTTTAGTAACAATTGTTGAACACTCTCCTTGTTCTTTATTTTTAGAATTATTTAAGTTGTTTTTATCTATTTTTAATAATATAATTTCTTGTAGTAATTGTTCATTTGAAACTTCTAATTTAAGATTGGATGTTTTTAAATTTTAAATTTCTTATTTTATCTCATTAATTTCTTGTTGTAGGTCTTGTAATGTGATTTTTTATTTTTCTGTTTTAAATCTCTCTACTATCTCTGAGAAATTATAGGGAGTTAAAGAGATTACTGAAATAATTTGATTATTAAAAGTATTTTTTAGCTTTTCTAAATAATCTTTTCTTTCCTGTGGATCTTTGATTTTATCTATTAATTCTAATATAATATCCTCTTGTCTTGAAAGTACATTAATAGTTTTATTACAGAAACAACTATTTTTATCTAAATAATTAGAAACTTGTATTTCATTTTGTTCAGATTCGCTTTAAGAAGATTGTTCCAAAAGACTTGATCCTTTTAGTTGATAAATTTCTTTTTCTTCAAAAGAGCTTTTCTCTTCTTCACTTAAATGTATCATAAAAATATTTAATAATTTTTCTTTTAATGTTTCAGGTACATCTAACTCATTAATCTGTTGTTTAACCTTGCAATTTGATTTATAATGCCCAACTTTTTCACATTTATAGCAAATAATCTGTTTTTTCTTTTTATTAGTCTTTTTTGGAGGTTTTATTGGTTTGTTATATATATATTTATCCTTTATTCTTTTATAAGGTTTTTTCTATATATAGCTAAAGCTATTATAAATTATGATAACTATACTCATATACGTTATTTAATATTACAACACTAACTATAGTTAAAAGTTACTATTATAAGTTATAATTACTATACAAGCTAATATAATTACTATATATTAATAAGTACTATATATAGTAAGTATTATATAAAGTTACTATATAGCTATAGCTATTATAAGCTATGATAACCATAATTATTATAAACTATACTTAGAAATCTATATAGTATATATATAAACTATAGTGGTCTATATAGTTAGTATAGTATATAGTTAGTGATCTATAAAGTTAGTATAGCATATAGCATATAAGTAAATTGTAATCTATACTTTTAATTAGTTGCTATAGTGTATATACATATATATATAATTATATTATATCTATATAATTATATTATATAGATATAATTACAATGAGAATGTTCAACAATAATTATTAAAGATGAAACAGACAACTTCATTAATATCCTCGATAAGATAAATTTTCAAAAATGGTATATGGAAGTAATGGTTTCAATTAATTAAGAATTTTTTTTACTACAATTGCTCTATTAGACACAGGAGCAGACTTAAATTTTATACAAGAAGGATTACTACCTTCTAAGTATTTTAAAAAAATAAAAGAAACATTATCCCAAGCTAATGGGGCAAAATTAAACATAAATTATAAACAATCTAATGCACATATTTGCACTAATGGAATTTGTTTCAAAACAACATTTATTTTAGTAAAAAATATTAACACCAAAATAATATTAGGAAATCCACTCATTGTATTACTTTACCCTTTCTCTATAACGGAAGAAGGAATTTTTACTAAATTATTTGGACAAGAAATACAATTTAAATTCTTATTTCCTCATGTATCAAAGGAAATTAACTCCTTAAAAGAAGTTTCATTGATTAAAGAAATTAATTTTTTAACAAAAAACAGGTTTAAAAGAAAAGAAAAACAGATAAGTTTTTTAAAATAAGAATTAAAATATAAAAGAATTGAAAAAAAAATTAAAAGATCCATTATTAACTCAAAAAGTTGATAATTTTAAGACTATAATTGAAAAAGAAGTATGCTCTAAAATACCTAATGCTTTTTGGAATAGAAAATAACATATAGTCGAATTACCTTACGAGAAAGACTTTTCTGAGAAAAATATTCCAACTAAAGCCAGACCAATTCAAATGAATAATGAATTATTAGAATTTTGTAAAAATGAAATTAATGATTTATTAACAAAAGAATTAATTAGGAAAAGTAAATCACCTTGGAATTGTGCTGCATTTTATGTTAAAAAACATGCAGAATTAGAAAGATGAGTTTTTCGGCTAGTTATTAATTATAAACCTTTAAATAAAGTGTTACAATGGATTAGATATCCAATCCCTAATAAGAAATATTTATTATCTAGACTTTATGATGCTACAATATTTTCAAAATTTGATATGAAAAATGAGTTCTGGCAAATTCAAATCGCTGAAAAAGATCGATATAAAACAGATTTTACAGTCCCATTTTGACATTATGAATGGAACGTTATGCCATTTGGATTAAAAAAACGCTCCTAGTGAATTTCAAAATATTATGAACGAAATATTTACCCCTTTTACTTATTTTTCAATAGTCTATAGATGATGTATTAATATTCTCCTCATCTATTGAACAACACTGGAAGCACTTAAATACTTTTGTCCAAATTATTAAACAGAATGGATTAGTTGTTTCATCACCAAAAATAAAACTATTTCTAAACAAAATTAGGTTTCTTGGACATGACGTTTATCAAGGAACTATTACTCCAATTAGTAGAGCAATAGAGTTTGTTGATAAATTTTTAGGTGAAATAAAAGATAAACAACAATTACAAAAATTTCTGGGAAGTCTCAATTATGTTTCAGATTTTTATCTATCTCTCAGGCCATTATGCAAACCATTATTTAAGAGATTAAAAAAGAATCCACAACCATAGACAGAAAAGCATACAAATATTATAAAACAAATTAAAACCCATGTTAAGAAATTACCATGTTTGCGACTCTCATCCCCTCATACTTTAAAAATTGTTGAAACAGATGCCTTCGATCTTGGTTATGGAGGAATTATGAAACAAAAATTATCAGATAATTCTGAACAGATTGTTCGATTCCATTCAGGACGTTGGAATCCTGCCCAAAAGAATTATAGCACCATTAAAAAAGAGATTTTTAGCTATTGTATTATGTATTTCTAAATTTCAAGATGATTTGTTAAATCAAAAGTTTTTACTTAGGATAGATTGTAAATCAGCCAAGGAAGTTCTGATTAAAGATATGAAAAATCTGGCTGCTAAACAAATATTTGCTAGATGGCAAGCTCTATTAAGTATTTTTTATTTTGATATCAAACATATTAAAGGAGAATCTAATTCCCTTCCTGATTTTCTATCCCGAGAATTTTTACACGAAAAATCATGTCTTCCTCAAAGTCCAAAGTAAAGACTCAATCTTCTTATGCATTGCCACCATCTCCTTCCTATTTTTCACCTTGTCCTTCTACAACTCCAAGACCATATACGGTTCTGGGGTCATTACCACAAAATATTAGACCATCATATAATCCATTCTCACCATTATCTTCTCCAAAATTACCCATATACTCCGAAGTTGTTTCTCCTTTCTCTTCTCCTTCTCAGATTATTAGCCATCCATTATTATCTTAGTCTTCTACATCTCCTATTATCATTAAATTTTATTGGCGCTCTGTCTTCCCCATCGAGCCTGAAATTCAACACATGTCTGACCCCTAAAAATTACTTGATACCTTTCTTTTACCAGATTGGCATTATATCCCACAAAACATTCAAAATACCCAAAATTTTTATGAATTCATATTAGTAGACTCCGACTCAATTATTCTCTCTGAGATCCCTTGTTCCCTTCAAACTCAACCATCTCCACCTGCATCTTCAATTATTGCTTTTCATAAAGTTACCATTAAATAGGTTCTCACTTTAGAACAATGGGGAAAGATTCCTATTTGACAAGAAAGTTTTCTTAGCCTTATGATCCACCTTATTATGATTATTATGATTATCTACAGGCATGGACAAAAATGTTTTTAAAACAAAACAAAAATTTGCGTCATTCGTGGTTCCTTCATTTTGACAAATTACAAGAAATCAAGATAGTTCCTAAATGGTTTTCACTTTGGTGGGACCATTATGGACCAGAACCTCTTCACCTTCCTCTCTCCCTCCAGGAAAGTTTTCGAATTTTTACTTCACAAAATGGCAGTCCACCAACATTGGGCCATTGTTCACCACTTCTTCTTTTTTTTTTTCTCAAAATAAAATTAAATTGGATTATGAACTAGGAATATGTTATCAAACCTCATCTCTCTCTCAAAACTATTATGTTCTTGACCCGCCAAGTCTCTGTCAAATGGTGAAAAAAATACAATTATGATCATGTCTTGAAAATGTTTTCAAAAATTACCAAAGCCCCAGAAGTATTTGTCCAACGGAGTAGATTTCAAGCACAATTAGCATCCATTACCAGCAAGAAATATTTGAAAAAATTAGCCGAAACAATATCATAAGTTTCAGATAGTGATGATGAACAAGACGCATCGCATCCAGTCATATTATCTCCATTACAGCAACCTGCATTATCATCAACTCTTCAGGCCTCTCCTTCTCAACAGACCTCTCACTCAGGCGCCTCTCCTTCTCAAGATTACTTGCCTTACCATCCAGTACCTCTGATGGATTCCCAAGATCCGTTTGAACTAGAATTGGCAAATTATGACTTTCAGATTATGTGATTCTAAAAGATTACTACTTTCCTCTGTTCAAATTAGATTGTTGTTGCTGCTCAAGAAAACAACAAAAGACTTTGTACATATTATTCACGAATTGGTACTATTCATGTATTATTAGAGTTACTGTTTGAGTTATTGTTTGTACAAATTGATTTTCACGTGATGGTACTGTTCATGTATTATTAGAGTTACTGTGTTGTACTGTGTTGCACTGTTTTAGTGTCTATATATAGGAGTTTGTAACAAAGGAAAGGCATTTAGTAAATCTCTCATCTGAAGCCTTTTCCTCTCTGGTCCAAATCTCTCCTAGCCCTCCCAAGCCTACCTTTTGTAAACCAACTCTCATTTCCTTCTTCATGTCTTCTGTTTTCAACTCTTTTGAGAATTAGTCTCCTTGTTAGTATTATGTCTTTAATAAAGTTGATTTTGTATCTATTTTATCTGTTTTATTTTATCATGCATATGGTCGGTTATACCGCCTGCTTTAATTGCTCTCATGCATATGGCTGGTTATATCGCCTATTTTTACTGCTTTTATTATTAGCTTTTTATATCTATATATTATCTTAATTATATTATCATATTTGTATTACCTGGGATTTACGTCTTTGGCTATATATGCTTTTTATATATAAATATATATTATAGATTACTATATTATATATTATAGATTATTATAATAATAGATTAATAACCTATAATATATTATATATTAGACCAAAAGTATATTATATATTATCAATTATATTATAAAATAGTTTCTATAGTATATATTTGTATATTTTATATTATAGAATATTAAAATATTATATATAATAGAGTTTTAAAACTATATATATACTTATAAGTATAATAATACTAATATTAGTTCGAACAAAATAAAGTCTCATTCGAACGGATTTATCTCGTAGAATGTGTTTGGAGAGAAATTTTGCGCTAAATACTATAAAGATTCACTTATTCGAACATGAAATGCCCCATTCGAACGTACTGGTGAAATTTGGTTATGAAAATACCCTCTAATCTTCTCTACATTTGAAGAATATACTAAGGAATATTCAAATTTGTTAGTTCGAACTACTATATTACCCGTTCAAACATTAAAAGTTGAATTAATTCACGATAGAATTTGACGGCTTTTTGAAATTTTCTTGTTTGAACGCGTAAATTACCCGTTCGAACGGGACTTCACAAATTCAAATACCTATACCTTCAGTTCATTTTCACGCATGAAACTCGATTCCTTTGGAGGCAAAGCACAAATAGGCAATTTTGTGGTCCGTAAGTGAGTGTTGTGGGGAGAGAGAGAGGAACAGTTCTAGTGAGAGAGAAGAGATTCTTGAGAGAGATGAGAGGTTTAGAAGAGGTAGGCATTATTTTTTGCTATTTTTTTTGTATTTCGAGTAGGCATTATTTTGGTTTATTGAATTTAATTTAGGATTTTCTCATAATGTATTTTATGAATATGTAGATATTGTGGATTCATATTTTTATTGTATTGCAAAAATTTGAGGTAAGATTTCTAATTTTTAATGATTTGATAATTTATAGTTTTTAATTAATTATGTTTAGAAGTTGGTATATTTGTGTTTATGCAATCTCATGTGAAATGTATCATATTGAAATATGCATCTTATGAGATTGTGTTTGTAAAAATTGTGTTTTCTGGTTCAGTATTTTGTCTTCATTTTGTGTTTGGAATCTGGTTGTCCCGTTCGAACACTATAATTTCCGTTCGAATGGGATTATAATGTTTGAACAAAATCATGTTCGAACAGACTAATAAGATTTTGCTTAAAAGACTATTAAGATATATAAAAATAATACTTAAAAAGATAATTAATTAAAAAACTATAATGTATAATAAAGATTTTAGTGAAATTATATTATAATTAATACTTAATAAATTAGAAACATAAAATTGATTTGTACTTAAATTTAAAATAATACTTAAAGATTATTCATTAATAAACTATAATGTATAATAAAGATTTTAGTGAAATCAAATTATAATAAATGCTTAAAGGTTAAAAAACTTAAGAATTATTAGCTCAGTAATATATATATATATAATAAAATAATTTATATAATATATATACTTTAATTACTGTATATATAGTTGTTGTAAGCTAGTGCCAAGGTCGAGGCACTATGAGAGATGTTTGCATAGAGAAAGTAAGGAAAGTGGATAAAATTAAAGTTAATATTTCTAATGATCATACCGGTAGTTCCGGAGATTTGGCAGCGTGGCTTGCTTCTTATATTAGTACGCTTACTCACACGAATACACCGATGGCTACATGCTCCTGGGTTAAAGTTTCCTAAATGTGAAAGACCACATCAAAAATCGTTACTCGGTAATAAGCTACATCCTAAGAAACTAAGTATAACATGTTAATTTAAAATTACTTTGTATTTATACTAATTGTTTATAATTTTTGAAATTACGAGTTTGAACTTAATTTTGGCTGACAAGATGATCGATTAACAATTGAGGAATTGATGTCGAGTGCATTCCAGAGGTACAAAGGTCAATGTCATGCACACTATTAGAAGTTTAGTACTACAACAGAGGCACGCCAAAATTCATTTCAAGCAATGCCACCAAACGAATGGGATAAGGTTTGTGATATGTTTGAAGATCCTGTTTATCAGGTAATTTCATTACTATCTTCTTAACGATACATCATCATATGGGTTCTTGATCTTTTCATCATTTTTTTAAAAAAATGATAAATTATTCTAGTCCCCTTTAAATACTAACATATAATAAACTTTTCTGATTTAAGTCCTAATATAGATCTTCCTTTTGTAGGAAGAAGTCCTGCTGACTATGATCTAACCCAATTGTATGTTAAAGCACATAAAAATCGTGATGGTGTTTGGACCAGTCCCGAAACAAAGGCAAATTATGTAAGTTTAAATTTCTTTAATTCCATTGTCTAATAATATTTTTGTTACTTATACTAACTTTAATGTTTGTGTTTTTGTAGGGTAAGATGATATCTCTTAAGGAAATTATGGCGGATCCATCTCATGAATCATCTGTTAATGATGCTCAGATCCTTTCTCAAGTTCTTGAATCACGTTTTGAAAATTTGAGGAGTTTAGGATGTTGCGTCAAACAATCCTCAACATCATCATCATTTTCTCGAGCCAGATTGAATGACGACAAGACTAAAGAATTGAAAGAAGAAACACTTGCAATAGAATGATTGGTATCCAAGGAAAAAGAGTTGCTAACCTACTTAGATCAAACAGCGAATTTTAAGGCAAGATTAGAAGAGAACATGCAGAAGAGACTGGAGACGGAAGTACAAAAAGTGTTTGAAATTTATTTTTTCTTTAATTGTCTTTCTATTATGATGTTCCAAAACATTTGAACAATTGTGATATATGAGTTACAATTTGTGTAATATTAGTATGGTATTTTTAATTAAATTATATTTTGTATGATTAATACCGTACGAATAGACACAATTCTGAAAATAAAATGTCTGATCGAATAGATAGAATTTATGTTCGAATACAAGTCATTTAAAAACTTTATTAGTTCGAACGCATAAAATCGGTTCGAATACTTCGTCCGTTCGAATAGGATCAAATATAGTTATTAGTTCAAATCAAAATTTCTTATTATTAGAACGGTACATGTTGGTTTGAATTGAAACTATTTCATTCGAATGGTTTTTTTAGACGAAATTGGTTCGTCTAAAAAAAAATCCATTCGAACAGTTTTGACTGGTTCGGCCCAATTTCATCAAAAATCATTTTTTGAGACGACGTCTCCAAAAACCTTTTGAAACAGGCTTTGCGAGACGAAATAGAGGCAAAATTTTTTCATCTCCAAAAATATTTTGGGACAAAAATTGGGTTTTTTGAGACAAAATGATTTGTCTAAAAAAACTCAATCTCTTGTAGTGACTATTGTGTGTGCAATGAAGCTTCAAATAATATTGACGCGTAACATTTGGAAGAATGGACGATGATCAAATATTATTACAATATTATCCTTCTTGAATGCATTAAAGATTCTCTTCTCTCATAGGGAGGAGAGTCATCAACAAGCAGTGGGGATTTTGGTGGATGGAAGAAAATATGGGATACGATCCAATGTGGCAAATGGGGTTTAAGTTTTATATGGAAAGTTTGTTCTTTCTACCAAGAAGAATCTGTTCTAGAGAAGAGTTATTGATAATTCATTATGTCCTATCTGTGGGACAGAGGAGGCCGAAACCAATTGTCATTCTTTTTTGGAGTTGTGTTGTTGCTACTGATGTATGGGCAGAATCTGTGAGTCCTGTCAAAAAATGGAACTGTAGAGAGGATGACTTCTTAAGAATCTGGGAGGAAATGGTGAACAGATTAAAGAAACAAGAATTGGCGGAAGTTGCTTTTATATTGAGGAAAAACTGGTTTAATTAGAAAGAAATAGATATATATGTTTGATCATAAGTTTGATAGTACTCATCAATGGTGCAAAAGATGATTTTGAAGAATTTCTGCAAGGACATACAGCTAAGGAATCAAACTATCACAACCGGAAGGATCGATATAAGAGCAACCAAATGGCAAAAATCAGATAACAGATTTTTCAAAGCTAATTGGGATGTAATATGAAAACGGAGTTGTTAATGTTGTCATCAGGGATTGGGAGGGAGAGGTTGCAGCAACCTTATGCATGAATCAAGCGTTGGTATTCCTCTATAGAGCAATGGGACTGTGCTCAGAAATTGGTTTAAACCAAGTAATTTTGAAGGATATTCAGAGCCCAGAGGAAAAATGGTCATGGTATGGTCAGCTTATAGAAGTTATCAAATTATTATGTAGAAGCATAGATCAATGGTCGATTCAGTACACACCAATAGAAGAAAATAAAATAGCCCATCTACTGTCAAATTATTATGTAGAATAGGGTCCAGTCCTGATCAGAAGTTGTATTTTTAGTGAAAAACAATGTATTGATTGATCTCAAATTTGATGAACGAATGTTTCAAAAAAAAAAAAAGATTTCTTCTCTTGTAAAAAAGCAAGAATTCATAATCTCCTCGCATTAACTTTAAAATGGAAATGTTCCATTATAATAAAAATGAAATTAATAGATTTTATTTAGTTAAAGATAAAAAGAAATTAGAAAAAAGGCTAAATGAATACAGATGGCATTTAATTGGGATATGAAAGTATACCCGGTTATCCTTCCTTTTGTCTTTTTAGTATTATTTTTTTTGAATTATTATATTCTCAAGTCGGTATATAGAGCACAACATTCATATCACTTAAATGGTAAAATTTTATTTTTAAAATTTAAATTTTAAAAATTATATTTCAAATCAAATTATGTCATGTAAATACTTTTTTTTTTTTTGGAGAAGGAGGACGATACCTCTGAAGTTTTATTGAATTCCATACTTTTAAAGAAGGAAAACCGTGGTTAAAACGTAAAACCAACTTATTATAATCCAATCAATACAATAAACACCCTTCAAAACTCAAATAAAAAATCTATACACAAACCAAACTATGTACGAAGTTGAGGAAGTCAAGTTTTTCAATTTTCAAATATCCTTTTAACAAGTCCGGAATATCAACATAAACCTTCCAATGAGCCGACAATCCTTCCACACCTGTTTTTGTAAGATATTCTGTCGAAAAATTTTCTTCCCAATAAATATGCTGAAATTTCACATTCATCCCTCTCAACAAGTCTTGAATATCATCCAAAAACTCTTCCAAATACCATACCGAGCATCTCTTATCAATCAACCATTTTATAACTAACATAGAATCCATCTCAATATCAAGATTAAGGAAACCAAAGGATTTTGCAAGCCTCAAACTATACAACAATCCTAGTAATTTCGATTTATTATTCATACCATCACCAAAACAATGAGAGTAAGCGGCCAAAAATTTTCCATGATGATCACAAAAGACGCCACCAGCTCCCATCACAACTGGGCTGCCCATACAGCTTTCATCTATATCTAATTTTATTCGGCCAGTAGCTGGAGGGTGCCGTCAAACTAATATAGGCAGCTTTGAAGACACCAACTTAAATGGTACTGCTAATATATTGAGAATCTCTTGATTTCGGCACATCATGTTTTGTCCTTTCTCCAACGATAACTTTTTTTGTCTTTTCTCGAACGGTAACATTTTTTATCCAATATGTAACATAACTTTTTCCACTATAAAGATGCCTATTGCTTGCATACGCATTCTTAGAAACCCAAGTCTCATTTGATCTAAGAGCAGAAATTCAACATTGCCCCCTCATCTCCAACTCCCTTCATCAAATGGCTCGTTTCGTTTTTTGCAAATTGCTCACATACTTGTTTCCTAAAAATGATTTGGATGTTGTTCTTAATGCAAAGCCAATGGAGAGTCATCGAGGCAATCGCTAACGTCGTAAGTTTATTCGGTGTGATCATATTCAAGGGCATGAGCGTCTTTTTTGTGCGACTATTTCGCAGAAAATCCAGTATATCCCTCAAATCTATTTCGAATGAGATTTCAGATGAGTCATTCCCTACCTCGTCCAGAGAAGAATAATGCCGAAAGCCTCAATTTATCTTCTATGCAAAAAATAACCACAACACTTAGAATGTTGGCGTATAGGGTTACTAGAGATTTTCTGGATGAATACATACGTATTGGAGAAAACACCACAATGGAGAGCCTTAAAAAAAAATTCTGCAAGATAATCATAACTATTTTTTCAGATGAATATTTGCGGTCTCCAAATGCCAATAATATTACTTAATTATTTGCGGTTGATAAACAATGGAGATTCCCAGGGAAGCACTGATTGCTTGCATTGGAAGTGGAAAAATTTTCCCGCTACTTGGAAAGGTATGTACTTAGGTCACACTCGTGGATTAACTATTATTTTAAAAGCAGTTGCTTCATTTGATTTTTGCATTTGGCATGCATTTTTTGGTATGCTTGGTTCACCTAACGATATTAATGTGTTAGAGAGATATCTTATTTTCACAGAACCTGCCCTCCTCCAGTCAATTACACAATCAATGACAACGATTATACTATGGGGTACTACTTTGCGGATAGTATTTATCCCAAGTGGTCAACATTTTTGAAGAAGATTCTATCAATCTAAGGGAATAAGAAGAAAAATTTTACTGCAGTACAAGAATCCGTAAGAAAAGATGTCGAGCTTGCATTCGGGGTACTTCAACAATTATTTGCAATCGTTCGTGGATCTTTCCAAATTTTCAAAATTAAGAAGCTAACAAATATAATGAAAACATGTGCTATTCTACATAACATGATCATTGAGGACAAGTGTGATGATGGTCAAGGTCTGAACATGGAGTATGATCAAGTTGATAATGATATTACAGAACTATTGTGCAATCCAACAAGCGAATTTATCAACTTCATTAAGCGTCATCATGAAATTAGAGATAGCTCGGCACATCATCAGCTACAAGCAGATTTAATTGAACATCAATGGCAGATTTATTCCCAACAATAGAATAGAATTTTCTGTTGGATTTCCTATCTTCTCATTAATAGCGACTATGTATTCTTGTTCATAATTTTCATTTCAAAAAACATGTTTTTTTTCAAGAACATGCAGATTGTTACTGTAATATTTTCATTATCTGTAATAGTTTAAACATTTGTAATGTCGAAAATAATCAAGCAACATCTATCCATGTTAGACAAAATTCAACGACCACATTTTTAAACTATCTCAATAAATATTTGCTAACATACAAATTATAGAATACAACAAACTTGCCAAATATTTAACAATAACCCTCAGCATCAGTCTTAACACTCAAGCAAGTTATACTAATGTGGCAAGCAAGTTATACAAATGCCTGAATACTGAATAAAAAATAAGTTACAAAAAAATCGAAATCAATTTTCTGATGCATTATGTTTTGCCAAGATCTTTCATTGAAGTTGCTAGAAACATACCCACTGAACTCCAGGCAACATAATAATATCAAGCAACATTACTCACTCCACTCTCTCCCATCAGACGATTTCTAGTTTCTCCGCCTCCAACCTCAGTCTCTCATCCTCTATCTACTTTTATTTCCCTCTTTTTCTCGATCATATGTCATCTTCTCATCTTGAGTCGAAAAAATTCTTTCTCCTGAGCATGTGACTCCTCCAAGAGAGTACACTTACGCTTGCTTAGCTCCAGTACCTCATCTGATGGCCTGCCTTGGGCCTTACGTTTTCCTTTCTCAACTTTTCTTCCCATTGGCCTATCCAATTCGATGACATCATTCTTCACAACATTCTTGACCTTTGTACCACCAACTGAATAAGGTGCAACTGCTGAGGCACGCGAATATGTTGGGGACATCGTCGACCTTCGCTTCATCCCATCCTTTGTGAAACGCTGAATCTATTTTGGTTGGTCCTTCAACAGCTGCCAACAAGGCTCGAACTGAAATGACATTTTCTCAATCGATTGATACATAATCTTCGCTTTGTCAAATTTCCAATTCAATCATAAAATGAAATAATTAACCACCCATTAAAGATAAAGGAAACATAACGCATAAATATCATAATTAAGTACAACAATCATATAAAAGTGGATGCTTATACCTTGTCTTGCTCAATCATACTACTTTGATTCAACCTTTCAACTTGGACGAGTTTAGCAGAAAACTTGTTCATTGCCTTTTGAATGGCAGACCACCGATATATTAAGGACCTAACACTTTGCTCATTTGTACTTTCTTTATACTTATTGAAGTACTGACTATTTTTTTTTTCAAAGTTGGGCATGTTATGGTCCGATCTCTGGATGGTATCAACGCTACTATTCAGTCATGCAGAGATAAATAACTTGTCTTCTTCGGAAAAAAAAAATTGCACACTTGACTAATTTTTTTTGAAATGGAGGCTTTACTTGGGGTGGGGATGGAAAGTCATTCAAAGTTATAGGAGGTTGTTCACTTTGACCACCATAAATGTGGTCAATTTCAAGCTTCTGAGTCAAAAGGCTAGTGAAGAATATATTTCCATAGTCTTGTGAATCCATCTCTAAAAAATTGTAAACACGGAAGAATTGGTACACATGTTAGAAAATTAAGAACAATATTTGCAAGTGATTTTGGTAGCCGGCTCAAGAATCCTATGGTAACATAAGACCACATTTGGCATCCTCCCTTGCATGGCTGCAACAACCGGTTGCCACTGTTTATTGGTCATCCAAGTTACCATGCCATGGAGGTGTGTGCCAAAACGCCAAATGTCCCCACGAGAATTTCTCAGCATCACAGCCGAGGGGTTAAAGAACTCAAATTGAATAGTAATTAGTTTGCAAAATAGATAATAAGAGCATTCTCATCCGCTTCCCTAACCACTTGTGTGTTTTAAATGTGGCTTGGAATGGTTTACAAAATTTACATTATGTGTGAGATAAGACCTCAACTAAGATAATGACTGCAAAACCAAAAAACTTCGGTTGCCTTTTGCGAAAACGATCACAAAAAGGTTGGTGGCCATCTAGGTTCAGATAACCCTCCCATTTTAGATGGAGTCCCATTTAAAACACTTGTGAAATAACCTCTTCCCATGGAGTCACTTGAACCATCGTCATAGCCTTATACTTGCCTAAATCAATACCAAACAGCGTATGAATGCATACAAAGGCATTGGGTACAAATCAATATAACAGCAACTTGTTTAATCTAAGCTAGGTAATTGAAACCAAATGTAACAACACTCCTCAAACATCACATTTTCTTAATGTCTCAGACTAGTAAATTATACAAATCTGGGATTCCTCAAAATCACCAACACGATTTCGAATTGGCAAGCATAGTGAATAACTAACAGTTCCAAAATCACAAACAATATTTCGAAATGCCAAGCACAATGAATAACCAATAGCCCCAAAATCACAAATAAGATTTCAAAATGCCAAACCCTAGAGCACTATCGTAAGGACGCGGGATCAAAAATCAAATATTTCAGTGGCCAAAGTTAGACCCAAAGGTAAGGAGATAAAATACAAAATAATATGCATCAGATTTAGCCATGGGAGATGCAAAATCATGTGGCGGAGATAACAGAATCCAGCCATGGGAGGGGGGTTTCAGTGAATAAAATCAAAGTGGAAGAGTGAGAAATACAAACATATATTTGGGCTGATGAAGTGAAACCACCGTCAATGGTGGCTACAGTGTGAAAGAGAGAAACATCGAAGAGGGCAACAGAGAGTAGAGAGATAGGAACATGCGTGACCAATAATACACTGAAAGTGATGGGAGAAACCTTTTGGAGATGTACAGTGGTTTCCTATATATGGTGAATCACTGTAGCTCCCTTAAATCAAAATCTTAAAATAGAGAATAAGATGGGTGAGGGTTTTTCAACTCCTCTCTAAATTTTTCTCCATAATTTGAAGATAACATTAGAATAAGGCACCGGATGAAAATATTCTAACAAGAGTTGCATGGGGGAGATCAGCAAGATAAGTGCTAACTGTTTGAAGCGGCTCATGTTTTATTATTTTTTCAGTAATCAACGTGGTCGAAATGCTATCGTGGATCACCTAGGAAACGCGTCAAAAACCTAAAAAAAATAAAAATAAAACAACAGTGGAGCCTAAAATACATGGGACAGATTTCCCCAATCTCATTAGACAAAGACCTTCCCCCTCCGGACCAGCCACAGGTGCCACCTCTCTTATTATAATATTGGAGTATAATTAATAGTGGATATTGCTTTATATTTATATAATATTTTATTTATTTATTATTATTATTATTATTATTATGGAGCATAGCATCATAGCAATGACATTCCACTGAAGAGTGAAGTGGTGGTGTAGAGGAGGTCCTACAGTCTTAAAATACACCCAAGAAAAAAAAATCACATGGTTCCTGAGCTGTGTTATTTCATGCGTGATGGGGCCCTCTTCGAGTCATTGGGATTCGTCGTCCTACCATCATAATGTGTGCCAGAGCACCACCATATTGGTGCTGCTGTGATCCTTGAGTAGCACCGCTCAACTGCTAGTTAGTTTTTTTTTTTTTTTTTTGGCTATTCATATTTTGTTAATATATTTAAATATTTTTAAAAAATAAAAAATTAATTAGTATATTTAAAATAATTTTCTCAATTATTAAGTAAAAAAAAAATTTCCGGTACAATTGAGCGGTAACTTTAGAGGCAAAATAGCTTTTCTGATCCGTCTTAAAAAGGCCAAACACAAGGACACATCACACGATAAAGAATATATATATATAAAGCGATGCATTGGGATATCAACACGTGTCCCCTCCCACGTGCACTCTGCAGCCCCCATGATTGGTCCCCACCCAAAAGAGATGCCTTTGACCCCCACATACAGTGTGGTGGGCCCTTCTATCCTTTCCATTATTGCCATGTCTGGGCCCCACTTCCTCTCCGAGTTGCTCTCGCATCGCGACACGCGTCTAGTGAATCCCCAAAAAAAGTGCAAGAGTTTTCCGGTGGGCCCCACTCACCGATCCCTCATGTTAATCCATTCATTATTATAATAATAGTAGTAACCTATTACTCATTTATTAATTTTTTATTTTTTTATTTTTTTTAATAGTTAATGAAATAATTATTAATAAAATTATATATTTTTTAAATTTATTTTAATGGATAAAGATGTTAAAAAAGTACTTAAGAAAAATAAAAAATAAATATATATATTATAAATAGTAAATAAATAGTACATACTTAATAATCATACCACTATCCTTATCATTATTGAGTTGCGTTGACTTTATATTAATCGAAACTTATCGACTTAAGACTAGTTTAGATAATGAGATAGTTTTAAATAGATTAAATAAAATTTTATTTTTTAATATTATTTATTATTTTAAAATTTAAAAAAATTAAATTATTTATTATATTTTATTTAAAATTTTAAAAAAATTATATTAAAATAAGGTGAGATAATTTTATATCCAAATGATTTATTTATTTTCATTAGTACATTCCATCTATGATAAAAAAAAATATTAGAATTTATAAAAAAAAATATTATAAATAAACATACTTAATATTATATATAATATAATTTTATATCTCTTTGTCCTTCACACGCATTAGCTTTGTAAGATATTCAGTGAATATTTTATCTCATTTTATTTAATTATTATAATATTTTTTAAATATTTATAAAATATAATAAATAATTTAATTTTTTTAAATTTTAATTTAAATTTAAATTTTCTAAATTTTAAAAAATAATAATATTTCATTCAATTTTTAATTTTTATTTAACATCAATTCATCTTTTCTACTACCTAAACAACTGATAAAAGGAAACAAAAATGCCATCTCAGGTAGGGCCAGGCATAGAATACAGAGTGGTGACGGGACCCAATGGCCCACCACTTCCATTTCAATATTTATTACATTATTTTATTTAAATAATGGAATGTGTATTAAAAAAACATATCCAACGTATATGTAATAAAAAATTAAAAAAATTAAAGAACAAGTGGCAGTTTGTTTTATTTTACGTGGGCTGTTTCCCATCCTGAAATCTTGAGAGGCGTCCCAGAGGCGAAGGGTCACTGCTCACGTGGGCTCTGTAATCTTACGATGCAGCCAATCATAGCAGCGCGTGCACTGTGGTTTTGGACTGTTTAGACCAATCCGAGACTACGCCTGGAAAACCTACCAAACACATACCTGGAACGGCATCGAGACTCCCAATTTACATTGGCATGGACCCCAAATCCCTCTAATTCCTATAATTTTGAGCGACAATACACGTCATTCCTGTAATTCTGGTCTCTCTCACTCTTTGGCATGCACCACGCACCAAATAAAATTACATGGATCCTTCCCCAATTGGTCCTTATATCATGTTGCATAGCTTAATTTCTTTACCTTTGCTGTAATCTTGTTTTCATTTAAGTGGCCTTCTTCATGGATTCTCAACTTCGACAGAAATTTTTTTTTAAAATGTTGCTTATACAGTGACTTCTTTATTCTAATCGATTTTTATATAGAGTTTAGTTAGAGGACAATATTTTTTTATATATATAGAGAGAGATTCGATCATAATTTTTTTAGTAAAAAATCAAAAAGTTATCAATTGATTCAAAAGATCTTGACAGATACAAGACAATATTAACTATGATGAGTTTGAATATACGAGAATTATTTGAGTATAGTGATTTTAGCCACCAATGCTTTGAGATTATAATTTTCTAAAATTTGTTACCAGATTTAAGTATCTAGAAAGATAGAGACACGTAAAATCTAGCATCTATTTGTACGTGTTTTGAATTATTTCAACGTCTATAAACATCACTAGATATTGACTATTATTATTATTTCTTTTTTGAAAAATAATTAACATATATCAAGCACATAATTTTAATCTTTTCTTTGGTTAGGAAAACCACAACCAAAAAAACAAAAACAAAAAAGGGGATAGAAATTAATAGAAAAGATAGAATCCAAGAGAAATCTTGTGAAGCCACTATCTAAAAGCTAAAGCTAAAAGCCACCTCTGAACAAAGAAAACGGATAAGGCGGTGGCGGACTCGCCTCCACCCCAGCCGCCATTTCTGTGAAAAGGCTTACTTGGCCACTGCTCCCATTTCCATAACCCGACATATTACTTTCCAGCGGAGACACCGCCGTACTATTTCCAATTCCTGTAGTAGTGGCCGTTGGCGCCGACAAAAGGGGGCTATCAATGGCGATGCAACCAAAACGTTCTTGGGCAATCGAATAAGAACCCATCACCTGCCTTTGGCTAAACCATCCCGGAGTCGGGTTATCCGGCGACGATTGAAAATTATCGATTTCGAAACCAGTCTCCGGCGACGACGAATTTACGCCTTGAGTTGTTCCCTCTTCTTCGTCCTCAGTCTTTATCGAAGAAGACGACGACGCCGTAGGTATCATTAGCCGCCGCTTCTTCTCGCTCATAAGTCTCCAGGTCCGTTCTTTCTGGAGCATTAGGCGGGGTATAATATCTGGGTCTTCCACGACTTTGTGCAAGAACGCCATCATTTGCTCCGGCCTTCTCTCCGTCGCCTCCAAACGCCTGTTCATGCCACGAAGCTCTTCGTCCAGCGCCTTCTGCTCCTCCTTCAACCTCGCTATTTCCATAACCAGTTCCTCTTCATCATCTACATCTTCGTGTTTTGACACTTGCGTATTCGAATTCCGACTCTGCCTCCTCCGCACGATGTTCCTTAACAAGTGCTTCTGGCCTCGGAGAAACCACTCGTTCGCGAATTCCCATCTATCAGGATCCACCTTTCTGAATCCCTGATCATTTACAGAACACAAGAGAATAGTTTTCCATCACGGTCTTGTAAGAAACCAAACACAAAGAGACAAAGATTTGCTACAGTTTTGTTTTGTTTTTGTTTTTCTACTCACATAGGTATTGAGCTGTCGGACGAAACTGGAGAAGTTGTTGTGCTTGAAATACGCAGGTAAGATCCTCTGCGAGAAGTCCAAGGGATCGATGACGATGAAGCTGTTGTTGGCTCTTCCCCAGGTGATCAAACTATCCGTCGTCGGATCGTTGATCATCTGATAAGTCTTCATAATGAACGGCGCGATGACGTTGTTCGCCTCCATTCCATAAACAGCGAGCATACTATTTCTTAGATGGAACTGAGGAGTGAGTGTGCGAGGACTGACGAGGGCATCTGCCAAGAGAAACCGTGAAAAATGGATGAGGCAGCACCGTAATATATAAAAAGGACGCACGTACAGTAACACTAGATGACGTGGCGGCCATCCAGGGCGGTTTTGATATTTTCCTTAGGTCACGGGATGGGACCCACGTGGCTCCACTTTTTTATCATCTTTATGCGACAGGTCATCACCCCCGAGCGATTAGATATTTCAATTTTCCTAGACGGGACCTTCTCCCACGCGCATATACAGAGCGTGTGAGATGAGCGGTACGCTTGCAAACAATTGTCGCTTTTGGCTAAACGACAGAGCGGGTTTTCATTGAGAACACAAAAATAAATAAAAATAAAAAAGATTCGCACATTTGAAAGGGGAATGGAACTTTTTTTTTGTCAACTTTCTTTTTCGAAATCACCTTTCTGTTTTTGTCAAACTTTATATTTCGCAATCAGCTTGTTGCCTATAGTTCAAAACATTTAAAAAAATAATTATATTTCTAGTTAAAATCATGTTTTGACATACATTTGGTAGGGATTTTGATAATAATATGCTTATTATGTTAATAAATCATAGCATAAAAAGCATAAGATGAACAAACTTACATTCTTTAATATTAGTAGAGTCAATTTCATATCATTGCGATCGAGTGGCAAGATTAATAGTCTGAAACTACTATTTATTTTTAAAAATTAAACAAATAAAAAGAGCTAAATTTTAGTATTTATTTTATGAGAAATACTAGTATGTCGTCTGAATTTGCTTCCTTACTTTGATCGCTCATATTTTTTATTTTTTGAATTGATGATTAAAAAAGTTACTTTTAGTATATTAGTGTATTTTTTTTATTTTTTAAAAATATTTAAATATGTTAAAAAATATAAAAAGAAAAAGGAAGAAAAAATAAAAAGATAAATTTGTGTTAGATGGCATATTTAGTAGTCATTATTGAGCTACAGCCTAGTACTATTCTTATTTAATATTTTAACATACTCTCTTACGTGTGAGTTAAACTCTCTCTCAATAGATGATCTAACGTGTGAAATATTCAATTATATTTTCATTTTTGTCTTGCCTATAGATACTTCACTTTCGTGAAAAGTCTCTCGTATGCATGCTGCTTCAGGAGTTTTCGAGGTTTTTCTTGCCTCCCAAGCAGTGTGTTAAGACTTGAGCGGACAAGTTGCACATAGTAGAAAAGAGAGTGAAGGGGATCCAAGATTTATAAAACATTATATTATAATAATAAAAACAAGCGTATCAGAGAGTGCCAAATAGGGATGGAAAAGTAGAATGGCTTAGATTCAGCTGCTCGGTATCGGGATTCGGGACATTGCTTTTGTGCCAAGGCTGCTCGTGCGTTGGCGCATTATCCAATATTGTACGATTATATAAAATAATTTTATAAATTAACATTATTTAATATGATTGTTAGATTATAAAATTATTTTTATTATAAAATAAATTTAAAATAAAATTATATTAATTTATATAATTATTTTTATATAATTTATTTGTATATATAACAGTATTCAATAATAAAATATAAAAATAATATTAGAATGTTATCCAATAATAACCATTAGCCTGTCGGTTAATATAAATTTATCTATTTTTATTTTAAGGATATTTAAATATTTTTAAAAATTAAAAAATATACTAATACATTAAAAGTTATTTTCTTAATTATAAAATAAAATACATAAACGATCAAAGTGAATAAATAAATTCAGACGGCATATTAACATTTTTCTCAATATAAATGAGAGAAATCATTTATAACAATTGTTTCGTATATTTTATTTTTAAAAATTAAGAAAAAGTTGAGATTCATATAAAAAAATCAATATTTTATGATAGATTTTAGTTTATTTTTAAATGGAGTTTGCAAAATTGCATACTTTAAAACTGCTTATAGAATTAATCTAAAAATTAATATTAGCTATTATCCTTTCAGTATTTTCTTAAGATAAGTGTTAATATCCAAAATCTTGTAAAAGTGAAGTTATTAATTGACGTGAAATGCTAGATTTAGTTTATAAGTTAATTAGAAGAGTTTTATAATTTGACATCGCACATTAACTTATTAAATCACATTAATTTGTAATTTTATTTTTATAAATTTTTATATAGATTATATATTTTTATTTTTTAACATAATATCAAAGACCATAAATAAATAAATAAGTATTATTTATTAATTTTTAGAAAATAATGTTAAACGATCGGTAAATGAGTTAGAAATAACAAAATAATTTTTAAATATTAATGTCGAAAAAAGTGATAAAAATTTTTAAATCTTACAAATCATAAATATTACACCTGTTATATATATATATATATACACACACATATATAAATTTATATATATATATATATATATATTCATTGCATGCACTTAGATCTGTTGGACACGTGTAGGGCTGAAGTTGGAGAGTGGTGTTAGGAGCGTAGGGGAGCAGTTTGATATCGAGTAATTTTACTCTCAGATCTATGCTTGGTTCTCTGCTCCTTATAGGCTCTTATCATGACAACCCTGTCGGTTGATTTTGAGTAATAAAAGAATTCTTACATCAAATAAATAATAATTTTATTCTTAATTAAATAAAATAATTCTTTCAAGATCTCGTGGCTGAACTTTCAACAAGAGGTATTAGAACACGTATCACGCATTATGGAAAATGCTATTTTATCTATTTAATTTATTCTTTCATTTTGATATTTTATATTTTATATTTTTATTTTTATTTAATAGTTAAGAAAGTGACTAGAACAAGTTTGGATGTCAAAGAATTCTCAACTATTCTGAATAGTTCTCATACGGATGAGAGTTGTCTTCCATCCAAATGAATTTGAAATATTTTCAAATACTTTCATCTATGTGACACAAAGCAAAGCAAGACTGTTCGTTGAAAGGACATGCAAAGCAAGACTACAGTCTGACATCCCTATATATATATATTTTTATATTTTATTATTATATATAAAATAAAATCACTATAATATTTATTAATATTATATATAAATAAAATAAAATTATTATAATATTTATCAACTATTATATATAAATAAAAAAATAAAATCACTATAATATTTATCACTATTATATATAAAAATAAAATCATCATTTCATCATAAAAAAAAAAACAATCATTAATGGGACCCACACCTTTTCAAATCAAAATCTAAAAGTCAACAACTCAACATATTTTATACATCCAAACAACTCAAATTACTCTCAATGGGCTTACAAACTTACTCTAATCTCTACTTATAATATTCACAACACTTCTCAACAAATATTTTAAAAAAATAAAAATTATAAATAAATATAAAAAAAATAAAAAAAACTAATTTAAACTAACGATCAATTGGAGCGGTGCTACTCGAGTGGCAGAGTAGCACCGCTCTTTTAATATTAAACATCTCATACATTTAAATATATTCTTACTTGTAAATTATTAATCTTTTATTCAATAAATAATTCAACTATTTTTTTTTATTCAAATCATGGTTAAAACACTTTTCAATTTTATAGCTTCTTTTCATTTAAATCGATATTATTGGATAAATTTTAAATTGGCTATGTTAAAATTTCAATGTCAAGTTTTATGAGTGTGAAAGTTTAGAAATGTCTAAAAGATTGAATTAAGGTGTCGTTTGGATAGTGAATTTAAATTAGATGAGTTGAGATGAAAGTTGAAAGTTGAATAAAATATTATTAGAATATTATTTTTTTAATATTATTATTTTTTTGAGATTTGAAAAAGTTGAATTATTTATTATATTTTGTGTAAAAATTTGAAAAAGTTATAATAGTAAAATGAGATGAAATAAAACAATTTTTATATCTAAATGAGACCTAAATAAATAATTCGAGAGTTAAATCTTTTAAAAAAGATCACGGAATAAGATTTCAATAAAAAATATTAATAAGATGTGGGCGAATATTATCTTTATCCTTTTTTGTCATCATTAGAGAAAAAAGGAGAACCACTACTTGCCCAAATCAGAAATGGGGTTCTTAATTTGATTAAATATCCATTAAAAAAATTTTATGCACTTGAACCACATTATGTGCAACAAAAGTGCAAAAGGGGCCATGCAATCTAATCCACAAAAACTTATACAGCACAAGGTGATAAAACATACATTTCTTTGTTCACCAATAATGAAAAAACACTTTTATCATTTTTCAAGAGGAAACTTGACAACAATTTTGTGTTCGAGGGAACAAAAGAAATCCTCCATATATCACACAAACTTGATAATAATTTATTCCAATCTTTATTTTTTTTACTTGAAATGGGTAATATCTACTTAGAATGTTTAATGTTCTTATTTTTTATTCTTTATCTTAAATCTTGTCATCTTATGTGTCGTTTGGTTACACAGATCATTTCGTTTTATTTAATCATAATAATTTTTTCAAACTCCAGTATAAAATATAATAAACAATTCAATTTTTTTAAATCTTAAAAAAATATTTTAATAATATTTTATTCAACTTTCATCTCATCTGTGTAACAAAACGAGACCTTAGTCATACTTATTGAAATAACACTTTTTTTTTTTTTTGTGGCTTCATATATCAACTACATAAATAACAATTAGTACTTAAACCATGTCACACAACATGTGTAATTGGAAACGGCAAAGCTTAAGTTGAAGAACACCATATTTCTTTTAAATGATCAGATCATAACGTGAGCAATATAAATGCTTCATATTTTATGCTAAATAGATACTGGTGAGAAGAGATGAGTTCGTTTCTTATAACTTATAACTTCATATCATATTTAGATTTCTCGAGAAATCGAAACTTATAACTTCAAACCTACAATTAGGTGTGGCCTTGCATTGATAGTCAATGATATCAGATAGAGGGAGATTTGTCCCTTCTTTCAGATCATCCCCAATCAATATATATATGCAACAAATTAGACCCATTATAATATATTTGACTCTTTTTGTTTGTATTTGTCACACATATCTAGCTTTAATTAACCAAGATATGGTAGATTTAGAAAGAAATATTATTTTATACAATGTATAGCTAATTAAGCTAATTGTAATCATCATGCTTACGTAGGCTTGCATGAGATACATCGAGAAACATCTTGCTCTTCATGTCACAGTCATGCTATTATGCTGACAGTGGTGAATTATAAAGGACTACTAAGATCAGTGCCTAATTAATTAATGGTTGGCCAAGCAATTTGAATTGAAGCTGCTTATATATTATTGGTTTGTTTTCTTAAGGTCTAAGTTTGATAGACCAACTCCAAAATAATATAATAACATATATTAGATTTATGTTTATAATTCAAGAGAAACGATAATTGCAGTCGTGAGTGTGTAAGAGCAACGCAATCATTTTGAAAAAAGTAAATAAATACGGATCTGAAAATAATAATAAATTTTTAATAGTAAATTTTATTATTTTTTTAAAATAATTACACAATACTTACATACTCATATATACACAATATACATCGCAAAATATTATTAGCTGGAATGTGAGGAAGCTAGTAGCAGTTAAATATAACGATTAAGGTCGGTCATAATTTAATTATATTAAATAACGTGACAAAAATGATAAAATTGAAAATAAATAATAAAGAAAAACAACATCATTTTCTATTAATTTATATTTGACTAACAACCGACTTAGGGTATTGAAAATTATACAAATTGTCACATCTAAAGTGCCCTGTATTGTGGGTAAACCGTGATCAATATTAAATACAAATTGGTGGGTCATCTTTATAATTGTGATTAGATGGAGACAATGTTAAAAATGGTGATGAGAAAGCATACAGTTTTTAAGGGGGGAAGAAAAAGAAAAGGTAATGATAGAGACATGCTGGGGTTGAGACAAAGATTATAATGTTATGATCACGTACAATTACAGGGGAGATTATAAGGTGTCTAATCACACGGCCAAGTGGTTAGGGAGTTGTTTGTAGCCTGTTGAACTTAAGCCGACCAATCTTTAATAGCTAGAAGAATCCTGGCGGCCTGATTCTTCATTCCAATCAAAGATTCTCATCTAATCAAGAAGAGTGTAGCAATTAGCACTCTTTCTTTTTGGCTTTTAGGATTGCCACGTCATTATTTCAATTCATTTTATTTTATTATTATAATTATTTTAATTTTTAATAAAAAGTATTATAAATAATTTATTTTTTTAAAATTTTAAAATAATAATAATATAAAAAAATAATAATATTTTATTCATCTTAAATTATCTTATTTTATTTCATCTCACGATCTAAATAAGTCTTTAATTTATTATATTAATTCTTTTCTTCATTTGTGAATTATAATTATGGTATTGGTATATGAATGATCATTAGTTAACTCTTTGCTAGCAACAATTAACACAAAGGATGCAAACATTATTCAAAATAAATGAATGTAAAATGTTTGTAAATAATGTGACATATTTTAAAAGAGTTTTATAAGTCAACTACTTAAATAATAGTCGGTTGGTATATGCCACATAGAATCATGTGTGATTGAGAGAAATAAAACCTATGATAAAGATTGAAATTAATATTTTTCCTAATTAAATATCTTCTTTGGGATATTGACAAGAATTATCTAAACTCTAGATTGGCTCTGTTTGGACAGTGAAATTGTTTTATCTCATCTTATCTCATCATTACAACTTTCTTAAATTTTTACATAAAATATAATAAACAATTCAGTTTTTTCAAATCTTAAAATAATAATAATATTAAAAAATAACATTTTAATAATATTATATTCAACTTTCAACTTATATTTAAAAGCATCTCATCTTATCTCATCTCATCTCACTATCCAAACAGAACGTTAATATGATTATCCGCGGGCTTAACTTTATTGCTTGCCCCTCAGGCCCAGTTACCTGATATATAAGACGATGAGTTTCTTCAAAGTTCAAACCCCATATTTTTTAACAGATGAGTTTCATGGTTTAAAGGTTTAATTAATTAGGCATTGGAGCTAACTGCAACTGTCCTAACATGAGGGTCTTATTTGTACAACCTGATTGCGAAGTTTAACTTTTTATAAATGTGGGAATCTTCAATTATTAATTGTAATAAATCATATAGCCAAAAAGAAAAGGAGAACGAAGCATTATAGATAAAAGAGTATAAAATTTTGTGAACTTTCAATATTACTAATTCTTTTACACTTAAATGATCATTATCATTTAATACTATAGAAAAATGTTTTAGTCGCGAAAATGTTCTATAAAAATAAACTCATAAAATGATGTAGCTTAATATGGTACGTTAGATTATAAAATTATTTTTTATTGTAAAATAGATATAACATACCATACAAAGTCATGTCAGTTTATGAATTTACTTTTTTGAGAAGTTTTTGTAACTATATTTCTCTTTAATATAATATTAGATGATGTGTCTCGTTAGGAACAAAACACTTCCAAAATTATAACAATATTATAGATTGGCCACCATAGTACATACACTCGAGGGAATTCGGGTTTAAGCAGACTATAGTCCTGTTTCACTTTAGAAAGCATGTGCATCTCTCTCTCTCTCTCTCTATATATATATATATATAATCCGGCCAAATGGACGGTGGATATCAGGTTGCTTCTTCGATCTGTTGTCTTTCTTTATGGCAAAAATTGGAAAGAGATGGGCTGTCAGTTTAGATACATTATTACTTGGGGTTCGGTTTAGGGCGTTGGGCCTTGTGTGTTTGGAAACAACAAACATCGGATGCTCAAAGTGGTGCATTAGTGGCAGTGAAGTTGTCAATGTTGTTTTGCATAGACATGACATGGTCATGTGCTTAAGTACTTTCATTGATGTGGATTCAACCAGGCCATTTCAAAATCGACGGCAGCATATGAATACAATATTGACTCTTTAAGCCATTGAACATCTCCAACTCTTCTAATGCTTGGAGTTTGCCGGGTGGGTCCTATTTTCCTTTTGTTTTGGAGGATTTTGATTGGAGCAGAGTAAACACTACTTGTAAAGGAGATGATGATAAAAAAGTTGAATTATTTGTGTCATCTGCCCAACTTGGCATGAACAACGTACTCCTCAAATGAACATCCAATGCCACGAATGTGAAAAGTACAAATTTTTATTGGTTGACCGAGATTGACATCTTGCTTTTGGGTCCCACCGTGCCAACAGGTGGCACAAGGGCTGAGCAGTGAGCAGCCAAGAGCAACCAAGTGTTTTTTCTCTACCTAAGAGCGTTAGTATTGATCTATACATATGCATATATAAAATTACCTCTTTTATATAACCACTTTGTCATTTAAGCAAAACTCTCACATTGGCTTATACATATTTGAGATCAAATAATAATAAAATATTATATTATTATTATTATTATTAATAAAATCAAAATTTTTTATATATATTTTGTAATTAACATTCACTACATATATTTGACATTAATAATATAAATACAATAATAAAAAATATAATCTTTTTTATATATTATATTAAAAATATAATAAAATGAAAAAAATATATATAATATATTATAAAAATAAAATGAATGTATATAAGAAGATTTGTTGTGTTGTTTAGGGAGAGAGAAGAGGAAAAAATGAGAGAGAAAGAGTGGAAGGAGAGAGAAATAACAATTAAAATATGTTTGATGGAGTGAACAATAAACAATGATTTTAGGATCATTGGTTTATGCATATGCATAAATGAGGAGAGGGCTGGTGGGTTTCTTAATAAACATCTCATTACAACAACTATAACGAAAAGATAAAAAAAAAAAAAAGGTTTTAGGATCAAATATTTGGTCCCCACCCATAACTTGCAAAGATAGCATTGTCTTAAATAATGGTTTCTTGCCGTTCGCACAGCTAGCCACTGTGAAGCTGAAGGTACACTGCGGTTTGTTGTCTTGAGATGTTTTCTAAAAAGATCCGTATTTCTTTCCTTAAGATCGATTAGGTAAAGCAGAAACATAGTAGGAAGACTGGCATCGGATGGACTGAATTGTGGCGGACCAAGTTTCTTCACGCGCCAGTGTTTGTGAGATGGGGTTGGGTAGATCTAAAAGATCTTAAGGTGGAGAATCTACTGGTGTGGCGTGTGACGGCCACGTGCCGAACAAGCCGCTCATGATTGTCATGGGCCGAGATTTTCGCTATGGTTCCGCTTTGTCCTAATAGATTGGTGACTGGGGAGTTGTGTGGTGGGGCGCATGTAGATAGTCGGTTATTGGGGTGCAGTAGATCTGACCAAAATCGAATTGGTGAAAATGAGAGATAAAAAATACTAGCATAAAAATATATACATAGATTGGTACTAAAAAAAGAACGTAATGGCCTCTTCGATAAAAACATTCAAAAAAGATGAATAGCTTTTCTAAAAGAGGGCTGCTATAGGGAAGCCCCCTATATAGCATGAAATGCACAAATAGTGTCAAGGTGGATAAGTACAGGAAAGAAAATAAAAAAAAAATAAAACAAAACAATTAAAAAGGCAAAACAGCACAGAAGCTTCTATACTTACTTTTCTCCCTCCTTTTTGCTTTTCTCCCTCTTTGTATCGCTGGGTTCATCTCCCGCACAGCTTCACAAAAATAGACAAATAAAACTTCTCTTATTTTGCTCTAATGTCGATTCGTCCATCCACAACATTGCAACATTTCTCTTCTCTTGGGTAAAATACGTGTGTAAGTGATTGGTAAATATTTTTGTTTTTAAGATTTGAGATTATCCTCTTTGCATTTTTTCTTCACTTGTATATGTACTTGGTAATTTTTAACTAAATTGATAGCATCCATTTTATCTTCATTTGTATGTGTATACTTTCATCCTTCTACAACTTAGAAAAATTTGAAAAAAAAAAAATGCAAAGCAGCAGCCATGGCCAAGATTTGCAGTGTTTTTTTTCTTAAAGAAATCATTTTTATGTACATCCTCAAATTTTTCTTAAAGATTTGCATTATTGAATAAAAGTCATGCGCACAGGAAGACAAAACAAGAAAATGAACTGAATTATTATCAAAATGATTAAACTCCACCTCCTTATTTTTTTCAAAATACTGTTTCCTGATCTTTTTAGTCAAGTAGTTAGAGACATAGAAACAAACCCACACAGGGAAACACATGATGTTGATATAAGACCTTAGGGATGAGGGCTATATAGATTGTTGGTTATCTAATTGTATGAAATAAATTACTAGAGTAGTGAGGGGGAGTATTTTTGGTTGAATAGCTCGATGGGCGAAGAGAATGACTTGTCAAACATACCCTTGACGGATTGTTCAAGCTCTATGAAGGTGATGGCTTAGTTTAGATTTCTTTAGTGAACCTAAGTTTTGTTATTGTTGGAAAATTGAAACTAATGCTTTTTTCTTGTGCTTTTTATTTCCGCTTATCATGATGCAATGTCAACACAATTTGTTCCACCATATGTTAGGACACAACCTCCATACGCTCCACCAACCCCTAATGCCAATCCAAATCTCTATCCTTCCCCTCCAAATCCTAATGTCCATCCAAATCTCCATCCTCATCCAAGTCTCCATCCTTCGCCTCCAAACCCATACACTAATCAAAATTTCTACACGCAAACAAATTCTTATGCTCTGCCTTCAAACCCATGTGCTACTTCTACAAATCATAATACTCCTTCCATAAGCACACATTACCCCTATATATGCGGTTGTCAGGTGAATATAATACCTACTTTTATATCATACTTTATGTATAAAGTTAATTAACTTATTACCTTCCGCCCTTTTTGTAGCCCCCAATTATCCAACCATTTGAGTCATATAGCATGGGTACATCAAGAGAAGTTGAGGAATTTGCTAAAAGTGAGTGTGGTGAATCTTCAAAAATAATTATTGAAAGTGTGACTACGGAGCTCCCTGCAAATAAAGAAGGTACAAGTTTGCACTCAAACGAGCATGATATTGAGCAAGTGGATTGCACTATTCAAATTGGTGAGTTAAATGTAAGAATTCAAATTTAATAAATTGTGGATTGAATGCTTGGTTGTTTAACTATATATGGTTGTTATGTAATGATAAAAGAAGATTGCAAGATGAAGGCTACGTTGGGTATCAATGAGGATGGTAGTGCGATAAATCATGAACCTGCACCTGTTGTGAACCCAAGTTTGGGATGACTTTCAAGGATGAAGCCACACTAAGTGCATATTACAAGCAGTATGCAAAACAAGAGAGATTTGGGGTGAGGACACAAAGGACTAAACGAGAGTCAAATGAGACAATGAAGTATATTACACTTGGTTGTTCAAGGGGTGGAAAGCATACAAGTAGTAGTAGTAATGTATCGAAACCACGTCCAACAACAAAGACAGAAAGTAAGGTGAAAATCAATGCTCGGCTCGATAATGGTGAATGGTGTCTGACTAGTGTAGAACTTACCCACCATCATGGATTGAACTCATTAGTGTCTAGATATTTTAGATGCCATCAAAACATAGACTCACTTGCCAAATGAAAGCTAGAATTGAATGACAGAGCTGGAATAAGGATGAATAAGAATGATTATTCATTTGTTGTTGAAGCAGGAGCCTTTAACAACCTATAGTTCATACAAAAAGATCGTAGAAATTTCACTGACAAGGCAAGACACATTCGCCTTGGAAAAAGAGGTGGCATGGCACTTTTAGAATATTTTGAGAGGATGCATGATATGAATCATGACTTTTGCTCCATTATGGACTTGGATGAGGAGGAATCTAGATTAAGAAATGTATTTTTGGCTGATGCACGTAATAGAGCATCGTACCTATATTTTGGAGATCTCGTAACATTTGATACGACTTATTTTACTAATAGGTATGGGATGCCATTTGCACATTTTGTCGGTGTAAATCATCATGGTCAATCCATACTTCTAATAGCATGGTTGATATCTAGTGAAGACATGATTACGCCCAAAGAATAACGCAGTAGTTGTAGCACAGCTTTGGGGTGCCGATTCTTCAGAGAGACATATTAAAGAAAACACAACAAATAATAAAAAGAATTAAAGGAAAATATTTAATGATCAATAAGAAAGAATTGGTTTTAATGTGATTTAGCAAGTACAATTACAAGGATAAAAATAAGGATCACTCAAATTATAAATAGTAAAGCATTAGGAATTCCTTGCACAAATCGGGTATTTATGTTTATTCTTGATTCAGTAAATTACTCAATTGTGGATTCATCTCCAGACTCCTCAATTGGAGGATATAAAATTACAAACCATCCTTATTGACAAAACCCAGCGACGATAATATACCCAGGGGTAATACTGCAGCAAAGAATTAAATCAATAAAGACAATGAATTAATCCAAACATAATCAAGAATCTTAACCATTCTATAGAAAAAGTATGACTAAATCTATGAAAGGAATCAATTCCAAAATTATTTGGAAATAAGAAAATACTATTGATAATTAGAGAATAATAAATAAGAGTTTGCATTAATAAAGAACAATCACATGAATAAAAAATAAACTAAAAACACCCTCAATTGTGCAAGTTCATCCCTAACTTTACTTGGATTTAGCTGTCCACAAGCACAGTAAAATTCTCTCAAGAACCGAACTGTCTATCCGAAGTAATGTGTCATTCACTTCCCGATGTCAGTCCTTTAAATAGAGCTTCATTTCTTCTTCTTTCTTCCGATGTGTACTTCTTCTTCATTTCTTTATGTCACCTGCCCAAACTTTGTCTGCCAACATACATTTATTAATTTGCCGAACTCCTCTCTTTTTCCAGCATTCAATCCTTCCGTCCACTTCTTTCTTTCTTTTTATTATCTTTCTTTCTTTTCATCCTTCCAGCGTGATTCCACTAGCTTTCATCTCGCACCTTCCTAGCCTTTTCTTTCTTGCAGTGCATTCCTTCAATTCTTCACGTTAGTCCAGACCGAAAAGGAAACAACCCATGTGCAAACCATTTTATTTATTTATTTTTTCTTCTCTACTGCGTTTCGTCCGAAGCTTTTCTTTTCATTTCTTTCTCTCACAGCTTTTATTCTTTGTCTACTCACCTTCGTTTTCACTCTATTTTATTTTTTCTTTTTCGGTGTAATGGAAATGAGAGAACCCGAGAGGTAGTTGGGCAGACGTGGCTTGCTTGGGTGGAGTTGTTACGCACAGTGGATGTGCGGAGGAGCACTACAGCGTGGAGGTGCTGCTGGATGTGGAGAGGCGGTTCATGGCCATGCTCTTGGTGTTTCTATGGAGGTGCGGTAGTGTAGAGGATGGCTGAGCAATGGTGTTTGCCACTAGGTGGTTCTGAGGGGCAAGAATTAACTTCCTTTGTTTTAACTTTATAAAACAGAGGATGCTTGTTGTCAGTTGTCACATGGAGGTGAGTGGAGGCTGGAGGAACGTGCATGGCTAGTGCTGCCGCTGGATAGTGGCTGCATGATGCAAGGTAGTTCATGGCAATGGCTCGCAGTTGGCTCCATGTTGTGCTGCTGTGTATGCGGTGCAGCGGATATTTTTGGTTGGAAGAAAAAGACTGCAACGTGAGTGGAGGACGTGCGCTGTGGAGGTGTAGCAGCTAGAGACTGAGTTACAGTAATGGAGAGGTGGTTTTCTTGGCCGCAGGGAGAGTGCTGCAGGTGCAACACATGCATGGTGGAGGTGCTGTTGCTGGAGGCCGTGTATGAGCTGCAGTGGTGGCCTGTCCAGGTTGCAAAGTGGCAGCGTGGTTGGTCTGTGCTGGAGGTTGAAGACGTGCGATGGTGTTCCGCAGGAAGGAGGCGCTTGGTTGTGGTTGTAGTTGCAATGTGCTGCTGTGCATGCGGCGTGGAAGAGTTGCAGCAGTGCGCGAAGATGAAGATGACCAAAACGACATGTACTTTTGGTCTATGGACAAAACTACATGTTGTTTAGGACAAGCTGTAAAATAAAAATAATAAAATAAAATAAAACTTAGACAAGCAAAATAAATAATAAATAATCAAAGAAATAAAAATAAAATTAGAAAAAGAAAATAAATAATTAATTAAAGATAAAATAAAACTATATTAAAAGTGTGTTTTGCATGTGAATAAATATTGTCCAATTAAATCTCAAGTTATAAAATTAAGCATAAACTATGATTTTAATCAATTTAAATCACAACTTGGATTTATTCCTTTTAACCATTTTTCCATCTAAAACCAATGATAAAATAATAAAATAATTAAAAATATATTGATTTTAAATGTATAAAATATACAATAATGTAGCTCAATCAAGACACACATACCTTTATATAGTTGTTTTGAGCGTGGTTAAAATGTATGAATTGCTGAGCACCAATTGCAATCATAACATATCAGGACCGTGCAATGAAGAGTGCGAGTGCAATTGTCTTTCTAGAAACAAGACATAGATATTGTCTATAACACATATTAAAAAAAACTCCCAAAAAAGCTTAGCTCACATTCAATGTATAATTGAGGTCTAAAATCCTCCATTCTGAGGTGTGTGTGTGATTCTCAAACATGTGTTCAATTTGAGGAAATTTGGGGGGGGGGTGCTATTGGATGCATAACAACTTCATGATAATGCATGGCTGAGTGGATTATATGAGGAGCGTACATTTTGGATGCCAGTTTATTTGAAAGATGTATTTTAGGCTGAGATAAGCACTACCTAACGGAGCAAAAGCATGAATGTTTTCTTTGATGTGCTCGTACATTGGAGTACCACACTTAAAGAGTTTGTTGATCAATTCGACAATATTTTTAGAAAAGAAAGTTGAGAATGAGCAATCTGTCGACTTTAACTCATTCAATGCCACAATACCATGTGTTTCAATTTGTAAAATAGAGAAGCAGATCCAAAGTGTGTACACTAATGAGAAATTCAAGGAGATGCAATAGGAGATAATGAGAATGATTTATTGTAACTGCTCACTTATAAAAAATGAGGGTGTGATCTCAACCTATGAGGTATCTAACACTGTGCAAATTGAAAATTTCACCAAAGACGTAAAGGTTTGCGTTTATTTCAATATTGAGGAGTTCAAGCTGAAATGTATTTGTGCTTTATTTGAGACTCGAGGCATTTTATGTAGGCATGCCTTTTTTGTGTTTAGAGCCCAAAGTGGTGACACATCATTACCGTTTAAGTATATCTTAGACGTGCAACTACACTCTTATTAAGAGTAGTTATCACAATTTACGTGCCAATCTTGATACACAAAGGCACGATCATCTTATGACTTTATTTTCTGAGGTAGTAAAACTTATATCGAGAAATGAGGAGCATTACTCGAACATGGTGGACCATTTACTCAATGTCAAAGACCAATGTAGTGACTTAATGTGTGAACCAAAGCTTTCAAAACAAATAGTTCCCACTAATAGAAGTGTAGAAAAGGGTAAAAAATTCCTCAGTTTGAATGTTGTGAGAGGTAAAGGAAGGCTGCCGACACGGGGGAAAGTTTCCATGGCTGAAAAGTCTATAAAAAAGAAGAAAAAGAACGGTAAGAAACAAAAGGTTTGAAGCTCTCTTTATAGTTTTTAATTTACTTTGTTACTAATGTATAGATTTTGTCATATTGACACACTTTTAATTTCTACTAGCCCATCCAATTAAGTGGATCAAATGAAATACAACCAACCCTCCAACTCAAGTTAGCACAGTTTATACGGTATGATTTTCTATTATGTTTTTCTATGCTTTTATACTCCTTACTAATAAATTTTTTCCTTCAACTGTGCAGGAAGAGTGTTCAACACCCACTGGTGCCTAGTGGAGTAGGTTCTATATTTTTTTTGTGCCCTCCTCTAAAGGTCAAGCTTTTGGTGATGAGTATGGAATCAAGTTTTTGAAATTGTAAGTGTGCAACAGGCTATCAAGGCATGGAGGAGGTTTTGATGTGTTTTTAGAACAATTATTTAAGCATGATGGGTTGTGATGAAATAGTTTTTGAAACTTTGTTGCAACATGGGTATGTCAGAGACAGGAAGTTAAGCTTAACTTCTCTGCCTCTCATTCATGCATTACATAAAGTTTTTTTTAGTTTCAGTTTTTCAAGTTGCATACATTAAGCTTAACTTCTCTACCCCCAAAAATTCTTATATTTTCAGTTGCCAGGAAAAAAGTTTTTTTTCAGTCATTTTGCTTATTCAAACATGGATTGGTGCTGTTATACAGTAGGCATGCAAAATTTATCTTTTTGCTGCAAATGAGTTCAAGCCTGAAGTGTTCGAATATTGGTCTCTGGCACCAACTTCGCCACGAACACAATTGGCTAAGCCAGAGATGCTTGTAAAAATGAAGAACGTTCCTATAAAAAATTAATTGAAATTAATAGCAGTATAAACATAAAATAAACAGAAATAGTTGGGATCCCCACAATGGGTCCCGAGCATTCCTCCCAACACTGTATTTATTTTTTTACTTAATGATTAAGGAAGTATTTTTTAATGATATTGTGATTTTTTTTATTTGTTTTTAAATATTTATGATGATTAAAAAAAAGAAAAGAAAAGAAAATTAATGGGACTCCTGGGCAACATACCTTTGCACAGGGACGTGATTACATTTGCTATTCTACGGGCAAGGGTTTCAATTTTTTCTAAGACGTGATTAAGGGTTAAAAACTGTAAAAAGACAATTTTTCTAAGGTGTTAAAGTCCGAAGACGTGATTAAGAGACTGTTGGTCGACCACAACGACAGGTAATGGGACTTCTGACATTGGTAAAATGGTAATGGAGTACTGTTGTTTTATGCTCAGGGTAAAAGCGAGTTTTTAGACTGCTTATATGTAGGGGTGTAAATTTAAACCGAAAAATCGGTAAACCGGTCCGAACCAGACCGGACCAGTTTTACCAGTTTTGAATCGGTCCGGTCGGGAACCGGTTTTTATAATTCATAAACCGGTTGGAACCAGTCCGGTTCCGGTTTTAGGAATTTTTGGACCGGACCGGACCGGTTAATAAAAAAAATATAGAAAATAATATTTTATATATAAGTTTTATACAAAATTAAAATTATACAAAAGATTTTATATATATTAATATATAAGTTTTATATATAATGTATAATTATATATGAAATTTTTATATATAATTATATATCATATATGAAATAATTTCGTATTATAATTTATAAAATCTAACATAAAATGTTAATTTTAAATATGAACATTTATAATTTATTTGATCATATACTATTAATATAATTATATATAAGATAATGTTATTGTAAAATAAAAGTTTAATCTTAAAAATAAAAATATAATTGATTATGTATTATATAGCTATACTAATATATAGTTTATCACTAATACTAATATATACTAATATATAAATTTATAACTTGTACTAATAGTCTAATATAGACTATAGTTATAGTTATATTAATAGTCTAATATAGATTAATAAAAGTATAATAGATTTTTTTAAAACAGTTTTTTTTTAAATATATTTTTAATGACAAAATGTCAAATTTACATTTTAAAAAAATCTGAAAATCGGATCGAACCAGACCGGAAATTGGTAAAACCGGAAGTACCGGTTTAGGAGGATAACCGGTGCGTAATCGGTTTTGAAAAATACAAAATCAATCATACCGATTCGATTTAAGATTTTGTCTAAAACTAAATCAGATCGGACCGATTCCACCCCTACTTATATGGATTTCGTACTTTTCGTACCTCTCCGTTCTAGCATTTTTCTTTCTAAAAGGAGAGCTTATCTTTCTAAAAACGAGCGGATCAAGAGCAATCAAATGTTAGTTGGACGTTGATATTGTTTTAGTCATTAATGTTTGTACGATCTTGTCAAGGAATGACACACCATCGACCACTTTAGCATCATAATTTGGCAACTTTTAAGACGGGCATTGTCATTTGTCACTGTGGTTTGGAACAAAAGAAGGTGTTTTCCCCCCTTGACAAACACAGATGTCATAAAAAATTGGGGATGAGATCCAGTTATGAAAAGAAGGAAATACTTTGTTCATTTTGCCTTAGGCTTCGTTTAGATAGTGAAATATTTTTAAATATTTTGTAAATAATAGTAAAAAATAATGAATAATAATAATAGAATATTAAATAATAATATTAAAATATTAAAAAAATAAAATATTAAATAATAGTAAGATATTCTGAACAAAAAGATCTGTCAATAACGAAGAATGGGTTTCGGTAAAGAGTAGAGTTGCGTGAAGCAATGTTAAGAGCATTAGTATTAGATTGACTATCTTATTCTTTAAATTTTGACTAGTATGTAACTTTTTCACTTTTAGTTAATCATTCAAAACTTGAAGTCTACATTAGATTAGTCATTACATTCTCTATAATAATAAAATATTATTATTTTTTATTAATTATATTTTTTTAATTAATTTTTATTTTATTTTCATAATCTTCAATAACCTCTAACAATCATATTCATTTTTATTTTCACAATCCAACAATCTATAATATAATAATCTCATATGAATATAGATGGTAAAATTTCATATGAATAAAAATCTCATATATATAATATAATAATCTTAAAAAATACTTTTAGACTTGTTATAGTTCTTTTTATATTTGAAAAGAAGAATAGATTTACTGTAGTTTATAGTTTGGATGAAAATAATTTAACTAATTCAATATGAAGTAAATATAGATAATATTTACTAAATTTAAAGATGAAAAAATATTTAACTAATCCAATACCAATGTTATGAATTTGGACCTTTTTATTGTTGCTATGAATCACGCGTGCACGAACCAAAAGTAGATTTGCTACTAAAGTGTCTGCCACGTGGGGCGACGCATAGGGCTCACTTTTGCACGGCAACGCGTGTAAATCACACATCGTTGGTCCGGTTGCTGAAGGAGAGTTGGTGGTGGAGGATGGCTAAGGGAAGATGGCTAGCTAGCGTGTATGGGCAGAATCCGGCTGAATATGAGAAAATCTTAAAAACAAAACAAAAAACCAAACAAGCAAAATCTAGAAGAAAACCATAGTATTTGGGAGTTCTGAACGTCAAGAAGGAAAAGAGAAGGGCGACTCCTCCCCTAGCTGTCGACGGATGAGAAACTCTAGGAAGAGGTGAGTAAAGACGAGTGACAAAAAAAAGGCTCCTGGATTGAGTGGAAAATAGAAAAAGCAAAGGGTGGAAGAGTAAGCGGAGAGGGTGGAGGATGAGCTGCTTCCTGTCCCAGAACAGAAGAAACAAGACTTGGGGGGGAGCAGGGAAAGAGGGATGAGGGGCGGGAGGGCATAAGAAGCAAGATTTAAGTTAAGAGCAGCTCTAGTTTTGCACCTTCAATGCTCTTGGCTTCAAAACTTTGGATGTGGCTTCTGTCATTGTCAATGTGTTGATTTTCACCACCAAGTGTCTGCTTTTCTCATTTCAGTGATAAAGTTAGTAATAGAGCAATAAGATATCAAACTGGGAGGGAACTTTGAGAATACCAAGTAGCAAGTAACATAAAATGCAGCAATAAATTTATATAGAAAATGGAAATGTTCTGAAACAGAGCAAACTGAATTCATCAGTTCCATTTCAAGCATGGTCCATTACACAAGCCGCTTGGCAAAGAAAATTTCATTGAAGATTTTGCAAGCTCTATATTAACAAGCTTTAACAACCCAAGCAGGGTGTTTCCACCAATAATAAGTTACAGCCGCAGAGCTTTTGAACCAAAAAAAGAAAAGAAGTGGGAGTGAGCAGATATATGTAATAATATGTATCACGTTTCATTTGCTATAACTTGTTCCAAGTCGAGATAGTGACAATGAAGGCTAAAAAAAAAAAAAAACTGGCTCCATATAGTGAAAACCAAACCGCCAACGAGGAAATTGAGCAATTCCAAACAAGAGCTCAACAAAATCCACAGCATATCAAACAATGGTTTTCATCGGCACTCTCCCATGAATGAGATCAATTACTAGAAGAAACCAACACATGGTACTCATTCAGACGCCTCTGAAATTGAGCCAACTGGGTCTGTAGTTGAAGTATTCCTGCAGCCTTCTGTGACAGAATGGCATTTAATTTGGAGATATAATCATCCAGTTGATTGCCTGGCTGATCCGCTTCAACCAGCAGATCCATCTCCTGCATAAAATACTCCAGTCATACAAAGTCCAAGCATGGCAAACAAGAATAATTGAGCCAAAAAGAAACTGTTAATTACCTCCCTAACAATGTCTATTGTCTCTTCCACCTGTCTCCGGTGAGCAGTAACAAGATCTTCCTCTTCCTGGTATCAAGCATGTTGGGATTTTACTTAGCAATTTAATGAGTGAAATTCAAACGCTCAAACAAAAAATGAGTGAAATGCAAATCAGTATCTGATACCAAGAATGTGGTTACCTTTAGCAGGGCAGCAAGATCATCATCAGCATGAGAATTATTGGCTTCAAAGTCTGCCATGTCCCTCCATTTCACCTGAGTGTCAATCTTCCTCTTATCATCCAAAATTGACCTTTGGTAGGCCTCTAGCTTCCTATTATTCATTCGTGATGGCTTCTCTTGTTCACAAGTCTGCTCAGAGTAATCAAAATCATCTTCAGCAATGTCACTTTGACCACCTCTCTGACCTTTGTAATAATCTGAATACACAGATGCAGGCAAACTTCCCTCTATCCTCCCACTAGGAACACGATCCACATTAAATGGTGGGGAGGGCTCGGTTTCAATCTGTTTTGGCCAGCCAAACCTGTTCTTGTCGTTTGCAACGGAAGTTATGTTATCCTCAAAAAATGATTCAGCGGGTAACGCTGAAGACAGGGGCAATGCAGTTGATTCTCTCAGGTTTGAGGTTGAAGACAAGGGATCCCTCCTGGAGCTGTTCGCTTTTGATAGACTCTTCACTCTGGAAGATAGATATCCAAAAGAAGATATAAGAAAAAAAGATCGAATTATCCACCAACTTTTTTGGACAACAAAATATACCTGTCAGCATATCTTAGTGTGTTGAGAGTGTGTTCACATGATCCCGAGCTAGGTGAAATGCACGATATCATAACAGTGCGGGAGTCTCCAACAAATGAATCCCTAAGAACTTCAGTTAATTTACTCCCTCTGAAAGGAATGTGACCCTGGTCGTTGTCAAGAGCTCTAATACATTCTTTCAAAGCGAGTAAGCTTTTATTGATTTCAGCACCTTCCATTCTAACAAAAATTTAAAATAAGGACAATGATTACAAGTTTAGACACACCGTAACTACAGACATTTGTAAGAGTGTGAGTTACAGACAGGCCATAAAATAGATATAACGAAAACAAGTGTTTGTAACTTGGTCCAGTTTCTGGCAGGGAATATTGCCTACCTGATAACTTTTTGAAAATGCATAATTTTACTTTACTGGAGTATCATATCAAATGAATGCTCAGATTTCAAGAAAGCATATCCCTACCTTGTTTGCTTGTCATTATCAGTTGTATCTGCACCACGTTCACTTCCAGCAAGATCTATAAAGGATAGCTTGCCTACTAGTCGGGCAGGCTTTGATTCACTCCCATCAGCTGATCTCTTGATACAGAGCTGAAGAATAGCATGTGATCGGGAGGATTCCTCGTTTGCACCAGTTGTACCAGTACTTCTGGTAGCATTTCCTTTCTCAATAAGCTCCTTGATTGTCTCAACATTTGATACCCTGTATTCTTGCAAGCCCACAATGCAAACCTGCTGTTTCCCATCCTCCCTCATGCAAAGCTTTCTGCAAAAGTAGGATTGATTCAGGAAACAAACCTGGAGACCTGATGTGTCTTTTATATCCTACAGGATGAAAAACTTACTTCCGATCATTGAGGAGATCAAAAAGTTTCCCTCCATATATCTCAAAAAAACTGACAAATAATTGAAACCCTTGGTTCCGGTACGTATGATGCATTAATCTTAAAATATCTTGGGATGCTTCAAGGGGAAGTGGTTGCATTGTGTAAGTCTTTCCACTCCCTGAAAGAGCAAATATGATAAACTTAAGCTGAACAAAAGAGATCAACCATTCTCACAACCAATATTAGAACTCCCAGATACAATTCTCCCTATACTTTTCTCAATTGAGAAGACCTAAACCACTTGCCTGTCTGCCCATATGCAAAGCAAGTTGCTTTAGTTTTGTGGAAAATCAGTGGGACTATGGGCTCCACGGTCTCAGAGTACACCTACAGTAACGAAGTATGAGATATAATAAAGCCAGCTTACTGATGATCATGAGATAAACCAAGTCTTGCCATATACTCACTTCATCATTTGGCACATCTTCATTCAGCACAGCATCAAAAACAAATTCATGCTTCTCAACATATTCTGTTAAGTCAACCTGCAAAAGGTGGTGAATTAGATTTCGGAAGAAATCAAGCCCTAGATCACAGCCCATTCATCATACATAGCATTTCAGTTCAAAGATACAGCACATGCATTAAAATTAGTCGTAAACCTGCAAAATTCGTAGGAAAAGTTAAATTGATTAGATGAAAGATACTATATGTAAGTTAGTATACCTTCAACCATTATAAATGGAACTTGATCTCCAAACTTTGGTTGAATAACTCGATCTTCTCTCCCCTCACTCTCCTTTGTTTCTATATTAGTGATAAAAAAAACCTCACAACTTTGCTCAAGGGGAGAAAGAGACCAAAAACTCTTTGAATGGTGTGCCAAAGTAACTCTAGCAATCAAGAATCATAACTTATTGACTCTTTAACTTTCTTTGGAATTCAGTTTTCTTTGCTAATTGAAAAAACCAAATTTATGAGAACAAAAAAAAACCGCTATATTTTAAATGAGAATTAATAACTTGATTAGATATATTATTTTTCACTTAATAACTTTAACTTAATGGCCTATATTATCTAATTCCAGTTTAATAATATAAATGGTAAAATGGATAATGGTGCTTCATTGCAGTAAAACTTCATGCTTCCAAAACTTTTTTTTTTATAAGTAACTTCATGCTTCCAAAACTAAACATTGTAATAGATAGTTCAAAGTATGACCAAGAAATCCAACAGCGATATACAGCCATGATCAACATAGAGAACTATTACAATCATATCTTTCTAATTAACAATTCAAGGCTCTCCAGTTCCACTCTTCAATTCCAATTTCAGATAGAGTTATAGGAAGGCAAAGTCAGGTTCTTGTACATGTAGATATTAGTATGACTATCTCAAACCAGTTTTTATTATTATTATTATGATGGGGGAACCACCCCACGGGAGAGCCCTTAGGACTCACCCATGGAACCTAAACCCCTGGGGAGACTAGCACAGCAACCCACCGCCATGGCCTCCCACTTAAAATCATAGTTTCATCCAGGGCGAATCAAACCTGTGACATGGGGCTCATGCACACAAGTTTGCCCTTACCACTTGGGCTACCCATGGGTGGGTATCTCACACTAGTTAAGATATGAAATAATTACAATGTCAGATATGCTCAAAATTCCTGTGATTTTCATTAAAATAAGTTCATTACCATCAGCATATTCCCAGGAGGATTGGGGGAGAGGGGGGTGGAGGAAAAAACACATCTAGATATTGATGTCATACAAATGACAATGAATAAAATGAACCAGCAAGTTCTCACCTTGAGTTTTGTTTCATGAACGGTCAAAGAATTGGAATTCAGCTCTATAGTAATAATATCTTCCTCTTTCTTTGCCATTTCCTTTTTATTCAGTGGCCTCTTGCGCACCTGTAGCGAAAACCACCAATTATCAGAAGAAGATAGGTGGTAAAACACAGCAAAAACGTATGGTGCCCGTCTATGCATTTGTCATGCCATATAGCTTCATTTTGAGGTTGCTTTACAACATCCACAGCCTACAACCACCTGTGCTTGACTGATCTAGTTGGCAATGCAATTTGTTAAAGGGATCAAAATTCCCCATTTGCCATGCAGTAAAGACTAGGAGAAGCATTGAAACAGTATCTAAGAGACATACCACAACTTTGATCTTGGCAACATTATTGGCCCTTTCTTTATCTGCTGAGAAACTTTTGAGTAGATTATTCTCAGGCAGTCCACGGGATCTGTTTGTCAGCTTGGCGATATGAGCAAATGGGTCAGAGTCATCAAAACTCGTACCATGAAGAGTTTGATGAAGTTGCGATCCATCATATATACTTGGAACCTGCATCTAACAGTTGGTTGCACAAGAACATCAGTTAACAGATACTTATGCATACGTACATAAGTTATCACAAATCTACCAACAACTTTTTGATAGGTACAAATTTACCAAAGACTTAAACGAAGTCATTAAAAACTGTTGAATCAGGCAGACAATTTAATCTTTGAAAAACACCTCAGATGACAGAAACTATTTAAAGCTCAAAAAGTGTTTCACAAAGACTAGAAGGTACAAAATTCAACCTGTGGAATTGCCCATCACAGCAAATTCATTCACGCCTCAAATGATGAGGTGAGAATTTCAAATGTTTTTTAATCTCAAGAAAATCTAAAACTTAAACCTCACCGTTATTTCCAACTAAAGTTGTCATTTCATTTGAAGCGGTTTAAACACATTATAAACCATCATAAGTGGCTACGACGTAGCCATTCAAACTCCATCAAATGGGTGAATACGCGCCGAATTAAAAATCAGATTCATGTGATATCCAAACAAGCAATACTTTAATTACGTTTGCTTTCTTTTATTTTGTACATTGATTACAACGGCTTCTCTTTTTTGTTTCTATATTTCAATAATCATCTTTTCTACAGTATCTTGCACAACAAAGGGGGAAAAGTCAAATCCAGCATCTTATCGCCTACATTTTGAGTGAAGAAATAAAAAGTTGAGAAATTCTGATCAGAAGATCAAAGATAGAACTAACCTCTGTTAATAGCTCTGTGTCCAAGGAATGGAGATCGAGCAAGCCGGGGCTGAACTCACTGGCGGAGACTTGATCGTCGCCATTCTTTCTCAAGCTCGAGGACCGCGATCCGGTAGGAGTCGAAGGGTCCGCTACAAGGCTCCTGCTCATTCTCGAGCCCTGAACTCCGCCATAGAAACCAAAGTCCTGCACAAGAAATGACTCGTTTATATGGAAAACATAAGCGCCGCAATCGCAGGTACTATGAGGATCAGTAAGTTTTCAAAAAAGGAAATAAAATGGAGCACCTGAGAGAGACTCGACGATTGAAGCCACTTGTTAGAAGACGCCGTCTCGATGAAGTGGTCGGAGTACTGACGCTGGTGGTGCGACGACGAACTAGATCGGGACATCTGTCTCCCCACCACGTTCATCTTCCTCAACAGAGCTCTCTCTACTACGATCTAACCGATGCGTTTTCGCTTCAACAAAATCACAATACCGCCGGCCGAGCACTGAAGATAAAAGAAAAGTTGTTGTCTTTTCTGCAGATTTAGCTTGAAGATTTTCTCGAGTGCTGGGAACAAAATGTATGAGAAGCTGGGTGTGTGAGCCCCTGAGGGAGGTGTTGCTTGGAGTATATATTGTCTAAAACTGTTCTTTTTCCTGCTTAAATGGACCGTAACAGAGAGAGAAAGAGAAGGAAAAGCAGATAGAGAGAGAGAGAGAGAGAGAATGATTTTGAAACTTTGAAAAGAAAGACCGGGGACGGGGGGAAGTGGAGGGGGCAATTCTCAAGGCGCGTATGTTCTCGTGTACACGTAGCAGGAAAAGTACCGGCGCGTGTCTCCCACTCGTTAATGGGGTTCAGGAGGACGACCTTTCGAGGAGCCAGTGGCGGGGTCTAGAGGGGTTTTCCAAGGCTTTTATATCATATCTTACTGAGGTAGATCGTAGATTGATATTAATGTTCATTGGATAAAAAATTATTAAACAGTTAGGGTACGTTTAGATGTTGAGATGAGTTGGGTTGAGTTGAGTTGAGATGATAAAATATTGTTAGAATATTATTTTTAAATATTAAAATTTTTTTGAGATTTGAAAAAATTGAATTGTTTATTATATTTTGTATTGGAATTTAAAAAAGGTGTAATGATGAGTTGAGATGAATTGAGATGAGTTGAGATCCAAACGAAGCCTTTTTCAAATCTCAAAACAATTTTAATATTAAAAAATAATATTCTAACAATATTTTATCATCTCAACTCAACTTACTTCAACATCCAAACCCACCCTTAATTAAATTTTGTACGACAGGCTTCCTGTGTTTCCTTGGTAGATATTTTTTCACGTACGTTGGACAACTAACCTGGCGAGACTCGAGTCTTCTCCATTGGGAAAACTTTACTTATCATGCCATTGGATACTAGTTTGAACACAAACATCTTATTTTATCTCAAATTTTTTAATAATTTTTTTTCTTAAACATCACTCAGATATAAATATTTTTTAATTTTAAATTTTTGATATTTTCATCTAATCATTATCTAATCTTTTCAAATTTTTCAAACTTCAAAACAAAACACAAAAAATAATACAATTTTTTTAAAAATTCTAAAACAAAAATAATAGTAAAAAATAATATTTTAACGATATTTTAACTTTATAATATTTTTATTTAATTTTTTTTCTTTTCTTTTCCAAAACCCAATAAATCATCTTAACTTAAATCATTTTATTACTATTTATAAATAATTTTACTAATTTTCATCTCATCGCATTTTCCAAACATACCCACCACTCTTATATCACTATTATTAGCTTACGTTATTCATCAATCTTTAAAATCTTTCTTTTAAAACATAAGAGATGGTCAAAGGGTAATGGAAAGTGTTGCATTTATAAAATAAATGAAAACTGCTACAAATATAAAAAAATTACATAAAAGTATAAATGTGGTAGGCCGAAAAATCGTTGAATGCTTCAACTTGGCCATTGAAGAAGGCGAAGGCGGGGCGTGGCAACCACTGTAGTGTGATACCCTTTTGTAAAGAATGACCCTTGAAGAAGTGAAAGAATTGAACAAAATCATAAAATATCTTAAACAGGATGGACCTGTGCTCTATTGATGAATGAAAGAGAGGGTTTATGAGCCCTACCATGATCAATATAGGTGTTCTTTGATTTCTTGCTTGGGCTCATGTGATACCCCATATTATAAATATAAGTGTATGTGGTGTACGAGATCCCACATTGTTTGGAAATGAGAAGTTCTTGCTCTTTTTAAGGTTATAATGAGGCTCCAATTGTATCATTAACTAGTCCTTTTGGAGTATAAGTCATATGGTTTGAGCTTTATATTAAGGCGTTACAAATGGTATCAGAGCCTATCTCAATCAGGAATGTGAGATTTAAGTAGTACCATCTACGACGGACTAGCCCGATGAGGACATCGAAAATTTAAGGGGGTGTAGATTATGATACCCCATATAATAAGGATAAGAGTAGGTGGTGTATGGAATCCCACATTAAGTGGGAATGAGAAATTCTTGCTCTTTATAAGGTTCCAATGAGGCTCCAATTGTATCATTGACTTGTCCTTTTGAAGTATAGGTCATGTGGTTTGGGCCTTCCATTGGGGCGTTATAGCACATCATATGTTTACTGTGGGCTTAGACGTTGATAACCATTCTTTTTCGGAACCCATAGGCGATTACAAACGTGCCATTAAACACTTTGCAAAGTTGTAAGAGTGAAAGTTCAACCCTGGGATGTAATGAGTCGACATCGAGGTGCCAAGCACAAGATGATTCCACATATCGAGGTCTGAATGAGATCGGGTGTTTTCACATCTCACTGTTGAAACCTGACTCAACCTTGTCTTTCCTATTTCTCTTCGTATTTTTGGTTGTGTTTACTTTGTTCATGACTTGAATCTTCTAAAAAACAAACTTGATTATAAGTTTTTCAAATGAGTCTTTGTTGGGTATTTGACCCCACTGAAGACAAACACAATCCAAAAAGAAATATCATCACCTTGGTATTGAATATAGTCCCCAAGTCCATGTCGTGATAATAGAAAAAGTACTGCCTAGATGTAGATGTAGTTCGTCTAGCCCTCCGCCCCAAAAAAAAACCAGGGAACTAGGGCTTTGATCGCAACTAGGTTCTATTTTTTTCATCGAGACTGGTGTTGAGTCTGTCGGAAAAAAAAAAAAAAAAAAAAAAAGAGAGAAAATGATAATTATCGTCTGCATTATCCTCTACTCTAGAAAACTATAAGCAACTACATCAACAACTTTTTCTTCTTGCCACAAAGGATACAATCACTCTTTTCTTTTATAGCTCATCTCGTTATTCTATTTGGATATATTCTAAAGTCTGCACGTCACCTTTACCCATTTCCATTTAAGGGAATGAATGGGAGGGAGTCTAGGAGCTATGACCCAACGAGAAAGTTCTATTCCCTTTATGTCCCAATACCTTTCACTTCTATTCGAAAGAAAATGTTAATGCCAACTCTACTTTCTAGCTAATGTAGCTGAATTGTAGTGTGTAGGTGGCATGTTGCAATTAGGACCATACACTAGGCGAGTTTTCACCTCATCGCTAGCCAATTGGAATGCTATATCTCTTTTCCTTCATCACTTAGCAAATCAAAATATGGTATATAGTTTACATTATCTTTTTTTGATATATAAGAGAAACTATACTGAATCACTTATTTATTCATTCTTTAACGCTATCCTGACTGATGAGCATCACTTAGGCCTTCATTCATGAGACTCTGCTAGGATCAACAATGCTACAGTAGGCCCTAGGCACTGATGTAAGGTTAAAATTTTCACCAATGCTTAATACTATCTAGTTTACATTGTACTCCCATAATAATAAGGCAAGAAAGAGGAAAAAGCAAGTACAAACCATCTTATTCGGGATTCCCTTAGTGGTCTATCGTATATAAGATAAGATTATGGCTGCATTTAGAAGTGACCTCTCAATCTGAATCAGCTGAAGAAGAATTATTCCCTGAAGCATTAGTCGAACTAATATCATGTTTATCCCGAAACAACGAATTCCTCACCCTCATGAGACCGAAGTAACTCATCCTCATCAACCCTAAGCCAAGTAACAAATCCGAATGCGTATCTCCAGTCAAATTTGTTTCATAAGACTTGTCAGAAGAAGCAATTGGATAAGAATCATACACTGAATGAGCAAGCGAATAAACCAAGGGTCCGAAGGAAATGCTTACACAAACGAACAGAACCGAACTCTACTTCTTTTTGTTTTTCTTTCTCTTGCTGCTATTCTCTCAATAGGTTAGTCAATATCAATAGTGGAAAAAATAGAGTAGTCCTTGGTCATTAATTAATAGTTGAATAATCAAAGTAGTGGTCCTCTTGCTTAGCGGAGTTAACCCTTAATGGACAATGATAAGCAAACTAAAGATTTCACATCACAATCTTAGCGTGCTTGTGCATCTGCACAACAGAATTAGAATTCACTGGCTTAGATGAGTGGCTCACTTCCTTGAAAGGGGGCTCAGGGGGTAATGATCCGATCTAATATCTAACTAATAAGCTATGAGTTCCAGTCAAGCCTGTAACTCAATGAATTAAAGAGTTTAGTCTTTAATCATTACAGGAATATGTAACTGCATCTTTCTTGACCGCTTTGACATATTAGCCCGGATTATGCTTTCAAGTCAATAGTTCATTGACCTTCATGCCCTTCCCCCCCCCCCCCAAAAAAAATAAAGAAAAGAAATGAGAGATAGTAGAGGAAGAATTAAGTATAAACATTTCTCATAGGTTCACCAGTGGTCACATTAGTATTGGCATAAACTTTTTTTACAAATAAGAAAGGACTGGTACTGAACTAGTAGATACGGTTGAGTCAGTTGTGGATCTAAAAGGAAATAGGAAAAGGCATGACCAGAAGAATTGTGTGAAATAAGTGACTTTATCAAGTTGAGGTACAACATTTCTGAGTTAATGGATGCACTAATGGATGAGGGGTCGCGTGGGCAATTCCTGAATATCAATAAAACGTTGATCAATATTCAGGAAGAGGCATCTCAGGTAATTCAATCTTATGGTTCTTCATTATCTACATATGGCCCAAGTGGTTCATGGCTGTCTTCAGCTCGTGCTATAAGGTGTTGGGTTAAGTCCTGCAACGAGCGCAACCCTCGATTGATTGATTGGATCAAAGGACGAAGGAATAGAGTAAGGGATGCCCTTCTTGATGAATACAGTCTAATGATAACGGTTTACATGGGGCTACAGTTGGTCTGTAACTATCCTGGACACTCTTATCCTCTACATAGCTCATTGTTGGTCTCAGCTTTAGTCTTGGATTGATCTCACACTCAAATCCCAAGTTTGTCTATTAAGAGTGGACCAAAAATAAGCAAGGGGTGGAATACCACAAAATACCATTTGGGGATGTCAGTCAGGCCATTCCAGGAGATAGCAAACGGGCTGGGACCAAAGGTCACTATGCTGCATTTTGGAATGCAAGAGAAAATTTTGCCAAATAAATAGAATGGAAAGCTTCATTACCATTCAATAAATTCCATTGGTTGTTGGTTAATAAAAACATGAATTTCGATAGGTCGGAGGATTGATACTATAAGTAGGACTAATGTAGTGAGGGAACTCCTATGCTTTTAGTTTGACGGCTTAACTAATGACACCTGGTATGGATCAAAGCAACAGTCTTAACCTTATTACTTCCCTTCTTTTTGAACCTATGTCCTCTATCGAGGAAGAGAAACTCATAGCACAAATGATCCTTACCCGTGAGGGCAGAAATAGTACATGTTGTTAACAAAACGGAGTCTCAAAAATCAATTATTGTATTTTCAAGCAGAGCACCAGTAAAAGACCTAGAGGCCTATGAAAATCACATTTTTACTTAAGAAAGATGGGGCCTTTGCGAGGATGTCTTTAATCAGCCAATGCCAAGGCAACAAAGATAGCATCAAACCTACCCACCCTTTAATTCCTACAATCCCCGATGACAGAAGAAAGATAAGCTAAAATAAGAGCTGAAGAGGCAAGTAGAAATATTCTCACTTGGAAAGGAGATGCGGACGAGTTTTGGTCTAGCTCCAAGAAGCTTGGGAGAGAAGGATGCAGAGCTAAGCTGAGCTAAACCTAAACGTATGCATGGTTAAAAAGGACAAAAGGCCCATTTCCTGTGTTGCTCGAGAGTTTATTAATTCTTTTGATCTTTATCTTGGTGGCACTCTCTTACTTGCTATTTGATATGGTGCTTTAGCTAACCTTACTCATCTATGAGACAAATGAGAGGGTGGGAAAATACGGTGTCATGACTTTTTCCTTGAAAGCATCCTCTATTGACAAATCAATTTGAAGCCAATGATTCTCCTAAGAATGGATCTCTCATTGGCAAAAAGGCTGTTAAAAAGGATTCCAAATCTGGTTTTCCTCACTTGAGTAGAAAGCTTTTTAGAAAGGAGGATATCCTGAATCAAGCACAAGTAGTTAGTAGTCTCAAAGAGTAATGAAGTTGGATCAATAAGGCTGAAAGCCAGGCAGTGAAGCTCATGTTGACTCCTCTTGTCCATCATTGAGTGATTTCTCGTATATGTAAAGATGGGTAGACCTTTTCATCTCTTTCCTCAAAGTGGTGGATAGAACTTTGATCATGTCACGAAAGTGAATTTAGTTGGTTTCATTGGTCATTCTGTGAACCTGACAACTATCACTTACTAGTCAATGAAAATGGGGTTAGTCTCAGTCTTCTTCAGAGCTTGGAAGTAAACGAGTCTCATATATTTGCTTATGGAATCATTGCTTCAAAGAATCATCCTCAAGAATTACAACATTGGCTTCTTGCTTATCAAAGGCTCTGACCCTATAAAACCAAAAGAACAATTTAATGATGGACAACTTGCATAAGTGGTAAAGCTTGTTCCGTGGAGTGTTTGGCATGTAGCTCATTGCCTTTAGGTTTAGAGCGATAAATACTGAATTAGAAGGAATATAGCTCCTTGGTCGCCTCGATCCTGATGTTGAGTGAGGCCGATAGGATCCCTTTCCTTGTTTAGTAGGGAACGAAGAATATTACAGGGAATAAAGTAAATCAATCTCTTTATGTAGGCCCCCAGGAATACATAGGAAAATCAACCTTCTTCCTTTCGCTTCGCCTTCTCCTTAGTGTAGGGAATTAAGTAACCTAGTTTTAAGTTATTTATGTCGTAACCGCTGCAATTGCCCATAGCCTTAGTTGAGGGAAATCAAACCGGAAAGAGAATTAAGCAATTTATGTAGTTGTTATTGGTCTCGGGGAATCAATAAATGGAGTTGAAGCACCAGACATAGTACTAATGCCAATTAGACATAGAGAGCAGTAACTTATCTCTGTATGTCTAAGTCCCTTTATCCTTGTATTCACACCTCAACGAAAAAGGTAGACAACCTAATGAGCATGTTTAGCTTCAAAAAATTTTGGAATCCTACAACATCCTCACAGATTGAAAACATGGCTATTAGATAACTATTTTGTTATTGTAGAAACGATCAGTTCTTTTGATCTTATTCGGGCTAGGAAAGGTTTCCTTTATCCATTCCAGAAGTGGACGAGCCTATATAGAAGAACCTGTAGAAGAGCACCACCATGGTTCAGGTCCCGACACATGGGGTGGCTCTTGTGTGCCTCATTTATGCTGGTGGCATACCGTACCGTATTGTGTTGAACACTTACAAAAGCCATTGCCTTTTGCTATGCTAGACATTCCCCTGGGCTCGCCCTGCGAGGCTAGAGTGTTCTCAACGGTCAAGTCAGCCCCCATTTGAATTCTGTTGCATAGCTTGATCTCAACCTTATTTTAATTTATTGAACTCAAAGGCGCTACAATTTATAATAGAATAACTTTTGAGATAGTGCCAAGATCATTATGCCTTTCGTGTGGGTCAAAACTTACTCGATAAGGAATTTCGCTACCTTAGGACAATTATATTTACGGCCGCCTTTCACCAGGGCTTCGATCGCTGACTCCCTTGTCATCAGATCACCAACTTCCGTGACCTTCCAACACTAGGCATGCGTTAGCCTCCATACATAGTCTTACAACTTTGTGGAGACCTATGTTTTTGGTAAACAGTCGCCCGCCTTTCCTCCACCGAAAGATGCTTAGCCAAAAGTGACGAAACGAGGGGGGAAGGCTGATGACTAGATGAGGGGGAAGTTGTCGTAAAAGCTTTGCCCTTGCTTTACAAAGGGATCTTTATAGGTAGCCAGTCTTTACTTAACTTGGCCTAAACAATGCCCAAAGACTCCCATGCCTTCCTTGGTTGGACCAACCCAATCAGCAACTTCCGTCTTCTTGAATTAGGAGAGCAAGAGCAAGTCTCTCTTTTTTTTTTGAGGGGGGGGGGGGGGGGGGGAGCAAAGTAGTCAAAGAATGAAGCAAATTGAATGATTGTTCTAGAATGGATATTCCTCACAATTGATGTTGTTGATCTTTCCTAGGTAAAAGAATACACAAGGTTGGGCCTAGATCAGAAGGAAAGAGCTGCTAAAGTTGTCTGTAACAAGAGGCCTTTCATCGTCTTCACTTGCAGGATAAGGCCAAAAACTTGACTTTACTAAACAAGCAAGAAAATCCCTTTCTATTATATTAGTAAAGCAACAAGCAAGGGATTGAGCTTTAAAAAGCCATTGTGTCAAGAAAATAGATGCGTGTTAACGCGCAACGGCTTTCACATCGTTGCTTGTTCGTTAGCACTTTAGTTTTCTTGCTCACTAGCTGCAATCTTTCTAAAGTGGGGGCGAAGGGTTATTTCAATTGCAAACATCATCATATTAATATTCATTTTGAATAAGCCAGCGAGGATGCATCATTTGATCCTAGTTCAAGTGAGGCATTTCCCACCAATAAAGAGTAGTACTCGCTTCTGATTTAGCTGAGCCTGTAACTACTATACTCCAAACACCCAACTGTGGAAGTGACTAAAGAAGAGATTCGAATCGGCCTAGAGATGAACTTTTTAGGCCTTCGAGAGAGACCATACGAGAGTTCTCGTCAGGTGGGCACTAGCTTGATGCTCAACAACAATACGACTTAGCAGATGCTTCTGGAGCAGCGATAGCCAGGTGATGAGCTTGAGGCTTATTAAGAATAGAAGGCCCTCTTCCCCTTTCATTAATTCTATCTTTCAACCAGGGGTTGGTTAGGTGCCAAATAAATAGAACCCACGATTAATTTGAGATATTGATAAGGTGAATACCCTATATATTCCATGCTAGGCATAATGAGTATTGGGATCTAAAAAAGAAATTATCTTTTCACCCTATCTCAGTGTTGTGAATTTCGTACCATACCGGCCGGTATTTTCAGTACTGGCCACCGGACCGGTACAGAAATGTTTATGTTCCGTACCGGCCGATATTTCGGCTTTATTTTTTTATTTTTTCATATTTTCAAATTATAAATTCATTTTTTGACTCCTAATTCAGACTAGACTATTTATAATTTATATATTTATGTATTTATATATACTTTATTTATATATAAACTATTATTTTGAAATATAATTTATATATATAATTTATTCATATACCGAAATGTTATCCCGAAACGGTACACGAAACGGTACCGGTATCGAAATATTTTGTTCCAGTAGCTCGACCGGTACGACATCCGGTATGGTATTCAAAACATTGCCCTATCTTATGAACTTTCAGGTGTATGAAGTTTCATATTTTATTTTTTAAACAGAATTAGGTAAATAGAGACTCCATTTAACTTAAGTTGATCTAGGCTAAAAGCAGACCTATGTCAGGATAATCTTTCTTTGAAACACTTTGGTAGTGCTCATTTATTTTGATTGGAATCCAAATAATGAATCAGAGCACATAGAGGCATCTCACTTGAAAAAAATAAAGGATGCTCATTATGGACTTTTATGGGTGAAAAAACTGTAATCCTTAATAAAAAGGTAAGAACCTCCGAGGCAAAGTATTGAAATAGTTATAGTGAACCAGGGATCACTGTAAGACTTCAAAACAAGAGCAAGGAAGAACTCGCAACAAGCAAATAGTTAGAGTGAAGTGAGCAAGTTCACAATGTGGTTCAATCATCCATAGATCGTGAACTTTCATCTTGACCTCAACATTTTCACTATCTAGGTAGGAATCTGTATTCCCATCTATCTTTTCATTTATATGTATATGGGGGAACTTTTTCATTGTTAACCCCCTACGATTACTTACTACTTTCCTCGGAAAAAAAGAAACATCACAAGTGGGGATGCTCCCTCCAGCATGAGCAAACCTTTTTGGAACTGGTTAGAAATGGGTGCCACTATCCTAGCCCAAAACTTACAACAGCTTGCCAAACAAAAGCTAAAAGAAAAAAATAGTAGAGGTACTAGCGGTGAGCGAAATGGGAGCAACCTAAACCGTGAAAACAGAGTTGTGGGAGAGCAATACAAGCGGGTTTCTTTCTTTACAACCGGATTATACCCCATCCAGTCCTATTTCAAACAAAAGAAGCAAAGAAGGGAAATTTTCATAAAGTCAGCAAGGGGTGTCTCCAAAAACTAGATTGGACATTACTCCAGAGACTATTCCTCAAGCAAGCCACATAAATTTGTGAATTTACTTTCCGTGAGATACATTTGTGGATGAAACATCTCACTTTATAAAATTAGATGAAAATATGATAAAAGTGCAGTTTGTAGCATTACTCTTATTAAAAATTTTCTTAAAAAAAGTATTTTTTATAGTACATTGGGTGTTCGATAACAAAGTCCAGACTAATCCTAGAGGTGCACAAGTCCTAGACAAGAGATTTCTTGCAAGTGCACTTCGAGTAATTTAAAAAAAAAAAAATCTCTCAATCTAATAGCCCCTAAAAATTATTTGCAAATGAGAGGATTATGGTACCACATCAATACAAAGAGATACATATGAGATGAGAGTATAGTATATAATATTTTATTTTTATTTTTATTTCATTTAACGTGATAACATAATGCATAAGAACTATACACATTAATATTTATTTTGTTTAATGTGATGGTATCGAACAAATTGAACAAATTTCTTTGCATGCATCAAAATAAACTAATTTAGGCTCTGTTTTGATTCATAGTTGATCTCAACTTATCTCATTTCATATCATCTAATCATTACAATTTTATCAAAATTTCATACAAAATATAATAAACAATTTAATTTTTTCAAATCTCAAAATAATAATAATATTAAAAAATAATATTTTAAAAATATTTTTATTAAATTTTAAATTTTATTTCATTTAAATCATTATCCAAGCCTCACCTTAATCATTCCTCAATCAAAACTCAAAAGTAAGAATTTTATTTTTATTTTTTTGAATAACTCAAAAGTAAGAGTTAAATGAATAAAATTAGCATCCGCTCCTCTTCTTTAAAATTGAAGATTCCTCCCATTTTTGCACTAAAATATATGCATGGTTTGAAACGGGATCCGTTGAACCACGCACAGAGGCGGGTGTGTCCAAGTGCGCGTGAATTGTGGTGCTTTGAGGTCTGACCGAAATGGTCCAAGCTTTATTATGTATACAGTGTTTGGTAAAGCATGTAAAGGGCCCGTGGCCCGTGGGAGGGTGGGGGCAGAGCGGCAGGAGAGTTGGTGTTGGCCCGCACGTCGCCCAGTGCCGTGGCCCCGCGCTTTGAGTAGATCGCGGGCTGTGCGCTGTGCCCCTGCTTCTGCCCCTGCTTCTGCCCCTGCGTTGTGTGCACGATCTTTAGGCTCTGTTCAAAGAGTTTTATTTTTTGGGTGGAGCCCACGTGCTGGTCTTTATATTGGCAAACCAGTCGCGATTCACTCATTATAATTTGGTTTTTTTAGAGCCAGATTTTTTTTTTCAAGTCTTTACTTCTTGCCTTCTTTGATAAGAGTGGGAAAATTCAATTTGAATTGAGTATTGCTGGTGGGAGCTTTCATTGTTTGTGACTTTGATAGCCAAATACAAAGTGATAGCAAAATAGATCATTGGTCATTCTTCTAAATTTTAGATGATAAATATTTTAGCAATAAAGAAATTTTATAAAAATAAACTCACAAACTGACATCATTTGATATAATACGTTATATTGTAAAATAATTTTTTTATAAAAAAATCTAACAAATATACAATATAGAGTAGTGCTGCACAGAGACCCGGTCCGACCAAATTTGGGACCGACCCGACCTGACCCGTAGGAAAGACGGTTTCAACTCGACTTGGAACAACTCGTAAAATGTCGGGTTGGGTCGAACCCGTTTGTCTTCTTTCGCCCGTTCACCTTCATAACTTCATTTGCAGACCCACGCCCCTGCAAACTCAGCCTCTCCCATATCATCCGTTCCCCCTCTTCCTCTTCCTCTCCCTCTCCTCTGCAACTCAGCCTTTCTCCTCCCAAACCCACCCTCCCTCTATAGGTACACCTTGAGGGGCTCCACATAGTCCTCGAAAAGTCGAGGGTGGAAGCATCGACGACCTTCACCTCGAGAGGAAGCAGAGGCTTTGGGTGGAACCTCGTACCGGTCTTTAAGACCTTAAAGGAGATACTCAACAAAATAAGAAGAGGGTCTTCACTCCGTAAGTAACTAGGCGTCATTTTGCTCTGGAAAATAGTAGGTTGCTTGATTTCTTCTCAGAGAAAATTGTAAAACTTTGTTGATTTCTTGGTGGGTCTGATTTCTCGAAATGGCAAAAATATGTGAAGATTTGGAGTAAAATGGGCAGTGGGAGGACATTTGCAAACTATTCACTTCTCTCTCTCTCTCCCTCCTCGCAAAAAGTGCATTCAGTTGCAAACTTGGCGTTAAGATGCCATGGGAGCCTCCGGTGGTCTGGAGCTTTATGGAATGCAGAAGCAAGTACTGAGTCTATACAGAGGGTTTTTGTGAGTAGCTCGTTCAAAATCTGCCAAGATTGACGCAAGATCGAATCCATTCACAACATAGAAAAAACAAGGATGCATATAAACCAAGACTCACTTCAGAAACCATCATCAACAACTCCTCCAAACCAAGTCTCCCGAGACTGGGTCAATGTGTTTGAGTTTTGGAGGAGAGAAAGGAAGAGAGAGGTACGGTAGTTGGAGAAGATTTGAAATACTACTTTTTGTTTGGGTAAAACTACAGAAGACGAGATGAGAGAGAGGAGGAAGCTTCGTGGAAGAAGAAGAAGCAGACACCCTCGCTGGAGCATGCCGAGAGGAAGCAACAAAAAGATGAGTCAAAGTAGAAGTAGAAGTAGATACTGAGAAAAAAAAATCCATTATTATTGTTATCTTATTACCATTGAAGTTGTTGAGAGAGAGAGAACGACAGTTTCCACAATCACAGTGGGGAGAAGACTTCGACTCTTTTTCACTGCAATGGTTTCGGGTTCAAATGTCAAAACCGACATTAATCAGATTGGCTGGATGTTGAAACCGACATTTACTCAACCCGACTTTAGCGGGTTCAACCCAATCGGGTTATGCGGGTATTTTGCACAAGCCTAATATAGAGATCCACAATTGGTGGAAATTGGTGACATATAGAAAAATAAAAAAATCTTAGAAAAAAAACTCCATAGATCACTAATTAGTAAGTTACAATGCAAGTCATAAAGATGGCAATGAAAGAATCCAGTAGCACGTCTCCGTCGGTCGTCTAACCCGCCATCCATGGACTCTTCAGGATCATCAAGTGCAAAGATTGTAAAAAACAATGAAAAACGACACAGACATGAATCATGCATGCATGGAATCTTGAGAAACACCAACATGCTTGCCGGTAGTTAACTGTAGTGAACAGCCTTTGAAGGATTTTTATTGGAGAGAAGTGCTGCTCTGCCGCTTGAATAGTACCACTCCATTTGACCGATAGGCTAAATTAGGTTATTTATTTATTTTTTTTCAATTTTTTTTTATATTTTTTTATCATTTTAAAATATTTTAAAAAGAGTTTTGCTACACAACCTCCTACTATTCTTTCACACTCCACACTCCACATTTTTTAATATTTTTTAATATTTTTTTTAAATTTTTTTTGAATTTATTTTTTTTAAAATATTTCAAATTTTTTATTTACTATTCATATAAAAATTATTTAATAAAAAAAATTAAAAAAAAAATTTAAAAAGGATGGAGTGTGGAGTGTTGGGAGGTTGGGAAGATTTAGATTATGTTTGGAAAGTGAGATGAGAATTTTGTGTTTTGTTTTAAAGTTTAAAATATTATTTTTTAGTTTTAAGATTTGAAAAAGTTAAATTGGAATTTGAAAAAGTTGTATTGGGATTTGAAAAAGTTGAATTATTTATTATATTTTATATAGAAATTTGAAAAGGTTGTAATGATGAGATGAGATGAGATGAAAATTTTAAAAAAGATGAAAGATCCAAACATAATCTTATTGTCCCATTATTATAAGAAGCGCTGTTCTGTAGGAAAGATGCATTTCTTTTGGGTTGGGACTTGAACCGGTTGAGGGTTTTCATTGGACTTGGATAGCCTATACAATTACATCCTTAATGCTGGGAACCTGTTTGTTTAACTCATGAAATCTCAACTTCTACAATTCTTGTGCATCTTGATTCGAAGTTGCACTCCTCAGTTCCAACTATTTTGCTCGGTCCTAATGGCTTCCTTTATTTTTGGTACACGAAAGAAGACTTTTTCTTTAATAATATATATATAAAAAAAATTACTATTTCATAACTGCTAACTGCCAAGGAAGCTATGAAATTAGGAACTAAATTTTTGTGCCATCAATTTTTTGCACCATCGGCAAAATTCAACATGAACCTGACACGTAATAATAGGATTAGAATTTGATTAATAATTAAATTTAAGCTTTAGTATGCAATATGTATCTTAATATTAACCAATGCCTCTGCTCTCATATAGTATTATATTATTAATTTTTTCAGAAGTTTAAATTGAGATAAATTTAATAAAATAATTTAATGAATTGTTTTAGCAACTTTCTTTTTTTTATAGGAAATAGTATATCAAATGTTTAATAACAAAAAATAGGTTGATAAAAATATGCCACTTAAGACTAGAAGAAATCCAAATAATTATCTATTGACACCGTGCAACCATCCATGATTCAGGTCGGTTGCGTTTGGATAGTAAGGAAATTTTAGATATTATGTATATAGTAATAAAAAAATTATAAAAAAATAATGATAAAATATTTAATAACAATGAAAAGTAATAATAAAATAATAAATAATAGTAAGATAAATATCTTATTGTCCAAACTAAGCCGAGTCTAGCCTTGAAAAGAAAATGGTATTAAAAAAAAAAGTAAGATGAAGAAAAGAAAATTGAAGAAATGAAACTATTTTATTTAGATTCGAAACTCACCTCAATTTAATTCATTTTATTTTATCATTATAATTTTTTTAAAATTTTAATATAAAATATAATAAATAATTTAATTTTTTTAAATTTTAAAATAATAATAATATTATAATAATATTTTTTTAAAATAAAAAAAGAAATATTTGGGTCAGAATCGTAAATAAATAGAGTAGAGAGGCGGTTGGGGTATTTGTATCTCCGGTCCGGAGTCGGAGTGAGAAGGCAGGCATTGAGAGATAGAGAATAAAAATTGAATATGGCTTCCATTTGTCTCTCAATTCCCTCCTCCAAAACCCTAGCCATCCCCTCTCCGTCATCATCTTCATCTCCATCTTCCTCTTCATTTTCTTCTTCGTTTCCAGCTGCTGCGAGGGCTCACACATGCCGTCTCCTTCGCTGTAGATGCTCTTTGCTCACCGTTCCTACGTTCCATTCTCTGCGCCTCGTTCCAAGTAACCGCGGGAGGGCGAAGAAGCTGCAGGTGGTCCGTATGGCCCCCGACGAAGAGAAACTCACTCGCCGCAATCCTCTCGATTTCCCCATCGTATATCTCTCTCCCTGTCTGATTTGATGAATTCCTTCTATTTTATACTTAATCTTCGTTAATGCTCGATGTTCAATTAGTGTGAATGATGATTCCCTGCTGAAACACCACCTGGCATGTCTCAGACTCCAAAATATATTTAAAAAGTGAAATTCTTTCATCAGAAATCTGTGGAATCCTTTAGAAGCAGCAATTGGAAGTTAAGGTTATGAGCTTTATTGCACAAAACTATAACCCGCAATTTTAATTGTCTATAAATGTCTTGATGGTCAGAAACATTGGCAAAACTTCATATGATTATGCATAATTTTTTTTACAAGTATTTGATTATGCAATTTTAGAAAATCAGCTTTGAATTGTACCCCACTCAAAGAACTTAGCTGATGTTAGAGCTTGAAATTAAGTCAATCCGGTAAAAGATTCATTTAACTTATTTAGAAACTTGTTGCAGTTGGTCTATATTTGCTATGAATATTTTTTTGTCAATGAAGATCTGATAAACCACGTACTTTGATCTGCATTGCAGGAGTGGGATAGACCAAAGCCAGGGCGTAGACCTGATATATTTCCCCAATTCAGTCCTATGAAAACGCCATTACCCCCTCCGTTGCCATACGATCCTCCAGAAGAAGATGAAGAAGAGGATGAGAAGAAAGAGGAAGAGGAGGAAGATCCTGAAAAGGAAGAGCCAGAACAGCCTGACAAGCAGTAGAGCTCTGTCTGGCAAAGACATCGGCCTTTAACCTCTTTCAAAATTTTGTTTTTGTTTTTCTAGTTCATGTTACCTTATGCTTTATGTAGTGCAAATACATGATGGATAATAAGGTAATAGTCATCTAGTTAGAGTGCTGCTTCAGTGATGTTATCGAAGTTTAGTCGCACAAGTGTTGTTGTGAAGTAGTTTCGATTCCTGTTTTGGTAAAACTTTAAAGTGACATAAGAGATTGGATTCAATGAATGATTGCTTCCGATATGGGAGTTGGGTTGACTGTTTTCGTTTTGGACTCTGTTTGTATCTTTACTTGTTTGGTACCATCATTTCGGCTTCCCTCGACAACTTCGAAAGCTAGGATCGTTTGTCATAAGATAAATACAAGATGTAATGGCTTTGGATTGCATGTGCTCAATCACCTATTTGAATGTAAATGGTGTCCAGTGGATGAAAGGATTATGCAAAGTTCGTACGGGAGACTTTTTGCAGGCAAATTTTGAAGGGCAGGTTTCAATTTCTGTTCTGGTAAATCTTTCAAGTAATTGTTATACGTATGAGGGAGCTTGCAATGTTCTATCTCTCTCAAAGTTGTTTAGTCCATGTAGCAGTTGTTGTTTAAATTACCTATAGATTATTACACCAAGAGATGGACATTTTCATACCTCATTCTTTTTCAAAAAAGGGAAAGTGTTATCTAGTGAAACAAATTCAGTCTGATGAAAAGCTGGGATTTAGAAAATGAAGGCCCTGGCTCTTAACCATTGAAAAGGTAATTATTGCTTTTATTACTATCATTTGGGTGTAGAATGAGAAGAGAAAAAATCACTAGGTTGCATGTAACACAATTTCTGCCTAAAGAGTTTTAAGGTTCCCGAATTTTTCGGGTAGATGCAAGAAAACTAACAGTATCTCTATCTTGCTTCCAGTACAGATATAGATGCACAATTTACCGAATTAAAAACCAACTTTCCATCAGGTAATGTTGAACCTGCTTCCCTTCTGCCAATAGAATATGCGGGTTGTTTTGGTTCAGGTAGGAACATCCCCTCATTAGTGAACATGGAGATGATATCTGACATAGTTGGTCTATCTGCTGCACTTTCCTGCACACATAGGAGACCAACATGGATGTATCTGAAAACTTCAGCTCTGGGACATGAGGAGTCCAGATATGGGTCTATAAACTCAAGAATATCTCCTTTCTTCCACAAATCCCATGCCTGAAATTATTTTCATTATTTGTGCAAAATGTGAGTTATGATATAATTTAAAAAGAAAATTATTCAATTGTGACTGGAATAGGTGTATAAGGTTTATTCGAATTCTAACTTGTTCTGTAAGGGCGAGAACGCCTGATGAGGAAAAGACTGTTTCTTCCTGCCACTCACAATCTCTAGCAATAGGACTCCAAAACTGTAAACGTCAGACTTGACAGAGAAAATTCCATTCATGGCATACTCGGGGGACATATAGCCACTGTATTAGAAAAAAGAAGTTCAGAGATTGAAATCAAATTTTCAAAACCAGATATTTGCAAATTCACAAAATGACATGTTTGTGTGTATTCATGCATTCGAAATGTAATCTTTACTCACTATGTCCCAACAACCCTCTTTGTATTTGCTCTGGACTCATTCTCCCCAAAAATTCTAGCCATGCCAAAATCTGATATTTTAGGGTTCATATCATTGCCAAGTAAGATGTTACTTGCTTTTAGGTCTCTGTGTATTATTTTCAATCTGGAATACTTATGAAGATAAAGAAGTCCTTGTGCAACCCCTTCAATAATGCCAGTACGCATTCTCCAATCCAAAAGTTCCTTTTTGGTGGGATCTGTCATGAAGTAAAATGCAGAGGTGGGCAGTGGTCACTATGATGATCATAGTAAATGAAAATTCAGGGGTTATTTTCAATTTTGCATGAGAGAAACTTATCAACAAACCAAAAAGAAAGGAGTCCAAGCTTTTATTGGGCATGTATTCGTAGATCAGTATCTTCTCGTCTTCGTGAATGCAACAACCCAAGAGTGTAACGAGATTCACATGTTGAAGTTCAGCTATTAGTGTAATCTCATTCATGAATTCCTCAAGCCCTTGTCCTGAATTTCTTGCCAGTCTTTTCACCGCAACATGTTGTCCATCTAGTAACACACCCTATACATCAATTTTCTCAATGTTAGAGAGCAATTGTCTGAGATAAGCCTGATTCAATAATTTCAATAGCTGACCTTGTAAACTGGTCCAAAACCACCCTCTCCTAGCTTGTTGGACAATGAGAAGCTTTCTGTTACAGCCGCAATTTCAGAAAAACTATATAACGGAAACTTGTGGTCCTTGTCTGTGCCCTTTTGATCTTATCCTTGAGTCTGTAGGGCTGCAGGGATCTTAACTTGATTAACGCCTTGTCTTGGCTTGTTTCTCCTTCTACTGATGAGTACAGAAGTATACAAACTTGAGTTACCTATACATGCAACTGATAAATTATATGCCAACTGCGAATTACCTCGTACTCCATTGTTTTGCTTTATCCTTCTTTTGTAGCAAAAGTAACCCACAAATAGCATTGCTAGAGCAGGTGCAATAACAACGATCCACCACAAATGCTTTATACTTCTCCCTGAATCTTCCTCTGTGCCTCCTGTAGGTGTACCCTCTGATACACAAATCACAAAAATCAGCTCTAAGATTGTTGGACCAGTTGCTGATGGAATTTGTGCTCGAGACACATCTATATATCAGATAAGGCAGTCATAAGCTTGTTCTAGGCAGTGTTTGAAATCATTACACAAACCCGTTAATGCATTTCTACCATTTGATATCATTCAACGCATGCAAGACCAGACCATTTTATTGCGCACCATGTTTATATGCTATTGTTTGTTACATGGTTCACATTTAGATGTTCACATGATTTCGCAACTGCTGTTACTGATGAGATTTAGACACTCAGGTTCTTAGAGGGCCACTTAGCATTTGACAAAACCAGACGATCTAATGGCTAAAACGACGGAATAAAACGATTGGAGAAGGAAAATTGCAGAAGATGCACAATGTGAGATTCAGTAGCAATTGAAGGTAAATTGTAGCAAAGTCATACGTACCTGTACTATTTCCAAGCGATAAGATGTAAACAGCATTAAAGTTCGGATTCCGGATGAAACTTGCTCCCTTACTCCTAAATTCACATCCAGTCCCATTGTCAAAATGACTTCCATAGGCAATGCAGGAGCAATTATTCCAGCAGCTAGTGTGACAATCACTGAGAGCCAAGCTGGAATTAGAATTAGAATAAACTAATTGCTGTTCTTGATAATATCCTCTTTCTGGCACAAACAACTCGGAACTGTTTCTGCATTCTGTGGGATTCTGTTGTATGCAAACCGCATTTGGATGGTTCACATTGAATTTGCATGGACTGGTAGTTGTGTTTTGCCATGTAGTACCATCTGAAGCTAAAGTGAACTGCAAGATCTGCCCCCAAGAATTCAGCTCCCACCTTGATATAGTAGAATTGTCCTTAACAGAATACGAGAAGTACTTTTCATCCTCATTTGACACAAAGCTAAATTCATATGTTCTTGAATCAGGGGCCATATTCTGAAAGCGCCCATTATTCCAGACTCCACTAGTCCAGTATATATCCTCTCGCTTCCAGATGATCAATTGATTGGCACCACCAGGGTCCACACCGAGCCTGAAAGCTCCTGGTGCTGGAATTTGGTCACTTAACCATGAATTTAGTGCCCAACTATATCCACTCATTGGGTTCATGCCTAGTTTCATTCCAGGAAGTAGTGCATTGGTTGGATAATTGAAGCTTTCCCACAATACTCGTCCTGCAATGCCAATCACTAAATTCCCAGAATCCAAGAGGGTGGCAGTCACATTACTTGAGACTGCCTGGTTGGGATTTATCACAATTGTCTGCCCTCCATTTCGTGTGATCTTCAACAATCCTTGGTCGTCCAAGGTAAGAACCCCAGATGAATCAGTGATCGGATCATCCGGGTTTGCCACCCAGACTGATTCTGGATGATGTGGTAGTTTGCTGTACCATATTCCTAAGTAATAGTAACTTGAAGAGCCAGGCTTGAAGAAGCCTAATTTAAAGAGACCTGCTGCAGAAAGCAGATGCTCCCCAACCCTGATCTGTTGGTCTTGCTTTAGAGTAAGTAAATATTCCTGACAAGAAGAGTAGGGATATTCTATGCAAAGACATGAGATAAGGAAGAGCATGAGGCTTCTGAGTTTAGCCATAAGCAAATATTTTATCACCAAAAATCTTGTAACAAAAATTTCCTGCAACTTTGTAGGTTTTTCTTGGGATGGAAACTTGTTTCAACTTCAAACGAAAAGGCTAGTCATAAGACAAATTGGACGTTGAGGCATGCTAAAAGCGACTTCCCTAAAAAAATAAAAGACCAAGTTTTTTTTTCGTTGTTTTGCTACAAAAAAAACAAAAAACAAAAAACAAAAACAAAAACAAAAAAACAAAGCATGTTTGAAATTTTGGACTGATGACATGAGGGTAGGTTGACTTTTGCACTCTCTTTGAAAATCACTATGACATTGATCGTCAAACGATGTTTTCTTTTAAATGCAAACAGATTCTGTAATCTGATTGCCGACAATTGGAGTCTGAGCCTCCAAAGACTGCATTTTTTTTCAACTTTGAAGACTGCCGGTGAGGTGGTACTCTGGTTCTAGAAGGAATGCAAACAAATTAGTCTGGGCTTCTTGTTTTGGAGCTGATTAGTCTGGGCTTTTTCTCTCTTGCCTGTGGATGTTTGTTTACTTACACGAATCTCGTGAAAACTAACTTTTTAAAAATAACAAAACAAATCTTGTGTGAGAATATGATACTATTAAATATATATATATATATATATATATATATATATATATATATATAAATATCAACTTTTACATCTTTGTGGTTAGTAAGAAAAAGTAAAATGTGAACTTCTTTATTTTATTTAGTTAAATAAAAAATAAAAAGAATGAGTATTTATTATTAAATCTTAACTAAACTTCAAATACGATAACCTCAATTCTAAGTTTTCAAGCCTAATATGACACTATCTAGTGCTACTTTCCGTGTATAAATCATTTCCCTTACAGAACTGCTTCTAAACGGTCTGTTCAATAATTGTGTAATAAAAGCCCTGCACTTAGGTCTTGACACCTCAACAAACACACTAAACTCATGCTAGACTCGTGCGCATGGGATAGAAAGGCAAAACACTTCAGCTTGTGTGTGTGCTTCCAGACTTTGAAGCTTCGACAGAGTCTCGAAGCCCCTCTCACGACACAGTCGAGACCATGTGCTTCCAGAATGCCGAGTAGACCTCCACTGCTAGCATCCACCACCACCAGTCCACCACCGCGTCCAGCATCCACCGCCACTAGTGTCCTCCTTGGCCGATTTTGCTCAAGCCGACTTCTCCCAATTTCAGCCCACGAGTTCGTCGCCCACTACGTAAGCGCAATTCCACCGCCACAAGTTCGTCGCCCACCATAGCAGAGTCACCAACTAACGGTTGTTCATGGCTGACTCCAGTAGCTTTGGTATGGCTTAGGTATTTCTTCTCTTTTATATTATATGCTTTGGTTGTTCATGACTAACTGCTAGTGTATGACAAAATCTTTGAAAGACTCAATTGATGATACCTAAAAAATCTATGTACCATGCAACATGGCCTCAAGTGCAGCCTACGGTGACAATCATGTTTAAGATTTCTTTTCATCTTTTCAAGTCCTGATCTTGCTTGATGGCTAATGAATACATGGTCTTGTTTCCATATTGAGAAGCATAAACGTCCGTTAAATCTATTTCTAGTGTGAGAAGCATTAAATTAATTTAGTCATTAATTATATATCCTTAGTGAAGTATAGATAATGTTGTAGATATATATATATATATCACGAGGCATGAGCACAACTAGATCGAGCACATAACAACGATAATTGTAGTACAATGATATGATGAGATTGATATAGGTTGTACCAGACTAGCAGTTACTTAGAATGATGCCAATATATATACATGATACCTGTCGCTAAACATGACAATATATTCAAAGAAAGACCATGGTGTCCGATGTGTGAGAGCCTGTAGAAATAAGCATCCATCATGTCAAAATGTCTAGCTTATGGGAAAACAAAAACCAACGATACAATATTATACTTGTTTATTTTATTTTCTGCAAGTAAAGGGCATATACCTTGCTGGATTAGATTGAATCTTTTACATGTGAATCAATAATTAGCCTTTAGATTCAAATGACATATGTATATGTATTTTGATTTTGCCTAAAAAGCATCTTGCATATGTATTTTGGTGATTTTCCCTAACTAATGAATTTATAATCGTGTGTTTTGTATGAAAGGAACCAATTTATAATCTTGATATTGATAAACTTGAAGTTGAAAGTGTAGACATTCAAAATGATGTGAATGTCGAAGATGGGGTTAATGTCGAAGTCGAAGATGGAGTGAATGCGATTCCCTCTTTGAGTAGTGGTCCATTGGAGCCATTCATTGGTATGGTATTTAAGAAGGTCGAAGACGTCCAAGCATTTTATAAGGTATATGCAAGGTGACAAGGATTCGCAATCCAGACAAATCATACTCGATTGTCAAAAGATGAACAAACTCTTTGTACAGTAGATTATGTTTGCACAAGAGAAGGATTTCGGCGAGTAAGTCGAAAAAACACAGATCGAATAATCTCTGAATCTGCTGAGACGAAGATTAGATGTAAAGCAATAATGGGAATAAAGAAAGATGGTGAAAAGTGGATAGTCAACAAGTTTGTGGTTGAACATAAGCATATTCTACTTACATCGAGAAGTACTAGTTTCATTCGTGAACATAGGGGAATTACTAAATTACAAAAAAAACTTATTATGACCTTGAATGAGTCCGGTGTACCGACAAGGAAGATAATGTCGGTGTTGAGTAAAGATTCAGGTAGTGACTTTAATATCAGGGTTGTATTGGTAAGGATGTAGAAAATTACTTGGAAAGCAAGAGGAGAAAAGTATTTGAAGAGAGTGGATGCATAAAGGTTATATTCTTACTTTCTTGATCGACAACTTAAAGAACCTGGATTTGTGTTCTCAATGCAAGTTGGTAAGGATGTGTGTATAGGAAGTTATTTTTGGGCTGATGTGCGGTCAAGAGCTACATATCAATATTTTGGGCATGTTGTTACATTTGATGCCACTTACCTGACCAATATTTATAAGATGTCATTTGTGTCATTTTCTGGGGTTAATCATTATCATCAGACCATAATGTTTGGTTATGCCTTGTTAGTTAATAAAATGGCAGAATCATATACATGGTTATTGAGAACATGACAAGAGGCAATACTTGGGCGTGCCCTTTCAACGATAATTATCGATGATGACAAGGCGATGACTAAGGCAATTGTTGAGGTATTCCCGAATACAACTCATAAGTTGTGCTTGTGGCACATTTTTCAGAGGTTTTCCGAACACTTAGCCTATGTATAAAACGAATTTCCAGATTTTCAAAAAAATTTTTTCATTGCATCCATGAGACAATTACTACTGATGAGTTTGAGCAAGAAGGGCTTTGATTGTGGTGAAGTATGACGTAGGAGAAAATATTTGGCTGCAAAATCTTTACAGTGACGAGATTAGTGAGTATCGGCCTACTTGCGTTCAACATTCTGTATCGGTATATCAACAACTCAAAGGAGTGAAAGCATGAACAATTTTTTCTAAGATTATGTTCATTTAAACACTATGGTTAGTGACTTTGTGCATCAATATAAAAAAGTTATAGATGCACGTTACTTTTAATGTGTGGACAAAATCTACATGGACAATAATGAAGACACCTTTTAAAATTGAAGAGGAGGCGGCAATGGTTTATACAAGAAAGTCTTTCATGATCTTTCAAGATGAGCTGTTTAAAAGTCTACGGTACCGAGTAAAAAAATTGTATGTGATTGGTGAGGCCAAGACAAATGGAGTGATAGTTCATGGTAAAGAAACACCTCTTTACCATATGACGTTGGAGGGTGATAAAGGACATGCTACATGTACATGCCATATGTGGGAGTTTATAGGGATTCTTTGTAGGCATATTTTGTGTGTTTTTGGTAAGAAAGCAAAGTTAAATAGATTGCTACAGCATTATGTTCTAAATAAATGGACTATTAATGCTAAGAGTCGACCCATTCTCGACATACCATGTTATGATGACCAAGTGAGGCAAGGACAAGATGAGCCTACGATGAGAAAAAGCAAATCAATGATACAACTTTATGACATTGTCGAACTTGCATCAGAGTCAGCAGAAAAACACAATCACTTCACACTTGAATTGGAGAAGGTTCACAAAGAGTTGTTCGCAATGGAAGAGCATGTAGAATGTTCACAAAAAGTGCCGGCCAATGATGATCAAATATTAAGAAGTCAAGTTATATCGAAGTTTTCATAAACGGTGCAGGCTCCTCCACAGATGCCCATGAAAGGGCGCCAAAATCTTCGAGAGCGAAGAACCAATGGAAAAAAAAAAGACGTTGTAGCATTTGCAAGAATGATGGCATGCTAAAAATAATTATCTTTCAGTGAGGTATAGTAGTTTTGTATTTATTTATATTTTATTGATTTTTAATTAAAGAAGCAAATAAAGTTTGTTGTTATTTATATAGGGATTTTGGGCCAACAATTGACAACATATTGGAACATTTGGATTCATAGTGACTAGTTTATTATATCTTATATGTGATTTATTCCCTCTTCTCTTTAGCTAAATTAAATTGGTGGAAAATAAATTCTCTAATATTTCTTACTTGAAGTCTGTTGTATTATTTGATAGCACACAAATGCCAATCTTACTCTTTGTTTGATGCAACAGGACAACGAGGAGAAGCTAAGGATTTTGAGTTAGACGAGGAGAGGCTAAGGAAGGTATTCGAGGCAGATGAAGAAAGCTATTGGAACCATATTATTAATTGTAACCATATTATTTTAGGAGAGTAATTGTTATCTCTCACAATGATTGGCACCATATTGTTATGAAGTTGACCAAATTGAATTGCTTTAGTCTTTGAACCATATGGCCAATTTTTTCTCAGACATATTAAATTTCTATTGGAACCATCATTGGGAGTCACATTGGTTTCCTTGACATTTGATAGAATGTTTGTAGTTTTCATTTGCATGGGTACCTTAAACAATTTATCATATTTACAATCTTCATTTGCAGCATTTTGCTGCACAAGCAATTAGAATTTACTTTGAACTAGCAGTAATGATATTTGATTGTTTAACACCTATTGGGAAAAGAATTACCAATTTATAATAAGAATAACGCTTCTCTTTATTAATCGAATCAGGTAAAAATATTCAACAACAATTATATTGTTTGAGTCTGCTAAGCACATAACTAGTTTAATGCCCATTGAGAATACATCTTCAAAACACATCTTCAATACATTCAATACATCTTCAAAACACCACAAACTATTAGAACAAAAAGTAGTCATTACATTTAAGTGTTAAAAAAAGTACAATGGGTTACATAGTCGTAGCACTAATCAAGATACATTGTAATTTTTTGGATATATAAAAATTACACCATAAACAATTATAAAAAAAAAAAAAAAACCATGACAAGATTAACACTTTTGAGACTCCATTATACTTCTTCTCCATTGATTTAAATTTGGATTCTTCAATGCGTAGCCGCTCATGAAGTACCATGTTGTTCCTCCGTTCAGCTAACTCCAACGTCCTCTTACAACAGTTGTTTTGCTCACTTTGGAGATCAATCTACTCAAAAAAATCTACATTGTTTATTCATCTTATAGTTTGGACAATTATAAAATCATCTACCAAAACTATTAGATTTTCCAGAAATCCGTAGTTTCGTTTGACAACCACGATAACAAAGTGGTCTCTCCAAACTAATTTTGTTTTCTCTTCTTGAAATCCAAGAACTTGAACTAGAATGAGAAATTTCATTTGCTGTCATCATATTGAAACGCCATCCATTTTAACAATGCTAATAGAAGATTGTGCAAAAAAAAAAATAACAGATTCAATAACAATGTGGATCACCCAGCAAGACTATGGCTATATCCTAAGCACTTTTGTTACATACAAGTATTAATTCACTATTTTATCCCCTGAATTATGGTTGTTCAAAAGACCTAAGGTAAGCAAAAGTTAGACATACATACATACTAGTTTGCTCTTATGAAGTCATATCATCCTGATCTCCATATTCATAAAATTTGGAAGCTTAATAGCCTCATCAAGTGGATAAGGATCCTATTCATTTTCATTTCAAATTGATAGTATTCCTCAAGTGAAAAAAAAACATTAAGTATTTTGTTCATTTAGACTCGAATTGACAAGAGAAATGATCGCAATATCTTATGTTTCTATATATTTGAGTTGAAATGTAGAGTATCTTGTTCTCTACTTAAGTTATATAATCTGCTGAGAAATATCATAAACCAACTTGCAGAGAAAGAATTGCAGAAGACAAGCCCAACACAACAAATTAAGTTATATAATCTCTAATTTTCAACTTGTTTATACAAAAAGTGCAGAGGAAAATGATATTGGATTATCTCCTTAGTTCTATATATCATCACGCAAAAGTGCAGAGGTGTTGAGGGGCGTTGATGGAGCTTGGAGATAGATAGAGCTTTGAGAGGGCGTGTGACTTGGTTGCGAGAAGGAACGTGTGACGGAGGCGAGAGAGTGGTCGAGGCTACAAGAGGCAAAGTAGAAAGGGGAGTGAGAAATGAGAAAGGATAAAAAGGCGAAGTCGGAAAGTTGGGGGGGGGGGAGGAAAACCAGAGGGGGGTGCACAATGGGAAGGGATTTTGGGAAAGTGGGGGGAGGAAAACCAGAGGGGGTCGTTCAAATCTGATGCAATGTATCACATAATTCATCCAATAAAACGCCTATGTGTCACAAAATTATTGGTGGGCTGTTATCTCCTTAAATAAGTAAAATGTGAACTTCTTTATTTTATTTAGTTAAATAAAAAATAGAAAAAATGAGTATTTATTATTAAATTTTAACTGAACTTCAAATACGATAACCTCAATTCTAAGTTTTCGAGCCTAATATGACACTATCTAGTGCAACTTTCCGTGTATAAATCATTTCCCTTATTATAATAATTTTTAATCATCTTCATTTCATTTATTTAAATGTTAATTGCAAAATTAGTACTCAAGTTTTTACCTTTTTACAATCCAAGGCCGAAGGTTTTTTTTTCAGAAAAAAAATTGATATTTTAAGAATTCCGTCAACTTATCATTAAAAATTTAGAGGGAGGTAACATGTCAATTTTTGATAAGATTGATTGACACGTAGCCTTAGGCCCTGTTTGGATATAGAGATTTTTTATTTCATCTTATCTCATCATTAAAATTTTTTCAAATTCTCATACAAAATATAATAAACAATTCAACTTCTTCACATATCAAAACAATAATAATATTAAAAAATAATATTCTAATAATATTTTATTCAACTCATCTAAAACCATCTTATCTCATCTCATCTCATCTCACTATCAAAACGAGCCCTTAATATTCAAATCAAGCAATCGAGGCATGTAACATACTATACTAGGGGCCAATTCTATCGATGATTTTCTAAAACCAAATTAATGAATGTTATTAAGTTTATGTCTTAGTTTTATAAAAGTTGAAAACCAAATTGTAAAAATCTAAAGATTTAATTACTAATTTTGCATTTAGCTCTTTATTTAAAAGAAAATAAAAAGAAAAAGAAAAAGAAAAAAAACAAGTTAAGGAAAGAGCGTCGGATCTGAAAATGTGACCCGTAAGTACGCAGCATTTTCTGGTAATTTTTTTTTACCGTTGTGAGTTATGTATGCAGGCGATTGTGTTAAATATTTTAATATGAACATTAAACACAAAATAGATAAAAGAGAATACCATCGTAATTTCTCCTCCGGATCTAAAAAGCAGTCTTTTTAATCTTTTGCAGCATGATAAAATCACAGATATGAAAGCACATATAAAACCAAATATTTATTCATTGTATGCATTATTGAGATCATAAAAAATCTATAATCTATAGCTCTGATACCACATGTTAAATATTTTAACATGAACATTAATAATTGGATCTTTGATTTTCTATGATCTACAATAATAAAACAATGATAATTAAACACGTATCTTTCTCCATCTGTTTGAAAAAAAAAATTAACCTGATTATGAGATAATGATCACCCTAGCAACTTAGCCTCACAAGTGTCTCCCGATTGTTAGAGACACTCTAATGTTGTAGGTGAGACCCTTAACCCCTCAGTATTTTTTATAGACTTCTGGCCATCGAGAAATCTAAAATTTTGTATTTAATTGTGATTAGAGATATAGAGTTAATCTTATCTCTTAAGAGTTTTCTTATCCAATTATAATTCATCTATTAACTGATAAATTTTGAGGTATTTCAAACTCTATCAAGATGGATGTGTGGGATATAGAGTTTAAATAAAATTCTTACATTCTCCCACTTGGCCCGTATGCTTATGAAATAATATTTTTCGTTCATGAGTTTATTACAGGAAATTAACCATATTGCGCAAATTCATATCTTGAAACTTTTATAGCTTAAAATACATTTAATGAGTTCCGTAATATCAATGCTAAACTAGCTACTAATGCGAGTCTTGGCGGTCCTTTGTTATATACTCAACAAATTCTCTTTTATGTATCACAACACTAGCAACTTAATTTAACACAATCTTTAATTGGGAAAATTAAAGCTAATACTGTAATACCATGGGTTCCAGTTCATGTCTATTATAGACATTATCTTATCATCATTCATTCACACCATTTAATGTACATATAAAGTGAAAAGACAAGAAAACAAAAACAAAACAACCATAATATATATCATTAAGTATCCAAATAGAATTAAAAAAAAAATCCACGAGCTCATTAACATATTCACATCATAAGACCCATTCTATCAACATGTTCTTTAAACTGTTTTGCTACTAGACCCTTCGCTAATAGGTCTGCTATCATAAACATAATACTAATATGTTCAATGGACATTGTTTGTTTCTGTACTTCCTCCTTGGCGCTTAGGAATTTGAGCTCCATGTGCTTAGCACCTTTAGAATACCTATCATTCTTGGAGAAAAATACTACAGAAAAATTATCACAATAAATTCTTAGCAACCTGGTTATAGAGTTGACAACTCCAAGCCTTGAGATAAAGTTCCTAAGCCATAAACCATGCACTGTGGCCTTAAAGCACGCCACAAACTCAACCTCTATTATAGATGAAGTAGTGATTGTTTGCTTCATACTTCTCCATGAGATCGCTCCACCAGCCAACAAGAAAACTTAACTTGCATGAAGTAGATTTCATGCTGTCAGAGCAACCAGCAAAAACAAAGTCTGAGTATCCAGTTACCTCCAAACTGTCAGTTCTTCTGAAGGTAAGCTGGTAATCCTTAGTTCCTTGCAAGTATCACAATACCCTCTTTACTGCTTTCCAATGAGACATCCATGGGTTACTCTGGTAGTGCCCAAGCATGCCTACTGCAAAACTAATGTCTGGCCTTGTGCAAATCTATGCATATATCAAGCTCCCCACAATTGAAGCATAGGATATTTTTGCCATCTCTTTACGCTCCCACTCAGTTTTAGGACATTGTGATATGGTAAACTTATCACCTTTTTATATCAGAGTATTTAGTGATAAACAACTTTTCATGCCAAATCTCTCAATAACTCTTTCTTATGTAACTTTTCTGAGACAATCCCAACAATCCTTGTTTTCGATCTTGAAAATTTTTGATTCCGATCACAAAGGATGCCTCACCCATATATTTCATTTCAAAGTTCTTAGAGAAAACCTTTGGTTTCATAAAGTAAGCCAAGATCACTACTAACTAACAATATATCATCAACATGATCAAAATTATGAACTTACTCTCACTGACTTTTAGGCATATACATCGATCAACGATGTTTTTTTAAAATCCAAAGGTAGTAATGATATCATTGAACTTTAAGTACCATTGTCGGGAAGCTTGCTTAAGCCCATATATTGATTTCTTAAATCTACATACTAGGTGATCTTTGCCCTTTTCTAAGTCGCCTTCTGGCTACTCCATGTCTCTTCATCCAAACTTTCATTTAAAAATGTCGTTTCACATCCATCTTGTGTAACTCTAAATCATAATGAGCCACCAATGCCATAATGATCCTGAAAGAGTCATTTTTAGATACTGGAGAAAATGTCTCAATGCCTTCTTTCTGAGTGAAACTCTTGCTAACAAGTCTGGCCTTATATCGTTCAACATTGCCTTTTGAGTCACGTTTGGTCTAAAAGATCCATTTACACCCGACTCTTTTACTCCCTTCAGGCAATTCAACGCTTGTGAAAACGTTAGTGGATCTTTACTTATCCTAATGTCAAATTCAGATTCCTAGAGATACACTATGTAGTCTGCTGAAATATCAAGTCTCCGATCTCTCTGAGATCTGCGTAAGACAACCTGTTCTGGTGACTTCGAACTTGGTTCATCAGTGTTATTATCATTCTGAGATGAGTGATCATTTACTTTTTCCATTGTATCATTGTGATGATCAATTAGAGAAACTATTATTTTTTCTGAAGATGTAGGTATGGGGACATCTACCCATACTTCCTCAATGATCACATCTTTGGGTTCAATTTTTCCACTAATCTCACTAAATTCAATGAATTTGGCATTTCCTATTTCCACCATTCTCGAATTTTGATTAGGACAGTAAAACATATTCCCTTGGATCTCTCTAGGTACCCAATGAAGTACTCGCTTACTGTTCTAGGATCCAATTTACTTTTATATGGATTATAAAGTCTCACTTTGGCTGGGCAACCCCAAGCATACATGTGCCTTAAACTTGGTGTCCTACCAATCCATAGCTCGAACGGAGTTCTTTGGATCTGACTTATTGGGAAACTTGGTTTAAGATATACATTGTTGTCTTAATAGCTTCCCCCACAATGATTTGGGTAAGGTAGAATTGCTAACCATTCTTCTGACCATATCCAATAACGTCCGATTATGCCTTTCAGCAACACTGTTTTGCTGTTCAAGAAGTTTGGCGAGTGGGCCTGGGTTACGACCCAATTCGTCATATTTTCCATAACATTCTCCATCTCGACCCGATCTGGTGATTTTCACCTTTTTATCTACCTACCTTTTTACCTTCGTGAGAAATACCTCAAGTACTAAAACAACTTGAGATTTCTCATGTAGCAGATAGATATATCCAAATCGTGAAAAATCATCTATAAAGATGATAAAATACTTTTCTCCGCCAAAACATTTAGTAGAGAATGATCCACATATATCTATGTGAATTATTTCAAGAAGGTCCGTACTTCTTGTGGCAACTTTCTTAATATGTTTAGTTAGCTTTCCTTTAATACAATCCACACACACTTCAAGATTAGTAAAATCAAGATATGGAAGAATCCATTCTTTTACTAATCTCTGTAACCTTTCTTTGGAGATGTGCCCTAATTTTTTATGCCACAAGTCATAAGAATTTTCATTCATCATGTTTCTTTTAGTTCCAATACATATTTCATGGTGCTGGGTATATGTATTTTTAATAAATGTATTATCGATGCAAAGTCGATAAAGGCCATTGGAAAGAAACCCAAAACCAATAGATAAATTATTTCTAAAAATATTGAAACTATCATTATCAAATGAAAAAGAATAACCATCAGTATCTACTATGGATAAGGAAATCAAATTACGCCTCACAGAAGGCATAGAGACTATGTTATGAAGGTGTAAATAATGACCAGTACTCAAAACTAAACGAAAAGCTTCTATGGCTAAAACTTCAGCCTTATTCTCATTTCCCATTAAGATAAATCGCTCACTGGGGTTTAGTGTTTGGCTTGTAAGGTATCCATGCATGGTTATGAAAACATGAATATTAGCACCCGAATCTAGCTACCAAGAGTTAGTGGGAACATTTACAAGGTTTGATTCAAAACATACAAAGATAAATGGCTTACCCTTCTTTTCAAACCAAGCCTTACGTTTCAGACACTCAGCTTTTATGTGTCCATGCTTCCCACAAAAGTAGCATTTGCTACTGTTATGCTGAACCTGAATAACTTTCCCAGGCTGCTTTCCTTTCGGTGGTCTAGTTCGAATCATTTTACCATAATAGTGCTTTTTCTTTCTAGCTTCTTTAGTCACAAAACTAGCAGAGTAATGTCCTTGTTGCTTCAATCTCGCTTCCTCTTGAACTACCATACTTGCCAACTCATTCGCATTCTATTTATCTTTAATAGAATTATAATGCATCTGGAATGGACTATATTGAGGTGGCAATAAGTTCAGAATAAATTGAACAATGAATGACTCCTTTACTCTCATTCCCAGGGTTTGTAATCTGGTAACAATATTTGTCATTTCAAAGATATGCTCTTGCATTCCTTCAGCACTATCATATTTCAAGATGGTAAGTCTAGCCATAAGTGTTCATGCTAAAGATTTATCTGTAGACCGAAACCTATCCTCAGCATTTTTCAAAAAAATTTGGGCATCTCCTCAGTACTAGGGAGTGAATTTTTTATATTTTCAGCTATGGTCATTTTCATGAACATTAGACTCAACCTATTTGATCTCTCCCACTGTTTAAATGACTCTCTCTCATCTCTGTTACTACTCTCAGTGATGAGTGGTGGTTTTGAACTCGTAAGTGATGAGTCCAAGTTAAGGACTTCTAAGGTGAATCTAACTCGCTCAACCCACTCAAAAAAATTAGAGCCATTCAAAATATGAACAGATGAAGTCTGTGAGTGTAGTGATGTAGGTACGCTTACTGCAAGAAAATTTTATCACATAATGCTTTGAGTTAGACACTTATAAACAATCATCAGAATTTAAATAATTATGGATAAACTAGTAGTGTCATCACACTACAACACAAGCTGGCTTTTGCTGCGATTTTCTATTCCCGCTGCTGGATTTGGTCGCAAATTAGCACCAGCTCATGAACATCGAATGCTATTCCGTCGCTTAAGGAGTCTGCTGCAAATTTAATTTATTTGCGGCGAAAGATGGGCGCAGCTAATGTACTCGCCGCAAATGAGATGAGTTTATGCTGCGGTTTTCCTGACTGTCAAATCTTTATACTATTTGTTGCGGTACTGTGTCGTCGGAAATAAGTCCAGCAATGGAAAATTGTCAATCAGATGTTGCGGCGACTATATTTTCGTCGTTAAAATACAATAGCTATGATTTTCCTTACGGCCAACAAAACCGACGCAACAAGATGGAGCTTCTGCGGCGAAATGGAGTTATTACGGCGATATCAATGATCGTTACAATAACAACTAATGCTATATCTTGCTGCGGCGATTGTTGGATTCGGTTTCTTAGTGGCGAAAACCCATGTGCCGCTATAGAGTATTCCTACACACGTTGCGAACTCGACAGAACTGGAGACTTTCATCGTAGCAAATTTCCCCCCAATTTTTCCCCTGCTACGCTGACGAATCTCTCTCGACGAGTTGCTGCACCGCCACTCCTGGCCAAGTGAGCCTCTGCTACGCCGTCGTCTCCTCGCCGGAAAACCAATACTCCGACGTTAATTACTCTCCTCGTCGAGTCTGGTATTTTTATGGGTTCCCTCCCCCCCTCTCTCTCTCTCTCTCTCTCTCTCTCTATCTATGACTCGTCCGATCCATTCTCTCCCTAGGCTACCCCATCGAGATTCGGCATCCCCACCGTGTCCCCATAGCAACCCATACCTTTTTGTTCACAAACTACAAATTAATTAAACTGACTTTGTGATTGAAAATTGATCAATTTTCAAACCCCCATTTGAAATTATTTACTTGTTGTATTTTCTTTTCTTTTTAAGTTGCTATGAGTTAGTAGAGATTTTCGGTGATTATTGTATACATCCAAGTGCTGGCAGTGTAGTAATTCTATGTTTGCTCAAGGAAATGACGAGATCAATTCGTGTAACATAGGTAAGAGTAGACAAACTTGTGAATGTCTGTTTGTGGTGGGCTTAGAATTTAAAAATTAGTTTTCAAATAGGATGTTAGAATTATGGACAGAAATATTACAATGTTTGTGGCTTGATTTAAGGGGTGAAAAGGGGATGAAAAACAGAGGATGACGAGTTGCAGCAACTATGATTTGTGGCTTTTTTTGATGTTTTGATAGCTAAGGAGAAAGGCTAATGGCAGGAAAATATATGGGATTCTACTATTTTGATAGCTAAGGAGAAAAGCTTGACTTGAGGTTGTAAAAAAAGAGGAAAATAAAAGTTTAGACCTATGACCAATATCCATGAACAATACCAGAATGCAAATAAGAAAGGAGAGAGAACAATTATAGCACATACACCAGAATGCAAATGGGCATGGTGATAGATGAGAGAGAAGAGAGAAAGTGAGAACTAAGAGATCAAAGTGAGTGGGAGGCTTAATTTACTTCGGACTTCATACTAGAACTAAAGTGAGTGGGAGTTGGCTTTTGCTGAATAATTATATAGCTCCACATGAAATTTTAACCATAAATGTATGCTGACCTGAATAATCTGGTAAGATTCTTCTTGAGATAACGTACGTACGGATCCAATATAGAATATTGCTTGAGAATGTGTGTGGATCCAATATAGATAACGTACGTACGCATCCAATATAGAATATTACATGCTGACTTATGGGCGGCGGGTGTTGCTTCTTTGAAGGATACTAGGGGGTTGAGTACTTGCTTTGCTTTTAGATGTGCTGATTCTTTTTACTGTATGAAAGCAAGTGTAAAGGTATGCTATTTAACTTATTTTACATGGATTTGCCTCATTTTACATCAATGCCCTTGCGTGTTCATGATTTGATAGCCATATTGGGTGGTTACCATCGTGCTGTTTTTACAGGTGAAATCAGTCTTGTGGCTTAGGTGTTAGATATGTTGGTTTGCCGAAACAAGCAAAAAGCAAGGTCCACCACAAATTTGTAGTAGTTGGCTTCACTTGTGAAGTGGTTTGACGCTAGTATTGCCTCCGCATCACTTGTTGTGGTTTGAAGCTTGAGATGAAGATGTTCACAGTAATGGCGTGAGAGCTCACGGAATTATTTTAGTACTGTTGCTTATTGTATAGATTGTGTTGTAAACTGCTTGTAAGATGAAATAATGCTGAGAAAAGGGCATTTGTGTTTGTGTGATGCTTCATATGTAAATATATTGATTATGATGTATAGTGATTATTAACTCCCCAAGATCTTGAACGTGAATATGGTTCATGAATTGCAAATATGGATTATGCAAGGATTTATTATTTGGAGGATTTATCTCATTTTAATGTGGATATGGAAGTCATGTTCTTTTTTTTTTTTTTAGGTGAGATGGTGGAACAAATTAGCCCGATAACTCTTATCCTAGTCGGAAATTTTGACTATGCAAGGGCCATGATAAATGCATGCAATCTTTCACAATACAGATCCACAAAAGTTAACGATTTCTGGAAAGATGATTCTGGTGATCATCTGACGATACTAGTTAGTGATCTGCTATGCGTGATTTGAACTCAATTGGAGAGACTTTTATTCGCTGCTACTGGATAGAATAATATATATTTAGACCAAAGGAATTATATAATACTAATGATTATCATCCTAATTTGATCAGGACTAACAACATTTGCTCTGTTGTTAAAAACTTGCAATTGGCAGCTGGGACGATACTACTAGAAAGAATATATGTTAATAAAAAATAAAATTTTCTATATATCATTAAAATGTGGATATGGAAGTCATGTGATGATATGGATTATCCAAGATATTATCTCCATATAAAAATAGTACATGATGTATATAAACTTTTTTTTTATACATGTGTGATACACGAATCGGCACCAATAGTACAATACACATGCCGAAACTTCATTTAAAAAACAAACTATCTGAGATATTTGAAGCAAAGCTGATCTATGCATGTTATCAAAGTGACGTATCTTCCCCACAAAAGTTAGAATAATATATATTTAGACCAAAGGAATTATAATATATATTTACACATTTATTTTCTAACATTTATAATCAAGAACTATTTTTACCTTAAAATAAAAATGAAAAAAAATAAAGTTAATACACGAAATTCACGCAATTGCATAATACAAGCTGCTGGTAGCTGGTGTATAATAAAAAAGTAATATATAGACACAAATCATGGCTAACTGCTGCTATGGCTGTCCTTTTTAAGTCACCTACTGCTAGTACACAAGCTACTAACTAGAGCCAGATCAAGGCGCGGGAGATGACTAAAACTTTAAGCGGGAATGCATTTTTTGATTTTGATTACCAAGGTCAATCTGTCTAGCTATCAAACCAAACCAGTGGGTAAATTTCCTCCATTTCTGCTGGGTGGAGCATAAACTTGCGAAAAAAATCTGCAGTAGTACCCTTCATTAATTCTACTTGCATATCTGAGGAGGTACATCACCATTTTGTCCAGCCTCCCAACTTGGTATCCAAAAACTCTTGCTGTCCATCGTAGGAGTTGTGCATTTCAGTTGCTTCACGCTTTATAGGCATGTAGTTGAACTCAATGGAGTTGTGCATTGTCTTGCTTCATTTGCTTCAGTCCTTTGGGTCTTTTTACTGGCAAGTACAAAACTGTTAGTTGGAGTATAGAGTTTACTATTTATGTATTTACTTGCTTCTCTTTTGTTGGTTTCATGCGTACCATAGTCCAGTAGCAATGAGTCAAATACTGCGAGGGAGAGGCCAGGGAGCTGCAGGAACAGGGAGAGTGTTGCAGCCCATTGGACGAAACCCACATCCAGAACAAGCAAGTTGGACTTTGAGAGACGAAGCTGACCTGGACTCTGATGGTTCCACTCAACTCCCAGATGAGTTACATCCATCATTTTTGCATCCCTCTACTCCTCTTGCATAGGTGAATAAAATAGGCAATGGTAAGTATAATGGACATCTGCTCTACTTGGGATTAATAAACAGTACACAATGGAGAGGCACAATATAAGCATGATGTATGTCATTTGAATCTGTAAAATGAACATAATTTCCTGCTTATTAGAACTTACATATCTACAATCTGAACTTGAAAATGTGAAGCAAATAAATGAAGCTAGGTATGAGTTAAAAAAGTGATATGAGTTATTTGAGTTTTTGGAAGATACTTAGCAGATATATATTTAAAAAAGTGATGAGTTATTGACACAATTGTGAAAATTGTCTCCAAATAGGCTTAAGTATTGTTGCAGTGGTTTAGACTTATGTCCAATAGTGGATGACATGCTTTGTTCTTATAAATTAATTATAAGAGACAAAATATCCAACCTATGATAATGAAAATGATTTGTATATATCCTTGTGTAAATTTGTAGGGGGTTGGATATGTGTATATATATCACTGCAACATGTTTGTTTATCTGATTTTGGTTCAGGGATATGAAAGCCTAATCATCCTCATGTGCAAGATAACTTCATTTGTATCTCAACAACTGATTCCTTGATGCTAAGAAAGTAATAAGCAGTGTATTGAACTCCTATGGACTGCCTCCTCCGTCCATTTCTTATGGGAAAAATGGAAGGTGACATAGACATTTGAGTTGTATGCAAACTGTGTCTTCCTTCAGAGTCTATCACATGTTGGGCATGTGATCCATTGGGTAGTTGGTAGAAATCTTCTCCGTTCAAACTAGGAAAGACAGACTCTCAAATCCTCGTGGGGTCCTCCTACCACCTGTTGGGGGCAAACTAGGTCTCATCAACTACCTTCTTATTCAGACACAGATAAAAATTTGGAAAAGGATACATTTTTACAGCTATCTAGTTTTCACCAAAGGAAACGAGCATATATAAGAAAGATCAGAAACAAAGACGACTTTGATTCTTCCTTCCCAATTTATCATCTCTATCGTACTACTTAATTTGTTATATTTTAAATAGTTTTATTCATTTAGTTATTAACAAAACGTATGACCAAAAACGATTGCATTGCTCGTTTGAAAACTCAATTTAGTTGGTTACTTGGTTTTGTAAGTAGTTCATCCCAAAAGCAGTACGTATTTTAAGTGTAGTTAGTAAAAGAGAGGGAAACAATGGTATTTCATTGATGAATGAAGTAGGAATAGTAAGAATAGGGATACTACTATTTTATCCAGATTTGACAGCTCATGTATACCTCATTCAGTGATGATATATATCTCAATATAATCAAAGTGAGCATATTTGCTGTTTTAAGTTTCCAATAGTTTCATAGAATAAGCATTGTGAGGATAACATGCTGTATAATCTAACTGGATTAGAGAAGTAGCCCCTAATATTGACTGCATGCTATTAAGTTACACTAGTAGGTAGGTAAATTGGCTAGCTTTGAATTTATACCCTATTGCATGCAGATACAAAACTGTTAAGTATTTAATGCTTTCATTTGCAGGTCTGCTTTAATGCAATATAGTCTAGACAAGTGTAATTAGATCAACACTTTTGTGTGTGCTGTAGGAAAATAGTTTGATATATTGACTAGCGAATTGTGTAAATTAAACCACACTTTTATTGAAATTACTGTTATTATACACAGGGTTCTTGTATAGGCAAGGCTTGGAGACAGTTGGAATTACAGTCAAGGTGGTACACGAGGTTGGTCATGACCCTGTCAACATCAGGTAAATATAAACTCATGACGTTCAAATTATATCATCATCATAATATGGATTAGGAAAAGGCCATTAATTTTGCATCCCTATATAAATGACATGCAACCCCTTCATTTGCTTATACTCAACATAACTGAACCACAAATAAATCCTAGCTGCAAATGGAGGAAAATATTGACCAATTTCATCTATTCAATGAAGGGAATTTTGTTTAGACTGTGTTGGGCTGAAGGAATATAAATTACATTTTTTTAGATGTTTGGCCATTGCAAGTACTTCATGATGCATGGTATAGGGGTGACCATAGCTTATTCTAGGTTGGTGGTTATATGGAATTGGATGCATGCAGAATATGGTCTGATTCCATGGCATTGATGTGTTTTGTAACAGGTCAAGGGCAGTGCAGATTTCTTTGTGCTAGCAAAGACCCCAAACAACTCCCATTCAACAAAGATTTTCTCTATACGAGTATGTACATGTACATGTAGATCAGATAGTAGGATTGTGGGCATGCTGAAATTCCAAGTACTGATTAAATGTGGGACTACTAAACCAACTTATAAACTCATATATATATTTGAGGGATTAATTTCTATCACCCTTTGGCATACTACTTTCAGTTGACATTTGAGAGTAAATTCAAATGAGGTAAATTGAAAACAGAGATAAAGGGAATTATATGCCTCATTTGAGAGTAAATTCAATTTGCTTAATGAAGTATCAATAGTCCTGATACCAATCTAAAAAACAAATTTCCCTAGTAGATAATTGGAGTGATGCGGCACCAAATCTTGGCTAAATTCATCCCTATTGGGTCTAAATGCACAAATAAAATTAACCAAACAGAGATCCCCTGCAATTACAGAAAATGTAGAAATGGGTAATTGACTGATGTACCAAGAGCTTTCCCGGCGGCTGGAAAAGCTGCCTCAATAGTAGATTCATCTTGGCGAGACCAACTCGTCGAGACATTCGGGTTTTCTCGGCAGCTGCAAATCTGCAGCAAGAGAAGATGCATCTTGGCGAATCAAACTCGTGGAGACACCGAGTTTCTTGGCGACTGGAAAACTGTAGCAACAGGTTCAACATCTCGGCGAATCCAACTCGTCGAGATGGATCCATGACATTGCGACGAACAAATCGCCGAAGATGGGTTAGATGCTTTGCGAAGAACATTTCCTCGCGGATAGGTTGAAGATGATTCTGCGGCGATTATTCTCAATTGGTTGGGGGGCAGATGCGGCAGTACCTCTAGCTCCAAAATCGGCGTGTAGATCCGCCGTAATACCGCCATTCCTTTGGCAGCGACGCTTGCGGCGAAAAATGGAGCAAGTGTCACGCCGAACTTCTGGCGTTTGATCTGCGAGTCATTAACTGTGGCTTCTGAGTTATAGCCACATTTTTTATCATATTTGCGGCGATTCTCCATCGCCGCAAAAGACACTAAATGTTGTAGTGTCAAGACCCTCCTTTGCGAGTAGATCTTGATACACAAAGTGTTCTCACCAGTATTAAATTATGTGGATGAACTAGTTGTATCATCATAATTCTCCTTTTAGAGTAAATTCTGACATACAAAGTGTTCCCTCCAACTTTACTTTTGATGGATGAATTAGTAGTGTTTTCAAGACCCTCCTTTGGGAGTAGATTTTGACACACAAAGTGTTCACTCCATCATATCCACCTTACTATGGGGTTTAATGATTTGTCACCAAAATTAAGAAAATCTTATACATTTGGGCAACCAATTTTTCTTAAATTCTGATATAAATCATTTGCCATATATGACTCGTTCGAAAATGAGCAGCCCAAAGGCTATCCCAAGTGCAGGAGCGTGTCGCGTAGTAATTAGGAATAAATTCCTAGATCGTCTCCACAGGGAAAGTGCTTAAAAATCAAACTCGTGTAAAATGGTGGAAATAGTTACAATGAGAAAATAAAAATAAAAGTGATGATATGTACAATGAATGTGGGAGTGCAATGGAAATGAAAATTTACTAGTCATGGACTAGATTCATGTTTGTTGATTTTGAGTGGATGATGAAAGGTAAGAAATTAAAATGCAAGACAGTAAATTAAAATTGCTGGAAATTAAATAACTGAAATGTAAAGGGACAATAAAATTTAAATGACATAAAAGTAAATTGCAAAAATTAAATGTGCAGGAAAATTAAATGACAGTAATTTAAATTGCAGGAAATTAAAAGTGCGAGAAAATTAAATGACATAAATTTAAATTGCAAGAAATTAAAAGTGCGAGGAAATTAAAGGGCAGTAATTTAAATTGCAAGAAATTAAAATTGCGAGAAAAGTAAATGACAGTAATTTAAATTGCAGAAAATTAAAAGTGCGAGAAAATTAAATGACAGTAATTTAAATTGCAGGAAATTAAAAGTGCGAGAAAATTAAATGACAGTAATTTAAATTGCAGGAAATTAAAAGTGCGAGAAAATTAAATGACAGTAATTCGAAATTTAATAAAAACAAAAATTGTAAGGAAATAACTCGATATTTGGAAATGGAGACTGTGTTCTCCAACCCAAAAATCTGAACTTCCAATTAAAGTAAACTCTCAAAAATAAAATGGACTCTCAACATTTATTGAAAATTTACTCACTAAACAAACTCAAAACTGAAAATAAACACTTACAAAAATAAAATTCACTGAGCCATACATTGAAACTGACTGATGAATAAATTATACGACATTAAAAATTGAACTCAGAAAAATAAAAATTGACTATAAAATTTCACTCACTATTTTTTTTTCTGAATTTTTTTAACTCTAAAATCACACTAAAAACATTTTAACTCACTGACTACTCACTGACACTCTAACACCACGACTGACTAACTCTCTAACTCTAACTTCAGACTCCCTAATTTCTAACTGACCCCTTTCTTCAGTCTGCGTACAGCTCTTATATAGGAATCAGAATAATGCTGTGTTATGTCTGTCCGTGATTCCTTGTCTCCCACTAATATTTGCGTTGAAAACTTACATTTATGGGCTACAGACTGAGTTTCCTTTTCTATTCTTTTCTTTCTTTTATCTGATCCCATGTTTGTTTGTCTGGTTCCCACATGCATGTTGCTTTTGTTTCCTTCTCTTTTTTTTTTCTTTCTTCCAGCGTTCTCTCTTTTTTTTTTCTTTTTTTCTTTCTTCCATTTTATTTCCTCTTCGTTGCTGCACTTCGTCCGAACTCACGTGGTCTGTTTATTTCCTTTGTCTTTCGTTGCTGGCATGTTCTCGTGGCACTGTTGTGCATGGCGCTGCTAGCTGGGCTGCGCAAGAGATGGCTACGGCGTGCAAGGCGGCTTGAGGTGATGGATGTTGCAGTGTGCATGGCTACGGTGCTGCCATGTGCATGGTTGCTCTGTTTTCGAACAGAGACCTCTCGGTGAATGCAGTGGCGCTGTGGGATAGTTGGAGTGGTGCTGTATGGCGTCGGAGCTGATCACCGGTGTCGTCTGGCGTTGCTGGTGGTCGACGGAAGTGCTGCTGTGCACGACGGTTTTAGAAATGGAGGTTGGTGTTGCCGTATGCATGCGGTGATGCTTCGTGGAGTTGGACGTCTATTTGGCCGTGCATGGTGGTGGAGAACTGATCGCCGGCGTCGTCTGGAGCTGCTGGTGGCTGCAGGTGGGCGGAGGGGCAGTTGCCGAACGCATGCATGGCGTGGAGAGACGCAGAGATGGCGGACGTCGCGAGGTTGAAGACGAGGCAAACGGCACGTCGTTCTTTCCAAACGACATGTCGTTTGCCTCAGACGACAGAAACGACCAACGTGAAAAACGACATGTCGTTTTTCCTAAACGACATGTCGTTTTCCTCAGGCGACAGAACGACAACGTTCAAAACGACATGTCGTTTTTCCGAAACGACATGTCGTTTAGAACCTGTACAGAGAAATAAAAAAATAAAATAAAATAAAATAAAATAAAATAAAATAAAACAAACAGAATAATAAATAAAAAAATATATAAAAAATAAAATTAGAAAAAAAGAAATTAATTAATTAATTAAAAATTAAACAAAAACTAAACTAGAATATTAAAAATGTGTTGTGCATGTGAGACAATAAAATCAAATTAAATCACAAGTTATCAAATATAAGCATAAACTATGTTTTTAATCAATTTAATTCATAACTTGGATTTATTGCCTCTTGATCATTTTTTTCATTTAAAATCAACGATAAAATAATAAAATAATTAAGAATACATTGATTTTAAATGTATAAAATATGCAATAATGCAGCTCAATCAATATATTGGATAAACAAATATACATGGCACAATAATAAGAGTCAAAATAAACAATTCATACATGTATTTAATAATAATAGCATGGACATTTTAATATATGTGCATATCAATAATAACATGTATAGAAAATAAAATTTAATATATGTATTTAACAATAATAACATGCATATGAAAGAAGATAAAATTTTAGAATTTTTTTTAATAAATAAGTAATATTAAAATAATAAAATTATAATATAATATAATCTGACCGGTCCGGGTCTGGTCCAGTAATCCGAGTCAAAACTCAGTTCATTAGTGAGGCCGGTCAACACTTTGGGTTGGGCCAACTGTATAGGCCCGATACATACCCTTACACTTTTTTTTTTAGTTTTCTACCAGGCTGGGCCCCACGACAATGGCCCGTTTCTTTTATGTTGGATTGGGCCAAGGCCCAAGCCCAAGCCCTTTAGAAGTTAGAAGAAACCCGTTCTTCTTCTTCTTCCTTTGACAATTACAGCGCCGCACCACAGTCATGTTGCTTCCTTCAGTTCGGCGCAACAGTGGACATCGTCGGTGAGGGGAAGACGGCATGGTGTCCCTAGCCTCCTCCCGCCGCCGATGTCCACCTCCACTCAAGGTCCCCCCCCCCCCCTTAAGCGTTGATTCAAGACTTCACAGTCCCTTTGCACTACCCTTTACTCTACCCCTTTACGCTGCGAAGTTGCCGACACGGTGACACGGCCACCTTATGCCGGACGTTGCCAACACACAGTGGCTCCACCATCATACATGCATGACGGTTTCTCAACCCCATTACCCAACACAAATACAATACAGTAAGGGAGAAATAAGAAAAAAACCTCAAAAATCTGAAACATATACAAGTTTACAACACAACACTTAGCGACTCATGGTTTCTCTACACGCAATAATGACATACAGAGAAAAGTGAAAATAAAACCCAAGCAAGATTAGAAGGAAAGACGTGAGGGAGTTTCTCAGACTTTCTCTTCCTCCAGCACAGACTTGATACAACAAAAGTGAAATTCAAAACATATACATAAAGTCACTTTGTGGTTCCTTGTGAAAATCAAACACAGAATTAGGGGTGAGATTCGCTCGGTCTGGACTGGAAAAACTAATTGGACTGACCATTTTGAACCGGACTGGACCGACTCGTGACTGGGTCTGGTCGGTCTCGGTCCAAATTCCATAGGACCGAAGTCATTCAGTCCGGTCCTCGATCCAGGGGTTTTTCACCCCGGACCGGATTGAATGAAAAAAAAAATTTATATATATTAATTATATAATAATTGTATATAATTAATTATATAATTTTTATCTAACTTAATCCTATCACTAACTCACCATTAAGTAATTAGTGACTAATACTAATATTTATACTAATACTAATAGTCTAGACTCTAATATGGTTTGAAAAAAAAAATAATAACAATAGTCTAATATAGACTATAGTTTTACTTATACTAATATAGTTAATAGTTATACTAAATCACTATAGCTAATATTACTAATATATAACTATACCATATTACTAATAGTCTAATACTAATACTATTATATAGTTATACTAATCATAATAACTAAATCACTATATAGTATCAATGTATTATTATATTCTTTAATGGATAACTATAATATATTGTACTAGACTACTACTAGTATATATTAATATATTAACATATTATAAGATATTAAGAGTTATAGTATAAAGTATAATATATGTATAAATTTATAATAGTATGGATAATTAAATAATTTATGCTTATTTATAATAGTATGTGAAGTATGTATGTTTCTCAATTATCGATGTAATATGTATGTATAGTTAAATTATTTATGCTTATTGCTTCATATACAAAATGTAAAAAAATGTACATGGCTCATTATGCATTAACTTAGAACTATCATAATACATTGACATACTCCAAGTTAGTAACAAAGTAATAATTAACATCATCAATATAATTATAACTAAACTAAATCACTATAAGTCTATAACTATAATTATAATTTATAACTAAATCACTATAAGTCTATTGTCTATATATGGTATTAATATCACTATGAGTATATGACTCATTGACTAATGACCATATTACTATGAGTCTATGAGAGTCGAGACTATGACCATATATTATTCTATAGTATTAATATCACTATTAGTATAGTATATTGTATTAGTAATAATTTAGTATCAATGTATTATTATATAATATATAATATATATTTCATAATGTATTAGTATCAATGTATCAATGTGTTATTATATAATATATAGTATTAGTATATATTAATATATTATAAGAGTCATAGCCTTATAGCATAATATATATTAGACTATATATATATAATAGTATAGTATTAATATCACTATAACTATATATACTTAATACAATGATTTATTAATCATATACAAAATGTAAAACTTAAAAGTTTAATATATTGACAATTATCATAGATTCATAATATATTGACATACTCTAAGTTAGTAACAAATTAGCAATTAACATTTAACATCATAAATATAATTATCAATCATTATTTTTTTAATGATTTAATTAAATAATTCACATTAAATAGTTTACTTAATTTTAATTTTACTAATTTAAATAATTTTTTTAATTAATTTATGTGCCAAAAATCACAAGTAAAAAACACACATTATCTTCCGTTAAAGAAATGGTGTCGTATGGTACAAAATTAGACCTAAACGGCACCGTTTAAGTCATTACAAAATAAGTTCTGGAACTAGGTTGTGTGAAACGGCGTCGTTCCACGCAACCCAATTATTTTTTTAAAAACTAACATCCTTAAAACGACGTCATTTTGGTCCAATTTCAATTGAAATGGCGTCGTTTCATTCCCCCCCAGGAAATTTTGTTGAAGCCATTTTCCAATCCCCCCTCTCGTAAGAAAGTCCCTAACGCCACGAATCCCCCCTCTCTAGCCCCTCCATCGCAGGCTCGCAGCACCCGTTGCTGTTTGGGTACTCTTTCTCTCACTCTCTGGTTTTGAATTTTGATTGTGTTGAATCATTTGGGTGTTGAATTGTGTTTTTGGTTTTGATGGTATTGAATCGTTTGTTTGGTTTTTGTTTGGGTGATTCTGAGTTGCTCATTTGAGTGATTTCGTGAGGGTAATTCCGTTTGGGTGATTTCGTTTTGCTCATTTTGTGGGTTGTTATTCATTGTTTCTATAAATAGAGGAATATCTTGTATTTGAAAAATAATGAAAAACAATAAAGCATTTTCGACAGCTTCCTCTGTGTATTCTGTGTATGGCTTTTTTACAAACACTTAATGGGTCATTGTACTCTTTAGGTTTGAATTAATAAACATCTGCTTTAAAAGTTTTGTTTGTTTTTAATGTACTCTAACATGCTAATTGATGATAATATACTCAATCATTGATATTACACTCAAATAAATATTGCAGTACCAATACTGTAAAATAACAACCTTGGATTAGGTCATCTAATAAAATATTGTTCATTACAACTATTCATTACAAAACATTTGATTACAAAAGTTTGTTATTATTGTCACATCCAATTTCAGTCCAGTTTCTTACCTCTATGGATCCGTAATTCCTTATTATTAGAATACTATTTCCATCAATACTGGACATGAACAAAAGTTTCGTTATTTTACTTGTTTTTGACAGATGAAGCTCGTGTGAAGGAGTTTAACTTGAAGCAGATGTGGAAGAGTCCAAATGTTTAACTAATGTTTTTTATATTTGTAATTTGTGTTAATATGACTTTTCAGTTTATATAAATTTGTGTTTTGTATTGATGTAAATATGAGAGGCTGAGGCAGTGAGAGCTGTGTATTGATGCAATCATGTAAATATGCCTTTATTTTTTTTTCTTTTTTTATTCGGAGTTGAAATTTGGATAAATTGGATGATTACTTATTATTTATTAGGGATTTTACTGATTAGAGATTGTTTTAAATTTCTTTTATCTCTATTTTTTAATTTTATTACAATGATTAATAATCTTGTTTCAATTGTTTGGATGGATATAGAAAATTTATATTCTTTTGTAGTAAATCTTTTTATTCAAATTTATTGTATATAGAGAATTTTCTTTTTATGATTATTTTTATTTTCCTTTCAAGTTCTTTTTTGGTATTTTTAGACTTAAAATTAGATAAAATATTAGTAGGTTGAAAAGTTAAAATGATTGTTGGGTCGAAAAATATAGGATATAAGGATTGGGCCATTGGCCCATTTGGTACAAGGTTGGACCGAATGGACTGACCGGACTGGTCCTTATGTTATTCGGTTCGGTCCAGGGTGGGAAAACCCTAGACTGAATAGGTTTGGTCCAGTCTAGTTCGGTCCACAAAACCCCCTAGGGACCGATCGGACCGGATCGAGATCACCCATACACAGAATAGATAAAAGAGAATACCATTGTAATTTCTCTTCCAGATCTAAAAAGCAGTCTTTTTAGTCTTTTGCAGCATGATAAAATCACAGATACGAAATCACATAAAACCAAATATTTATTCACTGTATGCATTGTTGAGATCATAAAAAATCTATAACCTAAAGCTCTGATACCACATGTTAAATATTTTAACATGTACATTAATAATTGGATCTTTGATTTTCTATGATCCACAATAATAAAACAATGATAATTAAGCACATACCTTTTTTCATCTGTTTGATGAAGAAATTAATCTGACTATGAGAAAAGGATCACTCTAGCAACTTAGCCTCACAAGTGTCTTCCGATGGCTAAAGGCACTCTAATGTTGTAAGTGAAAACCCTTAACTCCTCAGTACTATTTATAGACTTCTGGCCATCAAGAAATTTAAAACTTTATATTTAGTTGTGATTAGAGAAATAGAATTAATCTTATCTTTTAAGAATTTTCTTATCTCATTATAATTAATTTATTAACTGATAAATTTCGAACTATTTTAAACTTTATCAAGATAAGTACGTAGGACATAAAGTTTAAATTAAACTCTTGCAGATTGTTGTTCTTCGTACGAAGCAGGGACCGGTAGTTCTGAATGTCCGGTGAAGATGCTCAGCAGAGATACAACTCCTCCAACACAATAATAATCTCTCTCTCTCTCTCAATATAGTGATTCAAGAATCCAATTCCAGTTTGCTTACTTTCTCTCTCTCTGGATTCAATAATCCATTTCCAGTTTACGTTCTGCCTCCACTCCTCATCTCCCAATTATCAAGGCCATGGTACGTACCGGCCTCCAATCTCTTTGGCTTTTAATATTGCTAATTTATCAAAAACATGACTTCATATATGTATGCATTCATGGGTCTCTGCAATTTTATGTCTTCAGACTTTGATTCTCTCTTGGCTTCTCTCTCTCTGTGTCTTGTTGTTGCAGTCTCTCACACCTTTGATGTTTAGGTCAGTGCTGAGGCTACTGGCATCGCTCATCAGTGAGCCTGCGGTTTCAGTCTCGACGTTACTGTATTACAGCGATCTTATACCTCAAAATAATATCCTTCTGGAGAGACTGGTTCGCCACGATTTGCTTGATGACGAAAACTATCTCTTCCATTTTCTTGTTAATTTCTTGAGATGCTTCTGGTAGCTATCTTATCTTGCGTCAATTAATATTGGTCTGCTGTGATTTTACTGCTCATTTTCCTTTATATATATTGTTTTGAGAAACGACTTTCAATATCAATATGACCAAACTTTGTTTGAAGTTAGTGACTAATTTATAATCTTGGTGTTGTGTAAGAAGTCGTATAATCATGTAATACAAAACTGCGGTACGGACATCCTTGAATTAACCCCAAAAACCAAAGAGGAGAGAGAGAGAGAGAGTATGTAGCTTATCAATAGTGTCTTGGTTTTTTAGGTGGAATGATACATGAAGAACCAAGACAGAAGAAAAAAGATAAAGCGACAAGCAGACTTTCCTATGATCATCAGTCATAATATAACTTTACACCATCCTCAGACAAAAAGCCATATATACATAATATATTGTCGCTTCAGAGGAGAGCTCCCATTGGTTTTTTAAAGTCAGTCGCCGAGCTCTTGCTTTTGCTAATACGTTAGTATTTTGAACTTTCTCGAAGTCACTAATATTTAAGGCTTAAAGCTAGCCTCCTGTTTCCCATTACAGCGCCTTTCTTTTTGCGAATCGATTAATCGAGCTAGCTAGGAGAACGTGGCCCTTTAATTTTTCTCTCCCACTTTTGCTCCACCAATTCTGCAATTCTAGTACTTCACAGCTTTCTCAAAAAGTAGCAAGAATTCGGAAGACTGACAACACAATATACGTGCATGGGAATGGCCCGCACAACCAGCTTACTTTCATGAAAACTTCAAATTATTTCCATGTTAATTAGAGGACTGAGCAGCAGGCCGTTTCTTCCAATCAAACTAGATCAAGTACTTAGGGCGTCTCTTAAATCCTATGCTCATGCTATTGCTATCTTCTCATCGAGCTTCGTCTTTGACCCATTAATAGCCAATGTTTTATATACATATAATATTTATTATCTACCCCATTAATTTGTCTATAAGGTAACCCCAAATGCTTTTCCCTGGCCTCTTAATTTTTATCCATGCTTTGAGATCAAAACTCTGATCAAGGCTTCGTTCAAATTGTGCATAATTAAGTAAATTGAGATAATTGATGCATGTGGCCGATTGATGCAACTAGTTACTGCCATGACCCTGTGTTCCAATCCAAAAACTGTATTCACACGGCGTGGATATATCCTTGGGGGAGTTTAATTTCATGCATGACCAATATATAAAAAATGTTTATCATGTATAGTAGTAAAATCTTTTTTATTAGATCAGTTTTTATTGGGTTTTGTACAAGTGGTGGTACTCATGTGTCTTCTTTTCCTTAGAGAGAGATTCTCTGTCTTCTCTCTATAAATCCTCTGCCTTTTGTGAGAGCTGCTGCCGGAGAGGAGGGTTATGCACTGTACATACATTTTGAAGATAGTGTTTTTTCCTTCCTCCCTCCATCAGTTCGGTTTTGATCAGATTTGTCGCTCTCCGGCCGCCACTTGACTACATGCGCCCCACCACCCCATCCTCCAGCCGCCGATCTACTGGAATGGAGGGAGTCGCACTAAAAAGCTCGGCGCGTGGCCTTCATACGCGGCTTGTTTCTGCGTGTGTTCCTCACGCGCCTCTGTGCAATGACGGTTCCAATGGCTACACGCCTCGTACTAGCAGCTTTGTCTCGCCGAGATCTTCCAGATCTGGCCCACCTCGTCTCCATCCCTCCGGCGCGTGGTTGCCATGCGCCATCACAGGTGCCTAAAAATGAAGATGATCCACAGATCAGTCCACCTAATGTCAAACTTTCCACTATGTTACCACTTTCCCTAAACCATGATCTCGAAGAAGGGATTGGAGATCTCTTCAAAAATCATTTCAAGATAACAAGTAACAGTGTACTCGCCACCCTCATCGTTTTCAGCGGAGGTTCAACTGCTTCCAGAGGTGGTTCCATTATTCGCAATTTGTTGTGAATAACTTATTTCCGTCTTTTAAGATGGCGTCCTTTTAGTACATGGGTGAAGATCAAGAAATTAGTTTTAAATTTTTTTTTTTTTTTTATCCACCACTTTGCACTGTTTTATTGTTCTGGGGTGTTTGTTGAGGAACTCCACCCCTACTCTTGTATCATCTTATCTAATGAAATATATTTGCTTGATTAGGAAAAAAAAATGGTGGTACTCATGATTGAGAGATGAAAATATATTTTAGAGAATTTAATTTTAGGATGATATAATAAATAATATTTTAAAATAATTTTAAAAATTTTGAAAAAGAGTAACACAGCTCGCGCTACAAGAAAAATAGGCTTTTGCGACCAATTTATTGCAACTAATAGACTGAATTAGTTGCAAATACAGACTATTTACAACTAATTCAGTCTGTTGGTTGCAATAAATTGGTCGCAAAAGCCTATTTTTCTTGTAGTGTCGGTGGCTACGATGATGGTGATGTATAAAAATTGTAGACATCATGAGCAGCCTGATTAATTTAGACCACCGACGATGGCAATAAAACTCAGGTTAATTTTTGTCGTTTGGATGGCAACCCCACGAGATTGCATTGTTGCTTGCAAGCTTTTTTATTATTATTATTATTTTAATTTAAAAAAAGAAAAATTCTGTTTGTAGTCCTCGAGTGGGGACTGGGGACTCATGTGCAGACCCGTTTAATGCAACAACGTGTTCCATTAAACTGAAAAACGCACCGTTTTGGGAGGGAAAAAGGCTCCCTTCCCCTTCCTCAGCTCGAGTCCTTCCCCATTCCTCAGCGGGAAATAGTCACAAAACAAGCATAAGAATTCAGTGGAATTAACGTTTGAATCAGTTGGGCTTTCCTCCAACATGTCCAAAGCAGAGAAATTTTCCTCTGAAATCGAGCCAAGATCAAGCTCATCACTTCATCGTCTCATGGGTTATTCCTCACCCAGAGAGGTCATCATTGGCTCGAGGCCGTCTGGTATTAAGCCAGCCTAGTCTCCAACGAAAAGGATGTATGAGGCCAAGGAAATAAGGGATATTGTATAGTATTTGGTGAGCAGGCCATGAGTTAAGCCCTATAGAAGGCGATATGTTGTTCATAGAAGGGAGTGATTCGGAGAATGTGTGGTAGGAGTGGGGAATTTGCCAGAAGCGATATGCTGTATCCATTGCCTGGAGGCTGAAGCATTGAGCATTCTGAGAAACGAACAACAATTGTTGATTTCTATACCACGTGTTTGGTTCTGGTTAAAACAAGATTCGCTTCTTCACTATGGATTATTTTGTAGAAGTAGACACGAAAGGCTTTGATTGTTGTATATTTACCCAGATTTCTATCTAAATTTGTATATTTGGTATTTGGGGGGTAGCTAAGATTGATCGTGTGTAATGAATATTCAAACTTATTATAAGTATTCGTGAGCCTTAATTTTTTTTATTATTTTCGCACTGATTTTGAGTTTTTGATTGTTGCTAGCAAAATGGAGTTAGGGGAGCGAAAGAACGGGGATTGGACGGTGGGTTTTGTTTTGCCTACCAATTGTTTGGTTTTTAGGTTTTGTTTGGATGATGAAATCAGTTCAATTCAATTCACTTTTGAACTGAATCGACCACCCAAACAGACTTTGAGCCAAGTTTCGTCCTTTAACTCATTTCTATAATGTAGATATGTAGATAGATGGGACATGCGCCGACTGCTTTGGGTTTCTTTACCTTTTGACCAACGTGGCGGGCTGTAGTGCACTGAACAACAATAAATTTCAGCTTTTGTCAGCTAAACAGTATAAAATAATGGTGGGACCTATTTTTTTACAACTTTTTTTAAATATATCTCAACTTATTTTCATATCCAAACATATTTTAAACTCATTTTAGTGGATCCCACCAAACTCATTCAACAATCTCAACTCACTACTATTCATAAAAAATTTAACTCAACTCAACTCAGTTCGACATCCAAACGCAGTCTAGATAGAAAGGCTCACTTGTCTTCCTTCTTTCTTCTTCTTCTTTTTTTTTTGTTTTTTTATTTATTTTTTGTTTTTTAAGTTTAAGAAATAGACTTCATTTCATTCCATAAAAAAAGTTATATCTGTGATTCAAGTTACAAGCCAAACTAACATCTGTTGTAAGGTTCCCTATACACAAAATCTTTGTGACGGATATTGTTTAAACTTCATGAATACTCTAAAAAAGATAGTATCATTTTCTATATAAAACAGAGGAAAAAAACCTACATCAAAACTCCATCCTCCAAAAGAGGAGAAATGAACAACACACTCATCCTCCTAAACCGGAGGAAGGAGGAACCAAACCCCGCTATGAACAAAAATTCAATAACCTGTCGCAAAAATTATAAGTCCGCTAATAATCTAGACTATAAGTCCACTAGAAATGAAAGAAATTCATTATTTTGGTTTTATTTTCAAAATGTTGCTGCCTAGAAAATTCATCAATCTTTCTCAAGTTTAATTCAAGTTGGAATCTTTATCAGAAAATTAAGTGGATTTCAGAAGAAAAAATTGGATTTAAAAGGAAAATTGAGTTTTAGATTGAAGATACACCACCTGAAGTGTTTTAGGATATTATTGTAATTTTAAAATGTTTTTGAGGATAAAACTGTCCAGACCTGTGTGGATAGTTCCCGAATGTGGATTGTACATAGATGAACTCTTTAAAAAGAAAAATTGAATGATTGCTTTTAAGTTTTTGGCATTTTTAAAAGCCTACTACAAATGTTTATTTGTTTTGGAACGAAAATATTTTGGATTGAAACTCCCTCTAAAGTACTCAAACAAAAGTTCTATACAAGTAATGATTTGTAAAAGTTTCAACAAGTCTTGTGCAAATTCTTTGTAAAAAAATGAACCTTACCATGAAAAAGTTGTATAAGAAAAAATTATTTTTTCTAATAGGATCTATAATCTTACAAAAAACTTGCACAAAACTTGTACACCTAAGTGTTATACCTAACATGAATGGAGATAGTTACAATGGCATAGCTTGCTTCAAACTCGACACTGTAAGGGGATTTCTTGGCTTTATTGTGTCTTGCACCTCACATAATATCTACATGATTCAAATGCTCCCCCGAAGACAATTAAAGCACATGACTTGTCTAGCTAGTATGCTTTCAATATGCTATTATTTCTAGCGTCTTCGAATGGTTCTTTTATCGTTAGAAGAAGTCTGCCGGGGTGTAACAAAGATGAGAGAGAGGTCATGGACTTTAAGTCTAGTTTATTTTTACAAACTATTTCATCTTATTTCATTTAATTTTTGCAGAGACGCTCTTTTTATCAAAATAAAATTTGGCACGAAAGAAGTCTTAGATAAAATCATGGCTCCCAACATGTATCGCATAACCTATATATATAATTAACCTAATCTTATGATACAACGTTGGAGTGTTTTTTTCAACCAATTTTGAAGCAAGTCATGCGTGCTTAAATCAATAAGTTCCATGATCACCATTATAACGTATTATTTATGCTATCTCCATGATGTGACCCTAATTCTAATTGTTTCCTTTTCCAAGAGTTTTATATAATTACTAATTGGAAGAAAAAACCCAGTCAGATATTGACCATTTTCTACACTCACATATAAATTATACGAATCACATTATCCATCTTTCTAAGCTTGGATGAAAATTGAAAATTGAAAATTGATTTTAAAGAACAAATATTATATACTTCATAGACACATGATAACATATTTTCTTAAAATTATTATAAATATGGTTAGGTTTATTCTACAAATTAAATATTTTTATAAACCAAAACTTATTATGTCAATTTTTATAAATAGATTATTAAGAATATAATAAAAAATAATTACTTCTACTTATTCTTATCAGGTTAAGTGGCCACACGTGTGGAAAAGTGTTCTTCATATCAGTTTAAAACTCGTGAGTTGTAAATAAATAATAAATAATTTAGGGACTGCTTCGGCCTTGTTTGGATATTAAGACACACTCATTTTATCCAATTTTATCTTATGTTATCTCAATATCTAAACACAATAAACATAAATACTTTTTAATTTTAAAGTTTCAATTTTTTCATCTAATTATTATTTAATCATTGCAACTTTATCAAATCTCTAAAAAAAAAAAATCAATTTTTTCAAATCATAAAATAAAAATAATATTATAATAATATTATAATATTTTTATTCAATTTTATCTTAATAGGGTTTTTTTATTGTCTGAAAAAAGAATTTAAAGAGAGAAATATTTGCTTTTAAACTATTAAAACTTATATATATATATATTGGGGAAATTATTTATGCCGCCTTAAAATGGACAAAATCTTGTACATTCTTATAAAAAAAAGTGTTCATATGAAAAATTTCATTTTTTAATAGTGGATTTTTTTTTTAAAATAATAAAATATACGGGACTTGCATTCTCTGTGACTTCATTTAAAGTTAGCATAATCTCAAATTATCAATAATCTTACACTTTTGTAAGGATCTGACCTTCAAAATTATATTAAGTGAGTTAATTTTCATTCATTTCAATAATAGAATGGAATTAGAATACAAAATATTAACTTTCTATAATTTAAGAGTTTAATGCATACTTGAACCTATTAATTAAAGAACAATGCTATGTATAGTCCCTATTTAGAGATTGTTTATGTAAGTCTAGTCAATTTTATCTTTAAAATTTTTTAAAATTACAATAATATCATTTTTAAAATGATATTTTTCTTCTTTTTATCTTCATTCATCAATGAGACTGCACACGTAATCTCTCACTTAAATTTGCAAATATAATTTTTTTTAAAAAAAAAGCACAAAATCAGCTAATAAAATATAGGATGGAAATAGTCATAAAAGTCCTTATGTTTATGATTTGTAATAATTTAGGTGAGGGAAGGAGGGTGGATTTCGGTGAAGGTGGGTGAGGGCCAGTAGGAGGCTGATGGAATCTCCACTGCTCCGCTGGACCCCATATTTTCTTTGAGTTTTGCTATTCATCCTCTCCACACTCCACACTTTACACTTTTTAATATTTTTTTAAAATTTTTTTTGAATTTATTTTTTTTAAACTATTTATAATTTTTTATTCACTATTCATATAAAAATATATTTGATAAAAAAAATTAAAAAAAAGATGGAGTGTAGAATGTGGTGTGAATAGTAAGAGGTTGAATAGAATTTTTGATTTTCTTTCTTATTTGTTTTTTTAAGCGTGCCTTATTCTATGAAATTACGACGACGACTACAAAGGTAGAGTCGTTAATGAAAATGTTTTATTTTATTATTATAATTTTTTTAAATTTTTATATAAAATATAATAAATAATTTGTTTAATTTTAAAATAATAATAATATTAAAAAATAATATTTTAATAATATTTTATTCAAATTTTTATTTTCATTTAAAATCATCTCATCCAATATCCAAATCACATCTCAAGAAAAAAAAAAACTTACGCCCGCTGTTTTCACTTTTGGCATTACCGTTAAAGTTTGGTTTAGACTGAGATGAGACAGCATGAATTGAATATTAATAAAATAGTTTATAAATAATAATAAAATAATTTACATTAAAATTTTTATAAAATTTTGGAAGATGATAAAAGTACATTAAGTCTTGGAATCTATATGCCGCGAGCTACGAGGCCATTGGACCCTTAGGAAACCCTGTATCCCCAAAGTACCCTGGCAACGTTTATCAGATTATGAAAAGGAAAAGGACATTATGGTAAGAAAGGATAGACCAAGAAGTTCGTTCAGAGCAGGGAGTCAAGAGAGAGTAAATGAGTATTTCAAAAGAAAGTGTGAGACTCTGACGCACTAATAGCGGCTTTTGATGGACACAGTCCTTTTTTTATATTTTTTGAGAGCTGTGTTTTCGTTCATGTCGGATACTTTTCTGACTCCAACTCAGAACTGAGAGATCCACAATGTTGGACGGACTTCTCGGCCGCAGCTTTGGCTCCAAATGGTTTTTTCTTCTCTATCTATCTATGGCTGTTTTAATGTAAATCTTTTGGGTTCTTGGATTTTGATTTGTTTCCTGGATTTTGGTTTTTGTGTGTATGGTTGTAGTAAGTCGTTGATTAAATCGACCAAGACTCGGATCGATGCGATTCGGAGGAAGAGAAAGGCGACTGAGAAGTTTCTGAAGAAAGACATCGCCGATTTGCTTGCCAATGGCCTTGATATCAATGCTTATCAGAGGGTAATTCTTCGTGCTCTTGACTTTTCATTCTGTTTCGTTCCCTTCATCCGATTGGATCTTTCAAGTCGAGTGTTTTACTGAATCTCGTTCACTGTCATTTTTTGGTTGCCGAGTAAGTTCAGCCAGAGAAGAAGAAATATAGATCCTGGATTTTTCAGTTTAATTATTTGTAGGAAAAAACGACAGAAAGCAAAAAAGCTCACAACTTATCCTAAATTGTAGATTTTTTGGATGTAAAATCGTCTCTTTGAATATGTATATATATATATATATGTGTATATATATATATATATATATATATATTTATCCTCTCTAGACTTTAATTTTTTTTTTCATTTTGATTTTATTTTCCCCTGCGTAGCAACTTCTATGGTCGAAACAGAGTTTGCTCTCTGTGCTTCATATTTGACAAGTAGTTGTAATGCAAGGAGAGCGTGGGCTAACAAAAGCCAAATGAAGATTAACCTTGCTTGAACAGTAATAATACGGACTTTCTTCATAATTTCATGACACTGGTGCAATGGAGTTATCTCTGTTTACTATGGAATTGGATTTTAAGCACGGGGCCCCACAATGGACTCATAACCTGAGCCACTTTCAAAAGAGCTACTGTCTTTTCTTGGTCACTCGTGGATTGACCAATTGCAGAAACGCGACCTCATGTTTCTTTGGACATTAGAAGAGACTCAGAATTCTTGGAGGGAACTTAGAATTTTTTGAATGACATATAACTTGTTAAGTTGTAAACCCCGTGCAAAAGGTTCAACAAGTGCATTCCACACCTCTGTTGAAGTGTATGTTCCCCAACTAGTCAAAGTGAGTCTTCATGCAGAGTGCTGGTGATCCAGCGTCAAACAAATCAATCTGAATATTTTTTCCCTTGTGGTTATGTAGTCTATGTTATCTGAAAGCAAATTTTCTCCCGCACCTGCATAGACGGACTATACATTTTCAGCCATTGGAAATCATCCATCAAGAAATCTGGGCATCTTCTGGCTCTCAATCAAATCATTCTGTTTGTTTCCAGATTAAGAGTTTAACTCATTAGCTAAGATCCTGTATCCCTTATTCAGATCTGGTTAAGTAATGGTAGGAAGTGGTGCTTTTTGGGACATCAGACTTGGTGGGTTTTTCTTTTTTGGATGGATGTTTGGGAGCTAATTGCACTTGTAGATTGTGCCAAAGGCTCTGTTTTTAAATCTTCTAATAGTTTGTGTTTTGAGTACCTTTGCTCAAAGAACTGTTATTGTTTCTTGCGAGGTGGTGAAACAGGCTGATGGTCTTCTAGTCGAGTTGGTGCTTTCTTTCTGCTATGATTATGTTGAACTATCATGTGATTTCGTGTTGAAACATCTTTCAGTAATCCAAACACTGAGGTAAGGTTTGATTTTTATTGTTACAGTTTCAGATGAGCTGTTTGCTGGCCTCTAAGCATAGTCAAAATTCCATGATAACCCAATATTGTAGTCTAGCTATGCGATAGATATGTGTTTAAGATATATTTTATATATGTGAATCCATATTTCAAAATATATTGGGCACATATCTGTGACTATATTAATATTCAGAAAAACAATTTATGAAAGCTTTTTTTTTAGGTGGGTACCACTTTTTTCAAAGGGCTTGCACGCACTTGTATTTTGAATTATTCTAATATCAAACGGGTAGAAAACACAGGATAAGAGTATACTATAAATTGCAAATCTATCACTATATCATACTCTTTATATTTAGTTGTAACATTCCAAGGATGGCCCAAACTACATCTGGGCCCATACTTCAAAATGACTATTCATTGGTATAATTGGAGCCCATTGGAATTATTATAAAAAGCAACTTCTCCCTCCCAAATAATGTAGGATCTAATTCATCACCTATACTCACTCAGTGCAGATTGTTTGATATTCATCCAAGTGAGTATAGGTGGTGAATGAAATCCCGTATTGTGTTTGGGTGGGAAAATTTCTTGCTCTTTATAATGATTTCAAGGGGATCCAATTGTACCATTGACTAATGTTTTTGGAGTATGTGGCTTGGGCCTTGCTGGGGTTGTTACATTAATGCACCATATTGGCTAGAAAATCCACTTCATATGCCAAAATTTGAGGTATGAAATTCTTTTCCATTAACCTTAACTATTAGCTGGTTATCCGTCATCTGATGATAATCACCTATGGAGCTCGTCTTGTCCGCATACCTCCTTCAGAATTAGTTTTTAGCTACATGTTATATTAAGCTCATCTTTTATCTATTGCACATATAATACCATTATGTATACTGAAAAAAAAAAAATACCTTTATGTATTGTTGACCTATCATGTAACAATTGGACAGCATGGATGACCATTCGAATTGGATTTATGTTATGTACTATCTGTTATAGGATTATAGATTTAGATGAAATCTAGTGGGTGTATTTTTGCGGGAGCTGGCATATGAAAAGTCGGGATAGATGCAGTATGGCTGCCATTCTTTTAGACAGCTTCCTTTTAATTGGATATTAAATCTTTACATCTTATTTATATGTATAATTGCTGGGTAATTATACTGTATAATTATTGGGATTGCTTGATCTATTTTTTATTTACTCTTTGCTGCTAAATAAACACAATAGAGTTACTGGGTATTGGTTATCTTTGGAATATCACCTGGTATAACATGTTGATTTCATAGGTAAATGTTTATGAATAGTTGAATACCATATATATCCAAGATAAATCCTTTTTGAGATTCGCAATTAGTTCCTAATCCAAATGTATGCTGCCTGGACGTGTTGTACTCTTTCTTGCAAACATAAGGATGCTAATAGGTCCTCTCTCTCTCTCTCTCTCTCACACACACACACACACACACACACACGGTGAACGATTAACTGCCATATGATACCAAGCTATTTAACTTCAACATGTTTATTTTTTAGTAGAAGATTTCCTTTCAAGAAATAGAATGAGAAGTCATCCAATCAGTTTGTTTGGATGCATATCCTTATAATGAGTTTGGCATTAATAAATTTCTGGTGGGTCCTGTTCCACTAGACTTACATGTTTTGATATATGAGTTATGTCCTACTATTTTGAAGGCTTGGTCTCGAAGCCCAACATGAAAGTGAGTTACAGTTTTTGTTAGTTGATCTTAGGCAATCATACTATTCTTTTTTCTCAAAACATCTTCGTTCAACATTTCTCTTGCTTCACCATCTTCTCTACAGGGAATGCCCTGAGGATTGTAGGGAGGCTGTGTCATCCCTAATGATTGCTGCTGCAAGATTTTCAGATTTGCCAGAATTACGTGATCTTAGGCAAATATTTCAAGAGAGATACGGGAATTCCCTGGACTTAATTGCGAATCAAGAGGTAATGCTTTATTAACTTACTTTAAATAAAATAATTAAACATTCATAACTGTTCTAGTACTAATTGGCCGAGCTGCTCATATATAGTTTGTTCAGAATTTGACTCCAAAGCCATCAACATTGGAGAAGAAAGTTCAATTAATGCAAGACATAGCACTAGAGTTTTCAATAGTATGGGATTCCAAAGCTTTTGGGAAGAGGATGTCTATACCCTCCACAAATGTAAAGGTGTGTCCTGCATTCTATCATTCTGGATATTAGTCCTATAAAAATAAATTTTCTATGGATATTACTGGCGGATAGAATTAGAGAGCAGACCGTGGGATTGTTAGGATTACTGGGACGACTCATTTACTGAAAAACATCCTTTTTACTTTGTTTTTTTTTTTTTGAAAATTTGAAGTCATATTGCTATCCTCAAAATGTCTTCCACACATTTGAATTTACTTGCAGTTTCTGTGCTTACTGCAGGTGCAACCTAAAATCTATGGCTCATTCAACGTCACTGTTGATGAAAATAAGTCATATAGTGGTATGGGAACCATCCCAAGAGGAGAGAAGTCTGATGTTTCATTTAAAGAAAGACGGGAACTTACTAATGGGCGTGGGGTGTGCAATGGCCATGAGGGTACTGTATTAGAAAGAGAACTGGACTCTCGGTCTAGACATGAACTTTCTGGTAAGGATTACAAGGGCCCCAATGGCAGAGAACGAACTATCCTAGAAAAGGATGGTTATCACCCTTCATACCAAGGACGGCAAGAGGTTGCCGATATCAGACACGAAGCACGGAATTTTAAAGGTGATGCCACCCTGAAATCATTTAGATCTGGCACTTCATCTCGAGGAAAGCGAGTGGAAGTCATTGATGGTGGACCCGGGTTGCTTATTGGTAGGGATAATACCTCCCCCGGAAGAGACTACCCAGGACAGAAGTCGAAGGGCAATGGCAAAGAATTTTTAGCTGGTAATAATCATGCTGATCAACATGATATTACAAACTCAGTGAAGAAATTTGAGGAGGATGTAGTTCACAGTGTGAAGCCCCACTATAATAATGCCATCCCTCCTCCTTATGTTAAGCCTAAATCAAAGGCTAGCAAATCTGGACACAATTTAGGATCTTCACTGGCTGGTTTTGACAGCAGTGTAGCCCTTACTGACCCTCCAATGCACAAGAAAGGCAATGGGGGTAGCACTTCAGAGAGGATCCAATTAGGATCATATCATCCTGTCCACGAGAGGCAGGTTGTTGGAACTGCAAGTGTGAATGGTCACGGTCAAGAGAAAGATCAACTTTATCAGGATAATGTAGCTGGTAACTCAATACCAAAATCAAGATCAGCCCGAAGGAGACACACAAAACCACATCCGGAGTACAATGATGCTGGCTACCTTGAAGATACAGGGCTTGTTGCAAGAAAATCAAGAAGCAAGGCAAGGGACCACTCAAGCCGTGGCTTGCAAGTTTTGTTTGATGATGAGCACTGTCAGAACGATGAAGAGGAAAGGATATTGGACAAACTGCTGATGCAGTATAGTAAGAAACCGTCACCTTATGAACCAGGAAGGGTGAGAAAGTCTAAATCTCGTCGGTCACATCAAGCAAGCACTGATGCGAGTGTATCCCCACTGACTAGCAGAGAAGTGCATGATGAGAAGGCAGAGATGGTTCCTCCGCCTCGGTCAATTTCTCTACCTCATGAGCATAGAGAGCAATCAGAGGCAGCCAAAGTGTTTTCTCGTGCTGCTTCTTTTCAGCCTGATAGGTCAAACCCAGCTCGGCATGTGCATCCTAAGCTGCCAGACTATGATGATTTGGCTGCCAGGTTTGCGGCCCTAAAGGGTAGGTAAAGGGGATGAATGTGCAGATTCTCTTTATCAGCGCGAGTTCAACCATTCTAAACTTGCCGCATTTGTTTCCCATTGTGCTTCTGGTGGCTGGTGCAGGCATAGAAGAAAAGTAGCATGGCTATACTCTTCATAATTGGATCACCGTACAAGCTTGGCTTTGTTGTTGCATTTATGCTACTGAGTATAGCTCTAGCGTATGGCTGGGATTGCTGTTTTCTGAAGTGGATGGATGGATCATATATTTTGGTACAGGTCCTGACCTATTATTGGTTGTGAGAGTTGTAACAATGCTGTGTAGCTTCAAATACTAGAGATTTTATTATGTTTCGATAGAGGTTGGGGATTGAGATTGCCTACATTGAAAAATAGTTGCTTTGTACCCAAAAAAGAAAAAAAGAAAAAAGAAGAAGAAAGATGCTAGAGTTCCACTGTCAAAGATGAAGACTTGTTTCATGGTTAACTAATTATAATTTCAGTCGTTTGAGCTACATTTTTAGTTGCTTTATTCAGGGTAAATTTTCTAAAGAGAGACGCATTTAGACAGCCCTGCCGTTTATAGGAGAAAAACAGCCCTCCAATAAGCATAAGACATGTAAGAACGTGGTGAATGAGAACAATACACAACAATACAGGTTATTAAAACCGAATTGCTCTGTCTGCAGGCTTTCTCTTTCTCGAAATGCTTCCCCCACCAAAATTTCCCATGCAAATTGTAGTAGTTTTTGTGGATGCACTTCTCCATTTTAGCATACAGAGAATTGAAACTGGATTCTGCATATTCCATCCTTGCATGCAAACGTTGTATTCCCCTAGATACCGGAGACTTGCTTTTGTAAATTTAATTATTTATATGTTTCCTTGTGCAGATCCAAAAATGTTTGCTCGTGTTTACTTGTAAGAGCATTAACATTAGTCTATGCATATGTAAAATCATCTCTTTTGCATATTCATTTTGTCATTCGAGCAAAATTTTCACATTATTTTATGCATATGTAAAATCATTTCTTTTGAATATCTATTTTTCCATTTAAGCATAATAAAATATTATTTTATTATTATTATTAATTTTTTTTTTCTAAACGCAATTTTTTTAGATATATTTTGTAATTAGCATCTACTACATACATTTGACATTTTTATAAATGAGAATAAAAAGAAAAAAAATATTATTTTAAAAAAAATATTATTATAATTTTAATGAGAATGTGATACATCACATTAATATTTTTTAACATTTGAGTATTTGTTTTGCAACTAAGCCCGAAAACAAACAAATTCCGAGCAAAGTTGCATAGCTGCACATTGAAAAGTACTTGGTAAACTCTTTACTACTATGTATTTATATGATATATTAGATCTATTTTATAATAAAAATAATTTTATAATTTAATTTATAACATATTAAATCACGCTAAATTATAAATTTACTTTTTATAAATTTTGTTGTGAAATAAAATATTTCTCTTAAAACATTATACCAATCATTCATCAATGCAAAAAGATTGGTTACTCGCTTTAATCCCCCATAGTGCAAATACAAGTGCGCACGAATTGGCAACGTAATGGTGAGATTCAGTGGGTGGGAGTCCCCGACATCCTTGCTAAAACAAACCAAAAGCAGCACAAAAAAAGAAGAAAAGAATTGGCAACGTGGATCGCGTCGTTAGCCAAAGATGCAATCCGGTGAGCTTATCCCACACGCCATCTCCTTCCACAGGATAAAACCCCACCCTTCACTAATTTAAAATATTGCAAGTAGCGCAGGAAAATAATACTTGGTAGGTTTATAATATTGTGTGTTGAGATGAGATAAGATATTGAATAAGATATTATTAAGATATTATTTTTTAATATTATTATTATTTTAAAATTTAAAAAATTGAATTGTTTATTATAGTTTATGTGAAGATTTGAAAAAATTATAATAATGAGATGAAATATTTTTTTGTATACAAACCTAACCTTAGCTCCATGGATTTGCCCTCTTAAAGTTACTGCTTAGATCTTTTAATTTTTTTTTTCTTAATGATTAAGAAAGTAAATATTAATGAAGATGTGATTTTTTTTTTCTTAATATAGTTAAGGATATTTAAAAATTATTTAAAGAAAATGAAAAAAAGTACAATAATTTTCAGTTATAGTAACTTTAAGGGAGGCAAATCCAAGTAGCAGCAGTCTTATTTATATTAGCCAGAAAAAAAAAAAAAAAAATTCTGACACCCGCCGTGCCCTTTTTGCCTACTTTTGATAATTGTTTCCCTTTTGATGATCATAATTCATAGGGCACCATCTAAGCTGACAATACCACCTTGGTCCCTTGGTGAGATCCCTGACTCTCTTTTAATTCTCCACCTTAGTGTCTTGCTTAAGGTACTGTTCATTGGCTAACAAAGAGGAGGAAATACTATAGTAGTAGTAAATGATTCAATTCACATATTCCATGGACAACTTTTGGGACACTCAGTTATTTCACAACGAAGAAGAGGTAAAATCATGGCAGGTATTTCTCATTGTTCCAAGTACTTTTGAGTCCCTCCCCGGCTTATTTGTCTGCACTACTTATTGCAAAATGGATTCCCAGGTCATTTGTATGCACTGCTTGATAGTTATATTGCATACAATTAAGTAATCAAATTTTGTTCTTTACCTATCACACTTCTTACTTCAGTGTTTATTCACTTTGCATTCAATAATCATTGTCTCGGCCATACAGAGTTATGCAAGATGTCTGAAAGTGTCGCAAATTGTTTTCTAATGAGATCTTAAAATGTACATAGAACAAATGTTCTTACAGCATGTTTGTGAAGCTTGCATGTCAGTCTTCACCTTTGATTAGCCACAATGAATTTCCATCTGATTGAGTGGTGATGTCCTTAAAAGTGATCAAGGAAAACCTGCTATAAGATGGGAACTGGCAAAATAAGGGAAACAAAATATTTATTCCTGTCAATATAAATTGTTTGAGATATTCTATATATAAGCACTAACTAAATACATCACCCACAGGTAAGGTAGCTCGATCACTGACGGATCAAAATAATGAAGGAGATCTGGACCATCACTTTGACTTCATGTTTTCAAATAAAAAATAAAAACGGTGACTGCACAATAACTAATGGTAAGTTAGCAAGATTGCAAGCATTACATACAGTTGCAGAGGATACAGTTGCAGAGGAAGTATGGGCGTCATGCAGAGCAGCAAAACAGTCTTCTTCCACTTTCTTGTGATCTGCCCTGTAACTTCATCCCAGTTGTACGTGAAGGGTTAGCTTTTGCCAGTTTCTTTGCTGCAAAATAGCTCATCTCTATAAGCATGAAAAAGTTCTGGGTAAAACGGAGAATCAAATTTAGTTAACAGTTGGTTGATGTCACCATACATGGATAAATGGCAGGGCCATATTAAAAAAAAGTTGTCACCAAAGGATGAAGCCACCATTGGACATAAACTATCCAATTAAGAAGTTGTTTTGAAGCCATAAGTGACCTTGCCCACCCCCCCGGCGCGTTTTAGGATTCTTATTTCTTGAATTTTTTTCCCTTACAAGTTACAGGGTCAAATATTGGGAATGCCATAAATTTGAAGCTTGAGTCAACCCTTGATCTTAAACAGAAAAAAGTAGCTAAAGTTACCTATCTCATAGAAGAGCTCGTTCACATTCTGTGCAGTTTTTGCAGATGTTTCAACAAAAACCAAGCCATTTTCTTTAGCATACTGATCACCATCCTGCAACCATTATTACAGAGGATTGAAAAATTTTGTTTTTGGCAATTGCATTAGGCAATGGACTCATTTGCAATGACCTGCTTGAACAATTAACACATTCTCTCCTCGTCAAATTACAAATGTGAAGGTGCAACCAATGTGCCATTGTGTACACTCAACTACAAACAGTATAAAGGTAAGAATATTGGACTGTAACAGTGTAGCTACCTCTTTTCTTTGGTTCAATAGTTTTCTGCTATAGTTTTAAAGGGAGGGAATATTCATGAGTTTTTGCTTTCTTTTCAGCTTTCTAGAATGTAATTAGGTGTCTCTTTTATATACTTCCTGTGTACATGGGCTTTGCCTAGTTTCATTCGATCAATAAAGTTTCCTACTTATAAAAAAAAAAAAAAAAAATGTATAGCTACCTCAGCTGGCACTTTCCTCTTCCCTTCCAAGTCAGCCTTGTTGGCAGCCAAGAACATTATCAAATTTGGATTTCCTGATTTGGTAAAATAAGAAAGCAGATTAGCTATTGAACTAAATTCACTTGAATAATCAGTTTGTGCATAGGTGTTCATAATATCAAGTTGAAGGATCCAGCCAATAGATGACCTTAAGTTTGATTTCTACATTAATTCTGTTTATGGGTTTCATTAAATCCTCTATAACTCAGTCAATTTAAGGGGTGGTCAAACATATAAAAGCCTTGAGATGGAATTTTTTCAGAACTGATAAATACTGTCAAATTGAACCCAAAGGGTCATAACAATAGTGGCAAGTCTTTTTCCATGACCCCACCCTCCACTCATTTTGTTAGTTGAAGAGGTTTCATTTGAGCTATAATTCATTGGCTATAATGAAAAATTATATGATAACAAAAATTTATCTTTAAGGTATCACCGAAGCAAAATTGGCCCCTGCATATTGTGAAGACAGCAAAACATGCAGTGAACAGATTGTAAAATAGAGACTACTATGGTTCCACAATAGAAGAAAATATAGAAGGTATAAAGTAACACATATAATCTTACACCTAAAAGAAAGCAATCCCTGGCAATTTATTGTACAGGAAAACACCCATGGATATGGGCATACATACATCCCATCCAGGTGCCACAGGGGCCTCACAAAATGGATAGTCCGGATCAGTGGATCTCAAGAAGGTTAAAGACTTCCATTGCACGTGATTCGGTCCTGAATAGAAGTATTACAGCTTGCAAATTTCATACACAGATTGATGATGGAGACAATGATTGAAGAAGCAATAGAACAAAAAAAAAGAGAAGATTATACAGGTATACTATGGTTCCTGATTGGCTTGTATGTGTTGAATTCATTATTTTCTGTCAATTACCTTGTCTTTGCAATTCCTGAACCCACTTTTTGGCTCGTACAAATGAATCCTAAAAAATAAGCACATGCATTTAAAGAGTCAGATAGATCCCTAGTTTCAGATTACATAACTCCGACAAGTTCCTTTTTTTCCTAAGAAAGATAATTTAATTGGATATACAATCCAAGCCACAAAGTAACAAAAGAAGGGGGTGGAGACACCTAGCTATAAACATCCCAAAAATAAACATTGCAGGTAAAATGAGAAACTGAAAAAAAGTTCTTAATGAAGATTTTTGTTGCTCTTACTACTAAAAAAAGCATTCACAAAATCACACATAGATCTCAAGATTATAACCAACGTCGGCAACTTCAAGAGAGGACACACAGGGCCATCTGAACACCACAATGTTCAAAGAAATGGACACAAACACTAGAGAGGATTAAGGTAATTGGCTACTAATGCATAGAATTGACGTTCGAAAACCTGCGTAAGTTTAGATCATTACTAACGATATTAGTTGGACACAAGAATGAGTATGTGAGAGGCTAAAAATAAAACTAATTCTAGATGAAATTAACATGTGAAAAGCTAGTAATAAGGTTAGTAGATTCTTGTAAAATAGCTACCATGCTTGTAATGTCATAAACCACAACAGCTGCTGCTGCACCACGATAGTACATAGGAGCCAAACTATGATATCTCTCCTGTCCTGCTGTATCCCATATATCAAATTTAATAGTGGCCTCATTTAGTGACAAGACCTGTGTGAAGAAGGCCGCTCCAATGGTTGATTCCTGCATCTTATACTCATGTTAGAGGTTGCACACTATCATGATTTTGAGGAAGGAAAAAGAGAGTGCAGATAAATAGTAACGAAACAGAAAATGAACCTGGTACTCAGAAAATTGGCCTTTGACAAATCTCAACACCAAACTTGTTTTTCCGGCTCCCATGTCCCCAAGAAATACCTAGGGTAAAAGCTTGATAAAATCAAAAACAACAAAAGCTTCCTCTTTCGCTAATGATCCATAACCGCTACTATCAATTTCAAAATTCTTATATGTAAGACAACTAATAGCAAATTCAAAATCTTTCTTGCATTTTTGGTGGGTAAGCTGGGATCATACCCTCAACGCCACAATACGATTTTAACAATCCATAAATCATATATCATGAGCCTATAACCCATGCAATGCGCTGATTGTTGTTTATGAGGTAGAGAGATTTAGAGAGTGGCAGGATTTTATAGTGGAGAAATTTGGAAAGGTTTATAGGGCAGTTTACTTGAAGAAACAATATAAAGATTGAAATGGTGCCTTTGAGTGGAGTCTTAAATCGGTTTGTATCTTTATATATAAGAAAAAAAAATGAAACTTAAAAGTTACAATTGTTCATAATGAAACATTGATTTTAAAATATTTACCGCTTCATAAATATAACATTTCAAATTTAATGGGTAGAATGCCTCCTTTTATAGGTAGAATGTCACGTTGGAATTATATTACTCCACTTTTATATATAGTAATAGATTGGCAACCATGCTCAAGAAGTCCACATAATCTCGGGCGACGACCAAGAAACAAGAATGTCTCACAAGACGGATGTCGATTTTAGTGGCAATCATGCACAAAAGCTATCTACGATCGTAAAATCATACAGTTCCCTCCTTTCTTCACACAGCTACGTGTAGTAATTAAGGCATACGATTTGGCAAATAATTATGTTAATCAGCATCTATATATCTATAACAGGTTGTGTAGTATGAAAAGTCCGTATTCGAAGGTACCCAATGCAACAAATTTCGGATGCTACATATCAAAGTTGTTAAATTCGTGTCTCAAAAATCTTATCCATGTGAAATAAAGTTAAATCCTTTTCATTGTTTGGGCGAATTCTAAGAAAAAAAGGAAGACATACCCACCAGCTTGGCTTGTACGTTCTTGTTGCCCGTCCTCGCCATTCTCAATCTAAAGTATAAAAACTCTTCAAGATTTTAACCAAAGGAGAAGCAGGGCTGCGCGCAGAGAAAGTTAACAGTTTTGAAAGCGAAATCTGGGCGAGCGAAACACTTGTCACTGCTTCGGGAAAGATGTAGACGAGGAGGAAAACGAGATGGAAATTGCTGTTAGCGAAGAATTGATCTTGATTCCACGAAAGCTTGGATCAGTCTACACACACGTAGGAAATGGATTGGTAATAGCGGGTTTAGAATGGGACTGGTAGTTTTGTCCGTTGACTGGTTGGTTTCTGATTTTTGTCCATTTTTTATTTTTTTATTTGTCTGGTTCCTCAGTTCACACTCTTTTTTGTCTTCTTGTTTTGCCCACTTTGTGGCTGAGGCGGATTTAGCTTGGATCAAGATTCTCTTGGTTACAAATTTTACGTTTTTGAGATTTTCTCTTGATTCCAACACTCTTATCTATAATGATATTGAATTTATGAATCTTGTTTCTTTTCATTCGTATAATCTGTTTCTTATGAGGTTAGATAATCATGATCTGCATTTTCTATGAATAAAGTCTTTCAGTTTTTCTGATCTAAATGTTTTGATTTTCTAAATTTATGTTTTTTAAATGGGAAATTATTTTAGTCGTACAAGTTCTAAATACTCATTTCTGATATAGTTTATTACTTAATTGTAGAAGAAGTTAACTCTTGATGGATAAAGTTACTTCGATACATTCTATGAAAGACTCATGACATTGAAACAAAATTTATAAAGTTTTCATTGGCATACAAAATAAGAATGTCAGGGGAGAAAAGACCAAGGCGATTAACCAGCTTCTAGTGATCAAGATGCTCATGAACATCTCATCTAAAAAAAGTCATCAATTTCAAACATTCTCAACATTTTCTCTCAACCAAACATATATACATCAAACATTGTATAATTTCCCTATTAGTTTCTAGAAATCTTTAAAAACTAAATATTTTTTTCCTTTTTCTTTCTTATTCCTTATTTTTTATTTTCAAAAATTATTTCAGAATCAACTCAACATTTCATGTACCCCAAGATTCTTAAGGTATTGTACATCTTTTAAGAAAGTCTCTTATATACACACACATGTATATATTAAATTTTTTGTGTTGAAGTTTTTAAAAATAGATAAATAGAATTGAAAAGTTGTTTATATATAATTTTTAAGAGCATTTTTATTTTAGTTATTACCAAAAATTGTATTGATTTTTTTTTTTATCCTCAAAAATCTTTTATGGTTATGTGCTCTTAATGATATTAATGGATTTCAAAGGCATGTTTTGACTTTGGGCTTAATTTCAAGCTTTATACTATTGATAGACCTTTGGGCTAATTTACAGTTAATAGGTTTTTATCTATTTTAGTAGATGTCCAGTTGTATTTCTTTTGAATAATGAAGGTAATGCTATAACATCCTTATTATTTAAAAGAATATATAAATAAATTTGGAATCTCATTATAACTAAATCATAAGTTTTAAGGATTTATGCCTACAAGGAAATCTTTAATTTCTATGATTTAATTAGTATAAGAAAAGGATTTCAGTATTGACGGTAAAATTTGTCTTCTGCCTACAAGTGTGGATAGTTTTATTTGTTAATATTTAGAATAATTTGTCTTATAAATAAAGATAAGTAAATTTATGTTGTTATGCAACTTTTTCCCACATGAAGGTTAAACTTTACTTGAATTCATAGCATTAAAGTTTTTCTTGGTTTTTGAGCTGTTATTCCACAATTCTTAGCTGATGGTGTTTATTTTATTCTAATACTTGATAACACTAATTATTTTGATTGAAAATATTCGGTTCATTTTACCTTAGGATATATGGATCTTGACTATGCATTCCGTGTGGAGCAACCACCTGCTGCCACGGATATAGATGCACAGGAAGTCATAAAAAATCGCCAATGGTGGGAGCGATCTAATTGCCTAAGTCTAGTGCTCATAAAGTCTCGTATGAGTAAGAGAATTAGAGGTTTTATTGGTGACCACGTTACAATTAAGAAATTAATGCAGGTAATTGAGGAACAGTTTGTTCGCTCTAACAAGGCTTTAGCTAGTACTCTTATCAGGCAATTCACTATTAAAGCTTTTGACAGTTCTAAGGGTATGTGTGCATATATTATGTAAATGAGAGACATTGTTTCTCAACTTAACTGCTTAAAGATAAAGATATCTGAGCTGTTCCTGGTTCATTTCATCATTGACTCACTGTCATCTGAGTATGGATTTTTCAAGATCTATAATAACACACATAAGGAAAACTGGTCAGTTACAGATCTTCTGACCATGTGTGTGCAAGAAGAGGAAAGGATGAAACATGATCGACCTGAAAGTACAAATATGGTCGTGAATGATAAAGTTAAGACCGAAAAAGACCAATATGGACCTCAAAAGAAAAGGAGCATAATGTGCCATCAAAATCCAATGGATCTAATGGCAAAAAGGTGACCTGCTTCTTTTGCAAGAAAGAGGGCCATGTAAAAAAGAGTTGCATCAAGTATAAAGAGTGACTTGAAAAGAAAGGTAGCTCTATCTCTCTTGTGTGTCATGAATATTTTTTCATTAATGCTCCTAAAAATTCATGGTGGATTGACTCTGGTTCTTCAATCCATATTGTGAATATATTGCATGGTTTTCTCACTAGAAGGAAACCAACAACAAGTGAACTTTGAGTTTTCACCGAAAATAAATGGCGTTCACAAGTTGTTGTAGTTGGAGTTTTTAGAGTGATTCTCAAATCGGGACATATTTGAATTTAAATAATGCATTTTATATTCTAGAATTTAGTAGAAATTTAATTTTTTTTTCAGACTTATTATTATCAAAGGTTACAGTTTCATTTTTGACAATACTATGAGTATTTTTAAGAATAAAATTCCCGTTGGTTCTGGAATTTTAGTTAATAATTTGTTTAAATTAGATATTCATCCTTATTTTGAGGAGAATTCTCTCTCCCTGCATTCAATTGGCATTAAGAGAAACCTTTTGAATGGAAAATCTTCTCTACTAAATTCTACTAAATGGTTAGTAAAAGAAGGGGTCCTATAGGATCTCAATTTTACTAACTTCAAGAATTGTGTGGACTGCATAAAGGGCAAGCAGACCAACAATAATTCTAAACGTTCAAGAAGGAGCTCAAATGTTCTTGAGATTTACACACAGATATCTGTGGAGCATTTCCTACTCCTTGCCCGAATGGTCAGAGATATTTTATCTCATTTATTGACGACTATTCTAGGTATATGTATCTCTATCTTTTGAATAAGAAGACTCAAGCATTAGATGCTTTCAAAAACTATAAAGCAGAAGTAGAGAATCAAAGTGAAAAGAAAATCAAGATCGTAAGATCTGATAGAGGAGGAGAATATTATGGTAAGTATATAGAACATGGACAAATGAAGGGTCTATTTGCAAATTTCCTTCAGGAGGAAGACATTGTTGCCCAATATTCAATGCCTGGCACACCACAACAAAATAGTGTTACAAAAAGAAGGAACCGTATGCTGATAGATATGGTAAGGAGCATGATTAGTAAATCTAATATGCAACTTTCCTTGTGGAATGAAGCTCTTAAAACTGCAGTATATATATTGAATAAGGTTCTATCCAAGTTTGTTCCTAAAACACATTTCGAGTTGTGCAAAGGGTGGAAATTTAGCTTAAATCATATACACATGGGGTTGTCTTGCTGAAGTTAGGATTTATAATCCTAACATAAGAAGTTAGACCCAAGGATAACTAGTAGTTTCTTTATTAGGTATCCAAATAACTCTAAATGATATAGATTTTATTGTCTCAGTCATAGCCTTAGAATTATTGAATCTAAAAATGCAAGATTTCTTGAGGATGTTGAACATTGTAGGAGTGTGAGTCCTCAAGAGATCACTTTTGAGGAAACACTTGAACATGTTACTTTGCTTTCTTTTGGAGGAAAAATGATTGTCTTAAGACAAAATAGATCGCAAGATCATGCAGTGACACTAATTCAAGAACAACATGTTCCCGTAAATAAGGTTAAACCTAAAGTTATTCCGTATTTACAGTCTGAGCCAATTGAGTCATCTCCAAATGATGAAGTAGTGGCTCTAAGAAGATCCTCAAGAATACCAGATGATTACATTGTATACCTAATTGAGTATGATTTTGATGTTGGATTTCCAGAAGACCCAATTACATTTTTACAAGTCATGAGTGTAGATAAATCTAGATTTTGGTTAGATGCCATGAGGAATGAGTTAGAATCCATTTTAAGAATTAAGTTTGGGATCTCGTTGAATTACCAGAAGGGGCGGCAAGAGTTGGCTGCAAATGGGTTTATAAAACTAAACGAGATTCTTCTTGTAATTTCGAATGATATAAGGCTAGACTTGTCGCTAAAAGATTCACTCAAAAGGAAGGTATAAATTATCATGAAACCTTATCTCTGGTCTCTAAAAAGGATTCTTTGAGGATAATCATGGCCTTAGTAGCTCATTTTGATTTAAAGCTACATCAAATGAATGTAAAAATGACTTTTCTTAATGAGGATCTTAATGAAGTGGTATACATGAAACAATCTGAGGGTTTCAATGATGGCAGTTAGAAAGTATGCAAGTTAAAGAAGTCTTTTTATGGACTAAAACAGGCTCCCGTTAATGGTATTTAAAGTTTCACAAGATCGTTATCTCATACGGTTTCATCGAGAATCTTGTTAATCAATGTTACCTTAAGGTCAGTGGGAGAAAATACATTTTCCTAGTCCTATATGTTGATGATATTCTTCTTGCAAGTAGTGATTTGAGCTTATTACATGAGAATAAACAACTTCTCTCCCAAAATTTTGAAATGAAAGATATGGGCAAAGTCTCTTATGTCATTGGCATAGAGATTCATAGAGACAGGAAACAAAGAGTCTTAAGACTATCTCAAAAGGCCTACATTGAAATTTTTTTACAGAGATTCGATATGAAAGATTATAAAGCCTTTATAGCTCTCATAATCCAATGTGATAAATTTCATAAAGGTCAATCACCTGAAAATGCATTGGAACAAAAGCAGATGAAAAGTGTGCCTTATGCGTCTGTAGTGGGTAGCTTGATGTATGTTCAAGTTTGCACCTGTCCAAACATATGTCTAGCAGTTGGATTATTGTGTCGCTATCAAGGTAACACAGGTCTTCAATATTGGATAACTGCAAAGAAGATGATGTGGTATTTGGAAGGAACCAAGGACTACATGCTAACCTACAAGCATATAGAAAATCTGCAAGTGGTTGGCTATTTAGATTCAGATTTGACCCATTGTGTAAACACTAGAAAGTATACTTTTGGATATATCTTCTTCTTACTGAATGAGTTATATCTTGAAAGAGTACGAAGCAATTTATAGTTGCTACGTCTAATATGGAGACTGAAATTATTGCGTGTTATGAAGCAACGACACAAGTCATGTGGTTGAAAAATTTATATCTAGTCTTAAAGTTGTGGATTCCATTCAAAGACCAATAAAGATTATTTGTGATAACATTGCTGTAGTGTTCTTCTCAAAGAACAATAAGAGCGAAAGCAGAAGCAAGCATATCAACATAAAGTATTTAAGTGTGAGGGAGAGCATAAAAAATAATGTTGTGTATATTGAGCACACCAGTACATATTTCATTTTAGCTGATCTAATGACCAAAGGTTTATCGGTAAAATAACTTCAGGGTCATGTGGATCGTATGAGCCTATCTAAAGTTAATCTCTCTCATATTGCTATATATTCCACAAAGAATAAAGTTGAATTTAGTTTCAGTTTTGCGCATAAAGTAATGAATTCGTTATATCCATTGGGTGATTAAGTTGGACTTGAATGACTTTTATTAGTTGGTCATAAAGTATTTTAAGGGATACTATGTATTGTGACGCATGGAAGGGAAATGCTCACTATAGAGAGCAATATCGCCATGGTTCATGTATAGGATACCTTAACAAAATTGAGTGAATCAAGTGAACCAAGTGGGAGAATGTTAGATTTTGGTTTTCCTAGAAAATCATTTGTCTTCTCTAAGGTGGTTCACTTCATCTAGGTAATTGCTCTTAATAAATAAAGTGGTTAACCCTTGCTATTTTTTGATGGATGAAATAATGAGAGTAGCCCAAAAGTTGTAGGAGTAATAAGTAAGAGTCCCTAGTCTGACTTATGTAAAGGGACTTGTGTTTTTCATTAGACTCATTCCATAAAGTTCTAAGGCAAAAGACTAGAAGTCACTTCTCTATAGAAAATCTTTACTCTATTTTGTAAGCTTTTCAGTTTTCAAACCCAAATGGCTAGAGGTAAAAGATCCTATATATCTCTTTATTTTTTTAAGAATGTCTCAACAATATAGTCAGATGACTCTCTGTTCTCACATGTTGGTTCTTGGTAATAGTTTGTTTGGGGATGTTCATTCATGACTTGTTTAATGATAAATGATAGGAAATAAAGAACAATATTTACATGATTCGGCACTAATTAAAACTTACATCCACGGGTCTAATGTGTAAAATCCAATATAATTAGAGCTTGATACAAGTTTTTCATCCTTTACTAACCTCTCTACATGTAAATTACTCCCATGGAATTCTTTCTAAAAAAAAAAGGGTTATGCTACGTATAGTCTATCCATACAAATGGCAGGCCATGTCAGCTGCTATTTATTAAAAAAAAAAAAAATCATTGATGAAGAGCACCATGACAAACTCTTATCTGCCATGAGCACAATCTCAACGGAAATGCATCATCACCCACTAATGGAAATCTCCGAGAGCCCCGACCATCTCTTGCTTCTCAAGCTCTGGCAAAAAGAAGAGGACTTTTTTGGCCAGCGCTTCGCTCTCAAACAAACTAGATTGGACTCGATAAAAAAGATAGCCTTTTCAACTGTGCTGTTTCTTCTTCATCTTTCATGGGTTTTTCTTTACCATTTTGTTTACCTCTTCGGTTAACTCCCAAGAGGAGCATAAACAAACTTGCAAGAAATAGTGGATACCTGGTCTATTATCTGTCTTTACCTCGCTTGTTCTTGTGTTCTTCGTCCAGGTGAAACTTTGCAGGTATTGGAAGGTGTCGAGGCAGTTGCAGAGGGAGAGAAACGATGGGTGATCGCTCACGAGGTGCATTCAGGAACTAAGGATGAAAGAAGCTAGTTTTGATTTGTCGAAGGAGCCACAGAGTGGGAAGAGGATGAAAAGCTCGAGCGTGGAGATAAAATGGAAGCCGATTAATTGGTGTTGGCTTCGTGGGAAGAAGAAGAAGCTGAAGACAAATGGAGGTTTTGCTTCTGTGGGGAAACTTGCGGTGGAATCGTCTTCGGCTCAGTGTGGGTCTGAGGAGGGAAGTTTCAAGAGGAGGGATGTGCCGTTGAAGGGAGGGGGGGAGGGACGGAGGGGCAAACAGTGCCCTTCGGTTTGTGGAAGGTTTGAGAGAAGAAATGCAGAGAGGGAAATTGAGGAGGGAGATGCCTTAAACGGTGCGTTTCAATTTTCCATATCAGCTCCGTTTACACACCGACTGTATGGGTCGACTGTATCCAGCATTTAAAAAAAAAAAAAGGTCTTGGAGATCTGCAGTTCTCCCCTTTTCTCCCTGCAGTCCTCTCCATCTCAAATCAAGCCAACCTCCTATTTGCTATCTTCTCTCATCCTTAGGTCCCTACCAATTGCTTTATGTCTTGTCCATCAACTTTTTGTCACATCTTTCCTTTATGTCGGATCAAGTAGATCTCCTCTATATTGCCTTCTCTTCTCTTTATGTATGTTCTAATTGCTTTTTATCTTGTCCACTAGCTTTATGTCAATCTTCACTTTATATCTAAACAATTATTGTTCATTGTCAAACCCTCTCTTTCTCCTTTCCTTCTTTTCCTAGTAGGCTTTAATTTTCTTGGATCTTCAGTGGGCATTACACTTGCACTCATTTTATCCTTAAAAAATCTTTTTAAAAGTTTCTTTCAAGGAACATGAGTTTGTAACATTTACCCAATCACAACATGCATGAGCACGGGCAGATTGGCTGAGTGATATATATGCTAGTGTTAGCTAAAACTTAGCTAATTAGACCTAGCTATAATCTATTTGCATTGGATTAGGCATAATCATCTCATTTTGATTATGAGCAATAATCATTCAACAAACTTATATATGAACAGTAGTAACTCAGACAAATGCTATACAATATTGCTCTGGTGGACAGTTTGGGAATTAGCTTTCCATTTTTGTACATTGTGGTGGACATGATTTTTATATATTTTGATTTCTAGGTTCTTGGATATGAAACTGATTTTGTACATATTTTGATACCTTGTGTTTGAAAATGATGTTAATTTAGGTTACTAGATAGATTTTATATATTTTGATGTATATGTTGTTGGAAATTATGAAAATGAATATAAAAAAGTATTTAAATAACAAATAAAAGAATGCATTCAAAAGGAGATAAAAAATAATATTTTATTATCATACAGAATGAATATTATAGAGACTGTGATGGTTAATCTAATATGGGCCGGGGTTCAAGTTTTGAGTGGATTGGCAAAAGCTAAAAATTGACATTAGCCAAATTTTAACTAACAAATTTGTATCTTAATAAGTGTATTAACGGGCAGATCAGAGATTTTGGAGGTTCATTGCAGAGCCTGGTATGAAGTCACTGTACAGTCATACACTCGCTTTGATTTCCAGCAAGTATGGTTTAAAGCTTTAAACCTCGGTACCTGCTTGAAAATCAGTTGATCATCTCATTGGCCGTTTTCAAATACTTTTGGGGAGGCTATTGTTGTTGTTGCTAACTGTTCCAAAAAGCCAAATTGATATGGAGAAAGGCAAGAGTCGACCCATGCTTTTCTTATAACGTACGTACAGGGATCAGCAGAATATGCTAAAGATGGAACTGAAAGATGGATAAAGTATCGGGAAACAGTCCAAAATGATAATTCCGCACTTCGAGGCTAACCGCTAAAGGGCTTTTAAACTGATCAGGGAGAGTTTCAGCATGCAGCACGACCAATATGCCAGTCCCGCGATCTACATAGGGTCCCATATTAATCATGATATCAGAACCACCAAATGCTCCCCAACTACGCGAGAATTATATGTATATAATAGGCCAAGGTTGCCAAAATCTGTTGGCAAATTACTTTGTGAGCAGGAAATTATATTTAGAAAATATGCCAAGTGTACGTACGTTCAGCCACATGTAATATCGACGGCCCACATGGTAAACCTCATCTCTTCATGCAACCAGTCGCAGCATGCACTGTTGAAATCAGAGGAGTTGCGGATAAAGGAAGAAAATACCAAGAAACAGCAAGGATGGAGAGAAAACATTCTCATTAATTAATTCCTTTGAAAGCTTACAATGACAGCTATATATATACAATGAATCAAATAATAAGACAAAGAATAACAAACTAATTCTAGAAGCAGCTACAAAGGGAATATTCTAACAAACTTTCGCTAAGGTGTCAACAAGAAAATATTCTGACATTAAGTGGGAAGTCCTCTCTGTGGTGTGGCTGTAGGTAGAGTTGGTGCACCCTCAAGTAACTCCTTTGATCCTTCTGATGAAGTTTGAGACTCCCCCTCAAGATGGGCATAGATGTTGAGGATGCCCATCTTGGACAGCAAGAAATGCAAGGTAGCAGCAGGTAAAGCCTTGGTGAATATGTCAGCCAACTGAAACTTGGAAGGCAAATGAACTGGCATGATGGTTCCTGCTGTAACTCTTTCCCGAATAAAATGGCAATCTAGCTCTATATGTTTAGTCCTTTCATGAAAAACTGGGTTCTTTGTGAGGTGTAGAGCAGATTGGCTATCACAGTACAATGTTGCAGCTTTAGTATGATCAATCTGGAAATCTTTTAATAAAGAAATAATCCAAACAATTTCACAACTTGTGTGGGCTAATGCCCTATACTCTGCTTCAGCAGAGGATCTAGAAATTGTTGCTTGCTTTTTAGACCTCCAACTAATCATAGAGTCCCCAATGAATATGCAGTATCCAGTAACTGATCTTCTTGTCTCTGGGCAAGCTGCCCAATCCGAGTCACTAAAGGCCTTCAAGTGCAAAGTTGATAAAGCAGAGAAGAAAATACCTTGTCCTATAGAACCCTTCAAGTATCTCAAAACCCTGTGAGCAGCTTGAAAATGTACCTCTGCTGGTCTGTCCATAAACTGGCTAAGTATATGAACAGCATAAGTAATGTCTGGTCTTGAGATTGTTAAATAGATCAGTCGCCCAATCAACCTTCTGTAGGCTGTAGCATCCATTAAAAAATTTGTAGAAGTGTGACTAAGCTTGTGATTAGTTTCAATGGGAGTGTGGACAGGTTTGCACCCCAAGAAACCAGAATCCTCAAGGATTTCAAGAGTATACTTCCTTTGACATATATGTATTCCAGACCTTGATCTCGCAATTTCCAAACCCAAAAAATATTTTACCTGCCCCAGATCTTTGATCTTGAATTGTGAGTTCAAATGTGCCTTGACAGCATTGATAGTTGACAGATCTGAACTACCAATAAGTATGTCATCTACATACACTAATAGAGCAACAAAACCATTCTCATCTGACCTTGTAAATAAAGAATAATCTGATTTAGACTGTTGGAATCCAATGGAAAGTAAGAAAGAAGAGAATTTTGAATTCCATTGTCGAGAGGCCTGCTTGAGGCCATATAATGACTTGTGCAGCCTACAAACTAACCTCTCATTTCCACCATGATTCTCCCCCTTGATCTGATAACCTGGAGGTAGGTCCATATATATTTCCTCATCAAGATCTCCATTGAGGTGATCTGAAATGGGAATATGAGAGGAGGAATCAGATTGAGATGTTGAAGGAGTGGTAAGATGATTTGTGAAGAGAGAAGATTGTTCTATGATAGGTAAAACTGGAGGTATGGTTTGATCATGAGAGGAGGATGTGTTGAGATCAGATTTTTGAAAAGGAAATGTAGACTCATAGAAAATCACATCCCTAGAAACAGAACATGACTGACTCTCAATATCATAAACCTTGTATCCCTTGACACCAGCTGGATACCCTATGAAAATGCATTTTCGAGCACGAGGATCCAATTTGGATCGATTGTGTTTGTGAGTAGAGACAAAACATAGGCAGCCAAATACTTTTAAATGATCATAAGATGGTGTGGAGGAGAAAAGTTTCTCATAAGGTGATTTATTATTTAAAACAGGTGTAGGGATCCTGTTAATTAAATATGCTGCAGTGAGGACTGCATCACCCCAAAACTTCAAGGGAAGGGAGGACTGAAAAATAATGGCTCTTGCAACAGAAAGGAGGTGTTGATGTTTCCTTTCAACAACTCCATTCTGTTGTGGAGTATAGACACAAGACTTTTGATGCAAGATTCCATGAAGATTATAGAAATCTGTCATGTTGAATTCAAGACCATTATCTGATCGAATTTGTTTAATTTTAGCACCAAATTGAACCTCTACCATGTGAACAAAAGATTGTAAGAGAGATCTGACTTCAGTTTTAAATTTCATAAGAAAAACCCAAGTCACTCGACTGTAATCATCAACAATTGTTAAAAAATAATGGTGTCCTTGATTGGATGCTTGGGAGTAAGGCCCCCAAATATCACAGTGAATTAATTGGAAGGGGGAATGAGAAAGTGATGTACTTAATTGAAATGAATTTCTCTTTTGCTTAGCCAAATGGCAAATAGTACATTGAGTTTGCTCTCTACACTTTACATTAGGAACTTGAGAGTGAATCAAATTCATTCTCTGATTGGATAAATGTCCTAATCTAAAATGCCATAGGTCAAACTCTTGCTGTCCATTTGCACTGAAAGCTTGACTATTGATTGAAGGCTTGAAAGGATGACTGAATGGAAGGAATTCTTTGACTGCAGTACCATGAAGTGAGCTGAGAAGGAGGTAGTAGAGTCCATTGTGGACCTTAGCTAGACCAATCGTCGTCCATGAATAAAGGTCCTGTATAACACAGAATTTATTCAAGAACAAAAGGCAGAGAAGAGGATTAGCTGTGAGTTTATTCACAGAAATCAGATTAAAGCTGAATGATGGCACACATAGAACATTGGTAAGAGTTAATGATTCTGAGAGTTTGACAGTTCCAATGTGAGTGACTTGAACTTGTGTCTTATTAGGAAGCTGCACAGAAGCTTGAGTAGAACAGATTATAGAAGAAAAGAGAGAGGTGGAACAGACCATATGGTCTGTAGCGCCAGTGTCTAAAATCCAAGGAGCCTTTTGTGCATCTTTTGTGGAGATGAGATGGTGATGCATTAATGAATCAGGAGCAATGAAAGCACTAGAGAGGCAAACACTTTTACCTGCCATATTAGAACTTGGTGAAAATTTGGTCATAACATCAGTTGATTGGGTGGGGTTAGGCAGGATTGATGAGGCTTGACCAGAAGGTTGATGGATCTTTGGCTCATGTACGTTCAACTGAGATGTCTGAGCATTAATCAAAGCAACCAGTTGCTGAATCTGAGCTTGATTAAGAGGAAACTGTGATGAACTTCCCAAATGCCCCTCCTGGTTCAGAGATTGTACCTGATTTGCAGAGTGACTAGCACCAGAAACACCACTAGAATACCCAGTTTTAGATTTAGTGAATTTGAAATTTGGTGGAAAACCAACCAATCTAAAACACTTCTCCTTAGTGTGTCCAACCTTCCCACAATGATAACATGTTACATCGGGTTTTTCTTTCCTCTTGGTGTTGTGAAAAACAGCAAGAGCTGATGGCTCAGGTGAAGGTAGTGTTACAGTGCGTATTTGCCTCTGCCTTTCCTCTTGCAAAACCAAGGAGAAGGTCTTGTCAAGGGAAGGCATGGGGCTCATGAGTATGATCTGCCCCCTTACATTATCATATGTATCATTTAACCCCATCAGGAATTTGAAAACATTATCTAATTGCTGTGTTTTTCCAATGTTATTCAAGGCATTACAGGTACATTTTCCACATAAACAATGAGGCAAAGGTCTGTAGCTATTCAACTCTTCCCATACAGCACTGAGTTGGGTAAAGTATTCACTTACAGATAAGCTTCCTTGCACAATAGAACTCAACTGCTGCTGAAGATGATAGATCCTTACGTTGTCAGGTTGTGAAAAACGATCTTTGAGTTTCTCCCAGACATCCTTGGCTGAACTCATGAACATAACATTTGAAACAATCTCCTTCGAAATGGAGTTGAATATCCAGGTGAGAAGAAGATTGTTGCATCGCAACCAAGGAATATAGAGAGAGTCAGAAATATTTGGTGTGGGAACAGAGCCATCTAGAAACCCTAGTTTGTTTTTAATAGAAATGGCCAGTGTGAAAGACCTATTCCATGCAAGATAATTCGAACCTATTAAAGGTGGAGTAACTATCACAGTGTGAGCATTGTCACTATGATGTATGAAGAAATGACTATTAGGATCTTCTGAAGGAGAATCATATTTGAGTTGAACTTTTTCAGCCATTGAGACAGAGAAATGTAGATATGAAAGATTAAAAGAAGTGAAGAATGAAACAGTAGCAGAATGAATTTTCAGACAACCTGTGCTCTCGATACCATGTTGAAATCAGAGGAGTTGCGGATAAAGGAAGAAAATACCAAGAAACAGCAAGGATGGAGAGAAAACATTCTCATTAATTAATTCCTTTGAAAGCTTACAATGACAGCTATATATATACAATGAATCAAATAATAAGACAAAGAATAACAAACTAATTCTAGAAGCAGCTACAAAGGGAATATTCTAACAAACTTTCGCTAAGGTGTCAACAAGAAAATATTCTGACATTAAGTGGGAAGTCCTCTCTGTGGTGTGGCTGTAGGTAGAGTTGGTGCACCCTCAAGTAACTCCTTTGATCCTTCTGATGAAGTTTGAGATGCACCACGTCCGCACCTTTTGTTGCTTCTGCTTTTTTGAAGGGTGTGATTATCATCATTTCATGCAGTTTCCCAAAGATAGATGTTTTTTATTTTTCCATAATATTTGTTTTACTTAAATTACACAAAATATATAGGGATCTAGGAGTATATGGAACCTAACTAACTAAATTAGCAGAATCCTGATCTTTGAACTTTGACTGAGATAGGAAGGAGCTTTCTTCTGCTTCGTAACTCGCACTATGGACAAACAAGGTGGAATCAAATTTGGGCACCACTTGATTGCATTATTTGCTCTTACCTCTAAAAGGATGATATTAGTTTGTCGTCTTCTCTTATATGCGTAAAATAATTGAGATCCTCTCCAATGGTCTTATCAAATTGAATGGACTAATAAAAAGAAATACGCATTGGTAATTTCTGTTTGAAAATCTTAAACGAAAAATAATAAATATTGTAAGACTCGTATTGTTGATGCAGGAAGATCCGAGTTAGATAATGTTGAGTTGTCAGATTTCTCATTGATTGCGTTGAAATACAACCGTTTTCTTTGAATTTTGGGCGTTTTTCTTGTCTTTATTCTATGTAAATTATCTGTTGAAATTAACCTGTAGAATAATCACTATTCTATATGGCATCAATTATATATAGATATTTATATCTATCTCTCATGAAATAAACTCTCTCTCTCTAAGATATCTATTCACAAACACATATAGGTGTATATATAATATTCCTCGTCTGTCTATATTCTTGAAGCTAGCTTTGCATATTAAGTTGGGGTTTCTCCATTCTCTCTCTCTTAAACAAAGATATATAATATAACGTATGGCTTCCCAAGGTAGCCTTAATAGTAACGTTTCCCCGACTCCGAAAAGTGGCAGAGGAGGAGAAGGCGCCGTCGACGCGGCATCAACACGTTCACCAAAAGGAGGCCAATGCTTGTGTTCACCAACGACGCACCAAGGGTCGTTCCGTTGCAGGTTTCATCGATCATCGGCTAAAATGATGAAGCGATCAATCTCCATGCCCGCCAATACCTCTTCAGCCGCTGCCCTCTCTCCCAACTCTGTCGGGTCTACGTAATGAATGCTAGCTGATCTATATATGCTTTCAAAACAATTGTCTTATATATATCGCTCCTTCAAAATCCATCTAGAACTTAAGTTCTGATATAAATTTGGGATTCTGTCTGCTTGTAATTTATTTATGTGAAGCTCTTCAAAAGTCACGCGCGCACACACAAAGCATATTGTTGGATCTATAATATTGTTGTTTGGTAAGTATGATCTCTTTTCTCTCATTCATGAAAAGATTTAACATATTATGATCAGAGCTGCATGCAATGCGTGTATATATATATATATATATATATATATATATATGAGACTGCAGGCTGCAGCCGCTAGCACTAATTTTTCTCAACCAAATGATATTGAGTTCTAAGAAAAATGGCTGACAACTTAATTTCCAAGCAAGTTTATTATTCAAGGTAATAAAATTCCTGCCAACCTTGAAACAATCATCGTATCTTCTTTTACCTCACAACTCACTGATCATAATAAACTCCTCTGACAATCCGTGACATTTACGATTTATTTTTGGTCCAAAAAATATCAGACAGCTGCCAAATACCATTAGTGGTCCGTAATTCATATCTGGAGATCAGATTGCATCCACTGTAGTTGTGGGTGGGTGACCTACGATTTTTCAAAAAAATATGAAAAATTTGGATTACTATGAAATTATGGTCGTGAATCGAGATGGGTTTTGAATGGCCAACGAATTTTAGTCATTTTACGTTTGGTCAGAATAATATCAATGATAAAATCCACAAAGCCCCATGTTTAATTTGTTTTTTCAATATATGAATCAACAGCCAAAACGGTGATGTCCCTCGACAATGACTCTGAAAGAAAATTTGACGTGCAAACTAATTTGTCTGTAACATATTGTCTTATTTTTCCATGATCTCTATTGGCCTTATCTTTCTTTGTTGCCAAGCATGTTAAATAGCTGTTACATGTCACTTTCTCAATACAAATATTCTTGCGTTCACCTTTAGCGATGTTCGGAAAACTCTCTCTTGTAAAAAGGCAAAATCTCTCTCTAGTAAAAAGCCTCTAGATCTTATTTTTGCTGGAGGAGAGCTCCTCCCTCTCCTTCTCTCATTTCTCCATCTACCCACTTCGTCTATCAATGTAGTTCTTTTTTCTTAGTTTATTTTGTTTCATTCAAGTTCGAAAAAGACAGGTTTACAGTTTTCCAACAACTCTCGAGACACAAACTGCACAAGAAGACTCCCAGACCACAAATCGTTAGGAGGATAGTGGCGATTTTGCAAAAATCACCACGTGTGGTACTCACACGCCACTCAAAACTACGCATGGTCCTTATGTGCCACTCCTTTTGGTAGCTTTTCTCACTACATGCACCGGATTACCAAAATCACCACATCACACTACAAGAAAATGGGTTATTTGCGGCGCTACAAATCATCACAAATAATTCCCAAAATTGCTGCAAATACTTATTTGCAGCTATTTATGCTGCACCGCATCTTTGTCGTAATTGTTGACTCACTTAAAACTTAAACCAGCAAAATCCAAATATCGTCGCAAAAAGTATTTATTTGCAGCGTTTTACATCGTCGCAAATACCTAAAATATCGCCGCAAATATCATCACTTATTTGCAGCGTTTGGAACAAGCGTTAGCAGCGTTTGGAACAAGCGCTGCAAATAATATTTATCTCGGCGATTAAAATCGCTGCAAAAAACACATCTGCGCCGCAATTACATTTTAGCAGAAATTTTAATGTCTTCTGCGAATGGTATTTCGCTGTAGTTCATATTTTGCGGCAAAAGGTCTTCATTGTAAATATGATTAGCGGCGATATGTTTTCACCACAAAAAAAAAAAATTTACACGTGTATGTTTTTTTGCGTCGAAGTTTATTTGCCACAAAAAAGTTCCGACGTTTAACTAAGCTTTTTCGCGGCGTACTGGAACTCGCCGCTAAAAGTCCATTTCATTTGCAAATGTTGTTTTCAACGAACTAGAAATCGCCGCAATTGGCAAATTTCTTTCTGCTATAGGCAGTATATAAAATGGTTTTTTTTTAAGATACCTAATTTTCTGCTTCAACTAATTTAATTGCAATATTACCAAATAGCAGTACTATACATCATATGATACACCAAATATTACTTTAATCCAATACTTGTAATCATAATAGTACATATATATAAATTCAATGATCCAATATCCAATACATCAGCCAGACCCTTTAAGGTTACTATACATTGGCATATGGTGAATTAATGGAATGCAATTAAGTATTATAAATGGGAGCAGCTAATGTCTCTTACAAGGTTTAAAGTACTACAAAAACATCCACAATACAAATGTACCAGTTAAAACAAATATGAAAACAAATGGTGGGTGGAGTCCATCCGCAACTTCGTACATCGATTGTTGATTTGCGATGACCAGGTGATTGAGCGGCAAAGATCCAGCTGTTCGGAACATGGTTATCAAGTATACTGCCTTCTACATTCACTAGGCAAGATAAATCTCCAAAGTAACAACTTTTCTTAACATAAGTTGCACACAAACAAATATTATAGCAGAAATTTTATGTATCCGTATTATTTAAAATATTTTTTTACATTCTAAACTGGGTTTATCCATATTATTAGTTACTTTTTTTCCATTTTCAAATGCAACCAGCATTCCCATAAGCTACAAAGTAAACCTCAAGATCACAATGGACCAATAAAAAATCCCGACAACCCCAAAAAATTTATATAGCCTCATGTATGTTTGGTCAAATTGGGAGCATCCCTACAATCATTTATAAACCCAATGCCACCTAGCAAGTAGCCAATGTATGAATTACACAGCATAGTTCCAATAAATGCATATTGCATAAATCACACAGCAGATTTATTTCCTCCCACTCTCTCTAATCCAGAAATATTGCCTGAACACAATCATACACCACAAAAAGCTGAAAGGGATACAAAGAATGTGATACCTTTTGACATGTTTCTCGGTGAAACTCCTCCTTGTTAGGTGCCTTGTGGAAGTACAAGTAACCTCCAAAAATTTCATCTGATCCTTCTCCAGAAAGAACCATTTTCACTCCCAAAGATTTAATTTTCCGAGACATAAGAAACATTGGTGTACTGGCTTTGACAGTGGTTACATCATATGTTTCAATATGGTAAATGACTTCCTCAAGTGCATCTATGCCTTCCTAAAATGCCAAAGAGAAATTAAGGCACTTAAGTCACTAATTGGTTGGATGCACCTAATAGATCCAAATCCTTTCTAGAGAAAAACACAAGTGATTACCTGAACAGTGAAGTGAAACTCATGATGACGAGTTCCAAGATAATTTGCCACCTCCCTGGCAGCTTTCAGATCTGGAGAACTCTGAATATCAGAATAGGCAAAAGTAGCATTTAAATATATAGAAGATAGTCCAGAAATATGAATATAATAAAAATTCAGTTACGGGAAAATAATCAAGTGGCATAAAACAAATAAGCTAGTAACTTTGTGTGTCAGACGCACAAAACTTTGCACATGAGTGACAAGCAACCAAGGCATCAATAACCAGGTCAATTCACTCTGTTCCAAATTACAGTGTCAAAGCCCTATACAGAGGTCACACACCAAATCCAATTACACTCTCTTCACAGGTATATTATGTGGATAGCACTAGAAGCACCCAGACATCAGTTTTTTGGTCTAAACATTTTGAAAACCATCAGGCAAAAGCCAGAGAATAACCACCTTTATCTATTTGATACCTTTATCAATGTTTCATATCTATACCTTTATATAAGATCAGTGTTTCACATCTATAGCTGTGGTTTTTAGAGGTAATATGCTTAAAGAACATCAATGCCACCTCATTACTTGTACAAATTAGGTATTATTTTTTTTTTTATATATAAGATCAATATTTCATACCAATACCTTTATATAAGATCAGTGTTTCACATCTATAGTTGTGGTTCTTAGAGGTAATATGCTTAAAGAACATCAACTTCACTGAAATTACTTGTACAAATTAGGTAGACCAGAAACCTTTCTGCTACAAGTCTGTTCAAACAATGAAAATAAACCACTAATATGTCCTAGAGTAAAGGCATGCCTCAGGATCAGATAAAATCAACATCACTATGAGACCTTTTGTAGATATGACATGCATATGGGAATCTGCTGAGAATGATTAAGCATTAATTTTGCTAGTAGGTATTTGCCTATATTTTACAGCCTATCACATTAAGAGATTGTCCAAACATAGTCTGGATACATTACCAAAAAGAAAAAAGTTTGAAATACAAGATAACAAAATAGCATAATGGCCTTTTGAAAACATTCATATTTATTTTTCCCACCTAAAAATTTGTGTAACTAGAATCGTCAATGCATGTCCTCAAGCAAAAAGAACAAGAAAAGAAATCAGAAGGACCAAACATGGCTATCTAACATGAGAGAAGGATTAGGACCTTCAAACCAACACAAAACGTGTGCAATTGTGATCCCCACTAACAAGCAGCTTTTGATTCTGCCATATAGTAGCCAGCCACAACAGCAACAAGAGAGGAGTCCAGTCCTCCAGATAAAAGTACACCAAATGGTACATCAGTCATAAGTCTCTTAACCACAGCCTTCATGAATTTGAGAGGGAAAAGCAAAGAATGAAGTTAAAAACACTAGGTACTTCTTCAGATAGACAATAGGGGTGTGCAGGCGCTGGTTGAAATAGAAAATCAGCAACATCCAAATCAACAGGAGAAAAGTTATGACCTTGCTTAGATAGTACTTAATGAAAAAAGAGAGAACTATCCAACCAGAAGCTACTCAGTTTGTTTTTTAATCGATAGAAATAACAAATTTTAAACAAATGTGGAAGCTTCAAGTGTTCTCCTTTGAGATTTATAAATCATCCACTCTCCAACAATTAAAGCTTATATAGATTCAAGTACTTAATATTAACCTCAAAGGAAATTCTATTTCCCTTTTTCCCCCCAACAGCCTTTAACAGAAACCATGGAGCCATAAAATTTATCCTCACTATTCTTTTGAACTCGTCTTCTTTTAGTTCAAGAGGCTCTTGCATCTTTCCTGTTTCAATAATAGGAAAAGATAAAACTGCTTATCTCACCTCCAATGCATTTCAAATATGCACTTAAAAGGGTTGACAGTAAACCCATTAAATAAAAATGAAGGAAAACTAACATGTCTCTAACATAAGTTGTCCACAGTGTTTCTCATAAAACCACAACTTATTAAACAAAAATGAGTTGGTTGAGACAATTTCAAGCTTCTATTTACTGACTCTACAGAAATCCAAAACTTATCTTATCAGGAGGACTGAATCCCACTGAAGCGCATAAATCAATACTAATAATTTTTTTAAGAGGACAAAGCCCCATGCCATGCGCATGATCTTTCATAATTTCATAATCAGCCAATTCCTTACCCTTGCTCTTTCTTCCCTTAAATATTCACAAAGAACCAGCAGACCTATCGATTAACTTTAGCTTCCAGCTTAACTTTTAGCTTTAATTAAAATAATCTCCCTCTCTCTCTAGTTTCATCCTATCTATACTTTTGCAGAAGCACAAATTTCATTTCACATAGCACGTGCATGTAGTGAAAAGGCAAATCAAATCCGATTCATAGCTAGAAAAAAGGAAGAAGAAAGCAAACAGTCTTCATCACAGCATTATATAAAATCCTCACAAATAGTCAATTAGCTAGGATGCATGCATGCCGACCCGTTTACAACTTTAAAGGTACTTTAGTCATGATTATTATTTTGTGGTCTACATGTATTTATATGCAGGCTGATTAAGGTGATCATTCACACATTATTGACAATATTCATATATATAACCATAATTAAGGTGTAAAACAACAAGTATTGTGATTATACATACATATATATATATATATATATAAGAAATTAATAAATCATTGAGAAAAGGCTAGCAATGGAACAAGGCGATTTTTCTATGAAATACTTCAGAGAACTTATAAATAAGAACCAGTAGCTTGCTTAATTAGGACAAATTTTCATGCATGATCATCCAATAATAGTTGTTGTGGTTGAGGCTAAACTGCTTAATGCAGAGAAATGGCATGAATGCGTGGTGCACTACTAGAAAATCAATCCCAAGCCAATCCCCATGCATACTTCTCATTTATGTGTGTGTGTGTGTGTGTGTGTATATATATATAACAACTTGAATATCTCACAATACAAAGTCCCCTATTGTACAACGATCTCTTACTGTTGCTATACTTCTCCATTAAATTCCCACTATTGTTGATAACTACTGCCATAGAAGTAATGCATGTAAACCGCCCATCTCAACGGTACCAAAGAGCTTGAAGATGCTCTCCAACAACGTAGCTAGCTAGCAGCTTCAAGATCATATGGGACAGCTACGTTGCTAGATCGATCCTTTACAATGGATCTAATATATATAGATTAATCTAAGAATAGGGACTAATATATAAAGTCGCCAATACTATATTTATTATTAATTACTTTTTAAGTTATAGTCCCTATGCCTATGTTAGCCACATGTACGTGTGGCTAAGATTTTGATGATAAATACATTTTAGCAACCAAAATTCGCTTTAACTTCATATTTTGGAATACCTAATCGGAGCTCATGATAATTAATCATCTTGAGCTTTTGAGCCATTTTATTAAAGGATGATGGTTCCCGAACTTGTGGACTTAATTAGGAGGGTGAGAGATTGCTAGGTAAACACAAAACGGTGCAGATAAATAAAATTCTAATATATTATGAAGGGTATATTAATTTCCATATCCACATCCATGCACCAAGTACTTTTTGCTCAGTTTGCGTACATTTTAAGGGTCCCTCGATGTTACAAGGAGGAGATCACATGAAGTGGGATGGGTATGTAATTAAAGAGCGGGGATTTTATGTCCCTTGCACGCCAATGATTCTAGAGTATATATATATATAGTTCGATACCCTGTCTTGTTGAAAAAAAACAAACAAACACATTTCAAATATGATTGATGATCCCAAAAAAAAATTAATTAAAAATTAACTATATAAAATAACAAAATAATGAATATTAGAAAAAGAAAGAAAAATACACACATCATGAAGTGAAAGAGATCATCATATATGTACTCTTTAGTGCGTGCATGTTTACCATTAATTCTAGAACCAGAAAAAAAAAAACAACAACAACAACATTTGTTTTAGTATTAATACAAGAAATTTGTAGTATCATTAATCGATAATCTTAAAATGCTTGAAAAGATACAAGGAAAGAATATCGAGTACCCATATATAGTTCAAAATAAATCCAAGGAGGCCATTGTTTACAGGTTTTAAATCACCTATATATAATTAACCACCGATAACTAATCGGTTTAAAAAATAATTAAGAACATGGATGGTAGCTAGCTAGTGACATTGGAGTACAAAACCAATTTTTAAAGCAAAAATTTCTGCGATTGTAAATTGGTACCATGATCCAATTTACAAGGGAAAGTAAACATAGCGACCACCGTGAGATCTTAGAGCCCCCACGCCCCAAGTAGCTAGGCTATAGCCACTCCGGGATAGCCTTTAGAAGTGCTATTGATATTTAATATAAGCATATATGCCAAAGTCATGAGGAGGATTTCATTTGAAAAGGTTTTGTCTTATATTTTCATTATTTAAATTATAACTTATCAACTTAAATTGATTGAAGTTGAAGATTGATGCAATTGGAGTCAAATGAAGAGGCTTGATGTTCACATGATTTTAATCACAAAATATATCTAAAAACATAATTCCCTTTTTTCTATGTTCTTTCTTATCTCTAGCTAAACCATAACTTGAATTATTTTCCACGTGTACGTTTGGGTAGTGAGAATTCATACATATCTAAACGTACTTATAATTAAGAACCAGCAGCTTGCTTAACTCTGACAAATTTTCATGCAACAACCTCCAATTTTTATTGCTGGCTTGAGGCTAAACTGCTTCTAGAGAAATGGCATGCATGCATGGTGCACTACAAGAAAATCAGTCCCAATCCAAACCCCATGCATACTTCTCATTTATGTGTGTGTGTATATATATATATATATATATATATATATATATATATAACAACTTGAATATCTCACAATTAGATACTTGTTCCAATAGTGTAAATTGTAACCAAAGAAACCTTATTATTAATTTTTTTTTATATCTCATAAAATTTTATTCAAAGAAATAGGCATAAGCCCAAGTACACATGACGTATACAAAGGAAATACCTACAACTTTCAAAAACAAAAAAGGAAACAACCAGCTAAAACAGATGCAGAAAATTATCCGCCAATACAAAAGCTTTCGCCCAAGAACTCAAAGTACACAAGAAAAAAACCCTTATTATTATTTAAATAGCATTATTCATTAGGCTTCCAAAATAAACCTTTTTGGGAAGTTTTAGAAGAGATTTCAAGAAGCAAACGTGTTTATATGATCTTCTCTAGAAGATAGGTAATATATTCTCATCATGACACATGTATTTAAATAAACAATTTAATACCATTCCATTACATGATCACATAGACTTATGAAATCAACTTTTCATCTCCTAGTGAGAAGAACTTCTTCAATGTAGTTAACGAATTATTATTGAAATACATCTAGTAATATTGTCAAAGAAAATTAATGGACAGGGCCATTTTCCAATTAGTGTTATTGCATGGGTCTCCAAACTTTAAAGTGAGACATTGGGGGAAAAAACTATGTGAATTAGCCAAAAGGATATTAATCTGATGCAACCACAAGTGATCCATGTATTTAGATTCCTATACTTATCAATTTAATATATGCAAATTGATCAACAATTCATCATCCATCATCCCTCCTACATGATAATTTTAAACCATAATTGCATGCAGGCATGAGATGCTAATGCTGAAATATTAGGTATAAATACAATATCATTTGGTTTAATTTGTCCTGCTCATAACTCAAAACCACTCCAATTTGATTGATCAACTATGGCTATATTTTTAGAGGAACCAAATAATAGAGGGATAATTTAGTTTTCTCTTTACAATATTTATGGACCATCCAAGCATTTTGGAGTTTGCCAAAGTCAAAGAAAGCCATCAAAGAAATTAATATTCATGGGAAAAACTTCCTATCGCTTACGGGATTGTCCAATGTGTGTGCTTCTCAAAACCTAAGCACAAATATTATAGCAAAACACCAGTGTTTCTAATTTCCCTAAACGGTTTCATCAAGAACCATAAAGAGATAGAACAAAGTAATTTACCTTGGGAAATCGAGTCCAACCGAGTGGATCATGAGACAAAGGGATGGAAAATCGACTCCGGCCCACTACTCTAGGAAATAGGCTGATGATGATGAAGAACAAAGCCTTAGGGTGTTGAAAAACTGCAACTTTTTTCATTGGTATGGCCTCGACATTTGCAATTGAAGACGTCGATTAGTGGGCTTTCGGTGGGGTGGAGTAGAGTAACTCGCTACTCGTACGCGAGAACCACTGGGCTGGAGCAGCTAACGTCGATGTTAGTGGTTTCAATCGGTGGAAGGGATGCTGCGAAAATTTGTGTGCTTCGGTTTTGTTTAATGTGCAGATAGAGAGAAATGAAGAAGAAGAAGTTGGGGACGAAGGGGTTTTCGGGATTTGGGGAAAATTTGCTTTTTCCTCATATGGTTTTGGTGTCGTCTAGATTAAAATAACAATTGCAGCGAAATTGTCCGTCGGCATAAGATTTTTACATTTTGCGGCGATTTTTTTTCGCTACTATTATCATAAAAATTGTTGCAAAAGTTAAAATTTATTTTGCATCGAAAAATATCGCCGCAATTAAGTTTAAAATTGCCGCAAAATGTAAAACAAAAAATACGCGGGTGTTAAGCTATGTCGACCAAGAATCGCCTCAAATAATGGCTTATTGTGGCAATTTTATTACCGGCAAACCAAAAATCGCCGCAATAGGCCCATTTTCTTGTAGTGTCAAATCTTTTAGTCCAGGAATATAAGCTTGCATCAGTCCCTGCAGAGTATTACAAGTCACCTAGCATGAGTAAGGTCTTCTCTATCAGATAAACATAATCTAAAAGTGGCTTCTGTCAAGACATGTTTCTGCACTAAGTTCTCTCCAGTAGGTAGACCATTCGTGCATGTAAAAATTGTAACCCTACTTGGGACCTTCATTTTCCACAAGTGCTTCCATAGTAAATTTTGATTCTGCACATTTGAGGACTCTGCAGACTGCGAACCAATCTGATCATATATGAACCGATAGCAACTTATAACACTGAACATGCCATTTCTTTCATAAGACCATACCCTCTTATCTTCTCCATCAGCAGAACATAATTGCACTTTGAGAATATTTGCCACTACATTTGAATTGAAGAGAGACCTAAGCTTACTAAAAGCATCCTCAATGGATTAGCCAAAGCTAAAGGACATTTCTTATGAATGTAAGAGAAATTTGACTTTTAGCTATTCCATTTACATAAGTCTCCACATTGGAATAGCCATTTTTTTATTATATAACAATAAAATAATATAAGATGGATTATTCACGTCAAATCTCCATATTGGATTATTCATTTATTCATTATATAGTAATAAATAATTACTAATTTCAAAATTATTTAATTTTTATAATTATTATTTAATTTAATTTTATTGTATTTTACTATTCATAATATTAAATATTAATTACTAATCATATTCTAATTAAATTATGGGTTTAAAAAAATTATAGTTTTGAGAGGGAAGGGAGAAAGAGGTTGATAGAAAGAAAGGGAGAGAGAAATAACTAATAAAAAAATGTATTTGATGTATGAATAGTTACTTTCAAATTTGAAAATACTTTTAGTGTTTCTTGTAGCTAAAGTCCAAATATTTAGACTTTAGCTAATCCATTGTGATGATATTTTGGAGTCTAATAGCTAAATGTGGGATGGATTTAGCTTTTGGCTAATCCATTGAGAATGTTCTAATATCCCACTGTTTTTCATTATGTAGAAATAGAGAATCCACTGAATTCAGCCTTGTTTCTTCCCTCATCACAACCCCTTCAGCCACTAAAGAATTATGCCTTGGAATCCACTGATCCTACCATATATTAACATACCTTCCATTCCCTATTCTCCACCTACAACCTGCCATTAACCATTTCCTTGCCTCCCAAATACCCTTCCATGTATAAGATGAACATCTACCCAAACGAGCATTAAGAAAACTGGTACGAGAGAAATATTTAGCCTTCAATAACCTGTGCATCAAAGAATTTCATCTTGAAATAACTGCCACCCTTGTTTTGCCAACAAGGCCAAATTAAAACTTTTTAAATCTTCAAACCCCATCCATCCTTTAGATTTTCTATGACACATTTTATTCTAGATCACCTAGTCAATCTTCCTCTCATTCCCCCTTTTGACCCTGCCAAAACCTTGACATCATTGCCTCAAACTCATTACACAAACCAGAGGGAAGAAGAAAACAGCTCATAGCGTATATTGGAATAGAGAATGCTATTGCTTTCAATAGAATTTCCTTTCTACTTTGTGACAACAATTTCTCTTTCCAAGATTGTAATTTTTGCCACACTCTCTGTTTAATTGGCTCAAAGACATGGTTTTTGGACCTCCCAATGATAGGTGGAAGCCCGAGATACTTCTCGTATTGTTAAATTTTACAATTTGCCCATAGATTCTTAATCTCAGACTTAGTAGCTACATCCACATTACCACAAAAAACAATAGCACTTTTCTCCTTATTTATCCTTTGTCTTGAGACAGTTTCATACCTCTCCAACAATTTTTGCACTCTTCTATTTTCATCAACCTCAGCTCGACAGAAAACAATATTATCATCTGCAAAGAGAAAATGGTTTATATTTGGAGTCCCCTGTAAATTTTTAGTCCAGATATATCTTCCCCATCCTAGCAATATTCAAAAGAGAGACCAGTCCCTTAGTGAAAAGCAGAAAAAGACAAGGGGATAGTGGATCCCTTTGTCTCAAATCTCTAGTTGGTATTATTGGACCCTTAGGTTTTCCAATGATTAGAACTGAAAAAGAGATAGAACTAACACAACGCATAATCAGATCAATGAATCTCTGATGAAACCCCATCACCTCCATAACAGATTTTATAAAATCCCACAATTGTAGGCCTTACTCATATCTAGCTTTAAGGACATGAAACCCTTTTTCCCTTTCCTTTTCTGTTTGAGATAGTGAACCAAATTATATGCAATTAAAACATTATCAGAAATAAGACGTCTAGGGACAAAAGCACTTTGACTCTCACTAATAACACTTGGTAAGACAACTTTTAGTCTATTAGAGAGAATCTTTGCAATGAGTTTATAAGCCACATTACACTTGGCCTATAATCACCCATTTTAACAGGACACTTCTTTTTAGGAATGAGGAAAATATGAGTAAGGTTCAAAGAAGATGAGAAAAAACCTAAATTTAAAGCTTGAAGGATGACCGAGATAACATAACTCCCAACTACATGGCAATATTTTTGAAAAAATATTAGGGGCATGTCATCAGGACCAGGGGCCTTCGTAGGATCCATTTGATACAAAGCTTCCTTCACCTCACCAGCATTAAACTCCTTAATCAAATCCTGATTCATCTGATCTGAAACTTTCCCAGCTAAAGATTCTAAAAAATCCAATGAATCACTGGTAAGAGATGGATTAGAACTTGTAAACAGTTGCTGAAAATAAGATAGAATAACCCTATCCCTTTAAACCCCTTCTTGCCACTGCCCATTCTCATCTTAGATCTTAAGAATGCTATTCTTCCTTCTCTTATGTGAAGGTTTCATATGAAAGTATTTTGTATTAGTGTCACCCTCTTTAAGCCATAAAGCCTTTGAGCGTTGTCTTCACATTACTTCATTTATTTCCAACCAAACCTGAACCTTGTCTCTTGCCAAATTTAATGCCTCAGTATCCTCTCCTACTGGATCCTCCTTATACAATCTTTGCAAGTTTCTCTATGCTTTAGCAAGCTGTTGCTGAACATTTCCAAAAGAGTGTCTATTCCATGCCCCCAATCGTGTCCTACTTTCTTTTATCATTGCTGTTACATCTCCCATACTATACTGAGTAGAAACCTTGCCCCAAACACCCTTAACAATCTCCTCACAATTTGACTCTCCCACTCACATCGCCTCAAATTTAAAAGTCTTTTTAAACCTGTGATGCTCACCTACACCCTCCAGAGTGACACAGATTGGTAAGTGATTAGAGTAGGCCACTACTCCATAAAAAACTCAAGCATCAGGAAAACAATTCCACCAAGCAGAATTTACAAGAAATTTGTCAATCCTTTTACTAACACGTTGATTCCCAGCTCTCCTATTACACCATGTGAACTTGTGACTAGAATATCCCAAATCTCTCAACTGACACTCTTCAACAAATGCTCTAAAATCAGTTAATTGCCTCTCAGGCCTCGGTTTCCCACCCATCTTCTCATATTGATGCAACAACTCATTAAAATCACCCATAACCAACCAAACATTTCCATTAAGTCTACATAATGATCTAAGCAAGTTCCAAGTCTTATAACACAGATTGGTCTTAGGAAAACCATATACAACAGTTAAAAACCATTGCCCTATATTCAAATTAACATATTTTATAGCAACATCAAAATATGTTGTTATAAATCCTAATTTGTACTTATAAGATTCAAACTCCCAAGTAGAAAGCCTGGTTTCCTGCAAGAACACAACATAGGGTCCTTCCCTCTTGATTAAGTCACAGAGGGTTCGAATGCCCCGTGGGTTCCCAAGCTCACGGGCATTCCAGCTAAGTATTTTTAAGGCATTTGGTAGTGCTGTACAACAGCCATTACTGATATCTTAGAATCTACAATCCCAACCCCATCCTCTGGATTCTTTGAAACATGAAGATGTTTCGCTGACCTGCTTCGCAAAGACCCCTCCTTGTTAACCCCCTTTCTTTTCTTAGCAATACCTTGCAACAAACCACTCAATGGTTGAACATCTGGGGAAGGGGTGGATGTTGTTTCATGGATAAACGACATTCTCTTCCATTTTTTGCTACTTAGCCCATCGGGCTTGTTATCAATAGGTCTATGATGACTTGGGCCTTTAGCAATTGGCTTCAGCATTTGAGGCCCGTTAGGCCCAGGACTACACTTGCATATCTTCTCGCCTCCCTTAATCTCCCCATTCACTTTCTCAAAATCAACACCAGCTTCTGCATAACTACTTCAACAGTTATATTTGGAACAGTTACGGTTGGAGCAGTTACATTTGTATCAATTACATTTGGAGCAGTTGCCTAAGAAGCTTCACCATCCTCCGCCATCGTAACCGCCATATCCCCACCCTCATTCTTAGACCTACATCCTTGCACCTCTGACAATTGCATTGCCCTAGAAGAAGGCGCGAGAATACTTTTAAATAGTTCATTTGCTCTGGTTTTACCCACTGAGAAACGATCACCATAACCCCCTGCACGGAGCCACATCCCATGCGGTAAATCAGTCATGGTAGGCAGCTTGGAAATATGATTCACAGTAGCACACTCCTCCTCATGTCCTAAGCAACCGTAGAGATAACAAAAGTTTGGGAATCTCTCATAAGAAAAATGAAGCCAAACAGATTCACCACCCCCAATTGAGAACATGGAACCCCTTAGCAGCAATTTGGAAACTTGCAAAGTAAAATGAACTTGTAAGAACTCTCCCCATGCAATTTCCCCCTCTTCCACATCCACTTCCTTGCCAACCCGATCTTTTCCCCCAGTAAACGGCCCACAAAATCGTTTCTTGCCATCAGTGGTAAGTCATGGAGCCTCACCCAAAATGATGCCGATGTTAGCTGTATTTGCTGCACTTGTTTCCTGCCGTCAACCTCCTTCATCAAGACCAAATGTTTGTTGAAAGACCAGGGGCCCTCCTGGAGAACCTTCCCCTTGTCCCTCTTATCTTCAAACTCAACAAGTATAAGAGTGGAACTTAAATCACGAAATTTCACCCCCATCGTTAAACGCCATGCTTTCCTCATGTTATTTTTGGAAACATCTTTATTGTAATGCCTCTCAACAAACGGTTTCATGATCAGACACCTACCTCCACAGAGAATAGCATCCTGCAACTGTTCGAGCGCCACCACTACCCTCCTCATTTTCCTTTTCAGTCAGCGAGAGACGTTGGTAGAGATCATTAAGAGAAAGGAAAATGATAGGGAGCCCGTATTGAGCTTCTGTTAAGTTTTCTTGATTATTATTTTTTAGTTTTTTAGTTATTTTTTACGTAGTGATTAAGAAAATATTGTTTAATAATATTGTGAATTTTTTTCTTTTTAAAAAAATATTTAAAAGTATTAAAAAAATAATGTAGAAAAAAAAAGTAAAAAAAAACCATCAGAAAAAATAAACAGGAGCCCAAGCACTTCCCTTAAGAGAATCCACCATTATCTCAACCTAAGCAAAACAGAGAAAACTAAAGAAAAACTGCACCAACACAGCAGTGAAATCGCCCCTACGCAAGGTGAACCTAGAGAGGAAAAACCACGTATAAATTGTGTTCAACACTTTTTCACTCCTCAACATGTTTAAAAATAAGAATATATGAACCCACAAAAACGCACCACATCTCACTTCGCTTGGTAAAGATTTAACGCATGATCAACAAATATGGGATGAAAGCTAACTCGGATATCCTGAAAGCGATTTTAAGTAATGCTATTGGAAGGTCTTCATACTATATATTATTTACATATTATAATTTAATTATTAATATTTAAAATTTAAAATTTATTTTTAAAGGATTGTATGGTGGTAAAATCTTTCAATAAAATAATTAAATAATTTTATTAAAATACTTAAACACTTTAAAATAAAATAAAATTTATTATTAAAAAATGAATTTTTTTTCTTATAATTCTCATATTTTATTTATTTATTTTTAAAACGATTAGGCAGCAACGGCAAACTTCACAATTATAAATATTTTTTTTCAAAATAATTTAATACGTAATACGCAGAAAAGTATTTATATTTAAAACCCAACGAGTCATCCGTTAGGCCGTACGACAAGAATGACTTCGAAGAACCACAACTCCCAGGTCCACCACGTCGCCTACGCCCCCCTCCCTCCGATCCCCACCACCCGAAACGTCGTCGTCCTCCCCGTCTACCGACAACCTCCGAGTCGCCATCGTATTCGCCACTATCTCGTCTACGCCACCACCACTATCCTCCTCTTCCTAACCTTCTTTCTCCTCTACCCATCCGACCCGGCCATCCAACTCGCTCGAGTCCGCCTCAACAGCGTCCGAGTCAACTCGTCGCCTGGACTCACCCTCGACCTCTCCTTCTCTCTCACGGTCAAGGTCTACAACCGGGACTTCTTCTCCCTCGACTACAACTCCCTTGTCGTCTCGGTCGGCTACCGGGGGAGGGAGCTGGGGTTTGTCAGCTCCCAGGGCGGGCGCGTCAGGGCCAGATCTCCTTCGTATGTGAACGCCACGGTCGACCTCAATGGGTTCGAGGTCATTCACGACGTGTTTTACTTGCTTCAAGATTTGGCGAGGGGTGTAATCCCTTTTGATACTGATACAGAAGTGAATGGGGCAATAGGGCTGCTCTTCTTCAAAATTCCTCTTAAGGTAAACCTTTATCGTAATCAAAGGATATTATATTTGAAATTACGTTGAATATTATAATGGAAACAATTGGAAATGAAAAAAAAATATGGTTTTCTTTTTAAATAAACGATGGTATTGAATTTGGTTTTCTTTTTAGATGATTTTTTAGATGATTTTAAAAGAAATTTAAAAATTAAATAAAATATTATTAGAATATTATTTTTTAATATTGTTATTGTTTTGAGATTTGAAAAAATTAAATTATTTATTATATTTTGTATAAGAATTTGAAAAAATTGTAATAATAAAATGAGATGAAATTATTTTTGTATCCAAACGGGCCTTATTGTTACGTGGTGGGATACAGTTGGGAAAAGTTAGGAATTTAGAATCTTGAGTGTGGTGAAGAGGCCGTTGTGTTTTTGTGGAGTGATTAGAGATATAAATGGAGTTATTCTATTATTCTTAAGTCGGTGTGTAGAGCACATCATCCATTTTATTAATAATAAGATTTGATTTGTAAGATTCAAATTTTAAAATTTATTTTTCAAATCAAATTATATCACATAAGCATTTTACTAAGTATGCTCTATACAATGGCCTAGGAATAGAATTTTTCATATAAATGGGGATGAACTAAAAGAAAACATCTGACTGGAAGAGCAGGATGGCCGTAGGGCTGCTACCCGCCTCTACCACACAGAGATTGCTCTGTACCGCAAGCAACCCCAGTGCATTTCTTCCGTACCCACCCCATGGCCGTGCGGGGATGGAAACACATATCATCCGGATCCTGTTAAGCCTAAAAGAAATCCAAATCTTCAAATCAGAATTCATAACCAAATCTCCACAACTTATTTGCAAACAATTTTGGTAAACCAAAATTAAACAAAAAGGAACATAAATCATAACCAAAATATAAGGTTACGTACAAAGATCAAAATCAAAACTCTAGACTGCACTGCGATAGAGCTCTAGTGTGGTCCTTGGTCCTCATTGTGCCATGGGCTAACTTTTGAGATCTGGTGTGGCCCCTGGTCCCATTTTTGGAGGGAGAGAGTGAGAGAGCCAAAGAGAAAGAGATATACTTGCGTTGCCATTGTGGCTGGTGTGTGAAAAGCTGCAGAGATATCAAAAGTCTGAAACCTTGAAAAAGAATGAAAAGTTTTCTGGAAAATGGTAATTGGATTCAATTGCATACCGAAATGGACGTCTTTGGTTTTAAATCGTGCATTTTTATCATTTTTACAATTTTTATTTAATACAAATATAGAATTATATATGTTTATAATATATGGCGGGTGGGTATATATCAAGAAGATTTTGATTGAATCTGCTCCTTGCCTGCCCCAGGTTTGGTTTTTCTAGAAGCTACCTGCCCGCCTTGGTAATGCGTGGAAAATCCGCCTGTAACCCTTGTGGGTGGGCAGATTTCGCCAGGTGGGCAGACTTATATGGCCCCTTTGCACTGCCCTAAAAGAGGGCGTTTAGATTTTGGGGTTAGTTTGGTGGGCAAATGCTAACATATGAGGATTGAAGGTTGTTGAAGGGGTATGAAAGAAAGATTGTGGTTTAGGGTGGGACTGAGTGAGTGCAGAAGAAATTGGTTGTTTTAGCCAATTGAGGCTGTCTATTTTCTATGATTAATTAATAGGCAAATGACACCTTAGAAAGCCTAATGCTATCTTCTAGTAGGTTTGGTCAATCTACAAAGATGGGAAGATCACTGTTAATGTGCATGGACTTAGAGAGGAGTGGCTGCATTGGAGAGTGTTGAAAGGAATGGAGAATACCTGGTTCAATTTGGAAGTGTATTTGTGCAGCATGTGGTGTGATGGGGTCTGCTGAAGTCAAAATCAAAAAAGTTGGATTTGTTGTCCAGTATTAATGCTTCAATGGGATGTAGTTTTTCCGAAGCTATTATGTTGCATACTTGCCATGCTGATACGTGGGTTGATTTAGATGTGTTCTGAATAAGTTGATAGCTTTATTCTTTTACCTTCGTATGTAGTCTTGTTATTTTCCTTTTCTTCTAACATGGACTGATCACTGGTCCACATAATTAAAGAGACATCTCTAAGAAGCAGATTTAGAGAGCTTGTGTTAGTTTTGGTTCTTTGGAAATATTTGTCTATGACTGCGTAAATATTGGTATGCCTAGTTCTGTGGTTGTGAAAACATCAATGCTGTCACTACCTCATCAACAACTTGTTGTATATGAGAAAATATTTAGTTTTGTTTGTATGATTTAATAAGATTATGTTCCATATTTGGTTTGGCATGTTGCATGATGAATATTCTTTCCCATTAGATTTAAACTGTGTCCCTAACTTGTCCATCAGGCTAGAGTATCTTGTGAGGTGCATGTAAATACGAATGACCAGACGATTGTCCACCAAGATTGCTACCCCGTGGTGAGCTTTTCCTTGCTTTCGACTACTTAATTGCTCTTACACTTGCTCATATGAGATAACCTTTGTCATATCAAGCTTGGTCATTTGTTTGGGATTGAAATTGGTGCTTGTTGAGCCTTATCGTATGAGTCTGCCTGTGCTATGCCCTGCCTTTGAGAGCCTTTCTGTCTGTTCCCTGAACACTTACTAAATCTAGCTGAAAGTATTGTTTATTGGTTTATGCTAACTGCTAAGAGAATAAGTCCAGTTCCTTATTCAGAGGAAGTTGGGTAAGCTACAGCTCTAATATTAAATATAATCTAGTTTAGTTCTCTACTGAGGGCACACCCCTTCTCTCAAAAAAGGGTACTGAATTACTTAATATGCTGTCCCTTTTGTGAAATGCTTTGTGCAACGTTAGTGAAAACCAAGCAAGCAATAAGATGGATATGAAGGGCGGTCCAACTCATGTACTAATGCAGTGCTGTTGCTTGAGTTGATGTTGCTGATATGTATAGATGTATATATCATAATATACCATAAAAAAATGTATAGATATATATGTATGGATATAATTTTCTCCCTTCTCTCCCTCTGTTTTTTTTTTTTTTTTGCCGGGGGGCAGCGGAGAGGGGGATAAGTATGTACTCCCTTTTTGTCTCACAAATAAAGTGAAGCATTAAGGTTTTCTATGCTAATCCATGAAGTGGTTTTTTATTTTTTGCAGTGATGGGGTGGATATAAATAGGATGTGGCAGAAATTCTCGATGGCAATTGGCAAGTTGTAGCCGAACATGAAGTGTATAAATATTTAGAATAGACCCGTGTATTAATGCAACTATGACCCAAAATTGTGTAAGTGGTGGTTGGAGTGCTTTGCATTTGCACTACTCTAGGTGTTAATAAGACATCTAATTTTAGGACATGGGGATCTTTTTGTCACTTCTAGTGGGAGGCTGCCAAAATTAGGATTCCTAATGGTATGTGACATACATGATGATATTTTTCATTCTTGTAGTCGGATATGTTCTTGTAGATATCAGATGCCCATTAACAACGAAGTAGAATGGCCCCTTTAACTCAAAAATTACAGATCGACGACTCAGACACCGGGCCACTTCCCATAACTCTTTCCACTCTACAGTATTCACTCATATCTTGCATCTCCATAGCCGTGATTGGCGTTGATCTTGCTAACGTATGCATTGAGCCTCATTTTGGGTATGAAATATGGTTTGACATATGCAATCTAAACATGTTCAGTCGCTATAACAGGCATCAGCATTTTGAACTATCACACAAATGTGTTGAACGAGACTCTAGGTCTCGACCAATTGCATCATCAACATTAATGGAGTAACTGTGGCGAACGGGTCACTAGATCATCATAAATGAGATAAGAGTTGGGTTAATAATTCTTAATGAATAATAGAAGGAAAACAATAAACTTACAACTCTTTTACAATTATTTAATCTCTATTTGAAATGAAGGATAGTTATGTAAAACAAAAGAAATTATTTTTAATGAAATTGTACGATTATATGTGTGAGTTGTTAATCTCTAATCCAATTGTGTCTTTTGTTTCTAAGATAATAAAGATTATATATATTTGCAGTAAGAAAAAATTACGCTTTAGAGAAGGAATAAGATTGACAATCAGTATGACAATCCTTTAAGGGTTTGAAACTAAAATTCACCCAATCCTAAAAGAACCAGGGTTTTAACTTTCCCATTTGAAGTAGTTCCAAGAATAGCTTAATATAGTTCACTGAACATGATGTCAGTTAGCGTTATACGCTCTGTACTCCACAATTCTATCTTAGAACAGGTTTCACAATATCTGCTTAGCTGCATTTTCACTAGATACTAGAGGTGCTACCCGCCCTATTTGGATGGGTAGTCACCCATCCCGCACCTTGTCCCCCGCCTAGGCAGGGTGACCAAATTGACCCCTGCATCTTGTCCCTGCCCATATCTCTGACCATTCGCATCCACTTGCTGGGTGGGTGGATTGACGCCACCACGATTACCCATCATTGATAACATTCAGCAGTACAGTACGTACTCCTCGATCGGAAACAAGATTCATAAATATCTTATTTGATTAACTACAACAATACTGGAAAGATATTGAAACAAGAATTCAACTCATATTACAAGGGACTGGGATTTTAATTACCCGAGATGGCCGAGAATACAGAGCTTACGGTCTGTATGAAAGTGAACACCAACAACATAATAGCAGCAATGGTAGAAGCAGCCATACAAGGCGTGCGACAATAATCACGTCTGCAGCTAAACTTCCATGTCTGCCAACGGCTTTTATAGAATTTTTTCAAAACTTCACAAAGAAGATAAAATTCAGAATTCATGGCTGAAACAGCAATACTTGTGCCCAGATTGTTGACTAGAGTTGCAGCATCGTGGTTAGACAGCCCAATTTTGATTATCCCCTCGGATCCAAGTAAATCCACGTCCTTGTCTGTATTGATAAGGAAATCTAACATCAGAAAATAATCAGTAATGTATGCATCATTTGGATCGTGACATTGCTCAAAGGCCATGAGGTTTCGAGCATAAATCTCCGTGGCATTGTCTAAGGTAAAGCATGGGATTTCCAATACTCCCTTTGCATATTTAATGTCAAGTAGGCAATTGCTTTCACTCTTCGTAAACTTCAATCCAACCTCAGCAAGCTGACTTGCACAGTACATCTGCTTAACCGCTCTAGGATTTCTTCCTGGTCGGTTGAGGAGGTAGGTGAAAGGTTCTAAGCAAATCAACGAAGTGCAGTATTTTCAACTCAGGATTAATGGGAGACATTTTCTGAGAGTTGTAACGTGCAAAGTAGTGAAAAGTAAGCTCAACGAAGGAAGGGTAGCGTGGGTGAGATACAAATGCGAGCTCACTCAATCTTTCAATGATAAAGAAAGGAAGTTGATTTTCAAGCAACATCAAGTCCAACTGCAACCGACTGGCTAGCCACGGCTTTAATATTGCATCGTCTTCGGGGGTCCATGTATTCAATTGATTTCTCACAAAAAACTCAATGATGAAGCTCGCATCTGTCAGGACCATTCTCACAAAATCATTACGGCTAAGTTGAGTACTAGCAGCCTCTTCGTAACATTGCCAAATATTTCCTTCAAACTCCCATATAGTGTTCACTAAATTCTCCAAGGTTGTCTCGGCTCGTTCCAGGAAACTCTTGAGATATTTCAATTTATACATTTCCATGGTTTGGAATTTTTCGTTGCCACGGTGAAAAGGCCCTATTGAAATCACCTGAGGAGTATAAGCTTCTTCGTTCAACTTGCGAGGGGGATCTGGAACCTCGTAGATACAGTATCCAGGGGATGACGTACGGAGTCTCTAAACTTTCTAAAGTTCCTCTGATTTCATTTACCAACCTTGCAGGTTGATGTTGGACGTTTCCCATTGGAGCTAGCATTTGTTTCGTCCTCGATTATTTTTTCACAGCTTGCAGATTATTCTTCCGTTGTCTATCAAGCTGCGCGCTTTCCTTAAATTTCCTGACGAACGTACAACAACACAAGAGTCATGACTAGCATTAATAAATTAAAATATTGGATGAATATTTCCATGCACGATGATGCAAATTCATGTGTTAGCTGAAACGCCAACTAGTGGTACTGCATGTTGACGGAAAAGAAATTCAAATTCAAATAGAAAAGGATCGAAACGGATATTAAGATGAGAAGCCAATTAAGCTCAACCAGTACTTGATGGATATAAGCTGGGTCATTCTCAGTCACTACTACTCCATCCTCTCCAACAATTTCCCGTAAAAAGTACTCATGATATCTAGATGATCAACAACTCTTGAACATATGCTAAACTAGAGAATTAATGATATAAACTAGCTAGAGAATAATTAAAGAGAGATTTCCGGACCACCTTGTGGAAAAAAGTCAAGCTGATCTCTAGTTGGTTCGCACTTGGAAAACATGCCTCGCTCGACCGATCCAGGTTCAAATTTTTGCTGAGACAGCTTCAAACTATATGTATCCGAAATCTAACTCAACCCTGTGCCACGTTTCAATGATTGGTTTCCTGCGGCCTCATGCACGATTGATACCAAAAAGGTAAATACTTGCATATATTATTTATTTATTTAATGATCGACTGTCATCATCATGATATATCCTGAGGATAACCAATATTAAAGTGTCGAGCTTTAAAGTTTTAACTTGTAATCTTAAGGCATATATGCACCTGAAAACCTAACTAAAGAAATTAACAAAAAAAGTTAAATTATTTAGATTATAAGGGTTACGAAAGGAAGAGGTACACGTCTTGATCTAACTTTTATATTAGGACAATCAATATTTGTATTAATTGCATTTAAATTAATTTAACAAAATAAATGACACAACATTCGTGATAAAAGATTTATTAATAATACAAATTAAATGAATGATAAAAGATCAGGCCAATAATCTCGATGGAATTGGTTATATATACCACGGCAATCATTAACTAATAACGATGCTAATTTAGTTAAGGCACCTTGATAATGATTGGTATATTCCACTACCATCTCACTGAGATGATATGGGGCGCCACGTCATTCAAGAAATTTGAAATTTCCTTGAATTCTCGGTAACCCCACCCCCTTTCACCCCGTTGCCCTAATTCCTTTCACCCCTCTAGACCATCTTTCACCCTACCCCAACACAGCCTCTGTCTCGTTTAAGCCACCACCCCAGGCCATATTGCTGTCCCATTGAAGCCACTGCACCATCCATGTTGCCTTCTTTACCAACGAAACTAAACAGACTGAAGCCACAAGTTAATCGACCATCCGTGCACAAATGATCTTCTGCTATCCTCTACCCTTAATCGATGACCAAAGTGACTGAAACAACGACTTGTTGGTTTCGACATCCAACGACCCTTCACGACATGCATTGTTGTTAATGGAGATCCACTCTGGCATCAGCTAGGACCCTACACAATGTGCTTCAACCCAAGTGGAATATTGGCCTCATTGCTTACAGTTGGGATGAGTTACATACAATTTCTTCGAACTCATTACAGCTGCCCTCATTTGTGAAGCTCCAAAGAGTCATTCGATCGTCTCCATGTTCATTGTTAAGGGAGAAGAGGTAGTCACAGCCACGTCAGGAATATCGTCCATGATTAAGGGCGTTGATAGTTCTGACACATGAACTGTACCATCCATGATTCAAGCACAGCAAGCAGACAACTCAGTAGAATCTGGCTAAAATGGCCCAGTCAATCCATGATTCTTGTTTCCATATTTGTAATGCTATTAATTTGTCTGATTTTATTTCCGAGTATATAGCATACAATGCTGAATGTATAAATATGACAGTACTGCTAAATGAGAAATATATATACTTTTTCGTTGATTTATTATCTCTTTCGTTCATCCCAACTTTGATTTCAGCTCCTACTTTGTTTGTAATTGCCTCTGGATATTATAGGGATGTGTACATCATAATCTATAAGTTTTAGGGTAGTGCTGTACATAGATGATTGGAATTAAATTGAAGGGTCGGATTAATGGATGTAGTTCACAGAGTTATGGCTATGTTGTTCAGTTTAAACTTTTTGGATAAGTGATAATTTCATAATGTCTTAATTAATCCCATTGGTCCAATATTATGGTATATATAAACTTGATCTTTTCTCTTATATATGTAGTCATGATTTGAGTTCTTCGAGTAATTACCAACAATTTTGGTTGTCCAATATTACGCATATGCATGGTTTGTTAATTTTTTATTGGGAATGATTATTCTAAATTTCTAATGTTCCAATAAGTATAAATACTTAACATTTTATAGTTCCAACTGGCATGTGCGGCCAACGTCGTCACATTGCATAACATTTTTTATTTACCTTATAAATTTTGTTAATAAATACAAAGAGTTTGTACTTGAGTGGATATTAATTTGCTTAATTGTATTCTTAAGTTAAATATAATAAAAGTTTCTCTAAACATATGTAATGAAAAAATTCACTAAAATATATTCTTGAAAATGATTAAATTGATAAATAAAAAATTAATTATTCATACTTTTAACCAGATGAATATTTATAATAAACTTTTAATGATATTGAATAAATTAGAGAATATTTGAGAATCTTTATAGTTTTATTTGAAATTTATTGTTTATTGGATTTTGGGAATGGAGAAAGGAAAAATTGAATAAAATATTTTTAAAAATAAGTTTTATATTGAAATATGTGAAAGTAGGTTGATAAAGTTAAAAAATTATTTAAAAATAATTTCTTAATAGAAGTTTTTTTTTTTGTAATTAATTGTTTATAAAAATTATTAATAATTTTTCCGTTCGAACGTTTCTTCATGAATTATTCGTTCGAATGTTATTTACTCCGACCCGTTCAAACAGTCACCTATGTTTGAACGGTATTTTTTAAGTTCGAACAGTTTTTCAAGATGAATTTAATTCGTCCAAAAAAAAACATCCGTTCGAACGGTCCAGCTTAATTTCATCCCAAAAGATATTTTTTGGGACGAATTTGTAATTTTCGTCTCAAAATATTTTTTGGGACAGTTTTATTAGGACGACCTTGCAACACTTTTTTTTCATTCTAAAAAATATTTTAGGGCGAAATGCCAATCTTTTGGGACGAAATTTTTCATTCCAAAAAACATAATTTGTTGTAGTAATTATTTATTTTTATGTTTACATAATTATTGAAAAAAAAGTTTAAATAGAAATTATTTTTATGATCACTTGAAGACATTTGGTTTGAAATATTAAGTTTTATTTTTTAATAAAAAAATTACAAAAACCTTGAAAAAGATTTGTAACCAATTAACCTTAGTTTTGCAAAATTTGTCAACTCAATCAGCTTATTGTTGACAGCTAATTAGTGAAAGCAAATTTAGGTAAGTAAAATTTTTTTGACAAAGTGAAAGTAAATTTAGGGCTCGTTTGAATAGTGAGATGAGATGAAAGTTAAATTAAATATTGTTAAAATATTATTTTTGTTTTAGGATTTAAAAAAAAATTGAATTGTTTATTAGATTTTATGTGAAAATTTGAAAAAGTTGTAATAGTGAAATGAGATGGGGTAAGGTAAGATAGTTTCTCATATAAGATTATCCACTCTTATAGGGAGAGTAATGCGGTTGCAGATGGTTTAGACAAAATGGGTTCTAAAGGAATTTCAAAGACTTGGTTTACTAATTGGCAGGAACTACCTCTGGCACTGAAGGGATCGCTCAAGCTAGATAAAGTTGGGGGTCTTATTTGAGACTAGTTTAATATAATGTAGTCCTTGAATTCTTTATTTGTGTCCTTAATTTGTTATATTGGTCCTTTATTGTTCTATGATATTCCTCCACTACAAGTAAGGTTATTATGAATAAATGGTAGAGGTGCTGTCCTAAAAAAAAAAAAAAAAAAGTGAGATGGTTTCTATATCCAAACGAACTTTAAATTAGATAAATATGCATGTTTATCTATTTCTCCGAGGGATTTTCTACCATAGATATTATTATTAATTGTCTATATATGTTAATAATGTAGAAGTTGGTCAATACAAATTACCAAACATTTTCTCCATCTACCCCTAAGCTGCAATGATTTGAACGTCAATATAGCCCATGAAATTAAACTTCCAATCCTTAGAATGATCGACAAGTACTACACGCTAGTAAAAAAAAAAATCATGCAGCTAAATATATTGACAATGATCATGGTTTTACATTTTTCAAAGTTAGGGCTTTCATGTTTTATATTGATCAAATCACTTTCAATAACGACAATAGAAATTGATCCACTTATAACTATTTTACTACTCCATATCAAATGAATGGTAGTTTTAATTTATAAAATTGAAATTCATTTTTTAATGAAGTGGTTTGCTTGCATTATTGCTGATTTTGTAGTAGATTGGAAAGTATTTGTAGATATATTATTACCGAAGATCTCTCTCTTGATCATTAAGAAATTAATATAATCACAATTAACATTCATTTTATAATATGATGTATAATCACAATTCAATTTACAAGTTAATTTATTGATGAGCCAAATAACTCATCATTGATGTATAAGCATTCCGCATCAGCTAGCACAAGAAACATTTTGAGAATTTTAGAAAGGGCGTTGCATTTATAATGGTAGTGGCAAAACTTAAGTCAATATATAGATTGTTGTTAGGAGAGGAGCTAGTAGAAGAAAGATCGATAAACATGATATAAAACTAATTAAACAATATGAAAGATTAATTATGTTTATCTTTAATATATATATATATATATATTTATATATCTTGTACCAACTAGATTATAAATGGATGCCCATAGCTAACACGTAATTGGGAGATCCATCGACTCTGTCTATCAACATCTCTCAATCTATGAATATAATTGTGATAAGATCATGAATATTAATACTAAAGCATGATCGATATAAATTAATTAATTGGGTTTTTTAATAGCCGGTGGGTGCATGCATGAGCTCTTTAATTTGTTCTTCCCTTAAATTCTTAGATCGATGGCCGAGTCTAATAATAATAAATAAATAACGTGCATTGCCCTTCAATTGACTATCACATCATCGGCCTTCCTGTTGGACACCACGTCCGCAACTCACTACAACAAAATCGATTTTTAGGGACAAAATTATTTAGGGATGAAATTATTTCTCCCTAAAAGTCAATTTCTGAGACGAAATTTAAAATTGATGACTTAACAAAAGCGTTTGAACGGAAAAATAACCGTTCGAACACTTTTTTCTATGATGAATTAAAGCGTCCCAAAAAGATTTTTCCGTTCGAACGGTAAAAAAACCGTTTGAACATAAAAATCTTGGCGGGGAAGTAATTTACTATGGCAGGAAAAGTTCAAAACCGTTTGAACGCTAATTATCTATGTTCAAAGGGAAAATATTTGGTGGCAAAACCTGGCGGGAAGATTTATAAACCGTTCGAATGAAATATATTTAGTACCAACATATTCAAGCACCACATTTATACATTCGAACGTATAATATTAATCTCGATACGTAACTCGAAATATAAAAAATATATATCATATACACAAATCATTAATTGATTTCGTCTAATTAATTTTAAAATATTTTAATGATTTATTTTATTTTAATTAAGATTTTTAGTTAAATAAATCTTACTAGCCATACACCACATCATATTAATCAATAATTACTCCAGAAAAGACAAAATATTTAATTTACAACTAAAGCAAATTAAATACAACACCATATATACTGTCCATAATTATAACAAAAAAAATTAAAAAAAAAATAGAAACTCCGACTATGATGCGAGGTCTCTACACACATCCTCGACTGTAGATAATTGTCTCTCTACCTGTGCCAGTCGAGTACTAAGCGTGACCTGAGTTGCATTATTGGCATTAATCTATGTACGTAACTCATTAACCTCTATACATAACTCAGATTCGCTAGCCATAATGTCTGTACGCAACTCAGTCATGGCAGTATGCACTGCATCGATCATCGCTGATATGTGTATGCCAATCTCAGCACGCAGTATGTCAGCCATCTCCTCCTGAGTAGATGTGCGTGATGCCTCGGCCTGTGTAGATGTCTCGCCAGCAGATATGTCGGTATCTCCTGGCTGTGCATCTATCTGAATATCAGCCATGTCGTCAAGAACAGGTCCACGTAAACGGAATCTCGAGTGTCCTGTGCTCCGTGACAGGGTGATGCTATTGATTAGTCCCATCAGCTGTCGTGAACGCTCGGCAATGTCTAGCATGACCCTAGAATGAAACAAAAATCTAGTAATCAGGATCCCGAATGGCAGTATATCTGTCGTAATATACCGAGCCTCTGATCGGATCCTCTCAAAAATATATCCCACAAGGTCGATCGGAATACCCCGAGCGACCCGTATCATAAATCTGGCTCGATCCATGCCAACCTCAGTCTTGTGCTGCCAAGGGTCGATATTGTTTGTGATGATCAGATTCATAATCTTAAAGAAAGAAGATAAATCTGTCTGCTTAATGCTTTTTGTCCCATCATGCACTGGGGCATCTGGACTAACAACTAAGTCTCTGACCTCGTGATCAGCAAGTGCATCGACCTCATCTGTGTAAGGCGGTCTATCGTCATGAGACTCTGCATCACCTGTAGATCAGACTCTCTAGGCAGCAGGTTCAGATAAGCATTGACTAGCCTAGGGATATCGAGATAAGTAGCGGTTCCGTCTGCTGAAAAGATAATAGGTGCTCCTCGAACACTGATCCTATATGCCCCTCTATCATCTGGGCTAGCACCACTGAGCTCTTTATAGAACTTAGCATCGATCTCAATGTAAGAAATCAACTCATTTCCTTCTTCTCGCTAATCTAAGATTGGTGCCCAACCACGATCATTAAATACTGATGGGAGGGAATCACCCCCATGTAAGAGCCACAAAATCAGATAGTTTTACCTCCCGCACAAGTAAAACAGTCCGCTCTCGAACTGTTTGGATGGAAGGTTCTCCTGATCTCCCACGTTTACGGCCCTTATAAGACATTTTAATGAACCTGAAATTTGAAAAATAAAATACATATTCAACATTAGTGAGAAAATTTAATATGAGAAAAGATTTACAAAATTATATACTAAGAGCAATTTAATAAGTTAATTGATAGAACAATTTCATGAAACGATGAAACAATTTAATAAGTGAAATACAAATTAAATGTTAACGTTCGAACATTCTAAAATTGCAGTCGATCGGAATGGTTCAAATGTTCGAACGGATAATAAGTGGTTCGAACGGTTAGGTAAACGTCGTTCGAACGCTTTATAATGTGTTCAAACAGAAAACAGATCTGACTCGCCCATGGCTGAGTCAACTCAGCGGGCATGGAAACACTTAAAAATCCTTCGTTTCCATGGATTTCTTCGACAAAATACATAATACACTTCATTTCTAAACATCCTAAGATGGATTTGTGGTGTTCTACAGTGATTATTGATGAAAAAATACAATTTTTATAGAAAAAACCTTTAAAACAATAAAACTAACAAAATAAATGGTAAAATAATGTTTAAAGTACATACCTTCGCTTAGGAGGAATAGTGCTTGAAGTAGGTTGTGATTACGGCGACAAACGGCGTTCAAATGCTTGGAAGTCGTTTTCGAATGGGAGAGACGGCAACGTAATGGTGGTTCTGCTCGACTAAATGTAATTATATGTGCATAAGCGTTCGAACGTTATATAAAATGTTCAAACGTTTTAATTAACCGTTTGAACGTTATTATTTATAGTTCGAACGGTATTTGTTTCAAGTTTAGTAAAAATTTATATTATATTATATTATATTTACAATCCAATATTTTAATATAATATATATACTATTAATTTTATATATATTATATTAGGACTATATTAGTATATAATATATAATATATTAACTAATATATATATATATGATAGTAATGGTATATAGTACTATATACTATGAGTTTATACTTATATTTTTTATATCATAATACGTTATATAACACTATATGTTCATGTCAAATTATTGTCTCTGTTCAAGATTATTGTCCAAAAAAATGACAAATAACTTTGTACATATTGTTGACTTTCACGTGTTGGTACTATTTATTGGTACTGTATGAGTTTATACTTAACTAATATATATCATAATATATTATATGACACTATATAGTACTATATTAGTATATAGTATTAGTATAAGTTTATAACTAATGCTAATATATAACTATACTAATAATCTAATATTAATACTATTATATAGTCTAATATATTATAATTTATAGAGTATACTAATATATAAGTTTATTACTAATACTAATAGTCTAATATAGAGTATAGTTATATTTATAATTAACTAATAAATTATATATATATGATAGTAATAGTAATAGTATATAGTACTATATACTATGAGTTTATACTTAACTCCCCCTCTATGCCCTGCGGTAATGATTCCTCTAGAATTATGATTATGATTGAAAAAGAAGTATGCTCTAACCTACCTAATGCTTTTTGGAATAGAAAACAACATATGGTTGAATTACCTTATGAAAAAGATTTTTCTGAGAGAAATATTCCAACCAAAGCTAAACCAATTCAAATGAATAATGAATTATTAGAATTTTACAAAAAAGAAATCAATGATTTATTAACAAAATGATTAATTAGGAAAAGCAAATCACCTTGGAGTTGTGCTGCCTTTTATGTCCAAAAATAGGCAGAATTAGAAAGAGGAGTTCCTAGGCTAGTTATTAATTATAAACCTTTAAATAAAGTATTATAATGGATTAGGTATCCAATCCCTAATAAAAAAGATATATTATCTAGACTCTATGATGCTACAGTATTTTCAAAATTTGATATGAAAAGTGGATTCTGGTAAATTCAAATTGCTGAAAAAGATTGATATAAAATAGCATTTACAGTCCCATTCGGACATTATGAATGGAATGTTATGCCGTTCGGATTAAAAAACGCTCCTATTGAATTTCAAAATATTATGAACGAAATATTTACTCCTTTTACTCACTTTTCAATAGTCTATATAGATGATGTATTAATATTCTCCTCATCTATTGAACAACATTGGAAGATCATTATCTATCAAATAAACAAAAGTCACAAATATTAAATGCTTACAAACATAATGAAAATATGCAAGTTATTAAAACAGAAAATGGATTACCACTAGAAGATGCTGTAAATACATTAATATATGTATTAACCAAACATTTTGTTGGTGATCCTGTTCAATTCAAAGAAAGAACCAGTGATTTATTGATTAATTTAAAATGTCCTCAATTATCTGATTTCTGATGGTATAAAAATGTATTTTTAACTAAAGTTATGATCAGAAATGACTGCCAGCAACCATACGGGAAAGAAAAGTTCATAACCGGACTTCTATATTACTTCGCCCAAAAAGTACGAGAATCATTAGTAAGTTCAGATGGTAGTATTGATTTTTATAGCCTTACATGTGGTGATATAATAATCACTATTAATAGAACTGGTTTAACTATGTGTAATGATTTAAAATTAAAGAGGCAAATGGAGAAAGAAAAGAAATTTGCTAGAAAAGAATTAGGTACCTTTTGTGAACAATTCGGTTACACTCCATTATTAGCCCCTTCAAGAAGACACAAAAAAGGAAAAAGAACTTATAAAAATTATACTAACAAAAAATGAAAATATAAAAAACCTTATAAAAGAATAAAAGACAAACAGATATATAATAAACCAATAAAACCTCTAAAGAAAACTAATAAAAAGAGAAAACAGATTGTTTGCTATAAATGTGGAAAAGTAGGGCATTATAAATCAAATTGCAAAGTTAAACAACAAATTAATGAATTAGATGTACCTGAAACACTAAAGGAAAAATTATTAAATATTTTTATAATTCATTCAAGTGAAGAAGAGGAAAGCTCTTCTGAAGAAGAAATCTATCAATTAAAAGAATCAAGTCTTTCAGAACAATTTTCTGAAAGCGAATCTAAAGAAGATGAGATACAAGTTTATAATTGTTTAGATAAAAATAGCTGCTTTTGTAATAAAACTATTAATGTACTTTCAAAGCAAGAGGATATTATACTAGAATTAATAGATAAAATCAAAGATCCACAAGAAAGGAAAGATTATTTAGAAAAGTTAAAAGATACTTTTAATAATCAAACCACTTTAATAACTTCTTCAACTCCTTATATTTTCTCAGAAGTAGTAGGGAGATTTAAAACAGAAAAATAAAAGATCACATTACAAGACCTACAACAAGAAATTAATGAGATAAAGCAAGAAATTAAAAATTTAAAAACATCTAATCTTAAATTAGAAATTTCAAATGAACAATTACTATAAGAAATTATATTATTAAAAATAGATAAAAACAACTTAAATAATACTCAAAATAAAGAACAAGGAGAGTGTTCAACAATTGTTATAAAAGATGAAACAGATAATTTCATTAATATCCTTAATAAGATAAATTTTCAAAAATGATATACTGAAGTAACGGTCTCAATTAATCAGAAATTTTCCTTTACTACAATTGCTCTATTAGACACAGGAGCAAATTTAAATTGTATATAAGAAGGATTAATACCTTCTAAATATTTTGAAAAAACTAAGAAAACATTATCTCAAGCTAATGGAACAAAATTAAACATAAATTATCTAATGCACATATTTGTAATAATGGAATTTGTTTTAAAACAACATTTATTTTGGTAAAAAATATTAACACCAAAATAATATTAGGAAATCTATTCCTTGCATTACTTTACCATTTCTCTGTAACAGAGGAAGGAATTTCCACCAAAATACTTGGACAGGAAGTTCAATTTAAATTCATATTTCCTCCTGTATCAAAGGAAATTAATTCTTTAAAAGAAGTTTTATTAACCAAAGAAATTAATTTTCTAACAAAAAACAGAATAAAAAGAAAAAAAACAGATAAGTTTCTTAAAATAAGAACTAAAATATAAAAGAATTGAAGAACAATTAAAAGATCCATTATTAACTCAAAAAATTGATAATTTTAAGATTATGATTGAAAAAGAAGTATACTCTAACCTACCTAATACTTTTTGGAATAGAAAATAACATATGGTTGAATTACCTTATGAAAAAAACTTTTCAGAGAGAAACATTCCAACCAAAGCTAGACCAATTCAAATGAATAATGAATTATTAGAATTTTACAAAAGAGAAATCAATGATTTATTAACAAAATGATTAATTAGGAAAAGCAAATCACCTTGGAGTTGTGTTGCCTTTTATGTCCAAAAACAGGCAGAATTAGAAAGAGGAGTTCCTAGACTAGTTATTAATTATAAACCTTTAAATAAAGTATTACAATGGATTAGGTATCCAATCCCTAATAAAAAAAGATCTATTATCTAGACTCTATGATGCTACAGTATTTTCAAAATTTGATATGAAAAGTGGATTCTGGTAAATTCAAATTGCTGAAAAAGATCGATATAAAACAGCATTTACAGTCCATTCGGACATTATGAATTGAATGTTATGCCGTTCGGATTAAAAAACGCTCCTAGTGAATTTCAAAATATTATGAACGAAATATTTACTCCTTTTACTCACTTTTCAATAGTCTATATAGATGATGTATTAATATTCTCCTTATCTATTGAACAACACTGGAAGCACTTAAATATTTTTGTCCAAATTATTAAACAAAATGGATTAGTCGTTTCTTCACCAAAAATAAAATTATTTCAAAATAAAATTAGATTCCTTCGACATGACATTTATCAAGGAACTATTACTCCAATTAGTAGAGCAATAGAGTTTGCTGATAAATTTTCAGACAAAATAAAAGATAAGCAACAATTACAAATATTTCTAGGAAGTCTCAATTATGTTGCATATTTTTACCAATTTCTTAGACCATTATGTAAACCATTATTTAAGAGATTAAAAAAGAATCCACCACCATGGACAGAAAAGCATACAAATATTATAAAACAGATTAAAACACATGTTAAAAACTTACCATGCTTGGGAATCTCATCTCCTCATAATTTTAAAATTATTGAAACAGATACATTTGATCTTGGTTATGGAGGAATTATGAAACAAAGATTATCAGATAATTCTGAACAGATTGTTCGATTTCATTTAGGATGTTGGAATCCTGCCCAAAAGAATTATAGCACTATTAAAAAAGAGATTTTAGCTACTGTATTATGTATTTCTAAATTTCAAGATGATTTGTTAAATCAAAAGTTTTTACTTAGAATAGATTGCAAGTCAGCCAAGGAAGTTTTGATTAAAGATGTGAAAAACCTGGCTGCTAAGCAAATATTTGCTAGATGGCAAGCTATATTAAGTATTTTTTATTTTGATATTGAGCATATTAAAGGAGACTCTAATTCTCTTCTTGATTTTCTATCCTGAGAATTTTTACAGGAAAAATCATGTCTTCCTCAAAGTCCAAAGTAAAGACTAAATCTTCTTATGCATTACCACCATCTCCTCCCTATCCTTCACCTTGTCCATCTGCAACCCCAAAACCATATACGGTTTTAGGATTATTACTACAAAATATTAGACCATCATATAATCCATTCTCACCATTATCCTCTCCAAAATTACCCACATACTCCAAAGCTGTTTCTCCCTCTTCTTCTCCTTCTCAGATTATTAGCCCCCCATTACTATCTCAGTCTTCTACATCTCCTATTATTATTAAATCTCACTGGCATCCTGTCTTCCCCATCGAACCTGAAATTCAACACCTTTCTGATCCCCAAAAATTACTCGATGCCTTTCTTTTACCAGATTGGCATTATGTCCCACAAAATATTAAGAAAACTCAAAATTTTTATGAATTCATATTAGTAAACTCCGACTCAATTATTCTCTCTGAAATCCCTTGTTCCCTTCAAACTCAACCATTTTCACCTGCATATCCAATTATTGCTTTTCATAAAGTCACCATTAAACAAGTCCTCACCTTGAAACAATGGGGAAAAAATCCCTATTTAACAAGAAAGTTTTCTCAGCCTTATGATCCGCCTTATTATGATTATTATGATTATCAAAAGGCATGGACAAAAATATTTTTAAAACAAAACAAAAATTTGAGTCATTCGTGGTTCCTTCATTTTGACAAATTACAAGAGATCAAGACACTTCCTAAATGGTTTTCACTTTGGTAGGACCATCATGGACCCAAACCTCTTCTTCTTCCTCTCCCCCTCCAGAAAAGTTTTCGAATGTTTTCTTCACAGGATGGCAGTCCACCAGCATTAAGTCATTGTTCACCACTTCTTCTTTTCTTTCTTAAAACAAAATTAAATTGGATTATGAAATGAGAATATGTTATTAAACCTCATCCCTCTCTCAAAACCATTATGTTCTTGACCCGACAAGTCTCTGTCAAATGTTGGGAAAAATACAATTATGATCATGTCTTGAAAATTTTTTCAAAAATTACCAAAGCTCCAGAAGTACTTGTCCAACAGAGTAGATTTCAGGCACAATTAGCATCCATTACTAGTAAGAAAGATTTGAAAAAAATTAGCCGAAGCAATGTCACAAGTTTCAGATAGTGATGATGAAGAAGAAGCACAGAATTTGGCCAGATTATCTCCATTACAATAACCTGCAGCCCTCCAGGCCTCTCCTTCTCAACAGGCCTCTCACTTTGGCGCCTCTCCTTCTCAAGATTACTCGCCTTATCATCCAGTACCTCTGATGGATTCTCAAGATCCGTTTGAACTGGAATTGGCAAATTACGACCCTCAGATTATGTGATCCCGAAAGATTATGTGACTCCAAAAGACTACTACTTTCCTCAGAATTATTGTTGCTGTTCAAGATTCCTCTGCTCAAGTTAGATTATTGTCGCTACTCAAGATTATTATCCAAGAAAACGATAAAAGACTGTGTACGTGTACATATTATTCACGAGTTGGTACTGTTTATGAATTATTAGGGTTACTGTTTAAGATACTGTTTGTAATTGATTTTCACGTGTTGGTACTGTTCATGTATTATTAAAGTTGCTGTGTTGTACTGTATTGCACTGTTTTAGCGTCTATAAATAAGAGTTTGTAACGAAGGAAAGGCATTCAGAATTTTCTCATCTGAAGCCTTCCCCTCACTCATCCAAAATCTCTCTCTCTCCCAAGCCTACCTTTTGTAAACCAACTCTTTCCCTTCTTCCTTCTCCATGTCTTCTGTCTTCATCTCCTTTGAGAATTACTCTCCTTGTAAGTATTATGTCTTCAATAAAGTTGATTTTGTATATCTCTTTTATTTATTTTATGTTATTATGCATATGGTCGGTTAAACCGCCTGCTTTAATTGCTCTCATGCATATGGCTAGTTATACCGCCTATTATTACTGCTTTTTTCACTAACTTTCTCTATATTATTACTATTATATTATCGTATTTATATTACCTGGGATTTACGTCTAATAGTATATAGTAATAGTATATAGTACGATATACTTAACTAATATATATCATATCATATTATATAGTATATAGTACTATATTAGAATATAATATATTAGTTTTTACTAGTTTATACTTAACTAATATTAATACTATATATTAGTATATATATGATAGTATATACTGGTAATACATATGATCTTATGGTTTTCATATAATGATAAAAAAAAAAAAACATATTTAAACATTAAGGTGATATGTTCGAACAGTATCTGTAAACCGTTCGAATGTTTAAATAAACATTCGAATGGGTTATTTGCAGTGGAGGGAAAATATCCCACCAATTAATGACCATGGATTACCATTCAAATGACAATTTTACGTTCGAACGGAAATTTGTGCTGGCAGGAATTTTCATGCGCTGAACAATTTCGCGTTTGATTGGTGCTTTATTTACGTTCAAACGGTGTGCCTGAACTTAAAAAGTTCCCGCACGCCCTCAGTCCCTCATTTTTCTCTCATCTCTTCCTTTCTTCTCCGTTTTCTCTCCAAATTCTTCCATTTTATTTACACAATCATTCACTTTATCATCTTACAAAGAGGATTACACATTGATTTTGCTTAAAGGTATGACTTTTTTTTTCATTTAACTTCCAATTCTATTATTGATTCTTTTTTTATATATATATATTGTGTAATTGTTTGTAGTGTATATATATTGTGTAGTTGTTTATTAGATTAAACACAAAATATATAGTGTGTAATTGTTTATAGTTTGCATATATATATATATATATATATATTGTGTAGGTATTTATTAGATTAAACACAAAATATGTTTTTTAGAGGGTTGTTATTCGAAATATATATTGTATGTTTGTAGTGTTTACTGAATATGAATTTGTGATGTTTTCTGAGAGTGTGTCTCGTATGAACTGATGGTGCACGATACCTGGGTTTAAACCGTTCGAACGCGATAGTATTCCGTTCGAACGCATATACGGATTTCTTGCGTCGATTTAAAAATCACTGAAAAAGACCTGATTTCTTGTAGTGTCTTGCAATGGCAAAGAGGTGGAGAGCATTAAGATTTAACACATATATTGCAGAAGAAAACACATAGATGGGATAAGGGTTTCTTTTTTTATCGGTAGGATCAAAGTATTATAATTTTATGTCTTTTAATTTCTCCATACACAGATATACATACCTTTCAATTTTTTAGATCTCTAATGATTAGTTATGTCTTACATTAATAGGGTTATAAAGTTGAACATGAACACCGGGATAACCAGTACGAACTGGCCGTGACCAAGCACAATCATTGAAAACTATCCTCCATTGATCTCAAGAAACTTTCTTACCAGGTAATGAGAATTCAAAGTGTGCACATGAATATATAGCCTTTTTTCCTCTGTTTTATTATTATTATTATTATACTCCAAATTTTGTGGCGTGTGTCAGGATTAGGGCGAATGTAATTAGGTCACAGCCAATGGAAGGCTTCAGGCGATCAGGATACCCACACAACCACGATATCAATACTTAAGGAAGCTGTGCCGAGCTATTCATGGGAGGCAGAGGCAGTGCTGACACTCGTGGCTTTTGCTTTGGACCATGTAGATTTCTGGGGCCTCGCCCATGAGCTTCAGTACTCCTTGGACCAATTTGCCAGAGTAGTGGGGATCCCAAAAGATAAAACTGCCAAGTTAAAGCATCCAGACCTCGAAAAATACCGGGAAGCGATTGTGGAGCTTAAGAATCTGGTCAAGAACACGTTGGAACTAATCAGGGGCATTTCCAAGTTGCACGAGCTAGTTTGTTTGAATAGAGATGCTGTACCAGCATTCTTGACTGCCAAGGAACAGCCTGTTCCAGTGGCTGTATACTGGAGTATCAACAGTCTTGTAGCTTGCACGACTCAGATGTATTGTTTGGCAAGCGAGGAGTAAGATCTTGCAGTAGCTTTGTGTAAATTAAATTGAATTTGTCTCACAATTTTGTTCATTGGCCATTTCATGGGTTTCCAAACGGGGAGTTACTTAATGACATGCGTCCTAGTCTCTTAGATGATCTATGTATATATATATATATATATATATATATATATATAGATATAGATATATATAATATTGCCCTTTTAAGCTAATACACAATTGACCATGGTTGCCCGATCTCAGGGACAACACACAGGATCTATCGCGATTGGCCGAGAAAATCAACACCACCTACGACTCACTTACGGGGGAGATTAAACTTGGCCATCGACAGAAAGGTTAGCAACTAGCATGCATGGTTCGAATTCATTCGTAAGGAAACATGCACGCTGTCTTCATGATCATATCAAGTTAATTGGTTTGAAAATTTTATCTTTTATCTTTATAATTTTATAATTCTGATCATATGATCGAAGTTATAACTATATCTAGAATTAATTATAATGAAAAAGTAAGATAGCATTAACTATTTTGTTATATTCTTTTCCAAACGATCTTTATTTCGTAATCTCATATTTGGTTAAAAACTTAATTAAATTTATTTGCGGTTCTTTTTATTTAATCATTAATTTGACTGGAATAAAAAGTAAAGAAAATATTTAAAATACTATTTACATTTTATATTTCGAAAGATGAAGGAAAAATCACTATAAGAAAAATGAGCTTTTGCGACTAATTTATTGCAACCAACAGATTAAATTAATCGCAAATACAGACTATTTGTGACTAATTCAGTCTGTTGGTTGCAATAAATTAGTCGCAAAAGCCTGTTTTTCTTATAGTGAATCACGGTTTCTAACTTTCTAATATTCCCTTTAAAATTAAATATTTTGTATCAAATTATATAGAGTCTTATATTATACTTTACAAGAAGAACATAAAGATAAAACAGGACAGGAAGGATATTTATATATATATATACATATATATGTATATATACATATATATAGTAATTCCTACAGTACTACATGAGAATCTGATCATGAGATTTTCAAAAGTCTTACCAGATTCCTAGTCATTTTCAATTAATGTGATTTCATAACATTTAAGATTAATAATCTAGATTTCCAAGCATTAATTGCACCCAAAAAAGCTATATTTTTATTAAATTTTCATGAAACCTATAAGATTATCCATTTAAACGTTAAGTACTGGATGTCGATGCTGACTGCAATGATGCTAATTCCCTACAGGGGAGGCATGTTGGAACCTTGATTTTGAACGTTGCAAAATGGATGACTGTTTAGAAACACCTTATGAAATCGTAGAGGCATTCAAGGCGTTGATTGTCACCAAGGATAACTTGCGGATTCTTATTGACGGCTCTACCAAAAAACAGGTTATAATTAGCTATTTATCCCATCCACATAACATTATTTTCACACTAATATATGCATTTAAAAAGAATTTATTGCATATTTAATTTTGTCCAAAAGATTAATTATTCGGAGATAATTAAAATAAATAATTTAGACCAACTATATATATATGTATGTACTCCATTTCCTTCAAAATTTGGGTCTTATAGTTCAAGAAGAAACTTTAGGAGATCTTAATCCAGTCCTAAAATAGTTGCATACACAATTATTTTTTCCCCAATTATTTTTCCCCAATTACTTTTCTCTCATTTTTTCACCAATTGAAATAATAAAGTTATAGAATGTATAAATATGATTATACGTATACACATAAGCATGCATGCATATGAAATAATATAATTATTTAAAAATATTTACACCACACATCATTCACATTGTATAAATTGATTTGAAAAGATAAATATTAAAATTTAAGTCTTATGTATCAAATTATGATGAAAATGTGATGTAAAATTTTTTAAATAGCACTACTCCACGTGTATGTTTAAAGAATCGTACAAATGCCAGGCAAGGTCTGTTGTGGGCCAGTAACAATCAAGACTAAGCATGACCCAAAATCGTACGGATTGGGCAAACTAGGGGTGTAACTAGTTTGGTCAGATCCGGTTTTGGATAAAATTTAGGACCGAACCGATATATACCGGTTTTGTACTTTTCAAAATCGATTACGCATCAATTACCCTCATAAACCGGTACCTCCATTTCTACCGGTTTCCAGTCTAGTCCAATTTGGTTTTTCGATTTTTTAAAATGTAAAAAACATATGATAAAATGTTACTTCTTATGATAAATTGTTATTAATAATTTAATATATATATTTTATGTTTAAAGCATTGATCAATTAAATTTTCATCTTTAAAATTAAATTTTTATTTTATAAATTATAAAAATATTATCTTAGATATAATTATATTAATAACATATTATCAAACAAATTACAAATGTTGATATTTAAGATTAACATTTTATGTTATAATTTATAAATTATAATATGAAATTATTTCATATATAATTATATATTATATATAAAACTAATATACTGGTTTGGTCCGATTCCGAAAACTATGAAATCGAAACTAGACCGGATCCGGCAGGTTATAATATAGGAATCGGTCCCGGATTGGACTGATTCAAAACCGGACAAACCGGTCCGATTTTTTTGTTTAAATTTACACCCCTAGGGCAAACACATGAAATTTGGGTGAATCAGGCCTTAAGCTAGGTTTAATATTTCTAACCAATGTTCAAAAGATTTCGAATTGGCTAAACCGAAAGGGTCGCCAGGCCCGAATTTCCCTATGGGGCTTTACAACACTTTGCTCAGTTAGAGATAATTTGGATAGTGAGTTGAGATGAGATGAACTGATGAGATAAATATTGAATAAAATATTATTTTTATTTTGATATTTAAAAAAGTTGAATTGTTTATTGCATTTTATTTGAGAATTTGAAAAACTTATAATGCTTAGATAAAATGAGATAACTTAGATCAACTCATTATCCAAATAAGGCTTCCCCTACTTTCAAGTTTGTTCACATTAATGTTCCCCTCACGAATGTTCTGCATGCACTAAAAGTTAGAGGAACACCTTCTACACATGCTAGCTAGCTACAATTGATTATGAAATATTTGATCTTTGAAATCAATTATAAAATTTATATCTTATAAATTAAATCTTACTATTTAAGTGATGTGGATGGTGCGCTCTACTCACAATTTAAAAAATAGAATAACTCATTGATTATTATTGTTATTTTTTGGCAGCACAATCCGATTGACAGGTATTTTACCGGAATTGATACAAAAGACTCATTAATCTATTACATGATTGTTAACTTAATTTTATTAGGGAAATGATTGTATAGATTTAGAATGTATAAGTTTCGTGCATTTTCTTACAAAAAAAAATAGGTAAACCTGATCCCACTATTAAAAAGTGGGGTTCATATGAAAAAAATCTAATTTTTAATGATGGGCCTTACTATTTCTCAAAGGTAGTGTGCAATTAATACTTGCACACCGTAAGCCTGTACTTAGCATTATTTATTTTAATAACTACGTTATTAATATTGCACCAAACAAGTTAGCATCAACGTGCTGAAAAAGAAGAATATTTTATTGCTTATTTCGAGCCTAGACATCCCTGATGATGAGATCTCGATTGTGAAAGCAATTGATCATGATGATGATGAAATAAGGAAGAAACTAGGCCAATATAAAATTGTATGGATCCCAATTGCGGAGCAATGGACTGATCATGATACGCAAAATAAGTTTGAGTCACAATGTCGCAAGATGACAAGCTGGAATATCCTGCGCTACTCTTCACTAGAAAGCATAGAAGATGAGTATTGAGTAATTATGCAGAGGAGTGGCAGTTCAACGAGCCTATAGTCGTGGTGATCCCCACAAGGGGAGTTGGAAAACCCAAATGCCTGGACCGTAACTACATTTCCGTTCACCATAACAAAGGAAAAGTCACTGTTACCACCACCTGTGCATAAACTACATGTATTTCTTTGGGACATGAGTGATATGACTGGACCGTACAAGGTAAAGGTTTCACTAACACTAATTGCATATACATGATATAAATCACAAGATTTTGGTGAGGGATCGATCTTTGGGCAAAATGGACAGTACACTGATCATGCAACTCGTTAATTATGAACATTTGCATGCATGCATGTAGCTTTATGCCCATGCAAAATGATCATATATATACTGTGCATTCAAATAATTAAATTTGAGGTTTGACGCATATATACATCTTAATTTGTTCACTTAGCACAAGGAAACGTACAAGTTCTACTATGGAGGCAAGGACAAAAAGTGGATCCAACAATTTACCAGAAACAAAAATATTCTGGTTAACGATCCTGTCATGAGGAAGGAAAGAGTTGGCATAGAATTTTGTTTCATTGAAAAAGGGTTCGTGATGATCAACCAGGAGGATGACTGCATGAGCATCCCTAGGGATTTTAAGAGCTGCATACCAGTCGAGCGAAATCATGAGCTGTGACTCAAAAGCATGTTTCATTTCCTCATGAAGAAAAAGTATGATGGATGGGTTGTGCTGGCCGAAGGGAGTAGGGTACTGCTCACTGGTGATCACGGCATGACAATTCTGAAGGTCTTTGAGGAGTTTGGCAATTAGAAGAACATTGTGCATTCGTATGGTTTCGAATCAATTTTCAAACAGTACCATGACAAGCTTCTTCATCCTGGGCCCCTACTGCCGCTACAGCGTAGGCCTACAAACCGATCTGTCCAAGCAAGCTTAGGACCCTACTCGTCAAACAGGATGCGCTATACCCACCCGACCCGAACTATCAGGCTCAGGTCAGAACCCGGTTGTTTTTTTTTTTTTTTTCATATTATTGTCATTGTCATTGTCATTATTATTATTTATTTTTTTAAGAATTCCAATCTGAAGTCTGTGTAAACTCAATTCAAGAACCCTATTTGAAACCTTTTTCAGTTGATGTGCACATTAATTATTGGTGACATGAGAAAATTCTAAGCAGAAACCTCATGGCTCATATCCAAGAGTGGGGCCAAATATCGATCATGCCAAAGAGTTGTCCTTGATTGACTAAAATCTGATATCCAATATTCCAAATCCTCACTAAAATTACTCTTTCAAATCAATATGCATGCACACAAATAGTTCAATTCAATTGTATCATGGCTTCGTTGCTTTCCATCCATTGGATATGCAAATCAGTTTATACATTTCCATGGTTTGGAATTAGTTACCCGGCCGGCTCTGCTAAAGGGGTCACGAAGGCCGTTGGGAATGATTATTCTAAATTTCTAATGTTCCAATAAGTATAAAGTCTTAACTTTTATAGTTTCAACTGGCCCCTGCGACCAATGTCATGTTCACTACAAGAGTTTTCATTTTTTGAAATTTTGTCTCAAAAAACTCCAATTTCATCTCAAAATGGTTTCTGAGATGAAAAAATTTTGTCTCTAAAAGACCGTCTCAAAAGGTTTTTGGAGACAAAAAATGAATTCCATCTCCAAAAATAATTTTTAGGGACGAAATTGGGCTAAACTAGTCAAACCTGTTCGAACAGGCTTTTTTTTTTTTAAGAAGAAAATTTTTCATCTCAACAATACGTTCAAATGGATAAATATAGGTTTGAACTGACACGGAACGTTTGAATGTAAAATATATTAATTCTAACATATGACCATATTTTATTCCGTTCAAACAGCTGGAGTGTTCGAATGAATTTTATGCGTTCGAAGTAATAAATTTATAAAATGACTTTCGTTCAAACATACATAATTTTCGTTTGAACCGACTATTTATTTTTGAAACTCATTCCATTCCAACGGGGTTTAGGAAATTAATGTTGTTCAAACAAATATTTTATTGTTCGAACGGACGTATGGACTTTATATCACGTTAGTCATTTGAACTCTTTATTTTGTGTTCGAATGGGTCTGTTTTGGTTCAAATTGATTTAATAAACGTAATTGACGTTCGAACGGTATTAATCATACATTATAGAATTTAATTAAAAACAGAATACTAAGATTACAAAAACTGTAATTCAAACATCACAATTGTTCAAATGTTTTGGAATATCATAATAGAAAGACAATTAAAGAAAAAATAAATTTTAAGAATGTGGTGATGACAAAGAGTTTTGGGACATAATTGGTTGCAACTATTCAATCATGGCTTTTTGTACCTTCGTCCCCAATCTCCTCTGCATGTTCTCTCATAATCACGCCTCAAGATCCACTGCTTGATCTAATCAGATCAGCAACTCTTTTTCCTTGGATCTCAATTGTTTTATCTCAAATGTTGCTTTCTCTAATTCTTTAGTCTTGTCGTCATTTGATCTGACTTGAGAAGAGGATGATGATGTTCAGGATGGCTTCACGCAATGTCCTAAGCCCCTCAAATATACAGAACGTGATCCAAGAACTTGAGAAAGGATCTAAGCATCGTTGACAAATGATGCATCAGATGGATTCGCATCCGTTTCCTTAAGAGATATCATCTTGTCCTATAAAAACAAAAACATTAAAGTTAGTATAAGTAACAAAAATATTATGTCACAATGGAATTAAAGAAACTTAATCTTATATAATTTGCCTCTACTTCGAAACTGTTCCAAACACCATCACGATTTTTATGTGATTTAGCATACAATTGGGTGAGATCATAGTTAACAGGATTTTCTTCTTTTTGCAGAAGAAAAATCTAATTAGAACTTAAATCAGAAAAGTGTATTATATGTTAATATTTAACGAGAACTAGAATTATTTACCATTTTGTTAAACAAACGATGAAAAGATCGAGAACCCACATGATGGTGTATCGTTAAATTTAATCTATTTTCTTTGTTCACAGTACTCCGTTGCTAAAAAAAATTATTATGTCTATATGTTTAATACATCTAGCATATACTATTAAAAAAAGATAATAGTGAAATTACCTGATAAGCAAGATCTTTAAATATATCACAAACTTTCACGCATTCGTTTGGTGACATTGCTTGGAATAGATTTTGGTGCGCCTCTATTGTAGTACTGAATTTCTTATAGTGTGCATGACATCGACTTTTGTACCTCTAGAATGCATTCGACATCAGTTCATCAACCATTAATCGATCTTCTCGCCTACCAAAACTAAGCCCTCCTTTCAAAAATTATAAACAATTGGTATAAATACAAAATAATTTTAAATTAACATATTATATATTTAGTTGCTTGAAATGTAGCTTATTACCGAGCAATAATTTTTGATGTGGTCTTTCACATCTTGGAAAACTTTAGACTAGGGGATGTAGAAATCAGTGCATACGTGCAAGTAAGCGAACCAACATAAGAAGCAAGCCATGCTGCCGAATCTTCGGAGCCACCGGTGTGATCATCAGGAATATCAACTTTAATTTTACCTACTTTTCTTACTTTCTATATACAGACACCTCTCGTAGTGCCTCGACCTCGACACTAGCTTACAACAGCTATATATACAGTAATTAAAGAATATATTTGAATTAAATTATTTTTATTTCATAAATATATATTACTCAAATTGAGCATAAAATGTGGTATCCACTAGTGATGGCAGGTGAACCACACGGAGAGTCGATAATGGATGGACATGACGCATGTGTTGCTTTAAGTTTATGAGACTTATCTGTTAGAAATTGTAATAAATTATATGTCGAACAAACGTTACAGATATTTATAAAAATGATACTTACAAAAATGTTATTCTGAAATTCATTCACTATCGATTTTGCTGGACCAGTCATCCTCATCCTCACTAGACACTTCATAATATTCATTTTCTTCCGACATTTCACTCTCAATTGCTTCAAGTTGAACATCTTCTCAATACAATGTGACCATGTCATATTGGCTTAGATCAACAAATAGATTGATGCTTGATTCATTTTCTTGATATGCTTCTTCATTTGCTGAACTATCATTTTCTTCATGTGGTTCGTCTGAAATGTAATCATATACATTTCTTGGTGCAAATTTCTCCACTACCCACCATAGGTTTCCGTACTCTAGATCATCTAAATAAAAAACTTGATTCGCTTGACAAGTGAGAATGTAAGGATCGTCATCACACCATGTGTGAGATGTATTGAAACTAATAAAATATTCATCATTACGCACTCCCAACCTAGGATTTGAGACATTCTATCAATTACATTTAAACAACTAAACCATATATCCCCCTATGTATTTTAACGCTATGATATCTTCTATAATTCCGTAGAAGTCAATTTTATCATCCCTATGACTTCCTTCAACAACGACCCCACAATTTTGAGTTTTCCTATATTGTTCTCTGTCAGCTGTGTGAAATCTGTATCCACACACCAAACATCCTTAGTATTGGATGGCCCACCTGGACGGACCACATGCTAGAGCATACAGTTTTTGTGAGATTTCTTTTGAATTGTCACCATATTTCAATACAACCTACATCAATAAATATGATAATAGTTATATCAATTTTAGATAGAAATCTGTAGAGTTTAGTGATACGTAGTTCGTATTATAAGATGAAACTCTAACAGTAATACTGTATGTTCAAACTGCGAGGTAAATTCCTCTTCGTGCGTCTTTTCTACGTCAGTTACACCATTCGTGCGAAGTAGTTGCATATGCTCACTGTGCATCTTCATGTGAACTATTATTTTTTATCAACTAATAATACTACAGTGTTATACATGAACTTAAAGATAGTATTGATTTAGAGGATTATCACTAACCTCAAGTAGTGGTTAATCTCTACGCAGTTATTCAAGACATACCATCGAGCCCCTTTGTGCGCCTATGGGACATACGATCTAGAAAAATACGGTAAATGTCAATAAAACTCCCATTTTTCCACCTTCATAATTTTGATCTGGTCTCGTAAATTTAGTATCAACTCCACGGAAATACATTGAACAAAAGGTATGTCATTCATTATCAACGTATGACTCTGCAATCGAACCTTCCAGACGAACTTTATTCCTAATGGATCGCTTAAGTTTTCTAAAAAATCGATCAATAGGATACATCTATTTATACTGAATCGGGCTAGCGACTAAAGCCTTACGAGGTAGGTGCATAACCAAATGAACCATTACATCAAAAAATGAAGGCGGGTACAAACTCTCTAATTTGCATAATATCACTGCAATATCAGCTTCCATTTTTACCAATGCATCAACTTTCAACGTTCTACTACAAATATCTTTGAAAGATTTTCCTAATTCTGTGAGAGTAATGCGAACATCTCGAGTAAGCTTTCCACACATACGAATCGACAACAGACCATATAGAAATACATGACAATTGTAATTTTTAAGATCAGTTATCTTCTAATCATGAGTTCGAACACATCTTGACATGCTTGAAGTATAGTCATTAGGTAACTAGATCGTCATGAACCAATCAGAAAATTTCTTTCTTTCATCATTAGAAAGAGTATATCATCCGATGGGTATATAGATAGACGACTCATTATCTTGCAAATGCAACTTTGGTATAATCCCTAACTCTTTTAAATTTTTACGAGAATTAGCTGTATCTTTTGTCTTTCCTTCTATTGACAACAAATTGCCCAATATATTCTCACATATATTTTTCTTAATATGACAACTCAATTTTTTGTCCATTTCAACTCCATTACTTGTCATTTTCTCTTTCGAACTCTTGTATCTTTCCCAAATCTCTTTTCTAAAATACCCCCCAACTGCGCGATAATATCATTCCCAAACAACTCTGGCAGTGATGACCTGCGCTCAACCTTTCCATCAAACATCACTCTATTAGAATGCCATCTATGATCATCTGATAAATATCGACAGTTTCCATGAAACATAATTTCCTACCATTTGTTAACTACTGAGACTGTATATCTTTATTGCAAACAGAGCAAGTCATTTTACCTTTTGTACTCCACCCAAACAAGTTTCCTTGTGCTGGGAAATCATTTATTGTCCACATCACCACAGCATTCAGCTTCAACTCCGCCGCATCATACGTACTGACACCGAAATCCCACAACTCTTTCAACTCTACAATTAGTGGTTGCAGATATGCATCTAATTCATTCCCTGGTGATCTTGGCCCTAGTATTACTAGAGTTATAATAAAATACGGATCATTCATACACTTCCAAGGTGGCAAGTTATAGGGCATTAATATGACAGACCAAGTAATATGAGAAGTGCTCATATTGCCAAATAGATTAAAATTATCTGTTGCTGAACCAAGACGTACATTGCGAGGTTCTTCGGCAAACCATGGATACTCGACGTCAAATTTCTTCCGTTGTAAGGAATCTGCAAGATGCGAGAGGAAGTTTTCGCTGTGGACTCTTTCTGTGTGATGCCAAGACATATCTTTCGCAGTCAACCGGGACGTAAACAATTTTTGAAGTCAAGGAATCAATGAAAAATATCTTAACACTTTTTAGGGTACATTATGCTTATCAGAAGACCATCTTGACTCATAATACACTGGACATGAATCAAATTCTACATAATGCTTTCAAAAGAGAACACAATCATTTTTACAAGCGTGGATGATATTATAATCAAATCCTAATCCTCACTTAAATTTATTTGCTTCATAAAAATTATGGAGTACTACGTTATCCTGAGGGAGAGTCTCTTTAAATAATTATAGCAACATGTCGATGGACTTGGCAGAAATACGACAAATATACTTAATATGGAACAACCTCACTTTGAAAGACAACTTGCTATGACGGGTGCACCTCTCGTACAACTCTGGTTGTGCATCCTCCCACATTTTTTCAAAGTTTCTATTTCCCTCAAATGATTGTGCAGATATTCCTTCTCCATCCTTAGTCCCAAATATTCCTACATCTAAATTGTCTAACATCTTAGTCATATCCTCTCTGTTATCATCAGTGTCATCAGAAACATCCACATTAATATCGTCAATGTCGATGTCGTTATCTTCCTCCATTTGATTGGACTGACTGCTAAATCTAACTCTTTTAGGAAATGGTTCGCCATGTAAAACCCAATGTGAGTATTTAGGATTAATTCCATTAACAAATAAATGATCCTCCACTACCACCAAATTATAAGAACTAAGTTTTTTGCACTTCTTGCATGGGCATCTTATAAATCCTTGACTGTCAATACTCATGGAAGCAAACTCTAAAAGAAACTTCACACCTTGCACATATTTCTTATAGTCTCGCCCAAGTCTATCTCCTAACAACATCCAACTCTTCTCCATTATATTTTCGTTACTCGTCGTCTGTCTATCAAAATAACCTAATTCATAGGATAAGCCTTTACAAGAGTCTTTTAGAGGATACTGCTTCTAGTATTGATAAGGTAGTTGGTCATATCCTATTCGAGAGACTATCATCTATATCACATATACACTTAATTTAAACTCTAATGTTAGTCAAATTTCGGCAGCATTTCCCTACAATTCTCCAAGTATGCTAGTCATCGACCCTATTCATGGGTCAAACAACTTACGAACGGCATGCCCGAAAAATGTAAGGAAACATTGAACCAAAATTTTAATTAACTAACATAAGAGTTTAAATTGAATATATCTACCATATAGATGATAGAATCCCAAATTGTCCACTTTAGACAATTTAAGAGTTGTGATCAAATATTCTCGAACGGGTCTAAGGTTCAATTACATGCATATAAAAATAACACTGAAATCCATATAGCTCCTAACTAGTAAACCAAGCCACTAGTAAACTGAAATCACATTCCAAATCATATGTTTATGATTTTTAAGTATTAATTATAATTTAAATTTACTTATTTCTTAATTATACCTTATAGCTTTTAACTTCATTATCTTTTAAGTATTAATTGTAATTTATGTATTAAATAAATCTTATGTTTCTAATTTTTAAGTATTAATTATAATTTAAATTTACTTATTTTTTAATTATACCTTATAGCTTTTAACCTCATTATCTTTTAAGTATTAATTGTAATTTATGTATTAAATAAATCTTATGTATCTAATTTTTAAGTATTAATTATAATTTAAATTTAATTATTTTTTAATTATACCTTATAGCTTTTAACCTCATTATCTTTTAAGTATTAATTGTAATTTATATATTAAATAAATCTTATGTTTCTTATTTTTAAAGTACTAATCATAATTTAAATTTATTTATTAATTATAATCTTATTTTTTAAATCTTATATCTTATGTTACTTATTTTTTAATTATACCTTATAGTTTTCAATAATTTATCATCTAAGTATTAAATTTGAGTTTAAGTATTACAACATATATATGAGTATACTCGTTCGAACAATTCAAAATATGCTCGAACAGGATAACTAATTCGAACGTGAAATCATTGTGTTCGATCGGTTACAACCCAAATTCCATAAATGAAACAAACACAAACACAATCTTAGAGAACACATTCATGGGACAAACACAAACTCATAAGATGCCTATTTCACAAACATTGTACAAATACAAATACATTTTCATATTCCAACATTTATAAACTGAAATATTTTCATATTTTTTCAAAAGCACAAATATATTCTCACATCCAAACACAAATATGTTCTTCAAACCTTAATCTTTTGTGCATAAACAGAATGCAAAAGAACTAATTTCAATTTAAAAGAACATAAATTTAAGTTTTTTAACAAAAAAATGACATTGAAATAGAATATCAAAGTAAAAACACTTACCAAAATGAAGAGAAAGCTTCAATAGATGTCCAGCACGTGCACCGTCTCTCTATCTCTCAACACTCACGGTCTCTCTCTTTCTCATGCTCTCTGTCTCTCAACTTTCAAACTTCTCAAATGTCCAACACATTTGTGCTTCTGGACTTCTTATTTCTTCATTTATCGTTCAAACTGAATTTACTAACCGTTCGGACCAAAAAACAGGGAAGTGGGAAAACTTTCCTCTTGGCCAATTCAACATGCATCCGTTCGAACGTGAAATATAGTACGTTCGAAAACGGATAATTGAAAGTTTAATATAGTGCAAAAGGATCCTGCCACAACATATAAATGGCGCCAAGATATTATATGCATTCAATATATATAGGTATAAGTTAATAAGTATAATATAGGTTAAGAATATATATAAGTCTAAATATATAGTACAAGATATGTATATGTACAAGACCATATACTTATATAACAGACCCATATAAGTATTATAAGTATATTATATTTAAGTATACCATATGGTATTAGCATAAGTATATACTATATAAGTAGATATAGTTGTATATCTAACTATAATATAAGTGAACAAATATATATAACTATATAAGTATATTATATATATAGTAGTATATAATTATATAGTAGTATATATATATAACATGAGTATGTAAGTATAAGTTTATATAAGTATATTATAAGATATATCTTCTTGTATGATATATCTTCTTTTTTTAAGTATATGTATTGATGATCTTATAATTAAGTATGTATTATATATAAGTATATTTTATATATAATAGTATATAATTATATAGTAGTATATTATATTTATACTAGTATATAATTATATAGTTGTATATATAATTATAATATATTGTAGTATTATAAGTATATATAAGTAGCAGTATAAATATTAGTATATAATAATTAAGTAGTTCGTATTATAAGTTTTCTAAGTATTAGATATAAGTAGTATAAATATATATACTATATTATATAACACATATAATAATAACCAACGCAATATTTTTACCGTTGGAACTGTATTAGTAAGCGTTCAAACAAATAAGATATTTTTGGAATGCGTTCGAACAACATTATTAACCGTTCGAACAAAAAATAAAATAAATGTAAGGCATCGTGTCCAAACTCAGCGCCGTTAGAATGCACCAAACCCACAATTGTTCCTTCCGCTGCTCCAATGTCACCTGCTACCCAATGCCACCGTCCACCACCACTCTCCAATCCGCAACAGGTATGTCCTCCCCCAACCTGTTTTACCTATTATTTTTGGATAAAATATGTAAATGGGTTGAAAATAGGATTTTGAAAAAAACCCCATTTCAATCCCGTATTTCGCTAGAAATAGAGGACGAGATGACCATAGGGATGACCCTGGGCTCTCATTGTTTTTGTGGGAGTAAAAAGCAATGCTTTTAAACCGTAGATTTACGGTTTTGCAATAGTTGAGTCAACTCAGCCATGGGTGATTTCGAACCAGAAATATATGTTTGAACGACCACTACGACGTTCGAACGGAACACGAAACGACCATTTATGGGCGTTCAAACTTATTTTTATTATCAATCGAATGCCAATAGAAGATGGTCGTTCGAACTTATTTTTATTACCGGTCGAATGCCCATAGATGGTCATTGGAACGTGTTGTTAAGCATTCGAACAAACAATTTTTTTTTAATTTTTTGATAGATATAATTAACACTCACTAATTATAATTATGATGTTTTGTAATCATTTTCCTTTATTTTATATCATAAATTTAGCATCATTCAATGTCTTCTCAGGGAAAGAAGTGGGTTGCGTCAGGGTAATCATCCAATGAAGAAGTTCGAGAGAGAACTATTTTGTTGGAGAGGCAGGTGAAAATTGACGATTTTAGGGATCTTCTGTGGGAGGGACATTCTCTCGCATCTATCTTTCTAGATCGTGGTTAGACACCAATCATCGATCAGAAGGATTAAGGGACGAACAAGATAGTATCCTACATCAATATTGTATCTAAGTTCTATAGAGAACTTGGTCATGCCAGCCAGGAGGATGACGCGTACACTTTCTCCGTCCGAGGCGTCACAGTATGCTTTTCAGTTGATGCAGTTACTGAATTTCTAAGTATCCCTTGACGGCCCACTGCATATCCTAACGTGGTGCCTAGAAAGTTTACACCTGCAAGTGATGGGGAGGCTACAGAGGTTGGTTGTGGGTCTAGATGCTCCTTCCTATGATGGGAGCAAGAGCATCAAACAAGTGGACTTATCTAATTTTTCAAGATCATGAATATTATAATAGCCAACAACATCGATCCTCGACTGCACAAGACTGAGGTGAGCATGGACCGGGCACAATTTATGTTACGAGTCACTCGCGGGGTGTCTATTGACCTAGCAAGATATACATTCGCTAGGATTCAATCAGACGCCACCTATATTACGACTGGTAGAGTTTTATTTTTTTTAGTGTATTTGGTTACTCCTTTTGATATATATATATATATAATACTTGTACTTATCAAAAAATATTTATGACAGATATATTGCCGTTTGGAGTCATGCTCACATAATTGCTTTTAGCAAAATGAGTCAGGCCAGATGAGTTTGAGCGTCTTCGGGAGCCGATTGGACCGATCAACTTGATGACCTTGTCTCGTAGCACCGGACACTCCAGATTTTGTATTTGTGCACCCACTATAGAGGCGGTCAACACTCAAGGAGGTGCACAGGGCGTATTTGGTGAGGCGTCTACACAAGGTGCATCTCACAGTACTACTCATGAGGGGATTGCAGATATCGTGCGTGAAAAGATGCATGCACAAACATCAGAGATCATTGATGCAGTCTGGGTTGCCCTCACAGAGACTGAGTCGAAGCCTATGTCTCGAGTGACTAATATTGAGGCACGCATTGCTAGAGTCGAGGCTCTGCTACACAATATGGCCTAGTAGTGTATATATTTTATTAGCATTAAATATGCTTTTTTTTTATTGACAATCATGACTATTTGTATTTTGTATAATTAATTCAAATATTCAAAGTCATACATTATATTCCCACCATACATTATATTTTTATGATGCAATTAATGTAAAAAATGATACTATAAGTAATATTTATTTAACATAAAAATATCACTAAAATATTTTTTCATTAATTACAGAAAATTAATTTATGAATTCGTAAATATTTTATGTTCTATTCGACCAAGGTTTAAACAAAACCCCGACAATTTTAATTTAATTTCACACCAAATGTTTTGATCGAATGCATAAATGTTGTGTTCGAACGAGCTTGCAACCTTCCCACCAAGGTTTCCCACCAAATCTTTATCGTTCGAACAGATTTAAACTTTCTCCGCCAAAATAAATTACTTCCCTGCCAATATTACCATTCAAACCAATTATATAGCATTTGAACGTACACTAATTGCATGTTCGAACGTATTTTTGACCATTCAAACCGTTTTGACGTTTTGAGACAACCTAATTTGTCACAAAAAATGAAGCTGTTCGAATGTTTTTACAAAGTCATCCTTTTTTTTGAGATGTCTCTAATAATTACTTTTAGAGATAAAATTTATTTCATCTCTAAATTATTTCATCTCTAAAACTAAAATTTCTTGTAGTGGTTTACATTGCATAACATTAATTTCTTATTTACCTTATAAATTTTGTTAATAAATACAAAGAGTTTGTACTTGAGTGGATATTAATTTGCTTAATTGTATTCTTACATTAAATATAATAAAAGTTTCTCTAAACATATGTAATGAAAAAATTCACTAAAATATATTCTTAAAAGTGATTAAATTGATAAATAAAAAGTTAAATATTCATACTTTTAATTAAATTAATATTTATAGTAGATTTTTTATGATATTAAAGAATTTAGAGAATATTTGAGAATCTTTCGAGTTTTGCATCGTTTATTGGATTTTGGAAAATGAGAACAAAAAAAAGAATGAAATCTTTTTAAAAATAAGTTTTATATTGAAATATGTGAAAGTAGATAGATAAAGTTAAAATATTATTTAAAAATTATTTCTTAATAGAACCTGCCCAATTCTTCACTACTTTTTGCAGTGATTTCTATTTCGCTGGAAATATATAATAGCGGTGAATATTGGTGGTCACAATAAGTTCATTTGACTTCAAGTAGAACAATATTTGCAGCGAACTTAACACTATTTGCGACACTACTACGCCGTTGTATAGTTTTCCCAACGTTTTTTTACGGAATCTAAATGCACAATTGCCGTGCGATTTTTACCAATAATTGCGGCCAACAAAATCGTCGGAAAAACGTAGTTATTGCAGCGATTTTAGACGTTCGTTGCAGTAGAGCAAAAGTGAATAAACAATGGCAACTAACGTGCAGCGAATTAAGAAACGACGAGAAAGACTTCGATTTTAACCACCTTTAAGATGAAAAGTGGCGCTGCAAAAAGGCATTTTTCTTGTAGCATGTTTTGTTATTTATAAAAATTATTTTTATTTCTATGTTTACATTTTGATTAAATAAAAATTTTAATGGAAATTCTTTTTATGACTTGAAGATATTTGGTTTGAAATATTAAATTTTCTCTTTTAATAAAAATTTTTTGTAACCAATTAATTACAAGTTAGCTGGCGGACTTTGTCAACTCAGTCAGCTTATTGTTGACAGCTAATTAGTGAAAGCAAATTTAAACAAGTAAAATTTTTTCGACAAAGTGAAAGCGAACTTAGATAGATAAGTTTAATTATCTATTTCTCCGAGGGATTTTCTACCATAGATATTATTATTAATTGTCTCCGTTAATAATGTAGATCAAGTTGGTCAATACAATTAATTATAATTACCAAACATTTTGTCTCCATCTACGTCTAAGCTGCAATGATTTGAACGTCAACATAGCCCATGAAATTAAACTTCCAATCTTTTGAATGATCGACAAGTACATGCTAGTGAAAAAAATAACGCAGCTAAATATGTATATATATATATATATATATATATATATATATATAAAGCCGTGATCATCACGATCTTAATGCACAATGATCATGGTTTTACATTTTTCAAAGTTATAAGGGCTTTCATGTCATATATTGATCAAATCACTTTCAATAACGACAATAGAAATTGATCCACTTATAACTATTTTACTACTCTATATCAAATGAATGGTAGTTTTATAAAACTGAAATTCATTTTTTAATTAATGAAGTGGTTTGCTTGCATGGCTGATTTTATTGTAGATTGTAAAGTAGTTGTAGATATATTATTACCCAAGATCTCTGATGATCTCTTGATCATTAAGAAATTAATTAATATAATCACATTAATTAACATTCATTTTATAATATCATGATTGTTAACAAAAATTCTATTTACAAGTTAATTTATTGATGAGCCAAATAACTCATCATTGATGTATAAGCATTCCGCATCAGCTAGCACAAGAAACATTTTGAGAATTTTAGAGAGGACGTTGCATTAATGGTAATACTGGCAAAACTTAAGTCAATAGATTGTTGTTAGGAGAGGAGCTAGTAGAAGAAAGATCGATAAACATGATATAAAGTTAATTAAACATGCATGAAATATTAATGTTTATCTTATATATATATATATATCTTGTACAGATTATAAACGGATGCCCATAGCTAACACGTTGGGAGATCCATCGCCTCTGTCTGTCAACACCATGAGTATCTCACTCGATCTCTACATCCGAGTAGCTCTAGAAAGCCATCCGGCCAAAGAATACTTTCACACCAATGGACTTAGCAATACTCGAACATAAGAACAATATAATGGAGATCTGTTTATCAAAAGATAATTTCAATGCGCGATTAATTTCTTTTTAGGTCTTCTCTCAAGGATACAATGAATACAACAGCTTTGGCCTCTCTCCGCACCCTAGAAGTTATGCATATTGTTCTATATATACTTAGGGTTTGACAATACAACTCAAAGAGTCCAAACCCTACGGGAAAAGTGAATTTCAGAATTTTCGCTTGAGCTCAGTGCTGAGCAACCTTCGAGCGAAATATTTTTCTCATTTTCTGACCCCTTAAATGTTGGAATATGGATATTCTTGAAACATGAATTTTTAGATAATGGAGTTAGGTTTATAACGACACTAATATCACTTAAAAGTTATAACTGATTTACTCTCACTCTCATTAGATATTGAGAATTTGCTATCTTTGCACTTTTTGTTTCAATTGCAATCTAGACTCTACTCAACATATTTACAACTAAACTGGACTAAGTTTTGTCATAAGAACATGCCAACATATTATTTTTATACTAACACTCATAATTAAAAAGACCATACTATTCATTTCAAATAAATTTGAAAGGATCCTATACATTCCCTTCGTTCGAGCCTAAAATTTTCAAGAAAAATAATTGTATCAACCTTTGATTTTTGTCAACTCAATCATAGAGTTGACAACTACGTGAAAGCAAATTTAGATATGTAAAACTTGTTGCACAAATTTAGATAATAACTTTTTGCTCATAAAAAATTTTACATAACATAATTTATTTCTCCGTAGCTAGGAGCGGTCACTTTCTACCATAGATATGAATCACATTTTACCATAGATTCTATGGGAGAAAGTGACGTAATAAATTTTTTTATCTAAACAATATAAACAATATATATATATATATATGTATATAAATTGTCTGCATCTACTACTAAACAATATTGACTTCAACGTCGTCAATATTATCTTAGGAAAACTTTCAATATTTTGTATTAACGACACAATGATAAAAGAAAAATGATAAATAGCCGTCATCACGAACTTAGATATATATACATAAATATATATATAAATATTACATAAATATATCAGCTAGCTGGGTTTTGCATTTTCAAACTATCATAATTAATTATGTGTGATTTTTGTTTAATGGTAGTTTGAAGGTGCAAAATGTGATTTCTATCTTTACTCTACCTATAAGGTGTAAAGGGACAATTCTCGCTAATTTTTTGGACAATCCTAGAAACATTTTGAGAATTTTAGAAAGGGCGTTGTATTTATAATATTGGTAATGGCAAAACCTAAGTCAATATATAGATTGTTGTTAGGAGAGGAGCTAGTAGATCAAGAAAATTCGATAAACATGATATAAAATATTAAGTTAATTAAACATGCACGAAAGATTAATGTTTATCTTTAATATATATATATATATATATATATATATATATATATATATATATATGTATCTTGTACCAATTAGATTATAAACGGATGCCCATAGCTAACAGTACGTTGGGAGATCCATCGACTCTGTCTGTCAACATCTCTCAATCTATGAATATAATTGTGATAAGATCATGATTACTAAAGCATGATCGATGTAAATTAATTAATTGGGTATTTTAATAGCCGGTGGGTGCATGCATGCAAGCTCTTTAATTTGTTCTTCCCTTAAATTATTAGATCGATGGCCAAGTCTAATAATAATAAATAAATAACGTGTATTGCCCTTCAATTGACTATCACATCATTGGCCTTCTTGTTGGACACCACGTACGCAACTTATATATATAAGTGATTTTTTTTTTCTTTTTTAACATTAACGTACTGGAGAAGTGACATGAACACATGCTACCAATCATAATTAAGCCGTTGAGTACTTGTATAATTATAGAAATAATTATATATAACGTTAATAATTCCTTCCTCCAATAGTATTATGAGTTCGTTTCCTAAAATAAGATGGCTATGTTAACATATGCAGTGGAATTCATTATATCTTTAAGAGGTATTCAAACATCAATTATTTTTTAATGAAATTATGTGAAAGACCTCCACAGGATCAGCAATGAAAAAGTTTGAAGGATTATAAGATTGTTATTATTCAGCCCAAGGATCTACAAATGACATATCATAAGCATTTAACACATGATCACTTATTATTAGACCCAGTATAATTTTAAAATATATGTATATAACTCTTAACTATATAAAAAAAAAAATACTAATAACAACAATACTAAAAGTAATAATAATAATGATGATCAATAACAATTATAATATGTTGTTTACAAAAATTAAAATAAAGAATTTATTTATTTTTTTAATTCAAAATCTGAGCTCCAATCTCATAAAAAGGTGGATATTGATATTTATTAAATAATTTAATATTTCGCCATAGACATTTCCAAAAAGTAACAAATTCTATACGTACATACATGTACAGTTTTTATAAAATAATTAATGTTTAATCTTTTTCTATTTTCTGTTTAGCACCTTCAAGTTTTTCCTTTAGTACTTCAACACTTTCTCCCTAAATTTCTTTTGGTTCAAACCTCCAGGGCAAAGGCCCCCTTTGTCCTGGTCCTTGGCCGTTGGTAATATAACATTTAGCTTATAAGCTAAATGTTATATTAAAGACTTATAGTTGTAGCGATTAAAGTAATACATTCTATTATTAAAAATTTATTTATTGTTTGGTAATTCTATATTGAAAGTACTTTGAAATTTTAAATATGTTACCTTTATTTGGAAACAAATTGAGAAAGTGATTTTTAAGGTGCAAATGACATAAAAGATCATTCGATTTTTTTAAAGATTATGATCATATTTTTGATAGAAATCAAATCATATAATGGAAAAAAAAAAAAAAAAAGCCTTCACAAAGCGTAAGTGAAAATAAATCCTTCGTGTATTTCCACAAATAAGACCAAAGGGTAAAGTGGTAATTATTTAAAAATTATATGAGTATTTTCACTCAACGATAGTCTCCTTTAAAATTGTAATTGCATTTTGCATTATCTGGAAAAGAACGTTTGAGGAAAATCATCCAAATTATTATTTTTCTCAAACATAATTTTTAACTTATTGAGATTATAAAATATTTTAATATGTAGCACTTATAAACAACATAATCTTATAATTAAAGAGTTTTTAAGGCTTTTAAGCACTTTTAAATATCCCTAACGCAACACCAAATATTCCTTTTAAGTTTATAACGCGCCAAACTTAGATTGAGATTAATTTTCTCGATTTGTATAAAAAGTAATGTTGCTCATCATCTAAATTCTCATCATCCTCTCATCATCTAATGATGTGACATTAGATGATTGAAAACTATTTATTATTTTTCATTTATGAACCTATCATCTAATTATGCTACATCATGGGATAATGAGATTATGATGATGAATAGATTCACTCTTGTATAAAAGGCCATGTCATTGCACCAAGCTGGTACACAAGCCAACTTCTCTGTTCTTTTCCAAACCTCTCGCGCTTTGTGATAGACAATTCAATGGCCAATAAGGACAAGGAGATCATGCCTCTAGGTAACTCCAGAGCGACCCCTTGAGGGTAAGCTGGGCCTGTTAAGTACCATGTCCGACGCCGAGATAAAGAAGCAAATTTTGCAAACCCATGTCTCTCGGCCAGAACTTGATTTTAATTTCTACCCTCTTCTCCTTGATGTCAAAAACATTCTTCAACATGCAACCCATATTGTTGACAATGCTTTGCTGGTACGTATAATTACTATGCTTATCTCACTTTCTGCTTTCTTTCCCTTCTTTTACTCTAGTTGATCCATTTTATCTTTTAGCCCGAAGGTGGGGTCCGTACCGTATAAATTATGTCCTCGGCCTTGTTTTCTTGCAATGGCAAAGAGATGGAGAGCATTAAGATTTAACACATATATTGCACAAGAAAACATATAGATCGGATAAGGGTTTCTTTTCTTTTTTATCGGTAGGATGAAACTACTATAAATTAAAGTTCAGTCCCGGGGGGACGTTAACGAATTTTTAGGTTTTTTTAATTTCTCCATATTATATATTGAAGATATACATATATACCTTTCACTTTTTTCGATCTCTAATGATTAGGTATGTCTTACAATAGGGTAAAACTGAACAAGACAGGTATAACCAGTACGAACTGGCCGTGACCGCGCACAATTATGGAAAGCAATCCTCCACTATCAAGAAACTTTCCTCCCGGGTAATTAGAATTCAAGAAAGTACTGTGCACAAGAGCCTTTCTTCCTCTGTTTTTTTCTTTTATTCTTCAAGTTTTGTCGGGATTAGGGAGAATGCAATCAGTTCACAGCCAGCTTGTTGTCTTTAACTTATTTTCATGGTGGCATCTTGTATAATGTCAGCTGGCAAGGAAGGCTTCAGGTGATCGGGAAACCCACAAAACAACGATATCAATACTTAAGCTGGAAGCAGTCCCTACCTGTTCATGGGAGGCAAAGGCAGTGCTGACACTCGTGGCTTTTGCTTTGGACTATGGAGATTTCTGGGGCCTCGCCCATGAGCTTCAGTACTCCTTGGACCAATTTTCCAGAGTAGTGGGGATCCGGAAAGATAAAACTGCCAAGTTAAAGCATCCAGACCTCGAAAAATACCGGGACGCGATTGTGAAGCTTAAGAATCTGGTCAAGAACACGTTGGAACTAATCAAGGGCATTTCCAAGTTGCACGAGCTACTTGGCCAAAATTATATATATGGTGTACCTGCAGGATTCTCGACTGCCAAGGAACTTGTTCCAGTGGCTGTATACTGGAGTATCAACAGTCTTGTAGCTTGCACGACTCAGATGTATCGTCTGGCCAGCGAGGAGTAAGATCTTGCAGTAGCTAGCTTTGTGTAAATTAAAATGAATTTGTATCACAATTTTGTTCATTGACCATTTCATGGGTTTCCAAACGGGGAGTTACTTAATAACATGCATCTTAGATGATGATCTATATATATATATATATATATATATATATATATATATTGCCCTTTAAAGCTTATACACAATTGACCATGGTTGCCCGATCTCAGGGACAACACACAGGATCTATCGCCCTTGGCCAAGAAAATCGAGACCACCTACGACTCACTTAAGGAGAAGATTAAACTTGGCCATCGACAGAAAGGTTAGTAGCTCGCACGGTTCAAATTCATTCATAAGGAAACATGTATGCACGTACGCTGTCTTCATGATCATGATATATACGAAGTTTGCTTTGAAAATTTTATGTTTTTTCTTTATAGAAGAGGATGATACCCAATTTCATTAATATACCCTCATATGATCGAAGTAACTATTTCTTTTTTAAACGATCTTTATTTTGGATTCTCATATTTGGTTAAAAACTTCATTAAATTTATTTGCGTGCGATTCTTTTTATTTAATCATTTATTTGACCGGAATAAAAAGTAAAAAATATTTCAAGTACTATTTACATTTATATTTCGAAAAATGAAAGAAAAATAACTTTCTTATAAGGAAAATGTTAAGGGAAGCGATGGTTTGGACGGAAGAAATGCACCGATCTCTATTTTTTTTTTAAATGGTAAAAAAAAAAAGAAGCAAAGGAAATGGCGCATTTCTTCAATCCAAACCTCTAGTCCTGTAGAGGGACCTTCTTATAATATTCCCTTTAAAACTAAAAGATTTTGTCTCAAATTACAGTACTCTTATACATATATATATATACACTTTACAAGAAAAACATAAGGATAAATAGTTCCTACACATGAGAATCTCATATTTTCCAAAGTCTTACCAGATTCCTGGCCTAATCATTTTAAAATGTGATTTCATAACATTAATAAGATTAGTACTCTAGATTCCGAAGCACTATCATGTTCTTGAGAATATTAACATCGACGTCTTCAATTAATTGCATTCAAAAAAAATATTTATATTAAATTTTCATGAAATTAACCTAAAAGATTATCCATTTAAATGTTAAGTACTGGATCATGACGATGCTGACCAATTATGATTCTAATTCCCTGCAGGGGATGCATGTTGGGAAAATGATTTTGAATATTGCAAAATGGATGACCGTTTAGAAATACCTGAAGAAATCGTAGGGGCTTTCATGGATGCGTTGATTGTCACCAACGATAAGTTGCAGATTGATGTTATTGACGGCTCTACGGCCAATACACACAAAAAAGAGGGTTAGCTCTTGTCTGCCGCATAACATTATTTTCAGTACTCTAGATATAATATATGCATTCAAAATAAGTTTTCTTGTTTCATGAACTGTGAGAGATCGAAAAATAGACATAAAATCATGAATTATTCACAGTATTTAATACTTGGTGATTAGGATAGAAAATAAATATTTTGGACCAACTATATATAATGTACTCTTTCTTTCAAAATTTGGGTCTTATAGCTCAAGCAGAAACTTTAGGAGATTTTAATCCTTAAATATATAGTTGCGTACACAATTTTAGAATGGATATTGATAAAGTTGCATTATTATTTTCCCAATTTTTTTTTCTCATTTTCTTTTTATCGCCAATTGAAATGATAAGATTATATATAGAATGTACATGATTATACACATACGCACGCATGCATGCGTATGTTTAAAGAATCATGCAAATGTTCATGAGCAAGGTACTCTTTAATTTGTGTGCCAAATACAATCAACACCAAGCACGACCCAAAATCGCATTGGTCAAACACATGATGAATTATAAGGGCGAATCAGGCCGTAAGGTTAGATATTTCTAACCAATGTTCAAAAGATTTCGAAGTGGCTAAACCGAAGGAACCGTACAGCAGTACGTAAGTTCCCCTCTCGAATGTATGCTCCCCATGATTAAAGTCAGAGGAACACGTTTTACACATGCTACAATTGATTATTATTGGTATTTTTTTGGCCGCTCAACCCGATCGACAGGTATTTTGTCCGGAATTTATACAAAAGGACTCATCAATCTATTACATATATGATTGTTAACTTAATTTTTATAAGTGTATAATTAATATTGCACCAAACAGGTTAGCATCAACGTGCTGAAAAAGAAGAATATTTTATTGCTTATTTCGAGCCTAGACATCTCTGTTGATGAGATCTCGATTGTGAAAGCAATTGATCATGATGATGATGAAATAAGGAAGAAATTAAGCCAGTATAAAATTGTATGGATCCCAATTGCGGAGCAATGGACTGATCATGATTCGCAAAATAAGTTTGAGTCACAATGTCGCAAGATGACAAGCTGGTATATCCTGCGCTACTCTTCACTAGAAAGCATAGAAGATGAGTACTTGAGTAATTATGCAGAGGAGTGGAAGTTCAAGGAGCCTATGGTGGTGGTGATCAACCCAAAAGGGGAGTTGGAAAACCCAAATGCATTCCGCGTGATTCGGCAAGCGGGTATGGGTATTGCATTTCCGTTCACCATAACAAAGGAAAAGTCACTGTTACGACCACCTGTGCATAAACTACATGCACTTCTTGAGGACATGAGTGATATGACTGGACCATACAAGGTAAAGGTTTCACTCACCCTAACTACATATTATATATACATGATATAAATCACAAGATTTTGGATGGACAGTACATTGATCATGCAGTTCATTAATTATGAACATTTGGATGCATGCATGTAGCTTTATGCCCATGCAAAATGATCATATATATCATGTGCATTCAAATAATTAAATTTGAGGTTTGACGCATACATCTTAATTTGTTCACTTAGCACAAGGAAACGTACAAGTTCTACTATGGAGGCAAGGACAAAAAGTGGATCCAACAATTTACCAGAAATAAAAATATTCTAGTTAACGATCCTGTCATAAGGAAGGAAAGAGTTGGCATAGAATTTTGTTTCGTTGGAAAAGGGTTCGTGATGATCAACCGGGAGGATGACCGCATGAGCATCCTTGAGGATTTTAGCAGCTGCGTACCACTCGAGCGAAATCATAAGCTGCGATTCAAAAGCATGTTTCGTTTCCTCATGAAGAAAAAGTATGATGGATGGGTTGTGCTGACCGAAGGGAGTAGGGTACTGCTCACTTGTGATCACGGCACGACAATTCTGAAGGTCTTCGAGGAGTTTGGCAATTGGAAGAACATTGTGCATTCATATGGTTTCGAATCAGTTTTCAAACAGTACCATGACAAGCTTCTTCATCCTGGGCCCCTGCCACCACTACAACGTAGGCCTGCAAACCGACCTGTCCAAGCAAGCTTTGGACCCGATCCGACCCGTCAAGCAGGACGCGCTACACCCACCCAACCCAAACTATCAGGATCAGGTCAAAACTGGGTTGGTTTTTTTATTGTTATTGTTATTATTGTTATTTATTTTTTTAAGAATTCCAATCTGAAGTCTGTGTAAACTCAATTAAGGAACCCTAATTGAAACCTTTTTCAGTTAATGTGCACATTAATTATTGGTGACATGAGAAAATTCTAAGCAGAAACCTCATGGCTCATATCCAAGGCCAAATATTGATCATGTCAAAGAGTTGTCCTTGATTGACTAAAATCTGATATCCAATATTCCAAATCCTCACTAAAATTACTCTTTCAAATCAATATGCATGCATACAAATAGTTCAATTCAATTGTATCATGGCGTCGTTACTTTCCATAGGCCATTGTATATGCAAATCAGTTTATACATTTCCATGGTTTGGAATTAGTTACCTGGCTCTGCTAAAGGGGTCACGAAGGCCGTTGGGAATGATTATTCTAAATTTCTAATGTTCCAATAAGTATAAAGTCTTAACATTTTATAGTTCCAACCGGCCTGTGCGGCCAACGTCGCGTTCACTACAAGAGTTTTGGTTTTTTGAGACAAAGAATTTTGTCTCAAAAAATCCCAATTTCGTCCCAAAATGGTTTTGGAGACCAAACAATTCCGTCTCTAAAAGACCGTCTCAAAAGGTTTTTGGAGATGAAAAATAAATTTCGTCTCAAAAAATGATTTTTAGGGGCGAAATTGTGTGGAACCAATCGAACCTTTTTTCGTCTCAACAATATGTTCAAATAGATAAATATAGGTTCGAACCGACACGGAACGTTCGAATGTAAAATATATTCATTCGAACATATGACCATATTTGATTCCGTTCGAACGGTTGGAGTGTTCGAATGAATTTTATGCATTCGAAGTAATAAATTTATAAATTGACTTTCGTTCGAGCATACATAATTTTCATTCGAATCGACTATTTATTTTTGAAACTCGTTCCGTTCGAACAGGGTTTAAGAAATTAATGTTATTCGAACAAATATTTTATTGTTCAAACAAACGTATGGATAGTATATCACGGTAGTCGTTCGAACTCTTTATTTTGTGTTCGAATGGGTATGTTTTGGCTCGAATGGATTTAATAAATGTAATTGATGTTCGAACATTATTAATCATACAGTACAGATTTTAATTAAAAACAGAATACTAATATTACAAAAATTGTAATTCAAACATCACAATTGTTCAAATGTTTTAGAACATCATAATAGAAAGACAATTAAAAATAAATAAATTTTAAGAATGTGGTGGTAGCATAGAGTTTTGGGACATAATTGACTGCAACTGTTCAAGCACAACTTTTTGTACCTCCATCCCCAGTCTCCTCTGCATGTTATCTTCTAATCACGCCTCAAGATCCACTGCTTGATCTAACACGCCTCAAGATCCACTGCTTGATCTAATCGGATCAGCAACTCTTTTTTCTTGGACTTCAATCGTTCCATCTCAAGTGTTGCTTCCTCCAATTTCTTAGTCTTGTCGTTATTCGATCTGGCTCGAGAAGATGATGATGATGTTAAGGATGACTTCACGCAACGTCCTAAGTCTCTCAAATATCCATAACATAATCCAAGAACTTGAGAAAGGATCTAAGCATCGTTGACAGATGATGCATCAAATGGATTCACAACAGTTTTCTTAAGAGATGTCATCTTGTCCTACAAAAACAAAAACATTAAAGTTAGTATAAGTAACAAAAATATTATGTCACAATGGAATAAAAGAAACTTAAACTTATATATTTTGCCTCTACTTCGGGATTGGTCCAAACACCATCACGATTTTTATGTGATTTAGCATACAATTGGGTCCGATCTTAGTCAACAGGACTTTCTTCTTTGTGCAAAAGAAAAATCTATATTAGAATTTAAATAAAAAAGTGTATTATATGTTAATACTTACCATTTTGTTAGACAAATGATAAAAAGATTGAGAATCCGCGTGATGGTGTATCGTTAAATTTGATCTATTTGCTTTGTTCACAGTACTCCGTTGCTAAAAAAAATTATTATGTTTATTTGTTTAATACATCTATCATATATTATTAAAACAAGATAGCAGCAAAATTACCTGATAAGCAAGATCTTCAAACATGTCACAACCTCCACCCATTCGTTTGGTGGCATTGCTTGGAATGAATTTTGGTGCGCCTCTATTGTAGTACTAAACTTCTTATAGTGTGCATGGCATCGACTTTTGTACCTCCAAAATGCATTCGACATCAATTCCTCATTCATTAATCGATCTTCTCGTCGGCCAAAATTAAGCTCAAACTTATCATTTTAAAAATTATAAACAATTAGTATAAATACAAAGTAACTTTAAATTAACATGTTATATACTTAGTTGCTTTGAATGTAGCTTATTACCGAATAACGATTTTTGATACGGTCTTTCACATTTTAGGAAACTTTAGACTAGGAGGATGTAGCAATCGGTGCATACGTGCGAGTAAGCGAACCGACATAAAAAGCAAGCCAAGCTGCCAAATCTCCGGAGCCACTGATGTGATCATCAGGAATATCAACTTTAATTTTACTCACTTTCTTTACTTTCTCTATACAGACACCCTTCGTAGTGCCTCAACCTCGATACTGGCTTACAACAACTATATATACAGTAATTAAATAATATATTTGAATTAAATTATTTTTATTTCATAGATATATATTATTTAAATCGAGCATAAAATATGGTATTTAATTTAATATACTATACCTTGTTTTAGATCTGGTGATGTTGGCCCACTATCGATGGCAGGTGAACCACACTGGGAGTCGATAATGGATGGGATGGCGCACGTGTTGTTTTGTATTTGGGAGGCATATATGTTGGAAATTGTAATAAATTATATGTTGAACAAACGTCATGGATATTTATAAGAATGATACTTACAAAAATATCATTCTAAATTCATTCACTATCGGTTTTACTGGACTAGTCACCGTCATCCTCACTAGACATTTCAGGTGATTCATCTTCTTTCGACATTTTACTCTCAATTACTTTGGGTTGAACATCTTCTCTACGCAATGAGACCATGTCATATTGGCTTAGATCAACAAAAAGATCGATGTCTGATTCTTTTTCTTGATATGCTTCTTTATTTGTTGAACTATCATCTTCTTCATATGGTTCGTCTGCCTATAGAATGTAATCATATACATTTCTTGGTGCAAACTTCTCCACTACCCACCATGGGTTCCCATACTCTAGATCATCTAAATAAAAAATTTGATTCGCTTGGCAAGCGAGAACGAAAGGATCATCATCATAACATGTGCGAGATGTTTTGACACTCCAAAATATTCATCGTTACGCACTCCTAACCTAGAATTTGAGACATCCCATCAATTACTTTTTTTTTAAGAGTCGGTAGCCACACACATAGTGGCCCCGTCCCAAGTTTTTTTTATTCACCTCACTTGTGCCAGAGGGATACCGTCGTAACATCATTTCACCTGGACTTACAAACCAAAACCAAGTCCCAAATAAAAAATAACTAGCACCAAACAAGCTTGAAAAAGGCCAACCAAACCTACATATAAGGAGCCAACAAACCCCAAATTAAGATCGCAAATAAGGGAGACCCATTTTATTCACATTTAAAATACCTTTAAGCTTCCACAGAATATCACCAAAATTATTCCACACACTAGACTGATGTCTCAGGCCAACTGAGCAAGAAATCAGCTCTTGAATTTTTTTCTCTATAAACATGACTTATCTTGACTTGCAAACTTGACAGGATCTTTTGAATTTCATCCCAATAGTCTTCAAGGTACAATACGCCACATCGACCCTTCTCCAACCAATTCACAACAAGTAGAGAATCCAACTCAATCTCAACTCTATGCAGATCCAACTCCTTACAATGCTGCAGTCCATAATAAAGAGCTAATAATTCCGCTTCATTATTAGAGCCATGAGACAATTCGTTGGCAAAAACCAACCTCAAACAACCCTTCTCATCCCGAATAAGGTCACCCGCCCCCATGTAACCTAGATTTCCCAACGAACTCTCATCCATATTCAATTTAAACCATCCCCTCTTCGGTCTATTCCATTTTACCAAGTAAACCTATTTACTTAATGGAGATTTAACCAAACTAGAAAAGGCAACCAATATTTGCTCATCACCATCTTTTAATTTTTTACTCACCCTCAAGCGTAGTCCTACCCAAGCAATAGCTGCCTTAATTGCGCACCACAATGACTACACAGGAACATTTTTACCTTACATTCGTGCCTTGGACCGCCACACCCAAAGGGACCAAATTAAAACTATTGGAATCAAAGCAAGTAACGTACCTTTTTGGGAAGAATGTGAGGCCCGTCTAAACCAGAGCTCCATAGTAGCTTTCCAAGGCCTAGAAAAAGTATATTTGAGAATATTATAGGCCCCAAAATTCTATCTTATCAATTACATTTAAACAACCAGACCATATATCCCCCATGTATTTTAACACTATGATATCTTCCATAATTTCATAGAAGTCTATGTTATTATCCTCATGGCTTCCTTCGACAACGAACCCACAATTTTGAGTTTTCTTATATTGTTCCCTGTTAGTTGTGTGAAATATATATCCACACGCCAAACATCTTGAGTATTGGATGGCCCACCTGGACAGACCACATGCCAAAGCATACAGTTTTGGTGAGATTTCTTTTAAATTATCACCATATTTCGATACAACCTACATCAATAAATATGATAATAGTTATATCAATTTTAGATAGAAATCTATGGAGTTTAGTGGTATGTAGTTTGTATTATAGGATAGGGCTTTACAATAATACACTATATTCAAACCACGAGGCAAATTACTTTTCATGCGTCTTTTCTACGTCAGTTATATCATTCGTGCGAAGTAGTTGCATATATTCATTGCGCATGTTTATGTGAACTATTAATTTTTATCAACTAATAATACTATAGTGTTATACATGAACTTAAAGATTGTATTGATTTAGAGGATTATCACTAACCTCAAGTAGTGGTCAATATCTACGCAGTTATTCAAGACATACCATCGAGCTCTTTCAAACTCTCGCCCACATAAGTCATAGCCCTCTTGTGTACCCATAGGGCGTACGGTCTAGGAAAACACGGTAAATGTCGATGAGACTCCCATTTGTCCATTATCATAATTTTGATCTGGTCTCATAAATCTAGTATCAATTCCACGAAAATACATTGAACAAAAGGTATGACATTCATTATCAATATATGACTCTGCAATTGAACCTTCCAAACGAGCTTTATTCCCAAAGGATAGCTTAAGTTTTTCCAAATATCGTTCAATAGGATACATCCATCTATACTAAACCGGGCCAGTGACTAAAGGGTCACGAGGTAAGTGCACAGCCAAATTACCCATTACATCAAAGAATGAAGGCGGGTACAAACTCTCTAATTTGTACAATATCACTGCAACGTCAGCTTCCATTTTTACCAATGCATCAGCTTTCAATGTTCTATTACAAATATCCCTGAAAAATCTTCCTAATTCTGTGTGAGTAATGCGAACATCTCGAGTAAGCTTTTCACGCACACCAATCGGCAACAGACGCTGTAAAAATACATAACAACCATGACTTTTAAGACCAATTATCTTCTAATCATGAATTCGAACACATCTTGACATGTTTGATGCATAGCCATCAGGTAACTTGATTTTCATGAACCAATCACAGAATTTTTTTCTCTCATCATTTAAAAGAGTATATCATCTGATGGGCATATAGGCAGACGACCCATTATCTTGCAAATGCAACTCCGGTCTTATCCTCGACTATTTAAATCTTGACAAGAGTTAGCTGTATCTTTTGTCTTCCCTTCTATTGACATCAAAGTGTCCAATATATTCTCACATATATTTTTCTCAATGTGGATAATATCTAGATTGTGGCGCAGTGCCAAGGTAGACCAATAAGGCAACTCAAAAAAAATATTTTTTTTGTCTAATTCAACTCTACTACTTGTCATTTTCTTTTTCAAACTCTTGCATCTTTTCCAAATTTTATTTCTAAAACATCCTCCAACTGTGCGATAATATCATTCCAAGACAACTCTGGCTGTGATGACCTGCGCTCAACCCTTCCATCAAACATCGCTCTATTTGAATGCCATCTATGATCATCTGGTAAATATCGACAGTTTTCATGAAACATAATTTCCTACCATTTGTCAACCACTGAAACTGTGTATCTTTATTGCAAACAGGACAAGTCATTTTCCCTTTTGTGCTCCACCTATACAGGTTTACGTATGTTGGAAAATCATTTATTGTCTACATCACTGCAGCATGCATCTTGAACTCTCGTGACGAGGCCGCATCATACGTACTAACACCGTAATCCCACAACTCTTTCAACTCTGCAATCAATGGTTGCAGATAAACATCTAATTCGTTCCCTGGTGACCTTGGTCCTGTATCAGTAGAGTCATCATAAAATACGGATCCTTCATACACTTCCTAGGTGGCAAGTTATAAGGCATTAATATGATAAGCCAGGTACTATGAGAAGTGCTCATGTTGCCAAATGGATTAAAACCATCTGTTACTAAACCAAAACGTACATTGTGAGGTTCTTCAACAAATCATGGATACTCGATGTCAAATTTCTTCAATTGTAAAGAATCTGCAAGATACAAGAGGAAGTTTTCATTGTGGACTCTTTCTGTGTGATGGCAAGACATATCTTTCATAGTCAACCACGACGTAAACAAATTTTGAAGTCGATGGATCAATGAAAAATATCTTAACACTTTTTGGGGTACATTATGCTTATCGGATATCCATCTTAACTCATGACACACTGGACATGAATCAAATTCTGCATAATGCTCTCAGAAGAGAACACAATTATTTTTACAAGCGTGGATGATATTATAATCAAATCCTAACTCTCGCTTCAATTGCTTCGTTTCATAAAAATTACAGGGTACTACGTTATCCTAAGGTAGAGTCTCTTTAAATAATTCTAGCAAAATGTCGATGGCCTTAGTAAAAATACGACAAATAGACTTAATATGGAGCAACCTCACCTTGAAAGACAAATTGATATGACGGTTGCACCCCTCGTACAACTCTCATTGTGCATCCTCCCACTGTCTTCCAAAGTTTTCATTTCTCTCAAATGATTGTGCAGATGTTCATTCTCCATCCCTCATCCCAAATTATATTCCTGCACCCAAATCGTCTAACATCTCAGTCATATCCTTTCCATTATCATCACTGTCATAAAAAATATCCACATTAATGTCGTCAATGTCGATGTTGTTACCATACTCCATTTGATTGGACTGATTGTTAAATCTAACTCTTTTAAGAAATGGTTCGCCATGTAAAATCTAAAGTGAGTATTTAAGATCAATTTCATTTACAAATAAATAATCATCCACTACCACCAAATTATAAGAACTAAGATTTTTGCACTTCTTACACAGGCATCTTATAAATCCTCGACTGTCAACACTCACGTGAGCAAACTCTAAAAAAATTTCACCCCTTGTGCATACTCTTTATAGTCTCGCCCAAGTCTATCTCTCAAGGGCATCCAACTCTCCTCCATTGTATTTCCGTTACTCGTCGTTTGTCTATCAAAATAACCTAATTCATGGAATAAACATTTACAAGAGTCTTTTAGCTGATACTGCTTCTAGTATTGATAAGGTAGTTGGTCATATCTCATTTGAGAGACTATCATCTATATTGCATATATACTTAGTTTAAACTCTAATGTTAGTCAAAATTTTGACAGTATTTTCCTACAATTCCCTAAGTATGTTAGTCACGATAAGTCATCAACCCTATTCATGAGTCGAACAACTTACGAACGGCATACCCAAAGAATGTAAGGAGACACCAAACCAAAATTTTAATGGACTAACACTAGCGTTTAAACTAAATATATCTGCCATATAGATGATAGAATCCCAAACTGTTCACTTTGGACAATTCAAGAGTTGTACCCAAACATTTTTTAAGAGAATGTATGGCCACAACTCTCGAACGGGTCTAAAGTTCAATTACATGCATATAAAAATAACACTGAAATCCATATATCTCCTAACTAGTAAACCAAGCCACTAGTAAACCAAATCACATTCCAAATCGTATGTTTCTGATTTTTAAGTATTAATTATTATTTAAATTTACTTATTTTTTAATTATACCTTATAATTTTTAACCTCATTATCTTTTAAGTATTAATTATAATTTATGTATTAAATAAACCTTATGTTTCTTATTTTTAAAGTATTAATTATAATTTAAATTTACTTATAAGGTAATTATACCTTATAGCTTTTAACCTCATTATCTTTTTATTAATTGTAATTTATGTATTAAATAAATCTTATGTTTCCTATTTTTAAAGCATTAATCATAATTTAAATTTACTTCTTAATTATAATCTTATTTTTTAAATCTTATATCTTATGTTACTTATTTTTTAATTATACCTTATAGTTTTCAATAATTTATCATCTAAGTATTAAATTTGAGTTTAAGTATTACAACATATATATGCGTACACCCGTTCGAACAATTCAAGATCTGTTCGAATAAGATAACTAGTTCGAGCGTGAGATCATTGTGTTCGAACGGTTACAACCCAAATTTCAGAAACGAAACAAAAACAAACACAATCTCAGAGAACATATTAATGGGATAAACACAAACTCATAAGATGCATATTTGACAATGCTTTGCTGGTACGTATAATTAATATGCTTATCTCGCTTTCTGTTTTCTTTCCCTTCTTTTACTCTAGTTGATCCCTTGTATCTTTTAGCCCGAAGGTGGGGTCTGTACCGTATAAATTATGTCCTCGGCCTTGTTTTCTTGCAATGGCAAAGAGATGGAGAGCATTAAGATTGAACACATATATTGCACAAGAAAACATATAGATGGGATAAGGGTTTCTTTTCTTTTTTATCGGTAGGATGAAACTACTATAAATTAAAGTTCAGTCCCGGGGTGACGCTAACGCATTTTTAGGTTTTTTAATTTCTCCATATTATATATAGAAGATATACATATATACCTTTCAATTTTTTAGATCTCTAATGATTAGTACTTATGTCTTACAATAGGGTAAAACTGAACAACACCGGGATAACCAGTACGAACTGGCCGTGACCGAGCACAATTATGGAAAACAATCCTCCACTATAATACAAGAAATTCATCTATTTCCGGTAATTAGAATTCAAGAAAGTACTGTGCACAAGAGCCTTTTTTCCTCTGTTTTTTTCTTTTATTCTCCAATTTTTGTGGCATGTCGGGATTTGGGCGAATGCAATCAGTTCACAGCCAGCTTGTTGTCTTAACGTATTTTCAAGGTGACATCTTGTATAATGTCAGCTGGCAAGGAAGGCTTCAGGTGATCGGGAAACCCACAAAACCACGATATCAATACTTAAGCTGGAAGCAGCCCCTACCTGTTCATGGGAGGCAAAGGCAGTGCTGACACTCGTGGCTTTTGGTTTGGACTAAGGAGATTTCTGGGGCCTCACCGCCCAGCTTCACTCCTTGGATCGAACCAATTCATTGCCAGATTAGTGGGGATCCGAAAAGATAAAACTGCCAAGTTAAAGCATCCATACCTCGAAAAATACCGGGACGCGATTGTGAAGCTTAAGAATCTGGTCAAGAACACGTTGGAACTAATCAAGGGCATTTCCAAGTTGCACGAGCTACTTGGCCAAAATTATATATATGGTGTACCTGCAGGATTCTCTACTGCCAAGGAACTTGTTCCAGTGGCTGTATACTGGAGTATCAACAGTGTAGCTTGCACGACTCAGATGTATCGTCTGGCCAGCGAGGACTAGGAGTAAGATCTTGCAGTAGCTAGCTTTGTGTAAATTAAAATGAATTTGTATCACAATTTTCTTCAATTGTTCATTGGTGTAAATGTAATTTATGCTTGGCTAGGATTAGATGCGTATGCTGTTAGGAATAAATGTAATCTTAATTGGACTCTAGGACTGCAATGATCCAATAAGAATAAGTATTTGAATTGTAACTCTTATCAAAATTTGTTTATATTATAAGATAAGAGTCTACAAGAGTCCTATGTATGTGTCGAGTCTAAGAATCAGTTGAAGAGATAAAGATGAAAGATTTATTGAAGAAATTGAAGCTAAGTTGAACTTGATATAATCTAGAAGAAGTGATCCAATCCGAGATGTTCGCAGATAGTTAGCAACGTATCTGACTGGGATTCTGGATAAACCTGTCAGCAGAATCCTTCTCCAAACCAATGACTGCATTGCCTATTTATAGAGGAGCTGGCTGAGGGTTTTAATTAACTTGAAGAGTATACATTCACAAGTATTGAGAGCTTAAAGATTTGAGAAGAACTTCAAGAGATCATGTGAGAGAGAATTCTTAAAAGAATGATTTTCCAAAGAAGCTCAGTCAGTGAGATTGAGTGTGAGCTTGAGTGAGAGCTTACTCTAAGGGGGTGTTGCCGTGTTCAAGTTCAACCACTGGAAGTTCCAATAGGAAAGACAAAGATTGGAGAGTGTCAGAGGTTCTGACTACCTAGTGAGGTAAAAGACAAGCGGGTTGCGTGTCTTGGATAAATGTGTCTAGTTACAAGGATTTTGTAAACGTTTTACTTGTACTACTTTCAATCATTAAAAATTGATTTTCCTGGATTTGGTTGCCCCATATAGTTTTACATTTGAAGAGTTCTACAAATGGTTTCCCTTCCTAACCAAAATATAATGTTAATGTTATTAATATTTTATATTGGTTATTAATTCGTGCTAAGAAACTTTTATCTAGCATTAACATACATAAATAGGGGTACTTGAGTAATTTCAATTGGCCATTTTATGGGTTTCCAAATGGGGAGTTACTTAATAACATGCATTTTAGATGATGATCTATATATATATATATATAAATTCTTAAAATTTATCACTATCCACCACCAAAGAAGCTATATGTCTGAGGTGTGAGAGTGAATAGTGGCTGATGCATTCTATATATATATATATTGCCCTTTAAAGCTTATACACAATTGACCATGCACTACAACAAATAATGATTTTTCCTATGAGTGACAGTCGTAGGAAAAAGTATATCCTTAGTGGAAAACAATTTTTTTCCACCAATTTGTTCCGTGGGAGACTCGTGGCATATAATTGGTGGGGAAAGAGTCTTTTTCCACCAAACCACAAGTTCATTGGAAAAAGCCTTCTTTTTTCCACGACATTTTTGGCGGTTAAAACTTTTTTTTTTTTTTTGGCGGCAAATAAGGTCTCATCTGGTATAATGTGATGGGAAATAACATCATTTTCCATGGAAAAAGGTTGTGAAAAAAAATGTTTACCCATGACATATCTTCATGGAAAAAGTTGTAATAAATTGAATCAATTAATCAAATTCAAAGTATGTTGGAAAATTAATAGAATGACATGAAAATCTGTTATTGTGGTAGTTCATTAATTCTCAACATCAAATCTCTAATTTTCAGAGGCCCGACATACTCTTCCAAGCACAAGACAAAGGCAACAATAATTACACAGCTTCACAAATCCATAAACACATATAAATTAAATCCATTATCCATTTAAACTCAATATCTAACAAACCCAAATAATTACTTAGCTTCACAAATCTCAAATTGATAGAATCATCAACACATACTAAAGGTGAAAGAGGCATAATAACTTAAGATTTTCAAACAAAGTATAGGTATAGAGAAGTGAGAACAATGAAAATATAAAGGTCTGCCATACCTCGACCCATGATGGCTCCAATTCGATAGCACCAGCAAGATAAAATTAATCGTGCTATCATGCTCCAATTCCGTAGCTGTCATTTATAATCGAGCTATCATGCATTATGAATAACTAAAAAAGCAGAATTGACTAGTTCTCACAAGTGGCTGCCTTCAAACTGTTCAATGAGTCTCCGATTTCAAGCAATATTTGAGCTTTTTGTTCCTGTAAAACTGCAAGTTCAGGCATCAAAGTAAGGGCAGCCTCCCATTTTCCCAGTGCCTCCTGGTATTTCTCATCCTCCTAGGAAAAAAATGCTATCAGAATTAAGCCATGAATTTGTGTAGCATAACACAAATAGCAACAGGCAAAAGAATTAAATTAACAAAAGAATCATGGTAAACGTTTTAATATCATTCGAAAACAGGGGAAAATTGATCACCAACCGTGGGAGAGTGGATTTCAAAAAAACCCTAATCAGAATTTAATATAGAGAACCCATTTCCCGAAAGGACACTAAACACAAGTAAAACTCATTTCTATCAAGATTAGGGCTTTTTTTGTTTAATTAGCTAACTAGGTATATTTTCATTACTAAAATTGAGAAATAATTAGAAATCTAAAACCAAGATCTAGAAAATTGCAATAAAAGAGGGGGATTTAAAGTTTTGGGTAGCACCTCAGCGAGCTTATTTCCCTGCGTCTGAAAGGACTGGGCAAGTTGCTTGGCGTCCAATGAATTAGAGGCATCGAGAGGAGCTAATCCCTCACTATCGTTCTCTTTTTTTAAGTTGTATATTGCTGCTGTCATTAGCTTCGTCATCTTCCTGATGATGCTCAAAAGGGAGATTTGGGAAGTTTGATATGGCGTCCGCTGGAGGCGAGGATGAGGAGGTGGTCAGCGAGGTGGGGTCGTTGGCGACGGGTTGTGCGAGGCTACTTGGGTTGCGCGAGGCAGAGGCTTAAGAGAGAAGAGGGATTGGGGACACAGAGGGGCAAGGGGGAGAGAGAGAGAGAGAGAGAGAGATGAGTGGAGGGAAAGGAATAAGGGGAAACGGGTTTAAATTGTAATATCATTTTCGACAACTAAATATCGCCAAAAAATAAATAATATCACTGCAAAATGAATGACCCTAAATAAAAATATAGATAGGTTTATTTGCGGCTAAAAACATTTGCCGCAAAAAGATAAAAAGTTCGTGGCAAAAACTAATAACCCAAGAGAGATCAAAATATTTTTGGTAAGCTTATTTCCGGCGAAAAAAATTGCCGGAAAAGGCTAATAACCTTGTCGCAAAAACTATTAAGCCACAAAAGGGACTTAGTTTTGGTAAGTTTATTTGCGGCGACTATTTATTGCCCAAAAAAACATTTATTTTATTGCAAAAGGGCTTTTCCCACTACGTTTTACTAGCCAATGTAATTCCATTGTAAAAGGCTTGTCTTTTTTCCCATGGGCAGTGTCGATGTCAACAACACATTATTTGCCACGAGCATATATTGTGGGAAAAGAATTCGTGAAAAAAGTCATTTGCTGTAGTGATGGTTGCCCGATCTCAGGGAAAACACACATGAGGATCTATCGCCTTTGGCCAAGAAAATCGAGACCACCTACGACTCACTTAAGGAGAAGATTAAACTTGGCCATCGACAGAAAGGTTAGTACGTAGCTCGCATGGTTCAAATTCATTCATAAGGAAACATGCATGCACGTACGCTGTCTTCATGATCATGATATGTACGAAGTTTGGTTTGAAAAATTTATCCTTTTTCTTTATAGAAGAGGATGATACCCAATTTCATTAATATAACCTCATATGATCGACCTATTTCTTTTTTAACGATCTTTATTTTGGATTCTCATATTTGGTTAAAACTTAATTACATTTATTTGCGATTCTTTTTATTTGATCATTTATTTGACCGGAATAAAAAGTAAAAAAATATTTCAAATACTATTTACATTTATATCTCGAAAAATGAAAGAAAAATCACAGTTTCTAACTTTCTTATAAGGAAAATGTTAAGGGGAGCGATGGTTTGGACTGAAGAAATGCACCGATCGATCTCTATTTGTTTAAAAAAATATTAAAAAAATAAAAAAGGAAATGGTGCATTTCTTCAATCCAAACCTCTAGGCCTGTAGAGGGACCTTCTTATAATATTCCCTTTAAAATTAAAAGATTTTGTCTCAAATTACGTACAGTACTCTTATATATATATATATATATATATATATATATATATATATATATATACAAGAAAAACATAAGGATAAATAGTTCCTACACATGAGAATCTCATATTTTCCAAAGTCTTACCAGATTCCTGGCCTAATCATTTTAAAATGTGATTTCATAACATTAATAAGATTATCTAGATTCCGAAGCATTATCATGATGTTCTTGAGAATATGAACATCGACGCCTTCAATTAATTGCATCGACCAAAAAAGCTATTTTTATTAAATTTTCATGAAAGTAACCTAAAAGATTATCCATTTAAACGTTAAGTACTGGATCATGACGATGCTGACCAATTATGATTCTAATTCCCTGCAGGGGATGCATGTTGGGAAAATGATTTTGAATATTGCAAAATGGATGACCGTTTAGAAATACCTGAAGAAATCGTAGGGGCTTTCATGTATGCGTTGATTGTCACCAACGATAAGTTGCAGATTGATGTTATATATTGACGGCTCTAGGGCCAATACACACACAAAAAAAAAGGGTTAGCTCTTGTCTGCCGCTTGACATTATTTTCAGTACTCTAGATATGCATTCAAAATAAGTTTTCTTGTTTCATAAACCGTGAGAGATCGAAAAATAGACATAAAATCATGAATTATCTCAAAGTATTTAATATTTAGTGATTAGGATAGAAAATAAATATTTTGGACCAACTATATATAATGTACTCTTTCTTTCAAAATTTGGGTCTTATAACTCAAGCAGAAACTTTAGGAAATTTTAATCCTTAAATATATAGTTGCGTACACAATTTTAGAATGGATATTGATAAAGTTGCATTCTTATTTTCCCAATTTTTTTTCTCATTTTTTTTATCACCAATTGAAATGATAAGATTATATATAGAATGTACACGATTATACACATACGCACGCATGCATGCGAATATATGTTTGAAGAATCACGCAAATGCTCATGAGCAAGGTCGTACTCTTTAATTTGTGGGCCAAATACAATCAATACCAAGCACGATCCAAAATCGCATTGGTCAAACACATGATGAATATGAGCGAATCAGGCCGCCTTAAGGTTTGATATTTCTAACCAATGTTCAAAAGATTTCGAAGTGGCTACACCGAAGGGGCGTACAGCAGTACGTAAGTTCCCCTCTCGAATGTATGCTCTCCATGATTAAAGTCAGAGGAACACATTTTACACATGCTACAATTGATTATTATTGGTATTTTTTTGGCAGCTCAACCCAATCGACAGGTGTTTTGTCCGGAATTTATACCAAAGGACTTATCAATCTATTACATATATGATTGTTAACTTAATTTTAATAAGTCTATAATTAATATTGCACCAAACAGGTTAGCATCATCACGCGCTGAAAAAGAAGAATATTTTATTGCTTATTTCGAGCCTAGACATCTCTGATTATGAGATCATCTCGATTCACTATAACAAATTATGTTTTTTGGAACGAAAACTTTCGTCCCAAAAGATTGCCATTTCATCTCAAAATATTTTTTGGGACGAAAAAAAAAGTGTCCCAAGATCATTCCAATAAAACTGTCTCAAAAGATATTTTGGGACGAAACTCACAAATTCGTCCTAAAAAATATCTTTTGGGACGAAATTAAGCTGGACCTTTCGAAAGCATTTGAACGGATGTTTTTTTCTTGGATGAATTAAATTTTTCTTGGAAAACCATTCGAATGGATAAAATACCGTTCGAACTGAGGGGATTGTTCGAACGGGTTGAACGGAGTAAATCACATTCAAACAAAGAGGGACTGTTCAAACAGGTAATTCATGAAGAAACGTTTGAACGGAAAAATTGATGATCGAACGTAAATAGTGAATTGCCTATTCGAACGCGTTCAAACGGAGCTCAACTTTTTTCCGTTCGAACGCCAATGTATATTGTTCGAACGGTTGTGTCCGATTTATATACGTTCAAACGAATGATAAGTGTTCGAATGGTTATTATTTTCATGCACAATCAATACAAATTTAAAACCAAATAGATATTTATATTTTAAAAATACATTACAAATTGTTCAATATAAATAAAACTAATCTAATAAGTCAGAACTAAATAAATAAAATACTAATAAAATTATCAGTACATGATATATAATTGTTCAATATGCAAAATCACTTCTAATGAAAATTAATTGCTTAGAGGCCTGAATTGTTGCATAAGCATCTGCATTTGAAGCTGCATCTCTCTTTGTTGATCCTCTTGTTGTTTCATGCGCATCTTCATCTCTGCTTGTTTTGTCAATTGAGACTCTAACTCATGCTGTTTTACAATCAATTTTTCGATCCTAGAATTTGTATTTTCTAACACAATGGCAGTAGTGCTTGACGTTGATGAAGAGCTTGAAGACTTTATACAGCAACCCAAACCCCTCAAATATCCTGAACGTTGCCCTAGAACTTGTGTAAAAATTTCAACATCATTTGTTGATGAATTATGATATGATACAGCTTCAGCACGTAGGACAATCATTTTATCCTACACACAACAAATACGTTTAATATTGACACAATAATTTAAATATGTTTAATTAAAAGAAATTATAATACTTACATAATTTTCACCAGCATCGGGATGAGTCCACTCTCCATTACTATTAGTATGTGATGTAGCATATAATTTTGTTAGATCATAAATTGTGTCTGACGCTTCCTACAAGAGACATTGTTAAGATATAAAGTTAATATTAAAAACAAACTATATAAAATAAATAAAGTATATTACCAATTTCTGAGAGAGGCGATGAAAAGATCTTGAGCGTGCGTGATGATGAATCTTCAACTTTGATCTATTCGTTTTGTTTATAGAATTTCGCTCCTACATATAAATTGTAAAAGTTAGTAAGTAAAAATTACAAATATGATACATAAAGAATTAATTTACTTTACCATATATGATGGATCATCAAACATATCACAAAATTTTTTCCATTATTCAAGTCGGACATCCTGAAAAGGATGCTCACGTGCTTCTTCCTTATTCTCGTACTTCTTGTAATGCTTGTGACACCTCACCTTATACTTACGGAATGCATTACACATCAACTCTTCGAAAATCCTGCGCTCCTCTCTCTGACCAAAATTTAGTTCAAAGTCATCCTTAAAAGAGTATATATACAAAGATATTATCATTTAGAATATTAAATAATATCAATATAAATTTATTATACAGATGAGGTCGATACCCTTGTTGATCATGAGGTGAGGGATTTGGTTGTTGGTCCAGATGCTCCCTTATATGATGGGGCGAAAAGCATCAAGCAGGTAGATCTATCTTCATTCTTCAAGATCCTGAATTTGATAATCGCCAACAACATCGACCCTCGGCAGCACAAGACAGAGGTTGTTCTTGATCAGACGAAATTTATGATACGGATCGCTCGTGGCATTCCTATCGACCTGGTGGGGTATATATTCAATAGGATTCGATCAGAGTCCTGGTACATTTCCATGGATATACTGCCATTCGGGATCCTGATCACCCGATATCTATTATTTACCGATGTTGTGCCTGATGTCGTCGAGCGTAAACGGCAACCGATGGGACCAATCAACAGCACCATCCTCTCACGCAGCACAGGACACTCAAGACTACATCTTTGTGGACAGCATCCAGACCCGGTTGATCCTCAGAGAGATGCACAGCCGGGAGATCATGGAGTACATGCCGAGGCATCAGTACATAGCGCTACACGTGAGGACATGGCCGAGATCGTGCGTGCAGCGATCAGCGGACAGACATCAGCGCTGATCGATGCAGTGCGTACTGAGGTCCGTTCTGCTATGTCTAATTTTCGTACTGAGATTATTGGTAGCATCTCTGAGTTACATACGAAGGTTGATGCCATGTCTGTGACTCAGGTCACCATTAGTACTCGACTGATATAGATAGAGGAACGTTTAGCTGCAGTCGAGGAAGTGTGCAAAGAGCTGGAGTCTTGGTATTTTCTATCTTTTATTTATATTTTCTTTTGTTTTTAGAATGGACAATATTTAGTATTTTGTAAATTCAGTATTTATTTATGAAATAGTCTTATTTTATATTTTATGAACTAATTATTGATTTATATTATTCATATTATTTAATCGATAAATTTCTTATAATTACTAGTTAATATAAATATAATTCTCTTTAAAAAAAAACATATGCTCAGTATTCGAACCCTACCCTAAACCGTTCGAATAGTGATGATTCATCGTTCGAGTCAAAATTTACGTTCGAACGGTATATCAATTTTCCGGTATAATAATTTTACTTAACGAGCCAAAATTTACGTTCGAATGCTAAAATTTAGCCGTTCGAATGATGAATCGTCACTGTTCGAACGGTTTCATTTTTAGAGACACAATATTTCATCCCTAAATATACCGTTCGAATGCTTTATAATGCGTTCAAACGGTAAACCTCTTTTTGGGATGAAATATAAAATTCGTTATGCCAGTATAAAATTTTATGGATCCCAATTGCGGAGCAATGGACTGATCGTGATACGCAAAATAAGTTTGAGTCACAATGTCGCAAGATGACAAGCTGGTATATCCTGCGCTACCCTTCACTAGAAGGCATAGAAGATAAGTACTTGAGTAATTATGCAGAGGAGTGGCAGTTCAAGGAGCCTATGGTGGTGGTGATCAACCCACAAGGGGAGTTGGAAAACCCAAATGTATTCCGCGCAATTCAGCTAGCAGGTATGGGTACTGCATTTCCGTTCACCATAACAAAGGAAAAGTCACTGTTACCAGCTGTGCCCTATAAACTACATGCACTTCTTGGGGACATGAGTGATATGACTGGACCGCACAAGGTAAAGGTTTTGCTAACCCTAACTGCATATTATTTACGAGTAACGTCATGTACAAATTTTAAATGTAAAGGCTTGCACAAACCTTTTAGAAAAAAGTTAATCACTTAGGGAAAAAGTGAATTTTTCATACTTTTTTCAAGATGAAGTCCATTTTTTTGTAAAAAGTCTGTGCGAGACTTGTATATTTGAAACTTGTATATATCATTATTTATTATATACACTTATATATCACAAGATTTTGGAGAGGGATCTTTGGGCAAGATGCACGTACTCATCATCATGACTGCATTATTAATTATGAACACATTGCATGCAGTTTTATGCCCAAAATCATATAATGTGCATTCAAATAATCAAATTTGAGGTTGGACGCATACATCTTTGTTCACTCAGCTGAAGATATACAAGTTCTACTATGGAAGTAAGGGCAGAGTGGATCAAACAATTTACCCGCAAAAAGAATATTCTAGTTAACAATCCAGTCATAATGAATGCAAAAGTTGGCATAGACTTTTGTTTCGTAGGAAAAGGCCGGCTTATAATCAATCAGGACAATAAATTCGAGTCTAATCAAGAAAAGAACTTTAAGCTGCGAATCAAAAGCGAGTTTCCCTTGCTCATGAAGAATAAGGATGGATGGCTTGTGCTAACCGAAGGGAGTACGGTACTATTCACTTCTGATCAGGGCACGAAAATCCTGAAGGTCTTTGACGAGTACTTAGACAATTGGAAGAGTGTGCAGCTTGAGAATGATTTCTATGCATGTTTCAAAGATTACTATGACAAGTTTCCTTAAACTGGGCCTCCTTGACATTCCCAATGGCCCCATCGCAGTCGGAAAGATCCTAAAGCATATGAAATGCATGCCTGGCTGTTCTTGTGATCCCTATATATCAAATAATGCTCATATATGTGGTTATTTTGGCTCCACTTAATGACCACAATAATGATGATCAGATATTTATATATATGATAAAAATAATTGGGCACTTTTTCACGATATAATTACGCATTGATCTTGAGTCACAACATCCCTTTCACACATAGTCAGACTTGACAAATGTTCGTGTTGAACGTTCAAATAAGTCCTAATTTTCAGCTAAAATTAATGATATATATGATGAAATGGGTGAAGATTTTATGAACTTTGATATTTGAATTCGGAAATTTTGAATTGTAATTTGGCTTGTGTTATGTCACGGGGATCTAGGCTAGGGTTTCTTAGGATAAGATTTGGGTTTGTTTGGATACAGAAATCATTTCATTTTATCTCATCTCATCTTATCTTATCATTACAACTTTTTTAAATTTTCACACAAAATATAATAAACAATTCAATTTTTTCAAATCTCAAAACAATAATAATATTAAAAAATAATATTCTAACAATATTTTATTCAACTCATCTAAAATTATCTCATCTTATCTCATTTCACCTCACTATTCAAACAGGTCACGTTTGGATACAGAAATACTCTCAATCCATCTCATTTCATCATTACAATTTTTTCAAATTTTCATACAAAATATAATAAATAATTCAATTTTTTCAAATCTCAAAATAATAATAATATTAAAAATTAATATTCTAATAATATTTTATTCAATTCATCTAAAATCATCTTATTTTATCTTATTATCTAAACGAATAAGTGGTTAGGTATCCTTTCCCCCTGGGGAGGAAGTGGCCGATCGTGTAGAGTGATGGGTCTTGGGGTCTTGAAGTGTGATAGTTTAGTGTGCATAGAACATTGCTTAACACGTATATAGGGGGTGTTTGGATAGCTTTAAGACTTTGGGTTTAGATTGAACTGGATTAGTTTTGCATGTGAATTGGACTGTCCCTTGTAGTGGATTTCGGCTAAGACTTTCATGGATTGGTTTGATGGGCCCAAACCTACATGGGCCTAATGGGACGGACTTTCTATTGGGTCGAAGGGGCAGTATCGACCTCTGGTCAATAAAATTTCAGACTCCTATATATCTTCCAGATCCTCAAGCATTAATCATGACAAACTCACCCCCCTGCCGCCGTCTTGACATCCCCATGCATGGCACCATCGTAGTTGGAAAGATCCTATAGCATACGAAATGCCCGACTGTTGTTGTGATAATTTCTACCAAATAGTTATCAAGTCTTTTAACATTCTTTCTCTTTCTATATATAAAACTAGAATTATCATGATCAGATATTTATGTATGATACGCATAATAATATTGCGCATAAGGTTCTCTTTTTAGACAATAAAGGTTTATATATTTTCGAACAATTTTGCAAGCATATTTTTCCCTTTCACGGCATGCACGAATATGGTCAAAATGTATCAAAATTCGTTAGCTCATTTAATTGACATGCAAGTCTTGGTTCTTACGCAATCTTGAATTGTAACTGATCTCAGTCGATCGACTTGGACAATTACTATTAGCGATGAAACATTGAAAGTATTTTAACAAGTACTTCTAATTCTGGGCTAAAAACAATGAGATTTATGAGGTCATATTTGGACGATTATCTTTAGTTAGAACTAGGAAACTGTTTAAAGAAAAATTTGATTTTATAAGCATCTGTGGATAACACACCTAGTAAAGCTTACGTGGTATAAGTTGATTTGCAAAAAAAATTCAAATTTGAATCTTATAAATTAAATATTATTATAATATTGATGAGGTTGGTATGTATTGAAAGGATCAACCAAATCAGTAACATCATGATTTTAGGAATTAGGAATATACATAATTACCATATACACAATAGTTACCATACATAGCATAGTCAATGTATCTTTTAATTGTAATCTTTTTCAATGTAAAATGGTATGGCAGTAAAGAAAAAGTTTGATTATTTGCAATTTTAACATGGTATTAGCCTAACCCATGATCCAACCTCTTCCGCCACAATAGCTACTCATCCCTCTTCCTCCTCCTCTACTCTCCCTATCTCCTCCCTTTATCTTCTTCATCCCTCTAATTCTCCATGCCTCATCCTTGTTTCTGGTCTTCTCAATGGAGATAATTTCACAAAATGGTAAAAAGCCATGACCCGAGCCCTCAATGCCAAAAATAAATTGAGTTTTGTTGATGGCACACTCAAATCACCAAATCCCACCTCCCCTGATTATGCCTAATGGAATCAAGCAAAAGACATGGTCCTCACCTAGATCCTCAATTCTCTCAGTCCCTCGATTGCCAATTCTCTTGAATACCATACTGATCCTCGTGAGGTCTGGCTTGACCTCACATTCCGCTTCTGCCATGGCAACAATGCATGCATCTATCACCTCAAACATGAACTCTCCTCCCTACAACAAACCACATATTCTATCCATGAGTACTACAATCAAATTAAACAAATTTGGGATGAACTTAGCATTTACAGAACAGCCACGATTTCAAGGAATTGCAACAACAAGCTGAGGATGAACGTATTTTTCAACAACAAGCTTATGGACATGCCCATCTCCGAACCTAGATCCTAGCCAAAGAACCCCTCCCCTCCATCCCCAAAGTTTTCTCCATCCTCTTTCAAGAAGAAGAACAACGGCTCTTATATCTACGACAACCACCATGCGATACTCTTGCCTTGGTAGCCCGATCTACTGGTCACATGAAACCATCCCTAAAGTGCACAGAGTTCGACAAGGATGGCCACCTCCGAGATCGCTGCTGGAAGATCGATGGCTACCCTCCTGGCCAAAAACCCCACAACAAGCCTCGAGCCTCTCTTCTCGGCAAACCACTGTCGATCGCAAATCAAGCCTCCACCTCACTCTCCGCCCTGAGCCCAGTCCTTGGTTTGTTGCCGGAACTCTACCAAATGCTGATGGACATGCTCACACTATCCTCTCCTTCTGCCCATTTCATTGGTAACAGCTCCACCACTATTTATTTCAATAACCACTGAGATTAGGTCGTGGACAATGGTGCAAGTGACCACATGTGCCACTGTCGCGCCTCTTTCTCCAATCTCAGGAGCCCTACTTCAGAGAAAATGGTTTGGCTACCCACAGGCAAGACCATTTCTATTGAAGGCATCAGCACCTATGTTCTCTCTACCAATCTCACTTTACAAAATGTCTTTTATGTCCCTCAATTATCCTTTAATCTCTTATCTGTCCCTCAACTCACCACTAAGATTTCTTGTGTTGTTTATTTTTCTTCTACCATTTGTCCCTTTTAGGACCCACACTCGACAAGGCTGATTAGAGTGGGTGAGTTTTGCAATGAGTTTTACGTGTACTAGCCCAATCCCATTTTGTCCCTCTTCATGCAACCTACTGCTAATAAAACCTTGTGGCACCAGCGTCTAGATTACCCTTCTATCTTCATTATTCCCAACCTTTTTAATAATCCCTGTGTTAATTTTTGATTTTGATATTTGTAATCGTTCTAAGCACACCAGACTACCTTTTTCTTCTCATACTGAGGTAGTTATCACACATCTTCCATATGTGGGGCTCATTATATTCTCACGATAGTCGATGATTTTTTATGCATTACTTGGATATATCTTATGCGTTATAAATCTGAGACCTATTCCCATCTCATGCATTTTTTTTTCCGTTTTCCAAAATCAGTTCAATATCACTATTAAAATTATTAGGACCGGGATAAGAATTTCTCTCCCAAAAATTTCAAACCACCTTCATGACCATGACATCATTGATAAACGTACCTGTGTTGAAACTCCACAACAAAATGGCGTTACGAAATGTAAACACCGGCACCTTTTGAATGTTGCTCGCAGTCTTCGCTTTCAGGCCCACTTATCTTTAAAATTTTGGGGTGAATGTGTTCTCACTGCCGCATATCTCATCAACCGTACACCAAGTCGTATCTTTCAAAATAAATCCCCTTTTGAACTCATCTTCACTAAAACACCCAGCTATGATCATCTTTGTGTGTTCGGTTGTCTTTGTTACACCCAAACTCTCCATGCTCATTATGGTAAATTCTCCCCCCATGCCTCCAAATGTGTTTTCCTAGGCTACCCTAGCACCCACAAAGCATACAAACTCTACAATATTGACACCCAACCCATTTTCTATTCCCAAGACGTTACTTTTCCTGAACAACAATTTTCCTACCAACACATTTCTGACTCTCCCCTTCCCTGCCCCCCCTCCCCCCGATCCTCCCTCTCCTTGTTCCTGAACCTATATTACCACCACCTTCTTCTCATTCTTCCCTTAGTACTCCTGACTCGTCAACTTCACCTCATCCACCTCCTTCTCTTCGTCCTTGCCGCACAACTACTCGACCTGTATATCTTCAAGACTAAGTCTGTCCAACTTTCTCCATGAAGCCCACGACATCCTCACCTGCTACACGGACCTCAAGTACTGCTCACCCTTTATCTATTTTTCTTTCCTATTCTCATTTCTCACCTTCCCACCTTACTTTTTTTACTGCTCTTACTGATTCTGTTGAACCATCATGCTATTATGATGCTCTTCGCCATTCCCATTGGTGCTAGGCCATGTTTGTTGAAATCCCTACTCTTGAGTACAATTCAACTTGGACACTTGAGCCACTTCTTCCGAGTACTAAGCTCATTGGTTGCAAATGGGTATTCAAAACTAAGTTCAAGGCAGACGACTACATCGAAAGATAAAAGGCTCAGCTAGTAGCCAAGGACTACACTCAGGTTGAAGGCCTCGATTACCATGAGACCTTTGCCCCTGTTGCCAAAATGACTACTGTCCAATGCTTGTTAGATGTTGCTACTACAAAACAATAGAGCATTTATCAACTTGACGTCAACAATGTTTTCTTACATGGTGATCTTGATGAAGAAGTCTACATGACCCCACCACCCGAGTATTGCATCAAGGGGGAGGCCCTTGTCTGCCGCCTCCGAAAATCCCTCTATGACTTCAAACAAGCCTCCTGGAACTAGTTTTTTAAACTAATCACTGTGCTTCTTGCTGCAAGTTTTCATCAGCCTCAAGTGGATCATTCTTTATTCACTTTGGTCGCTCCAACCAGTATCACTCTTTTCCTCGTCTACATTGGCGATATCCGGTAATGACATCTCTTAGATCAAGGTTTTCAAGTGTTCTATCCACATACTTCAAAACCAAAAATCTTGGTTCTTTGAAATATTTCCTTAGGCTCGAAGTTGCACGCTCACCGAAAGGCATATTTTGGAATCAATGAAAGTATGCCCTTGATATCCTTTTTGATAATGGCCAAATTAGTACACGGACCGCTCATTTTGCTATGGAACAACACTGAAGCTCACCAATCACAACGGTGATCTCCTAACCAACCCTTGTGTCTATCGAAGGCTTGTTGGACAACTCATCTACCTGACATTACACACCCTAATATTTTCTTTGTAGTGAATATCCTCAGTCAGTTTATGCATACTTCTAGAGTTCCTCACATGATTGTGGTCACTTGTGATCTCCGTTACATCAAAGGAAGTTCAGGACAAGGGATTTTCATCTCATCATCTAGTGGGGTACATGTCACCACAGGATACTTCATTCGGTTAGGCACGAGTCATATCTCCTGGCATACAAAAAAATAGATTATAGTGGCTTGCTCTTCCGCCAAAACCAAATATCACACCATGGCTATCAGCCTATCACCACATGTGAACTCATATGGTTGAAGCAACTTCTCACTAATCTTGGTGTTCCTCATTCTAAGCCCATCACCTTACATTGTGACAATCAATATGCTCTCATCGCTCATAATCACATGTTTTATGAGCGCACCAAGCACATTGAGATTGATTGTCACATCATCTATGATAAGATCCGTTTGGCCTCCTTACAGCCTTCCATACCTCCTCCCACGAGCAAGTTGCCGACATCTTCACCAAAGCATTAGATCGGGAACTCTTTTATCATTTTTTACACAAGTTGGGCATTACAGACCTCCATGCGCCAACTTGAGGGAGAGTATTGACAGGATCAACTAAATCAGCACCAAATCAGCAACAACATGATTTTAGGAATTGAGAATATACATAATTACCATATACACAATAATTACCATACATAGCATAGTCAATGTATCTATTGAATTGTAATCTCTTTCAATGTAAAATGGTATGGCAGTAAAGAAAAAGTTTGATTCTTTGCAATTTTAACAGTATGCTCTACACACCGACTTGAAATAGAATAACTCTTTTTTAAATTTTGTGCTCCCATAATACATCATTTATTTATAACATGACCATTATACTTAATCATTTATTCTTTGAATTTAAATGTCAAATTTTTATTTTAATGATTTGAAAATTACATCAGAAAAATAAGAATAGTCTGGATATATAAAGTGTAATTAATCTAATGTGTGAACGTGGCCTAATTGCATTAATGAGACATGATTATACATTCGATAGAACTAATACTGATGCAATATATATATATATATATATATTTATATAACGGCTTATAAAACACATCACTGAGGGAGGTGTGAAAGGGGCTATACTAACCCTTTCAAGTGCAGGAGTGATGGAACAAGTTAGGGCAAAAATAAAAGTTATAGGTGTGGGAAATTAGAAAAAAATATTTATTAAATTAATTCAACTAGTACTTTATCCTCTTTATTTTTGGGAAACCACGTAACCTAAGCGATCCAAGCATGGTGGGCACATTTAGAGCATTCCTATCCAACTAAGTATTTCCTCTTTCTCCCCAAAATGTAGTCCAAACTTTAGGGAAGTTGCTCCTTCAACCCGCATCCCATCCAGCTGAGCATTTTAGGATTTGGTTTTGGGGATGCTACAGTAGATCCCCATATTTGGAGAGTTACTGTAGATCCCTTATTGAGTTTAATATTCTTTTCCTCTATTGTGTCGTTTACTCTCTCGCGTTCAACTCTCTCTCGCTCCTTACTTGCTCCCGAGTCCCCTTCGCGTCCATTGACAGCAGACCTTCTGATTGTCTTCTCCAGTAAGTTTCTCGACTTGTCCAAGGCACACACACCCACACACACACATACACACACACACACTCTCTCTCTCTCATGTTCTATATATGCCTGAGAAATCATTGGGAATCTCGCTTGCTCTCACTCTCGCACAGAACAAGTTCCATTTGATTTCACCAAATTTATAATCGACCATTGTACTTCTCTTATGATGAAATAGTAAACACATAATTTTGGGTCTTTTTTTGTACTTATCTAGGGTGATTTGATCACTCTATTGCTAAAGAACTTGAATTTATTGTTGGAACAAATATTTTGCAGCTGCAGGTGTTGATATGCACGAGCTATCATTATGGTTGTATTTTTAATGTAATGAGGCTGTAATGATAGTTGAATTGAATTTTGGGAGTGTAAAATCAACAAGTACTGTGAAAGGTACTCTATCACTATAACACCCCGCTTCCCAAAAAGACATTTTAGAATTTTCGGGGAACCAGTATGCTACTACTAAACTTGAACTTAAAAACTTTTCTTTTTAACAACACGCCAGATGTGAAGATTCCATAAATAAAATGAAATTTAATAAAGACTTAAAATTCAACATAGAGTCTGCAGAAACACTTATTTTTAAAAAAATACTAAAATCTCATGTGCTTATTAAAATAATTTATTATCTTAAATCATAAATTGAACATGATATAAACTATCTAGGCCTTTGCCTCACCTCCCTGGGTTAAGGACTGTCCTGCAATCTCATCCTCATAAATATCATCACCTATAGTGGTTTAAAAACATAAAAATATACAAAAATGAGTCGAATACTCAATAAGCAACACATCATATAGTAAACATAATAAATATAAGATTTCTTGACAAATGTGTAAACTCATAAATACATACGTAACTAACATGAACATAAACTTATCTTTCACTTATCATAGGTCGTTACCCACTGTTGACTCCCGTGAGTTAGGGTTAGCAAATCTAAGTAGATTTCGATTCCGCTCGTAGCCACAGGTTGTGGAATTGATACATAAGGAAGACATATTGGGTGCACTAACAACATGTACGACCTGGCAATGCATTATGCCCATATCATAGGTACCGTCTTCATATCATAACGTAGGTCGTTACATATCCTTTCATAATCATACTTACATACTTGTCATATTATAGATTTCAAAAGAAATCGCATCCATACTTGTCATATCTTATCATATCATATCATAGATTTCAAATGAAATCGCATTCTTTCATAATTTCCATGATAAATGTTTCCTCACATAAAATCATGATTTTTCATAAATATTTTAATGTATAAATCTTCACATAAAATCATGCATGGATTTTCATAAATTATTTTAATGCATAACTCTCACATAAAATCATGACTTTTCATAAGTTTTTTGATGCATAACTCCTTTCATAAAATCATGAATTTTTATAAATAATTTAATACATAATTATTCACATAAAATTATGAATTTTCATAATTTTATCATGTCTTGGGTACGTAAAAATGGGCTTCTATTTGGAGGGTGTACATGCATAATATTTTTATATAAGACAAGCAATATACTGTATATAAGTGTAAGGGTATGATCATGCTACTTACCTTGCAGTGTTAATACACTATTTTTGGCGCGTAATCGATCGTCTATAACAATAAACACGTCATTTGCATAAATTTTTAATTAAACATGTGATTTTATTTAAAATCTTAACTACTAAAATATCCTATATTTTCTAAACCTAAAATCTTCCAAACACTAAATTATTCTCAACTATTAATCTTTAAAAAGCAGGGGCATTTTTGTAATCTCATCAATATTTGCACTTACTAAACTAAAACCTAAAAGCAATTTAATATATTCTACAGAGAAACAGAAGGCTAGGGAGAAAGGCGTGCGAGGTAGGGCCAAAACTCACTCAGAGAGGGAGACTGAGGTGACAGCGGCTGGGTGGCTAGCAGGGGTCACGGCGGCGCAATAGGAGGCTCCTCTGAGCATGGTGGTGCGACATTGAGAGAGGGAGAGAGAGCTGGCGGCAAAGCTTATCAAGAGGGAGGAGGGTGGAGACGATCGTGGGCTTCCCGGGAGGGAGTGGGTGCGACGGGGTTAGGCTGGTCAGTGCTTTCTGTGGTGGCTGGGAGGTGGTCTGGCGTTCCCTGAGGTGGTTGACGGTGGGCTGAGTAGAACACATGGGGCCTCTTTTGGTTGTTGACATTGGAGAGACACGGTTGGCCATTAGCTTACAGTGGTTGTCCAAGGTGTCGATGTATTCTGGGTATATTCTGGTAGCGGTAATTTCTGGGCTGTCCGTAGATGCTTTAGCGCGGTGGAGACTCATTGGTCTCTCATGAACGGGCCGATGCTCTGTTTTGACGAAGAGAAAATAGAGAACTTATGAGGGTTGTTTATGGTGGTCTCCACTGTGGTTTATGGCAAAGAAAGGGCTGAGACATGGGGGAAGGTTTGTTGTGAGTGTGAGTTTTCCTTCTCTGTTTTGTGTTATGTTGTACAGAGACTTCGTAGGATTTATAGAGAGAGAAACAGAAGGATTGAGGACGATTTCTAGTTGGTTTCTAATTAGGATTATACAATCAGGAGATAAGAATGGGGCTTACGGTGGAGATAGGAAAAAATAAGGCTTAAATTCAAAACAAAACTCTAGTGGCTATTGCAAAAAAAATTGGGTCATACAACAATATGATAATAATCCTATTAAAAAATTAACAATGTAAAATCTGATAAAATAATAATAATAATAGAATATTTATAGTTATATGAAAAATACATAAAACTTATCTTATGGCCTAATTTTAAGATCGGGTTGTTCCAATCACTATGGCAAGGTAACCCAGATGACCATTTTTATTGTGAAAGTTTCACAAAGGCAATCAAGATTTGCAACCATTCAAGCTTGTACTCATTTCCTCTACCTAACCTTTGACCATTCTGAGCTCCCATATTATAAGTTTATTATACTTTTATCTTGTTTTCTCCATTGGGGTGAGTTAACATCTCCTAAAAATGACCAATTTTATAAATTTATTTTACTTTACTTTAGTTATGCAATTAACTCAAATTGTTGTTGGGATGGGTTGGTAACCCTTGTGCTCGACAAATATATATTGAGTAATTATTCTCTGTGTTGTTTGGCTTTGTTGTACTATAACTTCCGGATTTGATTTCTTAAGTTACGCCATTAACTCAAGTTGCTGTCAGGGTGGGTTGGCAACCCATTGTGCTCGAAAATTTATACTCTATTGGGTAATTATTCTATTGTTGTGTTACTTGGCATGGTTGTGCTATAATTTTCAGATTTGATGTAATGCATTGGTGGTCAACAATTTAAAAATTGACCAATAAATTCAGTGCGAAACTAGCCCAAGTGAAATGGTTAGATCAAAGTAGCTTGACTAAGCAAGAAAATGTATATCCATCCACTAACTTTTTGTTGCTATTGTCCATAATGTGTTTTTCTAGTCTTGCTTAAATACACATTAATTCTTATGCTATTTGTTTGTATTTTGCAAGTTCGACAAAACGAAGATTATGTACCAATTGCTAGAGAAAACTCAATTTCCATTTAGGCATCGTCGGCACTATCAAATGATCAACCAAAATGGGTTGAACGTTGGTCCAAGGACCAACCAAAGAAAGATCTCCGATTTCAAAGACCCCAAATCATACATCTATTGCTCCGGATTCACTAATTCTAGGGGACAATATCGTAAATAATGGTGTTGTTGACTTAAGAGGCCACTGGGAAGGAAAGCGGAGAAAGCAAAACAAAATACCCCAAATAAGCTAGCTAAGGACATTTTCAAGATCTCGAGGATAAAATATATTCTTATTGAGGAGTCATACTTTCGAGAAAAGAATATTTTCACCTTAAGGAGAAAAAAATGCATTTTGATCTAGAAATGAAGGAGCATAGAATACGCCAAGAGGACGAGAGAATCGGGTTGGAAATGGATAGACTTCAATTTTTTCAATTTAAAGTCGAGGAAAAAGTCAAGGAGGAGTGGTTAGAAAGGGAGAAGTGAATTATGTTGATGGATGTCACTCCCTCACAATAAGCATATTCCATCAATGTCAAATGGATATTATGGCAAAACATAGTGCACATAGGCAGTGAAATAAGGGTGACAATTGAAATGTAAATTTTTTAATTTTTCTAACAATTATATTGATGAGATGTTGTTGATATTTGTAAAAAATTAACTCTTTTTTTTTTTTGGACTTGAGGACATTGTTTGTGATGTTATCCACTATTTTGATGTTGGACGTTAAACGTGATGTTGAATGTTTGGACTTGAGGACAATTTTTGTATAGAATGGTTGTTTTTTTAAGGTTGGAGAATGCAGATGAGATCTAAAAATTAGCCCAAATCATACTCGATTATTTACTCATAAAATGAAATCGTACATAGGAATGAGAAAACCAAATTGATAACATTTATTACACTAAACTTGTTATTTTCTACAACTGACTTTAAAATTGCCATTTATGCTTAATTAGATTCAGTTGGAGCTAAGCACGAGCTGAAGTGTTTCTAATTTTATGATGATGTTGAATAAACTCCATAAGTTCACATGTATAATTGTACAACAGTTCAGGAGGACTATCATCAACTTGTTTGTAATCATATTCAAAAACTCAATTATCTTCGCAGTTTTCTTCGATAATCATGTTATATAGAGTTACACATGCTTTCATAATATTTTCTATATCACTAATTTGAATAGGGGTCTTAATTGGTAGGGATCAGACCGGACTGGTAGCTATCGGTTCATTCGGTCCAGCCCAATTATTTTGTTATTTTTTTCACCTTTATTTTCAAATAAATTAATAAAAATTTATTTAAAATACTAAATTAAGATTAAGTGAATTATTAATAAGGATTATGTAAAAAAAGACCTAATTTTTTTAATTAAGTGTAAATAATAGAGTATGTATGAATGTATGATGTATTAGCTATTTACATATAATGACATAAATTATCACATGATTTATAATTTATTATTAATTGATAGCATATATTATTTTATATTTTATATGGTCAATGAGAATAAATTAGATGAAAATTACATCATTACCTTATATAATTATTATGTAAAAAATAATATATTAAATTATTAAAAATATTTTTAAAATATATAGGAGTTCGGTCCGGTCCGGTCCAAAATTTATAGATCCCAGGACCAGACTGAATTTTTTCTATCCACAATTTGTGGGACCAAGACCGATCGATCTCAACTTCAGTCCGGTCTGGTCCAGACCGAACCATTATGTCTAATTGATTTTTCTGGTCCGGACTAAACTCCCTACACCCCTAGATTTGAACATTCAGACTGGTACACGAATGATTGCAAGGCGTTTTTTAAGGACCCCAAATGCACGCTCTACATCATTTCTTGTTGATTCATGTACTGCTTCAAAATATTTCTTCTTGCTCTCTTGTGGAGATGAGATCGTCTTCACAAATGTTGAATAATTTGGATATATAGTATCGATAAGGTAGTATCCCATAGTATAGTCATTACTATTAATTGAGTAATTGACAGGAGGAGCACGCCCTTGGGCGAGCTCAGTAAATATAAAAGATCTCTCTAGCACATTGATATCATTATAAGAACCTAATAATCCAAAAAATACATGTCGTATTCAAAGATTATATGATTTTTCTAATTTGAAGATCATAATTGGTTTATGACTATAATGGGAGTACATACCTTTCCACACATATGGATAATTTTTTCACTTCCAGTGCATGCAATCAATACTCCTTAGCATCCTTGGGAATTCAAACTGTTCACCAACAGAGAGCAATCAAGCAATTATTGGCATTTGGAGATCTCAAATATTCATTAGAAAAAACATGAACAAATTAACCACTTCTACAAAAAATTTCAAGCTCTCAACTGTTTCTCCATTACAAGTCTCTTTGGATGAAGTAAGACTTGTATGCCTCTACCTCATGCTGAATCCAAAAGAAAAAAATAAAGTAATCTGTGTGAAATCTCCTTTGAAATATATTGGAGAGATATACTGGTGATTCTTTAAAATAGCCATGAAAAGGTCGTTCATGTCCTTGTATCTGATCACGTTTAATGTACTTACAATGCTAATGAGTATTACCATGAGTAAATGCTAATCCTTCATCTTCGTTGAGAACTATCTCCAACTTATCTTTAGGGTCTCAGTGAAGCAGCAATTTATGAAAAAAAGAACGAGCTATAGAAAGAGCGAAGTAAAGAATAAAATTTTCTCTTAATCTCAAATGAAACTTAGGTTGATGTGGATATCAATAAAAGAGCAAGTGCTCTTATTTATATTCTAAAATATTACCATTTGTAAATATGATTGTGTAGAAACTTGGATTTTGAAAAAAACCTTATTGTTAAAAACATAATATGTTTGAAAATATTTTCGTACCCAACAAAACAACGTTAATTGTTGTTTAACATATTCGTTAGAGATCAATAGTTTAAAATAGAAAGAAAAAAACAAAAAAATGAGTAGTTAATATTGTAAAAGGAAATGAATCAAAATAATAAAAGATGATGATTCGGGCTTCGATGTCAAAAAATAATTATTCCCAGCCCACGATAGTGATTCGAGCTTCGATACTGTGTTCTTCACTTTCAACTATGAAATAAATAATAAATAAACAAATAAAAATAAATAAATAGAGATATAGAAATTTATGTGGTTTGACATAATGCTTACGTCCACAAGTTGTTTAAGAGGAAATCCATTATAATGGACAATTTTATAATCTCTTATGGTCTCACATATCTCATAATACAATGAAAGAATTTAAGATTTAGGAAGTTGAAGACGATGTCTCATTTGAGAGAAGATTCTTTAGAGTCATTGTGCGTAATGGCACACCATATCTTTTCATTTTTCTATCTTAATGCAATTGTTGTAAGCCCGGTATAAATAATACGAATTTCATATTATTTATGTGATATAATTTAATTTTAAAAAAAATTAAAATTATAAATCTTACAAATTAAATTTTGTCACATAAGAAATAGAGATGGTGTGTTATTTATATCCGTTTGCAAATCAAATTATATCGTATCATATTATCTACATCAAGTTATAAAAAGAAAGACTCTTGTTGTAAACTCGTGAATGCCATGGAGTCGGGGCAAAAACTAGTTGGTACTGTTGAAACTGGAAAGAAGTTTCTTTATGTGATCACATTTTTGTTAAACTATTCTAAAAACATGGCGTATTAAAATTGTCCAATATTTTTGACTTTTCAATTTGACTTGTACGGGATACCTGCTTTGACAATGAACCAAATGCTCACGTTCACATCCGCTAAGAGTACTTTCTTCCGGTGGCTGAGAAACATGTACATCCCATTCAATATTTCAAAGCCTTTTTGTCCATTTGTTTTGGGAGAGCCTTCCAGATGCCCCCTGCAAAAAACTTCCAGTAAGATCAACACGATTAATGTTCTCACAAATCTCATAAAAGTCAAGCTTTTAGAAGTTTCTTCTCAATATTCTTATATTTTCCTGTTTTGAAATATAAAATATGAAAAATAGTCTAGTTACAAATAAATTATATAAAGGTAATCTCACAAATTGATGTAATTTGATATAGTTTGTCATACTGTAAAATTATTTTTATTATAAAGTAAATTTAACAGATCATGTGAATCCATGTCAGTTTATAAAATTATTTTTATGTAACCTCTTTGTGGTTGTAAGACTTTTCTTTAGATTTGTGTTTTTTATTTTTTTGTGTTAATTTTTTGAAAAGTTTATTAGGATCATTCCCACATATTTGGTGTGAATATATGTAGTTTTTCAAGTTTTTGTCATAATTTCACACGGGGTCAAATTGTCAATGGCTGCAATTGTGGTGAATCTTCTATAACGTCATTATCTCTTCTTTTTCTCGTTAAGTTGTCATAGCCTAAATTGGACTCTCAATCCCAAGTGCCCCCATCTTTCACGCCTTTCCCATGAATTCAACATGTTTCCACAAGGAATAATCCGACGGTAAATGCCATCACCAGCAAAGCATTTATTACATTTTTCCCGTCAAAATTGCCTTCTGGAAATTCCTCTGAGAAACAAAACATGAAACGACACGAGGGCAGTATCCTAGACTCCTAGTCCAACCTGACGAGCCTTCCAAGCCACTTTCGTGTCCCTGTCGTTTGCTACTCGGTCAAAAAAGCCGCCAACCGAGTAAAAAGACCTCCTTCGCGTCCTCCGCGCGTTCCTTCCAACCCACTCACACTATCCCCTTCACCTTCTCGGAAGCTGCACATGTTGTTCAAAACGCAACTAAACCGCACGCCCACCTATAAAGACCGCACAATTCCCTCCCACCCCGTCCCATCTCCTCAACCCTCTTCCTCACACAGCTCGTAGTTTGAATCCAAATTCATCTTTTTCATTCCTTCTTCTTCTGCAGTTTCATACCGATATCTTGAAGATGAATTCCATGAGATCTTACGCTTTCTCAGTCATTGGCTTTGTGTTCTCTGCGCTTTTGCTGCTATCAGAAGCTCAGACCTTGGCTCCTTCTCCGGCACCCGAGGGTCCATTCAGCGATGGTAAGTAATCCTATTTGTTTTCCTAGTATTCCATTTTTGGGTAAACCAATCTGAGTTTAATTAATAAGTACTGGTACTTATTTCTTTCTGTTCTTGTTTGTTAATTCAGGCTCGGCGATAGATCAAGGGATTGCCTACGTTCTTCTACTTGTGGCCCTTGCAATCACATACCTTGTCCATTGATTTCCCTTATCTCTTGGTGCTTCAACTTGCGGATGTATTTAATATAAATTCTTTATGTATTTTCTCCTCTGATTAATAAGGAGAACTTGCAGCAATTTTTATTGGCCTTTTTGGTTCTTGTAATGTAAAGAGATCGATTGCAATAAAGTGTTTGATCATTTTCACATATTAAACAGCCAGATCATAGGTTTCATTTGTGCTAACTTCAGTTGATCTAAATACGGAGAAAGAGAGTATTAGAAGAATGAACGTCTGTGGAAATTGTACAGCAATGTGAATGCTGAAAATGTGATGCTTTTATGTCGTTACCATCCATTGATCGCAAACAAACTCTCAGCCATTACAATAGATTAGGGACACATTCAATTTGATTGGAATCAAAATGCATTTTCCATTAACCAAACAAACTTTCAGTTTCAGCCATTAAAATGGATTGGAAACATTCAGGTGTCTCCTCAACATTAGTAACATCTTCCTCGAGACAATGCATTCTTGACTATTGAAATTTTGTTCTTTCTGTTTCTGATGCTAGAGCAGAATTGCTTTGCCAAGATTGCCAAGAAACTCACAGATTAGACACAAGCAATAAAGAAAGCTGTAAAGAACACAAGTGAGTTACGTGGTTAGATCCTAATGATCTACATCCACAACAGGAACAGCTAGGAGCCTTCTTGTTTCATTGATTGAAGATGAAATATAGTTTTGTATACAAGATCACACTCTCACAGATCACCTTCTCTACAATCAGAAAGTATCTCTCTCACGTGTTTTTCTCTCTTGCTGTCCTGTATCTCTTCTCGGTAAAATTACATTGTGTTAGAATGAACCACACAGACCCCTTTTATAGCATTCAAATGTATAACAGAAAAAACTGCAGCCCTCCACCTCAGCACAATTACTCGAGTATTGGTTGCTTGCTTTTCTCCACTTGACATGTGTAGTGTTCTAAATGGTTGTCATCTTTTATAACATTAGCTAATACATGAGCCACCATTTTTGCTTCCCTGCGCCCATGAGTTTTACAGCCCAACTCTGCAAATATACACAAAAGAATGACCTACGTTTCTTCTATCAGATGACCATAGCTACTGAGATTCACTTTCCTCATGTGAATGACAATCCGTTGTAAGTCCCAGTTCCTCGTAGAAAATTGCAGCAGTTAGAGTTGCCTTAGCTTCTGCTTCCACTGGGATTAATACAATAACGTCTCCTGGCCTTTCACAGTCCCTTACCACAATCCCTATACCAATTTGCTTCCTTTAGTTTTGTTCCCATTTCTGCGAATTCTTTAGTCTTGCTATTTGACGCCCCTGCCCATCCTTCATTGCATTCTGAGATTCTTGTAATGCCTCTTCAGCCCTAGTGACCAGAGCATCCGATTCCATTAAAGGGCCTCCATCAATAACCAAGTTTCTTCTCGACCATATCCTCCACGATCAAGTAAAGAATGCAACTTTAACCAGAGCCCGAAAATCATCAACCCTACTGCTATGTTTTTGTTTACAGCAACAAGAACTCCATACATCCCCTGCTGCTGCACAATCCCATATAACATGCCCTATTGTCTCAGCTTCTTAAATTGCCGTCAGTTGGGTCCCATAAGGTAGGTTCAAATTCTGAAATAAAATAAAAAAAAAACAGAGAGAGAGAGATTTCAACTGTGAAAAGAGATAAACATGGACTGAAATATTGTCTGGTTTGTATAGTGAGTTGAGATATGATGAGTTGAAATAATTTATGAATAGTAACGAGATATTTGAGTTGAGATAAGATGAGTTAGAAATAGTTTGAGTTAAAATATTTTATGGGATTTTGAAAAATGAGTGAGAAATAATTGAAATAAAAATATTATAAAGTTAAAATATTGTAAGAATATTATTTTTTTAATATTATTTTTATTTGAGAATTTGAAAATGTTGAATTATGTTTTATATTTTGTTTAGAAGTTTAAGAAAGTTGTAATAATTAGATAATAATTAGATGAAAAATTAAAGGTTTGAAATTGAAAAGTATTTATATTTGTGATGTTTGGAGATGAAATGAGATAGAAGCATCCCTCTATCCAAACTAGACTAAATGGATTATGACAATCCAAAAACAAAAACAAAGAAAAATGAAATATCTCTTATATTTAGAAACTAATGTGTCCCACATATTCTAAGATAATTATTTAATAAAAATGTATTTGTGGGATTATTCATAAAATGATCAGGGGTGTGCAAAACCTCTGCCGGCTTCGACTTCGTTAATCAGAATTCAAAGTCAGAGTCGGAGTAACTCCGAAAAAAAATGTCGGAGTCGGAGCTAACATCTACTCCAAGCTCTGAACTCCGACTCTAATATATAAAGTAAATATATTAAAAATTGTAATATAAATGTAAGCCATTTGAGTGGCCTAATGATTGACAATGTTTAGCAAATACTTAATCCCGCGTTCAAGCCCCCATACAGAATGATTTCATTAAATTTTTATTTTTATAAAATGACGTCATTTTCTACCCCTTACATATATTCATATTTTTCCCTTAAGCCAACGAAAACTGATTTCAAAACCCTAACCTCCATGGCTTGCCTCTCTCTCTCCACTTCGATTGTAGCTTGCCTCTCTCTCCACTTCCTCCGCCACTCGCTCCTCCATGACTCCATATCACAATATCAAGTTCTCAACCCTCAACCAGACTCTCCCTCTCGGTAAAACCTTTTTTCTTTGCCCCCAATCTTAAAGCGTCTTTTCGACTATTCCCTCGAGGACGAAGCATCACAATCTCCGATCTCGTGTTCTGTTACTGTGATTTGTTTTCTCTTTTTTTCTTTTTTTCTTTTATTAAGATTGTGGGTTTGGTTGCTGATCAGTGAATGTTTAGTAGGTTTGGTTGCTTTGTTTGGGATTTTGGATGAATATTTGTTGGGTTTCTTTCTCTAAGCTCTCTCTCTCTCTCTCTCTGTGGCTCCGATATTCCGACTCTGACTCCGGCAACCCCGATCGGAATCATAATCCGATCGAAGTTGTGCAAGTGTAACACATTTGTTTAAAAAAATAAAGTCCACTATTAAAAAAAATAATTTTTTTCATGTAAATATCATATTTACTCTTTTTTTTTTCAAAATGAGTGCAGGCCCCTTGCGCACACTATGACAATTTCTCATTAGTGAGTAACACCCCGCTCCTCACGATAAATAAATACGTCATTAACTCGGACAATGTATTTGTAGCAAGAAAGAAAAGACTATGGCCAAGAGTGCCTTGGATGTATTGTAAATTTTGTAGGCTGTTTGTAAATGAGGCTACCTAGGCTGAACCATGTATTGACTAAGCCTATTGACAGAATAACATAAGTTTTGCCGAGCTAATGTGAGGTAAAGAAGTCGGCCTACAAGTTTTCTGTAAACTATAGGGTTAGGCAGCAAGTCTCCCACATCCTTACTCAACTTAATATTTTGTTCCACAAGAAAAGCAACAGGTTTAAAGCAAGTAAACCAGCATCTTGAAGAATCTCCAAAGAATATTTCTTTGACACAGAGAAATACCAGCAGGAAACTGAGCCACTTCCAAACCAAGGAAATATTTTAACTTACCCAGGTCCTTAAACTTAAACTTCTCATCAAGTAAGGACTTTAAAACCTCAACAGATATTATATCATTACTAGCAATGAAAATATCATCAATATAGACAAGAAGGGCAATAAAAGATGAACCCTCAGTCTGGCTAGGTTTGGCTAATGAGAGTACCTCAAGTACTCTCAAAGACTCTCACTACTATTCTTTACTTTATTATTACTTTTCACCTACTTTTACTACTATTTATTACTTTTCACATACTTTTACTACTATTCAGTATTCTATTATTCTTTTTTCATTTCTTTTTCACTACTATTCACAAACATTCACAAACACTTTCACTATCCAAATTCAAAGAGAATAATTAGATTTGGATTTCTAAAAACCCATACTGAGTATAGGAGTTGAAAACTTGGAAAACCACTGCCATGAGGCTTGTTTCGAGCCATACAGTGATTTATTCAACTTACAAACTTGAAACCCCCCTTTAATATGGAAACCAGGAGATTCCATCATTTTGAGAAACAAAAACATGTGAGTCAACAGGGGGTAGAAAAATAAAAGATATTTCTCGTTATTGTTCCTCTTGTAAAACAAGAGAAAAAAACTTTACTAAGAGGATACAGAGACTCTATAAGTAGAATCTGTACACAAGTAGGTACAAAAGATTCATTCAATCCCATCAAAAATTATAAAACACGTTCGTGTTGAACATAGTAGTTCAACGTTTGTAAAGTTCCACAAGAAGCAGGAAAGGGCTTGTAATTAGTAAGTTCATCCCAAAGTCCTTTAAGGCGAGTAAAATAATTACTCACAGAAATATAACCTTGAGAGAGGGACGAAATCGATTTCTGTAATTGAAAAATGCGAGGTCCATTTTTTTGAGAAAATCATTCGTTAAGATCTGACCAGATCTCACAAGCAGTTGTAATATATAAGATACTAGAAGAAATTTCAGGAGAATCAGAATTTAAGATTCAAGATATCACCATATTGTTACATCGGAGCCTTGGAGAGAAAAGAGAATATGTTGATTCCGAAGGTTTAGTAATGTATGCATCAACGAATCCAAGCTTGTTCTTCACCGATATTGAGTTATGGAGAATCAAGCCTGCAGAGTGTTTGATAAAAGTTCTCGAAGGAAACATCAGTCTTGTATAACTTGACTTTTTCTCATTATGATGCAGTGCATTTACAGTCAGTATATATAGACAAACTTTATACCAACCTATTCTATGGTTTTATGACACCTGTCCCTTACAAGAGTAACACCTGTCCCTTTACAAGAATATGCTTTACTGCTCTGTCCAGCCGCTACTACCTTAGTGGTCCTGCCCCTGCATGCTTTACTGCTCTGTCCAGCCACATTGCACCCTTGCTGTCCTTGCTCTAGTATGGTGCAATCTGTGCTTGTGTAGTGGGTTGCAGTGCTTGTGTAGTGGAGTGCTGCAACGTGTGATCAATTTCCTCAATAGCCCCCCTCAATTCAAGCGGCACTAGATGAAGAGTGAGGCTTGAACGCAAAAATTGAAAACGTGCAGTAGACAAAGGTTTGGTTAAGATGTCTGCTAGTTGATCTTTGCTAGACAGAAATGAGACTGTGAGAGTCTTGGCTGCAACTCTATCCCTTTCAAAATGATAATCTAATTCTACATGTTTAGTACGAGCATGTAGAATTGGATTTACAGTTAAATAAGTTGCTCCCAAATTGTCACACCACAATTTTGGTGGATCTTTCAAAAAGATTCCTAGTTCCCGTAAAAGTGATTGAATCCATAATACTTCACAAGTGGTATTAGCAATGACTTTATATTCAGCCTCAGTTGAAGAACGAGCAATAGTAGGCTGCTTTTTGGAACCCCAAGACACCAAATTAGAACCAAAGAACACACAAAATCCTCTAGTGGATTTTCTATCATCCGGGCATCCCGCCCAATCAGCATCAGAGAAAGCAGAGATATTGCAAGGAGAAGATTTAGAAAAAAACAAACCAAGATGAGAAGTGAGTCTAAGATACCTAAGTATTCTTTTGACTGCTTGCCAATGTGAAGTTTTGGGATTATGCATGTATTGACACACTTTGTTGACTGCAAAGGATATGTCCGGGCGAGTAAAAGATAAATATTGAAGACAGCCTACTACACTTCTATAAGTAAGAGGATCTTCTAAAGAGGAACTGTCAAAGGCTGAAAGTTTAGTGGTGACAGACATTGGAGTTGAAATAGATTTTGCATTTTGCATATTTGTTCTTTCTAAGAGATCCAAGATATATTTAGATTGACAAAGAAACAATCCTTGATTGTTTCAACAGATTTCAATACCTAGGAAATAATGTAGTTGACCAAGGTGTTTGACAGGAAAAGACATATCAAGAGTAGAAATAAATTCTGAAATTAAGCTAGAATCTGAACCTGTAACAATGATGTCATCCACATAATTAAGAACAAACATGACATGAGAATTATTTCTATACACAAATAATGATGTATCAGATTTGGACTCTTGAAAACCCAAAGACAACAGTTTGTTGCTGAGTTTGGAGAACCAGGCTCTAGGAGCCTGTTTAAGACCATAAATGGCCTTTCTCAACTTACACACATATGAGGGATACTCAGGATGCACAAAACCAGTGGGTTGTTGCATATAAACATCTTCTTCGAGATCACCATGGAGAAAAGCATTTTGTATGTCCAATTGCTGCAGAGACCAATTAGATGAAACGCCAATGAAAGAATGATTCGAATTGTAGTGGGTTTAACCACAAGGGAGAAGGTCTCGGCATAGTCAACCCCGGGTTTTTTATGAAAACCCTTGGCTACTAGACGAGCCTTTCTCCTTTCTAGAGTTCCATTAGCCTTCCTCTTTGTTTTGAGTATCCATTTGGGACCCAAAACATTGTAGGAGGCAGATGGAGGAACCAAGTCCCATGTGTGATTATGTAATAATGCATGAAATTCAGTTTGCATAGCCAAACGCCACTCAGAGAATTTGATGGCTTCAGTGTAAGATGTGGGTTCCTCAGGAACAGATGTGTGTGAAGAGGTGGTGAGGGAGAGAGAATATTTTGGAGAAGGCCATGGTACTGTGCCATCCATACGAAGGAGAGGCTTACGAATATTTACCTTGCTCCGAGTAATCATGGGATGGATTGAGTGAGAAGAGGACTCAATGATGGCTGAAGGCTGAGTTGGAGCTACGGAGAGTGTAGGTGCAGCGGGCGCCGAATCGCATGAGGTGTGAGATGTTGAGGAGTCTTGTGCCCTAGAAGACAAAGGTGATGAAGAAGGGCTCGGGTTAGATGAGGATATTAGACTGGAGTGGGATGGGCTAGTGGGCTGGAGTGAATGTGTTGTGTCCGAGTGTATGGCATGATCAAAAGTAGGTGGGTTGGGTGAAATAGGCCTCGGTGGATTAACAGATGGAAAAGAAAACAAAGCTGGGAGATTTAATTTAGAATAGTCCGGAGCTTTCAGTGAGTCCATAGCAAATGGGAATTGATTTTCATTGAATAAAACATCCCTAGAGATATAGGTCCGGCCCATTAATGGATCAAGACAAAGATAGCCCTTGTGATCAGGACTATAGCCCATAAAAACACAAAGTTTGGATCGAAGATCCATTTTGTGTTTATTAAATGGTCGTAAATTGGGCCAACATGCGGATCCAAAGACATGAAAAAATTTATAATCAGGAATTTTTTTAAATAAGATTTGAAATGGTGACTTGTTTTGTAAAACCGGAGTAGGCATTCGATTAATTAAATACACCGAAGTTTGAAAGGCCTCTGACCAGTATTTTAAAGGCATTGAAGCTTGGGCTAAGAGAGAAAGTCCCGTTTCAACTATGTGCCTATGACGTCGCTCAATTGTCCCATTTTGAGCATGAGAGTAGGGGCAAGTAAGGCGATGTATAATTCCATGATTATAAAGAATTTTTTTTAAGGGTCTAAATTCACCTCCAAAATCAGATTGTACAACTTTGATTTTAGAGGAAAAATAATTGTTAACAAATTGCATAAAAGCAAGAAAAATAGCCGACACATCCGATTTGGACTGAATGGGAAACAACCACATATATTTGGTATTGTCATCTATGATAGCAAAATAAAACTTACAACCATTGGTGGATAACATTGGGGCCAGACCCCATACATCTAGAAACATTAAATCAAAAGGTTGCTTTGACTTAGAAGAAGACAAAGGATGAGGAAGAGAGTGAGACTTGGACTGGAAGCATGCCGTGCATGGCTGCATTCTTTTATTGGAATTGACAGGAAGCTGAAAACGCCTGAGTGTGAGATTAGTGATGCGGGAGGAAGGGTGGCCTAGACGAGTATGCCAGTGATCAGTGGATGTACGCTCACCAACATTGGCTTGGAAAGGGATGGAAGAAGAATTAGAATCTGCATTAAGGACATACAATCCATCTTTAATGATGCCCCAAAGAAGAACCACCTTGGTGTGAGAATCCTTCACAAAAAAAGAAGTTGAATGAAACTCAAAATATACACTGTTATCTTCACAAAACTGACGGACAGAAAGTAAATTTTTAGTAAGAGATGGAACATGTAAAAGTTGAGAGAGTAAGAAATTGCCAGAGTTAGTGTGGAGGTTTGCAGATCCAATGTGTTGAATGGGCATGGTAGAGCCATCTCCAATGCTAACTTGATCAGATCCCTGGTATGATATAGAATCCATATTCAGATTTGTGAGCTCTGGTGTAAAATGAGATGTAGCAGCAGTGTCTAGAAACCATGAGTGAATCTGAGCAGATGGTGGGGCAATTGTGGTTATATTTACTGAGAAGGCAGGAGGTGCTGCTTGATAACTATGGTCGAACCTGAAGTAACAGCTGAGAGCTGAATGCCTTGGTTTGTGACAGACTTGGCACAAGGGACCACGTCCCTGAGAGAAAGATGAGGAACCACGACCATGACCACGTCTCCCCCGAAAATTACGACCTCCTCTGCCACGTTGAGAAGGAGAATACGCAGGTGAAGATGGGGTAGAAGATTTGGTAGTGGTGACATGAGCTGAGAGATGATTGGCACTAAGAAGAGTAGTGGTTTGGTGAACTAAACGTGACTCATGGTTAAGGAGATAACTATATATCTAATGAGGAGAAAGAGGATCAGCTCGGGTGGTCAGAGATGTTACTAGTGAGTCATAATCAGTGCCAAGTCCAGCAAGTAAATACACTATGAACTCAGAATCTGAGAGGGGCTGACCCGCAGCTCCCATGGAGGTTGCTAACGTTTTTGCTTTGTGAAAATAGGAAGAGATAGACTCCGATCCTTTTTTTTAACGTTGCAAGTTGGTATTGTGTTTGCATAATATGAGCACTAGACTGTGCTGCAAACAGACTGTGAAGAAGGGACCAGACTTCACGTGAGGTAGAGCAATATAATACCTGGGCTAGTACTTGCTCGGTCAAGGAGGAATTTAACGCATAGAGTATGATCTGGTCTGTCAAAGCCCATTTGATATACTCTGGATTTTCAACTCCATCAACAACCGGTGGAGGAATATCGCACGGGCCTTCCACATGTTGAAAGAGTTGATGACCTTTGAGGAAAGGCACCATTTGAGCCTTCCACAAGAGGTAATTATCAATAGATAATTTTATGTTTATAAAATGATTTGCTGAGTTAAGGATGTTGGGATTAATGGTGGTGGGTTGCGTGATGGTGGAAGAAACATCAGAAGAATCGGAACCAGCCATGGAGAGAATGGGTGAGTGATTAACGATTTTCATATACCATAGAAGAATGAGAAGAAGGAAAAAGAAACCGTAGACGCGAGTCAAGAGGCTCTGATTACCATATTGAGTTATGGAGAATCAAGCCCACAGAGTGTTTGATAAAAGTTCTTGAAGGAAACATCAGTCTTGTATAACTTGACTTTTTCTCATTATGATGCAGTGCATTTACAGTCAATATATATAGAAAAACTTTACACCAACCTATTCTATGGTTTTATGACACCTGTCCCTTACAAGAGTAACACCTGTCCCTTTACAAGAATATGCTTTACTGCTCTGTCCAGCCGCTACTACCTTAGTGGTCCTGCCCCTACATGCTTTACTGCTCTGTCTAGCCACATTGCACCCTTGCTGTCCTTGCTCTGGTATGGTGCAGTCTGTGCTTGTGTAGTGGGTTGCCGTGCTTGTGTAGTGGAGTGCTGCAGCGTGTGATCAATTTCCTCAATAACCGAGAGAGCCATAGACATTGAACGAGACTAGGCATGATAGTTCTCACCAAGAAGTGGTTGCATAACCAAGAGAACACCAGGACTGTCACTAGGATGAAGAAAATAAGGAGAAGTGGCATCCTCGAAGATAGATTTGTGAGACGGTGTCTTGGAAGCAAGCAAAAAGGACATATAATACCATGTAAAAAGTAAACCCTAGCAAAGCATGGGAAGGGTGAAATCCTAGCAGACCAAAGGTCGAGAGAAAGGGAGAGAAACTTATGAAAAAAAAGAAAAAGATATTATTTTGTAAAGGTTATTTACATCCATGTACAGTAGCAGTATTTATAGAAATACATGAAAAAATAAAAGGACATGTGACTAACATGTGATACAAAGATGAATAAAAGAATAGAAAGATGAAAAAGAATAAGTTTAATTCCTAATAGTGTGCGACATGATCTAACCGTAGATCTCTTTTACAAAGACTAGACAAAACATGTACCATTACAATATATGGTCGTATAAAATGGAGCATAGACGCATAGATAAAGGATATTCTACCTTCTTTCCTCGTAACAAAAATGAAGAATTTTAAGAGCTTTGTAATAAATATATTTTCATGAAGAATAGTGCTATTCTGGAATTGGGGTGTAGAACACATCTTGTAAGGCGTTTATATGATATAATTTAATTTATATATATAAATTTTAAAATTTAAATCTTATAAATCAAATATTATCAATTGATATAGATAATGTGCTCTACATACTGATTTGATAATAGAATAACTCATAATTTCATAGTGGATTGTATCGTTCTTGTGAGTATAGACATCAATACCCAACAACATAAATTATAGTATCCCTCATTTTATTTATTATATTTTATTTACGTTTTTTTTTATTTTGTCCATTGTTATTAAGAATATAATATAAACAATTATATATTTCTTTGTATCGGTTTAAACTTTTGAGAGAAGTGGTGATTTTATAATTTTCGACTTTATATCATACGAATAAGTTACGGTATATTATATATGTGTATATTATAGTGTTTTCTCAGCATTTAAATAGAACAAAGATAATTGAAATTTCACGAACATTATGTTAAAAAAATGACAATATAAACAAAATTACACGATTCAAATCTCCATAATCTATTTGGTAAAATTGTAAACATATAGGTACTTATCAAACAACAAAAAAATTGTAAACATATAAGTTCTTTTCTATTGAAAAAAGAAAACGCATCCAAAGCTTGGCGAAACCATCCATGTATTGTTTTTAAACAATATATTTAAAAACGGTACATGGATGGGTTCGATAAATATATTGTTTTTAAATAATATTTTAATTTTTATGTTATTTTATCATTCAAATTCAACCAACGGATAAAATGAAGAGAAATGAAATTTGCAGTCGTGGAATGCACAAGTGTTGTATAATCTTTTTTTTTTTAAATGAGTAAATACGGCATTCACATAATAAAAAACTAATTTTTTAATTGTGAATCTCACTCTTTTCAAAAGAATTATGTTGTGCTTGCATACTCCACAACTGTATTTAGCATTACTCTTTTAGCACACTGTTAGCAGGTGAAAGGAGGGGCGCCCACGTGGGCTGACCCCCTCCCTTCAAAACATGAACGTATGGCATTAAGCCATACGTTACATGTCTTGTAACGCATGGCTTAATGCCATACGTTACAAGCCGTTACACTGCATTTATTTGCAGTGTAATGGCTAGCCTTTGGTGGACTATATATAGTCCCTTTCAAGAAGGTTTTGGCACCATTCTGATTTAGAAAAAAATCTCTCTCTCATTTGTTCTCTCTTGAAATAGTTTTTAGGCTGTGGATTTGTTAAGTGTTACTCTAGTTTTTAACTACGTAGTACACTTTATCACTAAGAGGAAAAGCTTGTTTTTGGTCGATCTGGAGAAACTCGTGGAGCAATTTTATAAGCTGAGCTTGAGGTACTTTCCGCTGCAATTTTTTCTTACACACACATCTAAGAAATTTCTATTACAAACCAATGATGGATTGATGTGGATTATACTTTGTAAAATATCAGTTGAAATTATCCAAATGTCCTTGTATCGTAACACAACGTTCTACCAATTCACTCAACAAATTGGTTAGTCATCAACCGTGCAATTATTTAATAATAAAGTAATAACATAAAGTAAATAAATTGCATAACACCAAAATTAATAACGAAGGAAAATCCTTTAAAGAATTATTTAAAGGTAAATCCTTACACGGAAGTCAAATAAAAAAAATCAATTTTATTATTTGAAAGTCAAGTACAAGTAAATCTCAATTACAAAACTTTTGTCAATTGACTCTTTTACTTAACACGACAAATGACCCGTTTGTCTCTACCGCAATAGCAGTCAGAACCTCTGAAAATCTTCAAACATTAGCTTTTCTCTTAGAACTCCAGTGGCTAAATCATGACCATGATATCTCAATTTTGAATCAACGATCACACTTTTTTAGAGAAACAATATGAAAATTCTTGAAAATTTTTCAAGCAATCTTCTCACCAAAATATACAGTAGAAAGTGCTCTAAAAAAATGATTCTAACCAATATGATCCATTGAATAAACAATTTGAAAGCAATTTGAATTGCAGTAGGATTTTGCTGACAAAGCGACTATGTCGCAAGGGACTTTTCTGAAGGGATGCTGACACTTGATACTTAATTTTCTCAACATGAGTAGCAGTTTCTCATTCAAACTCTTCTATAAATAATTACAGAACTCTTAGAACTCGATTTTTACACTCTTGACTTATTTAAAACATTTCCTAATAACTTCTAAATAAATTCAAAATAGTTATAGATAAAGTCAAAATATTTTACATTTATCTAAATTACAAAACTAAAAATAAGATGAAATCTATCATTTTAATCTAGTCCTATCTAAATTTATCAACTTAATGATCAAGTCCTACCAAACTCTTACATCTACATCAGTGGAGGTAGATACTGTAGAATTTCAAACTCGTGTTGTTAGGAAAGGCTTCTGGAAAAGCAGAACACAAAAGATGCAGAGTTGCGGAGGCGCTTCGCGGTGCATGGGACCACGCGCTGGTCAAAAGGTGAAGATGGCCAAATGGAAAGGTGGAACGGAACTTCATATGTCCGGCTACGCGTGATGTGGCGGCGTTGGACCGTTGGTAGCAAGCCTTCAAAAATTGTAATCGAGTTTGACTCGGCAATTCAACAATTGGGTGATTCGTAACAATTATCAATCAGATATTTTAATGTTAATAAAATGTATTAAAAATTATATTCGATGACATCCAAATATTTTATATTATATATAAAAGAGTATAAAATATAAATTTATTCACTAATTTTAATAGAAATATAATACAATCGAAATAGTTTTAATAAATACGTAATTTATACATTTAATTTCAATAGTCGACATTTTTTTCTTTATATGTGAAAAATATAAAGACCATTAAGTTATCAACATATGACAAATTTAGTATTTTATGCACAACCATAAATTTAATATATACTCATTCATTTCTTTAATTTTTTGTTCAAGTAAAAAAATAAAGAACTACGTTTAATCTTTCAATTTTTCTACAATTCTTATTGAATATAATGATGAAAAAGTTAATATATGTTTAGTTCTATCATATTTTTTGTACAAAAAAGTAAAAGAAAAAATCCATTTGTTAGACAAATTAAAAATAAATACAATTTTGAATCAATTCCAATTGATCTAAAATCGATCGATTGAAGCAGTTCAATGAATGATTCAAAATGTTCACTAAAATTAGTTCAATTTTTTACTAACTCAATTTGAATCGACATGAATCGAATCATTTTTTTGAACTTTGGTTGGTAGTCGAAGGGTACAAATTTAAGCTCCAAAGTTCATGAAAAAGGAAGTAAGAATTAGAGTATATATATGGACAAATATATATAACAATTGATAGATATATAAGAAGTGAGAGGAAAGATAAGGCCATAATGAGAAAAAATAGCCAAAAATCATCAAGAATGGTGGCACGTGGCGCTCACACACACTTCACGAAAAGGCACTCGAGCCTCCGGCACAATTAGTAATGAGACTTTCTTTGGTTTCGTGCAAATATGCAATAGGAAAAACTTTACTCATTATTCCTACATTATACATCATATATGATTTTTGTTTTCTTATCAAATATGTAGTGTATAGATAATGAGTAAAATAATTTCTTTAATTTAGCAAGAAAAGGAATAAAAAAAAGTAAGTGTGGTGTATGATGTAGGAATAATGATGGCTGGAGGGGGAAAATCTCCTATATTGGATTTTAGGCAGGGCCCAGATTACAACACAGATATAAGGCCTAAGTTGAACCAGGCCATATGTATAGGCCGTGATAAGGCCCAGGTGCATGGCTTAGCCTGGGCCAGATAATAGTACTTGGGCCAGGCATCGGGTGAGGTACCCGAGTCAGGTCATTATCACAACAGGGAGTACGGGCAAAACTTGAGAGGGAAGGAACACAGCACTCATTACCAAGTAAGGGAAATCACGGCGGATCACACTCAGCATTAATGAGGCAGGAAGGATACAGCACACGGTGAAACCCATGCCGCATTCAATGCGGCCTAGAGTAAAAACCATGCCACATTCAATGCGACCCAAGGCCAGAGTAATAGATAACGACCCAGAGCACTTACTAGCTCGGCAAATTGACACCATAAAGGTAGCTTGGTGAGTAGATAGCACTGATATATCATCCACTGCTATCCAACACTCCGCTATCGTGGAGACTAGGTTGGCAGGTATAAATAAGGCACTACCAGCAGCAAGCCAGGTAAGATATAACAAGCAGAGATAACGGTACAAAGTCTAAAAAAATCTATCATCAATCGATTTACATTCATATCTTGACTACAATTCATCATCTCCATCAATAATTATTGACTTAAGCATCAGAGGATCAATGGACCCCGAGGTTCCCTCCCTTTATGATTGTGCAGGTGATCACTCGTACACTGCTTGCGTGAAGTTGCCCATGCCCACAAAACACGACATCAACAGTGGCATCGTCTATGGGATTTTTGTTGTCCTGTAACTAGCATGTCCTTTGTATGCCGGTAACAATCCGCTTTCAGCATTTGCAGTACAATCCAGAGCAATGGAAGCAAGGTTCAATGAACAAGCCGAAGTTATACAAAAGCTCATGGCGGACATGGAGACCCTCTAACAAGAAAATGCTGCTTTACGGAGGAATAATGAAGAAACTGAAGCAGATCATCAAAGTCATCATTCTGAAGCCTATCCTCAACCCAACGCAATTGCAGTAGATGAGGAGCAACAAAGAGTCAACATGCAGATTCAAATAGAAGTGGCCAAACAAATAGGCCAGCCCTCCACAATAGACCAATTGCTCTCCAATGCTGAACTACCGTATAGCACCGCGATTATGGCGGTCCCTATACCCCCAAAGTTCAAAGTCCTTCAAATGGAAATGTATAATGGATCGGGAGATCCACTCGAGCACCTGGAGACTTTCAAAACTCACATGACCCTCCATGGCTTTCCTAGCGAGGTGGCATGCAAGGCTTTCCCCCTTACGCTGAAAGGAGCAGCGCGAACTTGGTTTGGATCCCTACGGCCAAGAACCGTGGATAGTTTCAACGACCTGGCGTGACTTTTCCTAACCCAATTCCTGGCTAGCCGAAGGAGGAGGAGACCGGCAGCTTACCTTTTGATCGTCAAATAGAAGGATGACAAGAGCCTTAAGTTGTACCTCTCCCGCTTTAACAGAGAATGAATGAGGCCGGATGATCAAGACGAAAAGATCACTTTGGCCACCTTGTTAGGAGGAGTTTGGCCTCGAAACCCCTTTATGACGGAAATCACTCAGAAAACCCTAGCCACTCTGAGGGAGTTCATGGATCAAGCCGACGGTTACATAAACGGGGAAGACACCCTCCGATCATTGACCGCTCCCAGGAAAAATGACTTGGAGAGAGTAGACAAGAAGACTGCAGACCATAGTAAGGGTTCGAGCCAAGGATACTACAAAAAGAGGATTTACGAGACCAAAGTAAAAGGAGAACAGGCCTGACAAAGGAAGCCTGGTCCTCGCGTACATTCTAACCTAACGGTCGAAACTAAGGAAAATCTTAACATACGTGAAGAGCGAAGACGGGATTCATCTCATCCCAAATATTGTTCCTTTCATAAAAGCCATGGACACAATACGCAAGATTGCAACACCAGGAAGGAAATGTTTGAGGAGCCGGAGATTCAAGCTAACCGATCTGAAGATGAGAGGAACGAGCCACAACAAGGTTACCATCCTTATTAGTAAACGGACCATAACCGAGGCTCCATTCAGAGAAACCAAGGGCAAGTTCGTAGAAGCTACAGCCCAGCTCGCAGGAGTCAAAACTCAACTTGGAAGAATGAAGAGGGCCCCGACAGAAGGGAAGCTACGAGCCTACATGGAGAAAGTTCACGTCAAAGGGACATAAGTAGAGAGGAGCCCCCTATAGGTGAAATCAACACAATAGCGGAAGGATATGCCTGGGGGACGACCTCCTTGGCATGGAAGGCCCATGCAAGAAAGGTCAGGTATGAAGAAATGTTTTTGGCCTACAAACCACTCTCCCACAACAGGGTTTAGACCAGAGAAAATCTTATAACTTTCAGTGAGAAAGACGCAGAAGGCTTGTCGCGCCCGCGCGATGATGCTATAATGGTAACGGCACAGATCGCTAACTATCGCACCAGAAGAGTTCTCATTGACAATGGCAGCTCAGCCGACGTTCTTTTCTAGGAAGCGTTTACTAAAATGGAAATCATACCTGATTGGTTGCGACCCGCACCTACCCCTCTCAAAGGTTTTACAAGAGACACGATCCAATCGATCGGAGCTGCCACCTTTTCAGTGTTAGCTGGGACCACCCCTAAAACGGCGTCCCTGATGGTAGATTTCCTGGTGGTAGAAACCCCTTCCACATACAATGCGATTCTAGGACGATCGTCGTTAAATTGGATGAAAGCTGTGACCTCCACATATCATCTGAAGGTGAAATTTTCAACCCCGTCTGGAATAGGGGAAATGCGCTGCGAACAAAAAATTGCAAGGGACTGCTATGCTCGGGAGATGAAGTCCAAGGCAGTAGCAATACAATCCCTCGAGGAGAACCGCAAGGAAGCAACCCCACCTCCACCGCCGACTCTGACAGAATTGGATAGGAAAGTAAGGGACGAAGAGGCTCTAAGGCAGGTAGAGCCTAACGAGCCGTTATTTTTAATACCAATGGATCCCAATGAACTAGAACGAAGTGTATGAATGGGGTCTAAAATGTCCAGCGAATTGAGCCAATCCATGAAGCAGCTACTCATCGAACACCGAGATGTATTCGCCTAGTGCCATGAAGAGATGCCAGGCATCGACGAATCAGTGATAGAGCATCACCTCAGTGTGAATCCTGAGGTGAAAAGGATGAAACAAAAGTGCCGCAACTTCAGCTCGGAAAAGTATGTGCCCATCACCGAAGAAGTGGATCACCTGTTGGCCACGGGATTCATCTGGGAGGTTCACTATCCTGAATGGCTCTCTAATGTCGTGTTGGTTAAAAATTCAAGCGAGAAGTGAAGAATGTGTGTGGACTTCACCAACTTGAACAAGATCTATCCTAAAGATAGCTTTCCCCTCCCAAGAATAGATTTGATAATAGACTCGATGGTGGGGCACACCCTGCCTAGCTTTATGGACGCATACTCCAGTTATAATCAAATCAGAATGAGTCCAGATGATGAGGAGAAAACTGCATTCATTACAGATCAAGGGCTTTATTGCTACCGAGCAATGCTATTTGGACTAAAAAACACGGGAGCAACATATCAACGTCTGGTCAACCGAATGTTCAAAAATCAAATCGGGAGAAACATGGAAGTATACGTAGACGATCTTTTGGTTAAAAGCAAGAAATAAGAACAACACCTTGATGATCTCCGCGAAGCTTTCGCAGTACTTAGAAAGTATAAGATGAAGCTCAATCCTCAGAAGTGTGTTTTTGGAGTCGAGTCAGGCAAATTCTTAGGATTTATGGTCTCTAAATGTGGAATTGAAGCTAATCCCAAAAAGGTTAAAGCTATTATGGATATGCCTCCACCTCGAACGATCAACGAGGTCCAGAAGCTCACAAGGAGAGTAGCTGCTCTGAACCGCTTCATTGCAAAGTCAACCGATCGCTACCGTCCATTCTTCAAATTTCTGCGACAAGCACAAGAATGGTATGAAGAATGCGGAAAGGCCTTTGGCGAGCTAAAGGAATATCTAACCCATCCACCCTTGCTCAGCCAAACCACACCAGGAGAAGATATGACTGCCTACCTAGCCGTATCGCCAAATGCAGTATCTGCCGTGTTAACTTGAGAAGAAAAAGGAATCTAACGGCCTGTGTATTATGTAAGCAGAGCCTTTCGGGGAGTAGAGACTAGATATCTCCGGACAAAAATGCTAGCATTCGCATTAGTAATCATGGCCAGATGGTTAAGACCTTACTTTCAAGCTCACCCAATAAAAGTGCAAACCGATGTCCCTTTTAGAAAGATATTGCAAAAACCAGACACATCTGGCCGGATAACAAATTGGGCAATCGAGCTAAGCGAGTTTGAAATCGAGTACCTTCCACGCACGGCAATTAAAGGACAAGTATTGGTAGATTTCGTGACTGAATTCTCAACCTTTCTAGAGGAGATAGTCATAATGCCCCAAGGCAAGCCATGGTAGGTTTACGTCGACGACTCTGCCTGCCAGACTGGAGGGGGAATGGGAATACACATAATAACAAACTTAGTAGAAAAGCTTGACTACGCCCTCAAGCTTGGGTTTAAGCTCATCAACACTGAAGCTGAGTACGAGGCACTCTTGTCGGGAATGACCGTTGACAGATCATTGGGAGCTACTGAAGTCGAAGTGAAAGCTGATTCCCAGATAGTCATGGGGCAAGTAACTGGACAATTCCTTACAAAAGGGAAAATTTTGAAAAAGTATCTCCAACGAGTAGGAGAAGAGTGCAATCTTTTTCAATACTTTTCTGTCCATTAGATCCCAAGGGCAAAAAACCAGGAAGCAGATTGGTTGGCTAAAGTTGCCTCAAGCCAGGAAGAAGTACCACTTTCGAATCACATCATAATTAGGACCATTGACATAACGGTGGTAGGAATCCTAATAAGGTGTATGCCGAGCCACTATTAAGGTGTATCTCGTCCGAACAAGCTCAGTACGTCCTAGCAGAGATACACGAAAGAGTTTGCAGAAATCACACTAGTGGGAGGGCAGTAGCAATCCGAACGACCCGAGCAGGGTACTATTGGCCTAACTCTCACAAGGATGCCGATGAATTCGCAAGGAAATGTCTCAAGTGCCAAGAAAACACTCATATTCCGCACTGCCCTCCCGAAAAACTCACTTTGGTCACCTCCCTATGGCCTTTCGCGCAATGGGGACTAGACCTTATTGGCCCCTTCCCACCGGGCAAAGGAGGAGTAAAATTTGTTGTGGTGCGGTCGACTATTTCACGAAATGGCTAGAAGCGGAAGCTTTGGCAACCATTACGGCCTGAGAAGTTACAAATTTCCTTTGGAAGTCCATAATATGCCGCTTCGGAATTCCCCAAAGCTTTGTGTCAAATAATGGACGACAATTCAACTGCTCCCATTATCGAGAGTAGTGCTTAAAGCTCAAAATCAAGACTAAGTACTCTTTTCCAGGACATCCACAAGCCAACGGGCAGGTAGAGGCAACCAACAAAATGATCCTCAACATCCTAAAGAAGAAGCTGGGAAGCTAGAAAGGGGAATGGGCTGAGGAACTTCTCAGCACATTATGGGCTTACCAAATGTCAGTAAGAACCCTTACTAGAGAAACTCCATTTTTCCTCGTTTATGGAACGGAAGCCATGATACCAGCTAAAGTGACGGAACCCACATACCGCGTACAACATTTCTATTTCGATCATAATGATGAGAGATTAAGAGATAACTTGGACTTCTTGAAAGAAAGACGAGTAGAAGCAGTAAGCCAAACAACGGCCAACAAACGAAGGGTCAAGCAATATTTTAACAAACATGTCCGACCTCGCAACTTCAAGGTTGGAGTCATGGTTTTAAAGCAAACGGGAGTCACCACTCAAGCTAAAGGTAAACTAGGTCCTAAATGGGAAGGGTCGTATGTAGTAGCTGCAACTGGGAGGCCTGGTTCTTATCAACTTAAGGACCACAAGGGACATGAGTTGCCTCACCTATGGAATACCGAGCACCTAAGGAAGTATTTTGTATATAAAGAAAAAAAAAAAGAGCCAAACTCAAAAAGTGTAAGGTTGTGATACATTAGAATCTTATGGACTAATTTTCGAATGTTGTATCATTGTATCTCCCACAAACAGGGCTACACCATGACTTGCCAAACTTCGTTCAAAGGAAGAAGTGAATGCGTTGGCTAGGGAGCAGGGCCCACGGGCTCAGTACCAATCCATGAAGTATAAAGCACAAGAACGGAGCCACGAGCTCTGACCTGTTAACAACTATTCTCAACGCAATCAAGTGACTGTCGAGTTTTATGCAATGGTGCAGAATTGAATGCGTTGGCCAGGAAGCAAGGCCCACGGGCTTTGCCAACCCATAAGTAACAATCCACGAAGTATAAAGCACAGGAATGGAGCCACGAGCTCTGACCTGCTAATAGCTATTCTCAACGCAGTAAAGTGACTGTCGAGTTTCTTGCAATGATGCATAACCAAATGCGTTAGCCAGGGAGCAGGGCCCACAGGCTTTGCCAACCTATAAGTACCAATCCACAAAGTATAAAGTACAGGAACGGAGCCACAAGCTCTGACCTGCTAACTGCTATTCTCAACACAGCCAAGTGACTGCTGAGTTTCGTGCAATGGTGCAGAACCAAATGCGTTGGCTAGGGAGCAAGGCCCACGGGCTCTGCCAACCCATAAGTACCAATCCACAAAGTATAAATCACAAGAACGGAGCCACGAGTTCTAACCTGCTAACAGTTATTCTCAATGCAACCAAGTGACTACCGAGATTCGTGCAATGATGTAGAAAAACGATACGAGCCTGGTCTCTAGGCCGGCCACGAAGTCAGCGCAAGTAGAAGACAACAAAAGAATAAACTAAATAGCAAGGTACACAAAGTTACTTTATTTATTACATTGCTTGGTTCATACAAAGCATAAGCCCAGTCACTTGACTAAACAAACAAAATTTGAAGAAGATTGCCATGCAGAATTACTCCACGATTGGTAGACCTCAAACAGATTAGTTTCTAAACCCCAAGATACAAAAACCAAAGACAATGAGGAAAGGTGCAGACAAGTGTATAAAAGTAAAGTTGAGACATTTTATTATCTAAGCAAGGTTGCAAGGAGGTCATTACATCATAAAAAACAACAAAGTACAGAAAGTTTCATCCAAACAAGAGCAAAATGCTCAACAACACGGAGTCTTGAGAAGGAAGGAGACCGCTCGGTAGGTCTCAGGTTCGTCTGTGTAGAAACAAGATGTCATATCTTCCTACACGATGATGGATGGGGCATAGAGCATTGCGGTATCTTCCTCCTCAGAAAGGAGAAGGGAAGGAAAGGGGGAGGTCAAGGTCCAATGGAACCCTACCCATCGCAGGAAAACGAGCTGGGATTCAAGGTTGAAAGGATGGACACCCTGAGGGAATTGACGGATTCTAGAGAGTTGATGTCTACCTTGAACTGTCCGTCTTTTTTTTCCACCTCCGCCTCACCGTCGTGCCATCTTTTTGTTCTAACTAAGCTCATAACCAACAGGCAGCAAGTTCTGATGCAATACTTATGGGAGTTAACCCCCGTAAGGAAATGGGCCAGAACAAGTGAGGCACTACAAGCAAAAGGGCAAGAACAAGAAATGCCAACAATCTTATCCCTTGATATTCAAACCGTCATAACCAACGACAGCCCGAACACCAAAGGATAAGGTGTCGTCCCTTGTAAATCTCGAAAGAAGAAAAGGAAGGCATGGGAGTCCTTCAAGTCTAAAGGAATGAAAGGAGAAAGCAGGATATGAATTTCCAGGGACGGAAAGGCCCCCATTTTATAGGCAAGAATGACGTTTGGCATCCTAAGGTACCATAACTCTTAAGGTCACCTCGACTGTCCACATTACCCCAAGGCTTCCCCAGCCAACCACATGTTTCCTATAGAGAACTATTGTCCCTTGGAACTCAGAAGGTACAGGAACACTAACCGACGCAGAGAAAATGACAAAGTTAAATGCGGAGTTACTGGGGCACTGGTAATGGATGAGTTTAATGGAGTATTAAATGCGGGGTTAAAGGGGTATTAGTAACGAAGTCAATGACAAACTACTTTAATGACATTGAAAAAGTAGTCTCAGGACCAACATGGAATCAGAAAAAGGTCAAACTCGCATGGAAAAAGATACGAATAGGGCCGACGCACATTCAAACAAATATTAGGGATTTACGAGAAACTTGAATGAATCCTTAAGAGGTCCCACTTAGAAGCTACCTACTCAGTACTCGTACAAAAGGTACCTACTCGGTAATAGTACAAAAGATACCTGCTCAATACTCATACGAAAAGGTACCTGCTCGACAAGAGCATAAAGGTACGTGTTCGGTACCAACATGGGAGATCTATGCTCGATACCAACATAGGAGATACCTACTAGGTAACAACACAGGAGGTTGGATGTTCATTAACTCAAAAGGTATCTGCTCGGTAAAACCATAGAAGGTACCTGCTCGGCACCAACACAAAAGGTACCAGCTCGGCAAAGGCACAAAGATACCTACTCGGTATCAACACGGGAGATACCTGCTCAGTAACAACACAGGAGGTTGAATGTTCATTAACTTAAAGTGTTGCCCCTCGGAAAAACCAAAAAAAGTACCTGCTCAGTACTCGTACAAAAGGTACCTACTCGGCAAAACCACAAGAAGTACAAGCTCGGAATCAAAAATAAAGCATCAACTTGGTAACTAGCTATGCAAACCGGTCAAGCAAGGGAACTTGACCCTCATCAAGCATAGGAGAATGTATTCAATAAACCCTAAAAAAAAAAAAATAGAATGGCAATTCCACAAAGGAAAGTTGAAAGTACGTACAAAACAAAAGATATATGCATACAAAATTAGAGTTATGTACATTTCAAAAAGAATTGTCAATTCCACGACAAAACCCATGCGGGTCTAGGTTAAAAAAGAGAGAGAGAAGAAAAGAAAAAGGAAACTAAGGAGCAGCATCGCGGGAAGATAGAGGCAGGTTGTCTAAGCCCCACGTCAACATTTCTTCATAGGCAAACCTATTCGGCTGGAGACTTCGAAGATCTAGGGTATAGAGATCGGTCTCAAGGTTCTCAAGTATCACCTCCCTAAGACGCTCGAGACCTTCTTTATACTCATACATCCAATTTTGGTTACGCAGAGCAGGAACTTTTTCGAGTTGAGATTCAGCATTGTCCCTGCAGAGCCGAGTAGCTTCTAGAGAGGACTACAAACGATGAATGACCTTCTGAGCTACAACCCTCATCTTATCTCCTTCTTTGGCTAAGCCCATGTATTTGTGGAAAAGGATATATCGTACCTCAACGACACACTTCTTTTCCTTGGTCAACTTCTCAAAGGAAATGTTGCTTAGCCTCAACTCTTCCTAGGCGGACTCTATCTCGCACTCTAGCCTCTGAACCTCGGCCTGGGAGTTCCCCCTATCTGAAAAAAGGAGATCGGATTGGGCTCGAAGATTTGCAAGTTCTTTCTGCGCAGACTCTAACTCGTCGGTTAGTACGGATATCTTACCATTAACTACTTCGATCTTCATATCCTTTAGCCGAATCTCCTTATTCTTGAGCTCAAATTCCAGGGCCATTATCGTCACTCTGCGCGCCAATGCCTTAGCCTCTTTCTGCTGGGCGCGGATTTTTTCACGACAGAGCATGTTGTCCTCTCTTAGGGATTCATTTTCTACCTCTAAAGCGCGTAGGTCAGCTATTAGTTTCTCTCCGTACCGATTCAAAAGCTTGTTCAACGCACTTTGAGTTTTTAGGTCTTCTTCAAGAGCCTCCCGCTCTTGAGAAACCATCTCGGCCAGCTAATTAGCAGCTTGAAAGACTAGTAAGGCATGGCATTTATTGCCAGAATATGAAAAACAAGAATTCACCAAGGAAAGAAAAATGCTTACATTTGCGAAAAGGGGCCTGAATTTTCAGGCTTGAGCTTCATAGGATTCCGACCAAGCCTTCTTATGACCTAGGCGGCTTCCTTGCCTGGAAGAGGAGGATTTTACACATATCAAAGGAAGAACGCCCCAACATGTAAGAAAGGCAAACCAGATTCCTCCTCGCTTTGCTGAGAAACTTCAATTGGAGGATCATGTACAACGGAAAAAAAGCCATCTTCCATCTCTACAATAACATCTTCATGGGACGTAGTCGAGGGCGAAGCATGAGGAGCAATGTTGTCCTGGAACAGAAGGCACGACATAAGGCACAAAGAAGAATAGGAAAAGGAGCGATTCAAATAGAAAATAAGGAAAAAAAATACCTGGAAGACCGGAGGCTTAGGAATAACAGGAGGAACCAACTCGGTAGTCTGTTCCATTATAGGGAAGGAGACTGGAACCTCAGGAGGGGTTGATTCCATAGTCTCCTCAAGGCCCGGCTCCATAATCTTAGGCAGCCCAGCAGCCTTCTCAGAGCATGGCCCCACAGTTTTAGGAGGAGCCAACCCCTCTCTAAGATCAACCTCCAAGCCCACAGACAGAACCAAGGGGACGACCGGAAGATCTAAACTAGGATGAGTCAGACAAGGGAGCTCCGGAGGCATGACGGGAGTGTTATTCAAGCACTCCCCAAATGAGGTTTTCACCTTGTCAACTCTTCCCTCAAAAGGAGTTAGCACCACGCGGGGTGGAGCCTCCTCCTGATTAAGAACTTCCTCGAATGAGGGAAAAACTCCTATCGCCAGACCAAAACCTCGAGGCACCAGACGGTCAAAAACTAAAGAAAACATAAAGGAAAGGGAAATATCTACGTCTTCTCCTTCATCGTGGCTTGAAGAAAAAAAGGTAGGATTCAATTGTCATTTGGAAAGAACGTAGCGAGAGAAGAAAAATCCTAAAAGTTTCAAAAAATACCTCTCAAAGGGGCAGCTCGGGAGAGATTAGGAGCGGATCAGTTAGAGTTGCCTACAGTTGTAGCTCGGTGAGAATGGCTCTCCTGGTCAGCTCAGAGAAAGCTGCTCTTTTTGGTGACTCTCTCAGAACCCCTCTCCTCGCTTGCTTGGTTAGCTGTTCAGTCGGGTCTGCTATTTTTGGTAGGTCGAGGAGAATTACCCTCTGGAGCAACTTGTTGGGAGCCCCTCTTTTCTTTATGAAGAGCCCTCGGCTTGGTGGGATGCAGGGGATTCACAGGAACCTCCCTTATAGGCATTGGCCACATAGGAATAGCAACACCTTCCTCTGCTCGAGGCTACTCCGGGCGTAACTCTCTTGGGGGAAAGGATGACCCCATTAACAAATCCCGACTAGTCAGGTGGTTGCGATGGGGAGCAGCGAGATAGTGCTGGATGTAATCTTCATTCAATAACGAATCAATCTCCGCTAGGGAAGGATGAGCCACTACCCAGGATATCACAGAGGCAATTCTAAGTTCTTCTCTCCTTGATAACTTAATAGAGAGAGAGTAGGTGGATGGAACCTTGGTCCAAACGGACGGAACGGGAAATTCATCGTACTCAATTTCTTCTTCCGGGCGTTCCCACCCAAGACCACAGACAAAGAAGAATCACTGATGCCATTCTTTTAGCAATGAATATTGCTTCTCCAGATTAGAAAAACATCTATCAACTGAGTAGGATTGAAAACTACATATGTTACCCAACATTCGGCTGATTCGGTATACTGATAAGAACTCCTGAACAGTTAAATCAGGATAATCTTTTGAACCAGTCATAACAATCCGAAAAGCTACGCAGCTGGCCAGGATCAAGCGCTAGGTGTTGGGAGCAAGCTGTGTAGGAGCAAGCTGCAAAAGATCTAAAATATCACGAACCGGGCGGTAGAATGGCAGACGTAGCCCAATGTAAAACATATGGGGGAAAAGAGCCACTTTGGTCGACAGACCATCCTCATCCACCATTGTTTCGTGAGGTTGAGGAAGTACAAAAACAGTTTTCATCTGGAATGGGAAACTGTCTACAAAGTGAGCGAAATTCATTTTGGGTCATAGACGATGTCCACCCCTTTCCGGCAAAATACTTGAGTCGGGAGTCGTTCTTAACCGTTTTATCCATCGTAGCAATAAATGAAGGTCTTGGAGCAGTTTACGGTCTCAGGGAAGATAAAAAGGAAACCGAAATGAGAAGGTCATAAAAGAAAGAAAGAGGAAAATGGGGAAGAGAGAAATAAAATGGGGCAGCATGATGGAACGACCAGGTGCACGAAACGGCATCACAGAACTAGAAGAGACGCCTCAGCTACAAGAATACGAAATGACGTTTACCTGCCACACGCATGATTGGAACGGACCAATCCCGAATGACATTTTGTTAGGGAACAACTTTAATTGGATGGGAACCGGTTTGCATCCCTCCAGACCAGGCAGTTGGTTCACATCAATAGTGAGGGGGTAAGAGCCCGTTCAAATTCTACATACACCGGTCAAAGGGAAGAGAGAAGAAAGGAAACTTCTTATAATTTACAGTCCACAAGTGTGCTAAAAATTCGCGGGGTATTGTGGAGGGGAAAAATCCCCTATATTGGATTTTAGGCTGAGCCTAGGTTACAACCCAGATATAAGGCCTAAGTTGAACCAGGCCAGATGTATGGGCTGGGATAGGGCCCAGGTGCATGGCATAGCTTGGACCAGATAATAGTACTTGGACCAGGCATCGGGTGAGGTACTCGGGTTGGGTCATTATCACAACAGGGAGTACGGACGAAGTTTGAGAGGGAAGGAATGCAACACTCATTACCAAATAAGGGAAATCACGGCGGATCACACTCAATATTAATGAGGCAGGAAGGAAACCAAAGCAGAAGGTGTGCCGCATTCAATGCGGCACAAGGTAAAACCCATGCCGCATTCAATGCGACCCAAGGCTCGAGCAACAGATAACGACCCAAAGCACTTACTAGCTCAACGAATTAACACCATGAAGGTAGTTCAACGAGTAGACAACACTGATATATCATCCACTGCTATCCAACGCTCTGCTATCGTGGAGACCAGGTCGGCAGGTATAAATAAGGCACCACCAGCAGCAAGCCAGGTAAGATATAACAAACAGAGATAACGGTACAAAGTCTAAACAAATTTATCACCAGTCGATTTACATTCATGTCTTGACTACAATTCATCATCTCCATCAACAATGATTGATTTAAGCATTGGAGGATCAACGGACCCCAAGGTCCCCCCTTTGTGATTGTACATGTGATCGCTCGTACACTGCCTGTATGAAGTTGCCCAGGCCTGCGAAACACGACATCTACAAGGGCTCTAGGCAATAGTGGGTTCTAATGATAGCCAATGTGTAAGTGTTGTGTTGGTGACAATAGATCTTAAACAACAATGATAGGAAATGGTGTGTAGGTTTCGAGTTGTGTATGAAGATTGGAACTGAAGAGGAAGATATAAGGACAGAAAATCAATGAGAAAAGAAGAAAAAGAGACGCCGGTTGGGGGGTTTCACTTGGGAGGTTGTTTGGGAGCAATGGCTTGATAAGAGCTGAACTTAAAACTGAACACATATTAGAGATCCTCTTACATAATATCATATCATTAATAACTAATAATTATATTAATAATTTTAGTGATGTAGTCATATATGATAGACTAGGACTACTAGCGCTCTAAGTTCTAACACTTCTTAGTTATTAATAACTAACATTATGCAAATGGCAAAAGATTTAGGGTGATCATATTATGCCGGTGAGTGTTGGGCGTGCCCTTAGTGTAAATTGTATTTTTCTTTTCTTTTAAACTTTTTTTTAAACATTTTAAAAAAATACTACATTAATAGTCAATTATTTAATCATTAAATAAAAATAAAATAAATAAACAGGAAACAAAACCATGAACATACTATCATTTTCCAAAGATTTATACCTAGCCTTGAAGTCTTGAATTGCAGCCCATGTGAGATCCAAAACACACCAATAATGATGAGATTTAAAACACAAGTTCCCTCATTTGCCACTTTGGCATGTTAACGCATTCATTTGTGGGTTGGGTGGATTGCGATAAAAAAAAATTAAAAAATTCAAAATTTTTTGTTATGGTAAAACTCACTTAAATAATAAGTTAACGTGTGAAAAAATAAGCTTGCAAATAGATTTTTTTTAAACAGTTAAATTTTTTTTGAAATATTACTAATTTTTTATGCTAATTGGTGTTATTGATTTTCATTTTTTTTGGATGTTGAATAGTTGAGTTGAATTTTTTGATGAATATTATTGTGTGAGATTTGATTGAATTGTTTATTATATTTTATATCTTGTTAATCGTTTATTTGATAAAGAATTTTCTCTCTTTTTTAATTGACAGCCACTTGGTCGGTGAGAACTTGTCTGGGGACTGTGACAGCAAATTTCTCACACGCTGTGACACTAATCTCAAACAATGAAGCTAAAGATGCAATACGCAGATGCCCACGGAGTGAAACTGCACGCCCAACATCACACACTACACGTAAACCACTACCCTATCGTGTGCATTAGGTTCGCGTGCACCTTCTCCCCCACGCTCACACCTTCTCTCTTGCTAACACACACATACCCACCCAAGTCGCCGATCGTCAATTCATTTATCGCCTCTCTTTCACGAGCAGCCTCCATTTTCTTAAACATTCAATCTTTTTCAATTTTCTTGCGCCATCTTTATGATCGTCTATCCCAACCAACTTCAAATTTAGATTCATCTCGTAAGGTACGTGTTTGTTGGAGTTGACGAGGTTTTGTTTCTTAACTCTCATCTTTCATTTCTGCAAATGGGCTTTATTAATTCTGAATAAGCAGTTGTATCACATCAATACCTGCCCATTATTCCGTATTGTACTGATGATTATATAATTTTAATTTTAGTGTTGAAGGTGCATTGGTAGTTATGAGCCTGTGCGGATGTTCATGTTTTTGTAGGTCTTGTGTGTTTTTGTGTATGATTGGGTTTGTGATTACGCCTGTAACGCGTTTACACGGGATTTTCTGGAAGATAATATAATCGGTGGTTGGCCGATTGTGGTGGGTTTGATTTTGTTGGCTTAAAGTTTTGGTTAGAGGTTGTTTGCCAGGGAAAGTTTGAGCTTTTAGCTTGGCTTATGATTTATGGATACATTGGATAGATTTTCAGAATTCAGTTCTGTATCTCTTTTCTTCTGAATGTGCATTTGTAACCGATGGGTTAAAACTCCCGTTCCTCCGTGACTGGTTTACTTGCCAACTGAAGAAGATCAAAGATGTTTTAGCTTGTAAGGAATAAAGGGACTTCTGGATTAAAAATAGAAAAGTATAAATTTTTAGCTTGAATCTGACTAAGTTGGATGAACTTTTTTATTTAGTATGTGATATATGCGTATTACTTAACCTGTATTTATCTGATAGATATAAACCTGCAATGTAACTCTTGTGAACTTGATTCTTTGTAAACATTTTTTGATCAGTATAAGGGAAAGAGGAAGAGACGAAGGAAGCAATTACAGTTACAAATGCCAAGAGCAACAAAATTGAATAGGAAAACCGAGATGGAGAACTCAAATCTAGCCAATTGTCCACATGAATGGAGTGCGTAAAGTTGTAGCTATAAGCTTAAGTTTCGAATGTTTCGTCCCCATAAGATCTGATTATCGCTGTCTTTCAAGAAACTCGGAATTAAGAACAATGCAGCAGTTTTTCATTCCTGCCTGCCATTGCTTGCAAATCTGACATGTCAGCCACAAAGCCACTTGGTGATGGAATTCTGCATAACTTTGAGCCTATGAGGGTAAAAGAATATTTCAGCATAGCTGGTTTTGCATTTCAAATTTGGGTTTGAAAGGTCCTAATTACATGGTTCCCCCAACCACCCCCCTGAGAAAAAAAGAAGAAGAGAGAATAGCTTAAGACCGATTATTTTTTACTGCACACCATTGCATTGTACGCAAGTGTTATATTTCAGTTTAAAATCTCAATTTCAAGGATCATACTTTTATGCAATTAAACTTTAGTTGATACCATTTAGAAAATAGCCCATTAGACTTTCTTGAATGAAATAGTGCTCCTTGGCTGTTCACCATCATTTTTAACAATGCTATGGGACTGCTTTCTGAAACTAGCTCTTAGGTTTTGCTTACTATGAGGTTCTGGATAATTTCTGTTCTTCCCCTTTATATATAGGTGGAAAGGGGGTCTTATTTGAGCCCAAGTGCATTGACTAACAAATGCAAGGACTAAAGTGTGATACAAGTTAAATAACATTTATGCTTGTGGACATTGTTTGTTCCAAGGTTATTGAGAGAGGCAAAATGAAAGGATCATAAAGACAAGTATTTTTCATTTATTTTACTTATAAAAAAAAATAAAGACAAGTATTTTTATTACATATCTGAAATTGACTCCCAAAGTGATCATTTTCTCAATTAAATGGTTACTAGAGGATTGTTTCTTCTTAAATGTTCTCATAATATTTCTTTCTTTGTTAGGTTAGATTTCAATAGTTCAAAGTTCTTTGGGTTTGGAGTGGAAGATAGAAGGAGATTCTCTTTTTTATGGGAAAGAATGCCGGATTTGAGAAGTGGAGTTCGGCGCTCAAAGAGGGTGAATAATGTCCATGAGAATCCTCCAGTTGTAGTTCCAACTGCGTGGCCTGGAGTGGCAAAAGGTAAAGGCTCCAAAGCCTCAGTTCTTTAACCCAATTATGTAAAATCCAATCACCCCAGCATTTCTTTTTTCTCAATCCAGGACCAGCTGGTAACGGAAGAGGAAGAGGACTTAGAGCTATGAATCAAGGTAAGATCTCCAAGCCTCTTGGTGCTGGAGTTGGTGGACGGGGACGCGGGGGTTTGGACTTGCCTGGGAGACAGGTAGTTGCCATTCAGGACGAGTTGTTGGTTCATAAAAGTGCAGAAAAATTAGCTGCTGAAGAGGAGCCCAGCTCAAGTCCACTTCCTGAAAGGGTTATTCTTTCTGCTTTCAAGCTGCAGTCTTTAAATTGCTATTGCTCTCTTGGATTCCTTATACCTGTCAGTGATTGTTTCTATATATAAATCTATTATACCCCTCATATTTGTTCTCTCTTTTCTTTTTTCTCTGATCATGTATAATTTGTATCTTTACCTGGATTAACATTAGTACGGTCAAAATAAATAACCTGAATAATTAACAAAACTCTCCATTTTTATGTTGAATGTCAGCTTCAAATGGATGATTTTCAAAATTCTTATGGTATTTTCATAGTAACAGTTTTTCAAGGCTCACCAACTGTGATTGGAAGCTTGCGTGAGTTCCATATGTGGTATCTTTGTAACTGATAGACAAATTAAATGATTAAATTCATATACTTCCATGATCCTTTTTTGGGAAAATTGGTCATTTAATTTGGTATCAGATCAATTGTCCTGATTGGAACCGAGTCAACTCTATATTATCCCTATTTCCATTATATTTTCCTACTGTTGAGTGTACTTATCAAGTTAAATGATTAAATTCACCTCTTCTTATGGGCTTAAGGTTTTTTGGACAATTGGTGATTCAATAGTATGAAAGAGGCCTTCTTCCTTTGAGACCTTGGTCAATTGACTTGTACATAACTTGTTTGCTTCTTAAATCTGCAGTCTGCTGTAATATATTGACCAGATATAATTGGGGCTTCATGTTTTCTAGAAAGTAACATTCTGATGTGGTTTCTCTATTTGTGGCTTTAAGTTAAAGAAGATGAAAGTTAGGCTTTCTTAGTATGAAGAGTTAGGTTCTGAAGTTCAAAGAGAGCCTCTTGCACTTTTTTTTTTTTTGGGGGGGGGGGGGGGGGGTGAAATTGTAAATGCATAAAAAAATGGTGTGGTAGTTTTGTGGAATAAACTTGCATATACAACTTAAAAACTTCCAAGTGGTTGAAGTGTAAATGTTTTTCGCTTATCATGTATTGTATTTTGAAATCCAATGAAGAGGAGATGATAGGTATATATATTGGTGATATGTTCTGATTTACATAAAAAGTACATTTTCTGATGCATTGTTGTGTCTATATTAAGATAGAAACAACAAGCTGTACCCATAATGATTTTTCCCCATGCATTTATTGTATTGAAACATGTCTTGAGGTAATTTCCCCCCTAATTATCATTTCAGGTTCAGGTTGGTAACTCCCCTGTGTACAAGTTAGACAGAAAGCTGGGTAAAGGGGGTTTTGGGCAAGTATTTGTTGGAAGAAGAGTGACTGGTGGTACAGGGCGAAGTGGGTCTGATGCCTCTGAGGTAGGTTTTTTCTCTCGTGCATTTCTGATATACGATCTACCTTTCTAAATTTACCTAGGAAGTTTGTTCTTTTCTTAATGGAATTCTCCTGTACTCTTTTTGTAGGTTGCTTTGAAATTTGAGCCTCGAAAAAGTAAAGGAGGTCATTGTGGTCCTCCTTATGAGTGGCAAGTATACAAGTAAGTTTAGTTCTTACTATTAATTGAATTCTGATATTTATGATGTAACTAATCTTTTGATTTCAATTATAATGAAGCAATCTTAATGGTTGTTATGGACTTCCCTTGGTCCATTATAAAGGGAAACAAGGAGACTACTATATCCTAGTGAGTTTTTTTCTAGCACCTTTTTTAACTCGTGTGTCTTATGTGCGTTGAATCTAGTAACTGCCACGAATATCTGATCATTCCTAATTGTGAATGTAGGTGATGGACATGCTAGGCCCAAGCTTATGGGATGTTTGGAACTCTTACAACCAGATGTAAGAAAAAATAAATGCTTCTAATAAAGTATTTCTTTCCATTTTTGGAATTCTTGTTTTGAATTTATTGTTCTTGCCTCTTAGTTTCTTTGTTCCTTTGACAGGCTGTCTGAGGAGATGGTTGCTTGTATAGCAGTGGAGGCTATATCAATTCTAGAGCAACTTCATTATAAAGGGTACCTTGCAAAATTTTGTCATTTCTTTTCTCCAATTTTTTTTTTTTTTTTGGGTAATGTTATTCATAATTGCTTGGTTTCACACCAGTTTTGTGCATGGAGATGTTAAGCCAGAGAATTTTTTGCTTGGTCAGCCTGGAACACCTAATGAAAAGAAGTTGTATCTTGTTGATCTTGGTTTGGGTATGTTTTTCTTGGTTAGATAAGTTATAACAACCTTTGATAGACATCTGGAGATGCATCTATACTTATTGTCAATAGAAAGATGTGACTTGCAATAATATTTTCTTCTTCAGCTTCAAGATGGAAGGATGCATCCTCTGGTCGTCACGTTGATTATGACCAAAAGCCTGACATTTTCAGGTGACTATATGGCTCAAAAAAACTTTCTTTAGTTCAGTGGAAGATCAGAGTGTGAAGGTGGTTTCAAAAAACTCAATCCTGTTTTCAAATGCCTCAAGGAAAAAATTCTTGAGAATCATTCTTTAATATTCCAGAATGAAGGAAAAAAAATCCTTTTTTCAGAGGATAAGTTGGCTTAACCAAGTTTATATGTGATTTTTCTTATATGAAGCTTTTGTTTTTCTTTTTATTTAAAAGTATATTTTATATTTATGCCTCTTCTTACACTTAACTTCCTTTAGAGCTGCTGGATGTATAAAACTATAAGTTGTGATAGCCCAATTCATCTTATGCTTGTGACAGGGGAACTGTTCGTTATGCAAGTGTACATACTCATTTGGGTAGGACAGGGAGCCGAAGGGATGACCTTGAATCCTTAGCATATACCCTCGTGTTTCTCCTTAGAGGCAAACTTCCCTGGCAAGGTTATGTTGTAAGTTCACTTCAATTCTAATTCCTGATTCCATTCAACCATGCATTGACAACTACAACTTTGTGGCTTAGACTTTGTAGGGTTGCCATGTCTTTTCCTTCTCTCTCTCTCTCTCCCAATGTCTAAATGTCTCTCGGGCTGCAGGGAGAGAACAAAGGATTTCTTGTTTGTAAGAAGAAGATGGGAACTCCTCCTGAGATGCTATGTTGCTTGTGCCCTCCTCCTTTTCAACAATTTCTTGAGATGGTGACCAATATGAGATTTGATGAAGAACCAAATTACTCGAAGCTAATTTCCCTTTTTGATGACAGCATTGTTTCCATTCCAACACTGCGACCAATCAGAACTGATGGAGCTATAAAGGTGGTTTGGTAATTTGGCTTTTTGATCTTCTTTCATGAACCATCTTTTAACTGCTTGTTGTGGATATAGGTGGGTCAAAAAAGGGGGAGATCACTTGTTGAGTTAGAAGATGTTGGGCAGCTTAAAAAGAAAGTTCGACTAGGTACTCCAGCCACCCAATGGATCTCAGTCTATAATTCGAGATCAGCAATGAAGCAAAGGTAAGTGATGTTTAAATATTGTGTGATATGGAAACTTTCTCTCTTTTCTATGTGAGTCATTGTACCTAGAATTTTCTAACTATATATGTTGTTTCTTTGCCTGGCAATTTTTGGTTGAATTTAGATTTGACAGTTTATCTTCTTGGTCTTGTATAGGCATAAAATTTTGCATTACAGTCTAGTTAGAACATTTGAAGCACCAAGATTGAGGGTCACCATGGGAAGCTATTTTTTTGGTCTCATTATGTCTCCCCTTGCAGTAGATTTTTAAATTACTTTCCCTGGCTCGCTGTCTCCTTAAATTCCAAATGTTTTGGTGGAAATCACTAGTTCTGGATATCTACATCATATTATAACTTTTGGCGTGTAGCTTGGCTACTCAATCAATTTCTTAAAGGAGAATGTATATTCAAAGTTGTAGATATCACATAGGGATCAGTAGGAATTCTGCTTGTGCATAGCCATTCTAGATTTCTATATAGGTTGTCAGCATTACAAAGCAAAAGAGCCTTTTAATTGACCCTATGATCATACACAAATATTCTTGGCGATGAGGTCAGTCATAACCATTATCATAGGATTATCCTTCCCAGTTGTTGGTTTTAGATTCTTTATCTTATCGTGTGATGGAATTCCTATATGATAGGTATCACTACAATGTTATGGATTCAAGACTACACCAGCATGTGGAGAAAGGAAGAGAAGATGGTTTGTACATTAGCTGTGTAGCTTCATCGGTGAATCTGTGGGCCATAATTATGGATGCAGGGACAGGTTTTACATCCCAGGTTTATGAACTCTCGACCGTGTTCTTGAATAAGGTATGCATTACTGTAATTTGTCATCAATTTTGGAATTTTCATTTTTAATTTTGTATCAATTTAGCAACTTTTTCTTCTAATTGATTAATCAGGAGTGGATAATGGAACAGTGGGACAAGAATTACTACATCACTTCAGTGGCTGGCGCAAGCAATGGCAGTGCCTTGGTGGTAATGTCCCAAGGTGAGTGGCGCACACGTATTTTTCCTTTATTTTTGTCCCTTCACTCAGTTAATATCAATTTCTCAAAGAGTAACATTTGGCTCATTATGGTCACAGTAACTGAATTTCCTTGGTTTAGGCTCCTGTCAAATTTTGATTCTTATCTGACTAGCATATCCATGATGTGCTACTACCCGGGAAAGAGTATAAACTAGGACACTGTAGGATGCTGAAGGATCTAACTTAATGTTCTTCACTAGTCATGCTTTCCTCTCTTATCATAACTTTAATTGGCTGGATTACCTTGTCTAATGGATAGTCCACCTTATGGTCTAAAGTATGATATTTTTATTTCTCAATGCTCTCCACCATATCCAGATTGCTCAGTTAGTTTTGGTTGAAATTTCTACCAGCGACACATTTTGGTTAGGCTGAAAAGTCCCTTTGAAACCAACTAAGCCAAACTACACAAACCTCAGGTTCCAATGAAAGCTGGTTATGTATGCCTTATAGATTACAAACAAAATACCTCATAGATTACTAACTTTTTTTTTTCTTGGTAATCATTCAGTATTAGGCTTCATAATCAATGGACAGGTCTTCATTATCTTTACCCAGCAAGTTTTTGGTGCAGTTATCTGATATATTGCCAATATTACCTTTCTTTTTTTGGCATTAAAGGGGTGCCTTACACTCAGCAGTCCTACAAAGTTAGTGATGTATTTCCTTTCAAATGGATCAATAAGAAGTGGAAAGAAGGCTTCTCAGTTACTTCTATGACCACTGCTGGTGTGAAATGGGGCATTGTCATGTCTAGAAATACAGGTTATGCTAATCAGGTAATTCAGTCTCCCCCATTGTCCTGCTCTGCTTCAGATGGAATACTGCAAAAAGAACTAATTGTCTTCTGCTGTGTATTATCAGGTCGTTGAACTTGATTTCCTTTATCCAAGTGAAGGGATTCATAGAAGATGGGAGACTGGATATAGGATCACCTCTACCGCTGCTACAGCAGATCAAGCTGCATTTATACTTAGTGCACCCAAGAAAAGATCAGCAGATGTGGCACAAGAAACTTTGCGGACATCTGCTTTTCCTTGTAATCATGTGAAGGTACATCTGACCTCTGTATAATTATATATATATATATATATAATATATTCCATTCCATTATTTAGGGAGAGATCTACATTGTTTAATTAGATTGGAAGAGATCTACGTAATATTAAGAGATTATATCTAACTTGTCTTAAAGGAAAGAAAAAGCTTGTTTTGTGTTATACATAACCACATTTTAATCTTTGGAAGTTGACAAATTTTTTAATTATTCTTTGCCCCCCACTACCAACTTCTCCCTCCTCTCTCTCAATTTGAGTTTTGGGCAAGGACTAGGATTTTGATGGGAGAAGAAGGTCTGAGAAATTGCAAGGAATAGGTTCATTCCCTGATTTATGTTGCACATCAAGAGTAGCCCTAATGTTTTTCCCAACTTTGTAAAATATCGATTTTCTCATTCTTCAAAAAATTAATGCTTCCCTTGTAAGGATGCTACATTGTCATCATTGTTTCCTTAGGAAAGAAGATGAATTGGCATTAAGTCCAACATTCTTCTCTTTTTCTAGAGTTGCAATCTAACAAATTCACAAGTTGAATTCTAAAGCCCTTCAAAACTTGAGAATCAGTTTTCTTGAATCATAGGAGAATAATGTAAAGGGTGAGAATCCGTTTTTTATTGTTCTAGTTTTATTCAATTTTTGGAGTCTAGGGTTTTTTTTTTCTTTTTGTAATTTTTAGATTTCCATGTATGGGCTACAATTTTAGTGCATTGCGTTATGTTTTTCTTTTCTTTTGTTATTGGGTTTTATTTGTGGGTTTCATTAGTTATTTTGTTAGGTATTAGATGCCTATAGATGGATGTAATTTTTTAAAAGAAAATTTATAATTAAATTATTCAATAAAGAAAACGACTTTGAAGATTTTCAGCAACTGTTGCTCTTGAAAATTATGTGATGCCTAGGTTTATCTCTTTTTTTCTCTATTTTATACCAAATTCTAGGCAATATTTTATCTGATTCTAGATTGATTTAATGACAAGACCAATCTTGAAAAAACCCTCAAACCACCGATCTATCATATGGCTTCCCAACAACCAAAAGTACCAAATTATCCATTTTTGGATTACTGTTAGCAGCCCAGGAACAGGCATCCAAACCCTAATTTTTCTTCAACAGGCATCAAAACCATAGGCTTTCCTCTTTGATAGTCCACATTGTACTCTTCCCACATATCATAAGAAGGCTTATATTCTCTAATATTACCCACCTGAAATAAAACAAGTTGCTTCCAGAAACTTTTGCATTGGATTTTATGTGACACCCTTTATTTTACTTCCAATGTTACTTTGATTATTTGTACTTGTGGATGTTCATTTTCACAATTTCAAAAGGGTTTGGTAGATTCTCTCTCAAGGATTTGCATATTGTTATATGAATGGATGCTTTTGTCTATATGGCAGGAGAAATGGTCAAAGAATCAATATATTGCATCCATCTGCTATGGAAGAACAGTGTCCTGACATATGGGGCTTGGAAGAAGAAAGTGCACCTGCACATTGTTAGCAGGTAAAATATCCCTGCCTATCCCACATGATATCTTTTAGTTTTTATCTATTATTATTACAAGGCGTCAATTCTGTAGTAAATAAGGAGTTTCCATTATTTAATAACTGCTCGATTCTCATTCTATGCTTGTCAGCATGATCTGTACTTTTATAGGCTTCTATAAAACTTGTGTCTAGTTATTTTTCCAATTGGCCTGTATCAAGCAGAGAGTATATCCCCTGAAAATTTACTTACTGCTGTGCTCCTTGAAGTCTAGTGTCCATATTTAGTTAAATAAAACCCTGCTTAAAATTTTAGTTTCATTCATGTTATAACTTATAACTCCTGGAGTTTTATCGGAAGAAAATGCCATATAGTGCTGAAAAAGCAATTACATTACGCGAGTTCATATTTTATTTTTTCCTTAGCTAGAGTCTAATGATACAGATTTTCCCTGTACATATTTGTGTAGATATAGAACTATCATAAGATCACGTTTGTAACCTGTATGGACATTGCTCACTGTCTATCTGATCAACTTTTTGTAACCTTAAGAGAGTTTTACCGCTCTCAAACTTTTGGAAGGTGAGATAGAGTTTGCCCACGTCCAATGACATTAATGTTTTGGTTTCTAAATCAGAAGTATTAAGGCCTGTTTTGTGCATACAGGTATTCTCAAATATTCTTAGATATTTCCTTCCAAATATCATTCAAACAAAAAACACTTTTCAATTCAAATTTTCAATTTTACATCTAATCATTAGCTAATTATTACAACTTTTTCAAACTTCAAACAAAACACAAAAAACAATACGTTTTCAAATTTTCAAGAAATAATATTAAAAAATTATATTAAAACAATATTTTAACTTTATAATATTTTTATTCAAGTTTTTCTCTCATTTTCCAAAATTCAATAAAACATCTTAACTCAAGCAATTTCACTACCATTAACAAACTATTTTACTATTATTCACAGATATTTTGAGATATTATAAGTGTCCAAACGAGCCGTAAATTCCAATAAATTTGAAAATGTACACAAGTTGTGGAGCACCCGAATGAAAGCTGACTTTATTTCCGTAGAGGATTTTTCCTATTACAACAGGATAAAAGACGAGCATGACTTAAGTTTAAGTTTTGTCTCCTTGCTCCGTTTTCTTATAACCATTACTACAGATCTGACTTGAGTTTATTTGTTAGAGTGAGTTCAGTACTTTATTAGTAATCTGTTGTAATTGCCTGGACTGGAAGTGGATTTTAAACTTTATATTATCACTTTTTCACAGGCCTGCGGTTGATAGGGCTTTTGAAGGATTCAGAATGTTTTGAATACGCATGGAGGTGGCTTTCCTTCATGTAGAATCGCTGCAAACAGAAACAGAGGGAAAAGCTTGAACTGTGCCAGAATCAGTCTTTTTGGTCATGTCTGGCAGAGCTGTTTAATTTTGTTCAGTCCCTTATAAATGTGTGTATCCTCCGTTTTGGTATGATAGTTGAATACAATCAGTTAAACCTTGTAGACAAGAGTTTGAAAAGGATCAGTAAAAGTCCTAAAGCTCTGCAGGTGATGCAAAGGAGTTGAACCTCAAATTATTTCATATCATTGTTGTGTTCATAAAGGCATGTATGGTTTATCAATTATTGTACCTAGCTACCATTTTATTACAAAAATGGGGATGAAAAACCAATTGAGCCATCGTTAATGTTTCAGTCAGTAAAGTTTGGCCATCTTTCTTCAGGAGAATAATCCAGCCTCTATCTTTGTAAACCCAGCACGAATCACAGTACTTCTACGTATCTTTCAGAACTATTTTCTATGGTTCTGAATTCTTTTGTTCTTAAACATATTGTATTCGTATTCCCTTGTGGCCCTTATCATTGCTTGCTGTACAATCTAATTTGCTTGAGAATCTCAATTCAGGTGCGAGGCCAAAAAGGGAGATAGATTTCGAGAGCATACATAATTGATGTATATATTTTAGTATCGAAATAGCTTGGCATTCTTGATGCCCTGCAAAAAGTAGCCGAAAGGCGTTTTACAAATTTTGGAGAGAGAGAAAAGTGGCACGAGAGGCTATTAAGATAACTTAGAGAGAGGCTTTAGGCAGATATCAGAGCCCTTGAGCCTTTCACGTGCCTGTTGTGGCAGAATATTGAATGGGATCCACGTAACCCGGCAAATCTTGGATCAATCCATGTTTTTGTGTGGTTTTTTAATGGAAAATGATCTGTGCGGCTTACAAGTCTCGTGCAGTATCTTTAAAAATGGTAGATCATTTTATGAAAATTTGACTTTTGGCCCAAAATTTATTTTTTCACTATACAACCCACTTTTTCCTAAAGAAAATAAATAAAATTTACACTCTAAATTTGTACGTAACATCACTTTTTTTTTTATCTTAATTTTGTTATTTTTTATCTTACTAATTAATGTGGTACATTTTAAATGATTTTATTAATCAACTACTTCAATAAAAAAATAATTTAAAAATACGACGTACCAATTAATGTTGACAGGAATGATGAAAATCAACAATGAGAACGTCATTTTCCTTTTTAATACCACACTTCGTCCGGCACTTTTCAACAACATGGTGCGTACTTCTCTTTTATCCTATTGAGCTGAGCCGACTGGAAACTCTATAGCTTTGCAACAAGCTAGCCAACTTGGACCATTCTATCTCTAGTCTTATCGACTACAACATGTGCTTATATATATATATATATATCTACACTTCTTTAACATGCATTTTTGACTCTCTGGGAAGAAATTAAGCTCTGGGTTTCAAAGCTTCATTGGGCAGAAACCTTGGTGCCGAAATGGACATCAGAAGCTGGTCCTGTTCAGGCAGCAGAGCCATCCAATTGGGGAAGTACTACGAAGAGGCTGAATCTGCAAGCCTACCTTCTACCAGATCAAACAAGTTGAGGTGGAAAGTGTTGTGGATGAAGTTCAAGAAACAAAAGAGTAGGATTTTTAAATCTCCAGCTCCAGTTCATATGCCCTATGATCCATACACTTACTCGCAGAATTTTGACCAAGGATCTTCATGGGATGATGAACCCGATACCCTCTCCCGGTCTTTCTCCGTTCGGTTTTCCGATCCTTCCAGTATCTTTCGAAGGGAAAGGGTTGAGTAAGCATTAGCAAAGTTAGAAGGAACTTGGTATGGCAATATTACATGACTCCTCTGTATTTAATCCTGGAATGCAGCATACTATTAAATAGCCACGAGTATGAACTGAATGGTGAGAAAATTCTTTGGCAAACTTTCACTCTCTCTGTATATGTATGGCTGCCTGTATTTATGAGTTTCTTGGGCATTTGTGGGATATTGTTATTGAACATGCTAGTCTTTGCCTTCTATCATGATCAGTTTATTGCCAAACTTTGCTTCTTTTCCATCTTCCCCTATCTTGAGGAGCTTGTAGAGGAGAGAGGCCACCCTCCTTCCCCCATTTTCTAAGTTTGTAAGAATCTAATTGTTGTTCTTGGTCCTGCAACTATATTTCCCTTGTTAGTAGGATCTAAGCATGTTTATTAATGGTTGACCAGGCTGAAGGTTTTGATTGATAACTACTGAAATAAAATACATCAGCAAATGCTACCATGGAACGAACATCTTTCATTTACAACTACTCAAATAGAATATAGGATAGAAACGGCCATCGGTTAGTTCCTTTTACTTTATTCTGCACCCAGTCGAGATGCTTCAGGAGAACTTTGTTCTTCTATCAGATGAACTTCTCATGTTCTGTGGTAGACTATTCATTGATATCAGAAGGAATCTTCAAGCATTTTTGCCATGAAGTTGAGAGCTGGTTTGGTACTGATTTCTCAAAAAGAAAATGATAAGAAAAATAAGAGGATTCGCCTTCTATTAATTGGATCACGAGCATAGGTAACATAGCATCTCAAATTGTAGAGTGGAGATAGCAGCGGATTTCATGATAATTCATGAAATATGAAGTAGATCTTACAACAACACATATTGAGTATTTAATGCGATCCAAAAAATCAACATGGGAAGTAATAAATATAGAATCCATTCATCATTTATTTATTTCTCTGTCACTTAAGGCCTTCAAATTCGGAAAAAACATGAGAAAATTCTTTTCAATTCATAGGCATCTGGAAATTACTGCTGCTTAGGTTTTATTAGCTGGGATGAATAATATATCAATTCATAATCATTTAATTTGACCCAATGCTTTTTTTAATCATGGTGGCTTATAGCTGGATGCTGATCTATCTGCTGCCGAAACTGCTAGAAATTGAAGTCATTCTCGTTGAATTCTTCTTCATCTTTGAAAAAAGCTCCAAGAATTAACCAGCTGTATAGCAAGCAGTATCCTTATCTTCTGACATATTGATCCAGAAAATTAGAAACCGAGCGTTTGACAAACATAGCAACTGACGACAGGTGCAAACTCCGCAAAGGGCTGCTAGCCCACCTAATGAATTTGCAGACAGTACTACTTAATCCATAAAAAATTAAAGGAATAGCCCACATCCATATAAATTTAAAGAGGTTCCATATATAGTTATAAATAAAGTTCACATCTTTGAGGATGCTTAGAAAGAATATGCTGAATGGTTCTGCATTAATAACCAATTGCAACATGCATGAAAGCAATGTACACAACTTGGCCGGAGGATTAAGAAACAAATCCTACATTTATTTAGCTTATTTGCTTAATTCCTTGATCAGCACGCCAGCAAGTCGATGGTCTCGAGAGCAAGGTAACCATGTTAGTAAGGTCCAACCATAAATGCAAGGCAAGTACCAACAGATCGAATAATTGAGGTAGCTTGATGATGAGGGCAAAGGGAGCTGCAAGCTAGCTATCCTGCATGAGAAATGACAACCTTAATATGTAGTACTTCTGTATCAGCTTGATACATGCATAGAATCTTATATATTTTAGGCTTTAGGCTATATAATTTATTAATTTTTGACTAAAACCGTTCTCTTCGATCACATTATTAAAGAGATATCTCTATTAATTAATGTCGTGGGTCAAAGCCAAATACATCGTTATCGGTCCCGGCAATTAAAAAAATGTGAAGTTTATGTCATGAGTTCAAGCTTCTATTCGAAAAAGAAGATGAGCTCCTTTGCAGTTTGTGTCATTTTTCTTTCTGTTGATTGGTAGATGAGTCTTCATGGTTAGATTACCTAACTGTTTTACAAAACTCAAATAAACTTATCTCGTCTCTACCATCATCATTATTTTGAAGCTTGATAAATTTATTAGGTTTATAGAATCCTTTCACATATATACACTTCGGCCATGCATACATATCTTTTAATGAAATGATTTGTACATTTTTAAAATATGCAAATTCTGCACGTTCATTTATAAAAAAAATAGACAAATCTAATATCTAACATTACTCGTTTACTTGATAATTCTTTGAAGGAAATATTAAATTTAAAAATTTTATTTAATTTTAACAAGTATAGTTTGGTAATGAACGAATGGGTAAGGATACAAAGCTTTAATTAGAATCTTGGGATTTGCTTCTCAATACGTCCGTAAGTAAGAACGAGTAATGCTATATATAATCGTGACGTGTGTAAGGTAATTATTTTTAAAAAGAATAAAATTCACTAAAAATATTTATACGGATTTTGTATTTAGTGACTTTCTTAACATGGAGTGTACAAGGTAATTATTTTAAAAAAGAGTAAAATTCATTAAAAATATTAATAAAAATCTTGTATTTAGTCACTTTCTTACAAAAATTGAACGACAATTGTCAATTCTACAATTACAAATATTATTTCCCCATGTATGTATATGGTGGTGGCCACTGCCAGCCTGCCAGGCAAAGGGAGGATTAAGCGAAAAACTCAAGAGAAGTCTTCGATAAAGGTTAAAGGGCGGAAAAGAAGAAGTTTGCAGGTAAAGTTATAATATATATTTAGTTAAAGGGCGATTATGCAAATCAGCCAAAACTAATAACTTTCTTCCTCAAAAACACACACTGACACTCTCTTCTTCCTACCAACTAGGACTTTAGGGTTCGTGCCCTCAAGATTTTCCCAAATCTAATATCTATACCCTCCACGAAGTCACAGTTTTACCTAAATTTCCCATCAATGGCGACGGAGCTAGTTATCAGCACAGATGGAGTCCGGAAGTTCTTCGATGACCTAGAAGCCCAAAAGACTATTCTGTCCTCCTGCACCCAGCTATTCACAACCCTGTCCAATCGCTTCACCTCCCTCAAAGATTCTCTCTCCCTGAAATCCCAGTCCTTGGAATCCAAAATCCAAGCCCTGGAATCCACTTCTCGGGAAACGCTCGAATCCCTCTCCCACCGCGAGGATTCAATTATCGAGCGCGAGTCCTCGGCAGCCGCCCGCGTCGAGGAGCAGCGGGAGGCCGCCCTGGCAGAATTTGATAAAACCGATTCCGGGACCGCTGAGTTGTCCGAAACCCTGAAATCCCTTTCCCGGAAAATGGATTCCTCGGGGCTGTTGAGGTTCATTGTGTCGAAGCGGAAAGAGTCAGTGTCGTTGCGGGCGGAGATTTCGAAGGCGATAGCTGAGGCAGTGGACCCACCGACGCTGGTTTTGGATGCCATGGAAGAGTTTCTGGGTAAGAAATCGGCGGATAGGCGATGGGCTTGTGGAATGCTGGTTCAGGCGCTGTTTCCGGACAGTTTTTGGAAGGGGAAAAAGAATAACGGCCCGGAGTTTTCGAGCAGTGTGGTGGAGAGGGTGGCGGGGATTTTGGAGCTGTGGAAGGGACAAATGGACGAAGAAGGTGGGGCATTGGGCGCGGCCGAGGCTGTCATGCTTTTGCAAATGATTGTTGGGTTCGGGTTGAGGTCGACTCTCGATGAGGAGTATTTGAAAAAGCTGGTGGTGGAGTTTGCTGCCAGGAGGGATATGGCAAAGCTCGCGGCTGCGTTAGGATTTGGAGAGAAATTGGGAGGTTGGTATTGAGTTGCTTATGGCTTATTGTTCTTTTTAAATTTTCAATTGTTTGTTTTATATTAGAACTACATGATAACTTACTTTAGTCGTGATTTACCATTTACTTCCACTTTGTATTTCAAAGTCCTTATTGGGTGAAGACTAATTCGTGCATAAGCTGAACCTTTAATTCAGAAGCCATTGCTTTAGAATGGGTGTTTGCATCTTATAACGTGATAGCATTATAGTGCATTTGAACATTTTATAGCTTTTTTGTGTTTCATTTTCTATGTCATATATGACCTAAATGGGGCTGTCACAAACATTGTTGCACTGGGTGATATAACAAACAATGAAAATTAGAACTGGTGATGTAGCGAAATCTTTTGTTGATAAGTAAGAGATAAATTTTATTGATATGAATAAAATAGGCAAAGTCCGTGTACACAGGAAGCATACAAGAGAACACCTAAATACATTCTAAGAGCTAGAAATTAAAACCAAAAAGTCATGGGCATTGTTTCCATTAAGCATAATAGCTGAAAACCAAAACAATAAAGTGTGTAGGAAAAAGTTCTGAAGCTTCACCATTGTATGTTCCTTATCTTCGAAGCACCGTGCATTCCTTTCCAACCAAGTACATCACATAATGTACAACGTAATCATCTCCCACACTGCCGCCATTTGGGGACATCCTTGAATCCCTTTCCAACAAGCTAGTAAATCCACTACCCTCAATGGCATTACCCAAGCTAAACCAACTCTTCTAAGTATCTCATCCCATAGCACTCTTGTCACTTCGCAATGCAATAATAAATGATCCACTGATTCGCCATGCTTTTTACACAAATAGCACCAATCCATCACATTGAGCCCCTCTCTTCCTCAAATTATCCGTGGTCAAAATATGCCCAAGAGAAGCAGTCCATACAAAAAAAGCTACTTTGGAAGGCATGTGTGACCTCCAAATACTCTTCCACGGAAAAGGAAAATTATCTTGTGGTGCCAATAATTTGTAATACAACCTTACTGTAAATTTCTTGCTACCATTAGGCCTCCACCGCATCCTGTCCCCCTGTGCCATTATACCTCCCATGGAGTATATCAAGCTGAAGAATTCTGAAGCAGTATTCAATTCCCAATCATGAATATCCCTATTAAAGAGGACATTCCACTGTTGAGAACCATGAGAAAATGCAATTAGATTTGCCACAAAAGCATCCCTGTTAACTGTGATAAGATAGAGAGCTCAAAAAACCCTATCAAAAGTGCTATCATCACACCAAACATCATGCCAAAATCTGATTCTGGAACCTTCGCCTGCCACAAAACAAATTTGAGTTTCAAAACCCTGCCTACCCCTCCTAATAAATTTCCATAAGTCCACGCCATATCCCCCCTTCACTTCATTGGAATACCAACCGCCCTCACAAAACATATTTGAGTCTTCCTTCCAAAGCGCATCCCCCTCCAAGTGATATCTCCACAACCATTTCCCCAATAGAACTTTATTGAATGTCCTCAAATTGCGCACCCCCAAGCCACCATTCAAGATAGGAGAGCAAACTTTATTCCAATTAACAAGATGAAATTTTGCTTCTTTCCCCACTCCACCCCACAAAAAAGCCTTGAATAGCTTATCAATCCTATTAGCCACCCATGCAAGCAAAGGAAATAGAGATAAAAATTAAGTGGGGAGATTAAATAAAGTACTCGTAATTAATGTGAGTCTACCCCCTTTCGATAAATATATCTGTTTTTAGCCAGCTAACCTTTTCTCAACGTTCTCTATAACCCTATCCCAAATAGCTCTAGCCTTAATTGTCGCCCCCGATGAGAGTCCCAAATATTTCATAGGCAAAGAAGATAACTCAGGAGACTCGCCAAGTTAGTGATGCTAGGCACGGGCCCCACCAAAACCATCTTGGACTTACCAAGGTTCGACTTAAGACCCGACACGGCTTCAAAGCATAACAAGATTTCCCTTAAGGCTTGAATTTGGCCACAATTGACCTCACAAAAGAGAAGAGTATCATATGCGAAAAGGAGATGTGAAATTATAATAGAGCGGTTGGTACCATTTCCCACCGAGAATCCAAAAAGAAAATGAGACAATGGATCCCTTTGCCTCAAACCACAAGAATTGTTAAAAAAACCAGCAGGGGTGCCATTAACTAGCATTGAGAAGCGAGTGGTAGTAACACAATGCCGAATCCATGAGATCCACCTATCTCCAAATACACACCTCCTGAGCAAGTAGAAAAGAAATTCTCAGTTCACATGTTCATGTCTTTTCCATGTCAAGCTTGCACAGAATACCTGGAACTCCTTCCCTCAACCTAATATCCAAGCACTCATTGGCTATGAGAACTGAATCAAGAATTTGCCTCCCTTGAACAAATGCATTTTGAGGCTTAGAAATAATTTCTTCCATGACCAAGCTTAACCGATTAGCAAGAACCTCCGAAATAGTCTTGTGTACCCCTCACGAGACTTACAGGATGGAAATCCTCAATTTCCGTTGCCCCATGTTTCTTCGGTATGAGAGCAATGAACGTCACATTGAGGCATTTTCAAACTTCTTAAAGGAGTGGAATTCAAGGAACACCCGTATACCATCACATTTCACAATGTCCCAACATGTGTGAAAAAATCTCATCAAGAAGCCATCAGGACCCAGTGCTTTGTCTTTGGCCATACCACTAATGACTTTATAAATCTCATCTTCTTCAAAGGGTCTTTCCAACCAGCGTGCACTTTGCAGATCAATAGACTCAAATAACAAACCATCAACGTTCGGCCTCCAATTAGCTGGTTCCTTGAGGATGTTCTCATAATAATGCACTATATGGTTCTAGATCTCCGAGGGGGTAGAGAGCACTTGATTACCTGAATGAAGTAACTCAATAGCATTGCTATGCAGATGTGAATTAGCCACTTTATGGAAAAATTTTGTACTTTTGTCGCCTTCTTTTAGCCAAAGGCCTTTGATTTTTGTCGCCACGAAGTCTCCTCCATTAATAGCACCCTCTCCAGTTCAGTCATAACCACGCTCTTCCTCAACAATAACTCCTCCGAGGTTTCTCCCATCAACTCCCTCCCCTCTAAAGCCTGCAGCTCCTCTATAAGGGAAGTCTTCTGATTGTCAACATTTCCAAAAACTTCCAGATTCTACTTCTTTAAGTCTTGCTTCAAAGCTTTAAGTTTTCCCGCAAGAATGAAACTAGGAGTGCTTGTGAGCTGATAAAAAGACCACCAAGATCTCACCTTCTCTGTAAAGCCATTAGCAGCTAGCCATATTTTTTCAAACTTGAAATATCTTCGTCCCCCATGAAGGCCTCCACAATCTAATAGAATAGGAATGTGATCTGAAAAGTGGGCTTCCCACGAAGGAGAAATGAGAAACCTATCTAGCCACAACCAAACCCGACTATTGGACTACGTGAGCTCGCCCCCGAAAAGAGGGAGATCCATGAGATCCAAATCAAATATGAACTCCGAAAACTCATTCATGGCCAAGGAGTTGCAATAAATCCCCTTTCGCTCGCTAGGAAAACAGGTAATATTGAAGTCCTTACCCATACACCACAGCACATCCCATAAATAGTATAAACCCGCCAACTCCTCCCATAGCCTTCTCCTATCTCTATCCATGTTTGGCCCATAGGTGCCTACAAAAGCCCACTCCCACCCATCTTCAACATTTTTAAATAAACTAGCGACCGAGAAATTCTCAATACGCTCCTCAACCGCCACCACCATCCTTTTATCCCACATTAAAAGAACGCCACCTGAAGCTCATAGAGAAGCCAAATATGACCAACCCACGAAAGAACACCCCCACAAACTACAAATGATTCTTCTGTCAATAACATGCAATTTTGTTTCTTGAAAACACAAAACATCAATCTTCCACTTCTGCAATAAAGATTTTATGTGAAAGTGCTTGTTGCGATCATTAAGCCCCCGCACGTTCTAAAAAAGGATCTTAGGTTTCATTAACAAAAAGAGCACCCCTCCCTTTCAAGCTATCCCTTCCAACACTCCCCTCTTTCACTTCATAATTAATGTAGCGAAATCTTATATCACTATAACCATTGTTTTATGTGGATGGCTTCATTTCCTTCCTGGAAAACCTATTTTGGGTGATGGTAGTTATGGCAACAATGTGAGATGACTAATGTCTCACAATCTTGCTTGACAAATGCTATGTAAGATGCAATGTGATAAGAGGAATGGACAAAGATAAAGCACCGGCTCTAGATGGTTTTTCCATGGCATTTTTAAGGCATGTTGGGACATAGTTAGGGAGGACGTCATGAAGGTTTTTATTGAATTTCACTCATTTATGAAATTTGAGAAAAGCCTTAATGCTAAGTTCATTGTGCTTATCCATAAAAACGTTGGGTCTGTGGGGGTGAAGGATTTTCGTCCCTTCAGTCTTGTTAGTGGCGCGTACAAGATTATCTCAAAGGTGCTCGCTAAACATTTGAGTGTGGTTATGGGGAAGATCAACACTAAGTCCCAAAATGCCTTTGTCTTGACTCTGTTCTCATTGCTAATGAATGCTTGGAGAGTGGAATTAGAGGCAGTGTTCTAGGCATCCTTTGCAAATTGGATATGGAGAAGATTATTGACCACGTCAATTGGGAGTTTTTTATATATATCCTTGGTAGGTCTGGTTTTGGGAATAAATGGTGTAAGTGGATGAAGCATTGCATATCTTCAGCTAGATTTTCAGTCATGGTTAATTGCACCCCAGCTGGTTTTTTTAACAGCTCTCGGGGACTGAGATAAGGGGATCCTTTGCCCCCTTTTCTCTTTGTTTTAGTTATGGATGTGTTGAGTAGAATGTTGAAGGCAGTGGTGGATAGGGGTTTTATCTCGGGCTTCTCATTGTGGAGAATCAGCGCACCTTCTTCTTCATTGTGATGTGTCGAAGGCTTTGTGGGATGAGGTTTTTGCCAAGCTTGGCATTGCTTGGGTGATACCAAGAGTGTGGTGAATCTTTTGGCCTGTTGGAGAGGGATTCAAGGAAATCATCAAATAGCGGCTGTTTGGAAGATGTTTCCTCTGTCTCATGTGGTGTATTTGGAATGAGAGGAACAGTCACTGTTTTGACAATAGAGAACACTCGGTGGATGGGATTAGAGCTTTTTTTTTTCATACTTTGTTGCTTTGGGCTTCAGTTATTGTAATGGATGGGTTAAGTCCCAATGACTTTCGTGCTGTTTTTCAGCTTTAGCTTGTAATTTGGTGTTTTCTCTTGTATACTTCTCGTATACTTGGGCTCTGCCTAATTACGTGATTTTAATAAATTTCTTATAAAAAAAATGTAAGATGCAATCAAACTATATATTTGTGAGTTGACCAACGTGTGCTTTACTCTACTTGAATAGTTAAATGAAATAGCTCTCAAAGTCTTATTCTCATTGCGTTAAAGATAATGATCTAACCATTATGAAGTTACTTGGAGAATTATATTGTTACAAATGAGTATTGTCATGTCAATTCTAATAGATTTCATTATACATTGAAATATCAAGTTGATATGAGAATCACTTACTGTGGAAATAATTTGGCTCGTATGGTTTCAGATGAGCCCTCTTTTAAAATTTGTAGGGAAAACGAAATGTAATCCTCCATGGAGTCTGGAAGAAATATACTATCATTGTACATTGTTGTGAATCTTGTGGTGTGATAAGTCCCTAGTTCTCTTCTAAAATATAAAATTATATTTAGTGAAGTTAGAATGTTGCAACAAGGCTTTTAATTAAATAAAAAATGAATATATAAGAGTAGGTTTGATTGGACCTTTATTTTTTACTTGTTTGTGATAGGCCGTAATGTTTCCTTTTCCATTTGACCATATCTCCTTTATAGTGACTGCTGAGATCATCTATGTATCCAAATAAAATACGAATTGCTTCCTTCCTAATTCATTATTTTGGATGCCCAACTTTCAATAATTATTTCTGTTGCATCCTCTTTGTTAAAGAAATTTCTTACCACTACAGAGATTATTGATGAACTGGTGAAGAGTGGTAAAGAGATAGAGGCTGTGTATTTTGCTTATGAGGCTGGTTTGACTGAAAGATTTCCTCCGGTTTCTCTGATCAAGTTGCACCTCAAGAACTCCAAAAAGAATGCTAGCACCATATTGAAGAATGGCAATAATAGCATGGCTGCAACAGTATGTGTAACTCCTGCAAATTTAAGTTCGCCAATAATTTATGTTGTCACGTTAGTGTTTATGTACTCGTTACATGATTCCTAACTATAAATCAACCTTTTAGGAGGAGTCAAGCACTCTGGAGTTGAATTCCATTAGAGCAATCATCAAATGTGTTGAAGACCACAAGCTTGAATCAGAGTTTTCCCTCGATAGCTTGAGGAAGCGGGTTACTCATCTGGAGAAAGCCAAGGCAGAACGTAAGAAGAGTTCGTCGACAGCTGGTAAGCCTCAAAATAAGCGAGCTTATGGTGCCAGTGGTGGCCGGGGCAGTGGACCACCTTCTTTCCGTGCATCCAAAGTAGCCAAATTTAATAATACCTACCCTTCCTCCTTCAGCAGGAGGAATCCAGCTCCTCCTGCACAAAGCCCGACTGCAAGATATACTGGGCCGTATAACTATCCTAGCCATAGTGTGTACGAGGGTCCCAGTGCAACCCCTTATGCTTCCAGCTACGGTGTGCCCCACAGTCAAAGTCCTGCAATTCCCAGACAACACTACTCACTTCCTGTTGACAGTATAAGCGCGGCTGGGTATCGGGCTGGTGGTTCTTATGGAGCCCAGACTAGCTATGGTGGTTATGATTACGGTAATACTGCCCCACCCACTTACCAACCTTCATCATATACACAATAATTCAGAAGCAGGAATAGCTAGATATTAGAGATTGTTTTTTTTTTTATTTGTTAGTTGCAGAGGGGCTCCTCGTTTGAGAATGCTGTTTTATCTTCTTTTGTTTCCTTTGTTTTGGGCTGCCCTCCTTGGTGGTTTGACCAGGAATAACTCAAGGCTCCCCATGGATTATATACCTTAAATGAAGTAAAGGTGGATTTTATTATCATGAGTCCACAGATTTTTGTGGTTTTTTTTTTTCCTCGGAGGTGATTTATTTGCCATACTTTTCCCGGTAAAATTGAACATTTCCAGTTTGGTTGAAAGGTAGGTGCTGAATGGCGAATAGCTGTCGGGGGGTTTGGCTTGGACTCTTTTTAGATTGAGATCAAGCTGTAGGGATTTTACCCAAATGATTGTTCCGTTTTACCGGAGATATGCATGCAGCATGCATCTTTTCTTGAACAATGTTACCATTAATCCTCAATCTAACCATTAAACAACAATTCTCGTTCTTTTTATGCTATATACAATAAAACGAAGGAGAGCCTAGACAATCATTGAACAAACGTGGAAAAGTGAGAAATCTGTCCAACCATGTTCTTCCCGTGCCAGCTTTTAGGATTACGTACCCCAGAATGGGACACAACGGCGTCGGCTACTAACATTCAGAGGTCACATCCCTGTCCCCAATTATTTAGGCCATATTTGGACGTATGCACATGCTGTAGCATTTATCTTTGGATACGACGCTTGAGTTTCTCTTTTCATTTTGGCCCTTTTTATATTTAATTTTTTTAATAAAAAATTAAAAAAATAATTTTTAATATATTAGTATATATATTTTTTATTTTTTAAAAATATTTAAAATATTAAAAAAATATAAAATCAAAATCAAAAATGATTTTGTGATAAGAGGGCATACCCAGATGCCAAAGCTGGCCGGCAAGGACTATTCTTTTTGCATCTTATCTCTTTTCATTTTCCTTTTAGTTGCTATTTAATGAAATACCCTTCCCATTCAAAATAATTACCCCAAAAGAGATCCATCATCGAAATACCCTCCCTCATCACCTCTAATTATCTATCTGCTCAAGTGTCCTTTTTAGTTACAGTGCGTGGGACTTGTTTAATATTTAATGAAGTGCTGAAAGGGATATGACTCCCAGGAGTGGCCGGGTTGGTTTTTTTTATTTTTATTCTCATTTACCAAATGTGAAAAACCACGGGCTTCTCATTTGCTTGTTATGTTCATTGGCTGTACTTCTTTGATGTGGCATTAAAAATGACCTTATGCAACAGTACTTCTTGTGGGTAAGCAAATTAAGTAAATTATTTTATAAAAAAATTTAATTAAATGTGATTCGTCATATTTATTTTATAATAAAAAAATATTAAATTGATCTTATCATATTAAATAAATAAATATATATAGATAGATACCATTATGTTACAATGATGCTTGAATGAGATCAAGCCAATAATAGATCTAAATTCTTTCTCACCATGGAATTAATTAGAAGCATGCATGCTTACCTCGTGATTTCCCACTAGCTACAAGCAGTATCAGACGCTTTGGTTTTAAATATTATATTGATTAGGAACAAAACAAAAACAAAAACAAAAAAAAACCATTAATTACCACATTCACTTGATTTTGCATGTGTTCTAATCAGAGCCAAGGAATCAGAGGACCACTTTCATGAAACATTGCCGTTCTTACATGACTGTCTGATTCTTTGATTAATCTCAAATAAACGCAGTACTGCATATATATACATATATATATATATATGGGACCATGCTACTTAGACTGATGATTTAATCGAAAAAGTAGACTGATAAGCGTAAATACACTTTCTTTCTTTTTTCCTCTTTTCTTTTAATCATTTTTTACATAGTTTTAATTTTTTTTAAAAAAAAAAACTATCAATTTACTAATATTTTCTTCCTTAATCATTAAATAAAAAAAATTAAAATTAAAAATTCAATAGTCACTTTTATGGAGTCAACTAGCATTTTCTATACATATAGATCGTGTGTGTGAGGTCAGTTGTTTTAAATAAGCGGTGCAAACAACAAAGACGCAGCCTGACCGAGAGAGAAGGAGAGAGATGACAACTCCCTGCAATGGCAGCTCGGACTCTTTTGTCAAGATGCCAACCATAAAGTTCACGAAGCTGTTCATCAATGGAGAATTTGTTCACTCCGTTTCAGGTTTCTCAGTTCTCTATCTCCTAGCTAGTTCCAACGAACTCAGTTTCTCTAATTCATATACTCTTGTTTTGTGTTTACTTTTGATCGTATTCGCAGATTTCCCAACTTAATTTATTTGTTGTCAGTACTCCTCTGCACCGGGCAAACCATATTCGTTTCATCTCTTTTCCTCAACTTTTTTAGCATCGATCTTAGTTAGTCTTGGATATATACGTCTTGAACTGAACTATTCCTGAATATTTACACGTATATATATATATACACACGTAGGGCTGTCCATCCTGATATGGATCTATCCGAAAATATCCGGATTCATATCCAGATTTTTAAAACCGAGTGGATACCTGTTCGAGTAAAACCGATTACAATCAGGACGGGTTACCGGCTACTCGGATTGTAACTGGTTTTCGATTTCAACTCCACTCTTTTTTTTTTTTTTTTCAACTTTAATTTTTTTTAAACTCGATCTAGCTTTTTGATAACCGTCTGGATTCACTTGGATTTTCGAGTTCTGAATCGGATTGGAAAATAATTCGGTCTGAATGACAACCCTTGTGTGTATATGCGTAAAAAGAGTTGTTATAATGCTGGGATCTGAGGAAGTTTGGTTTCTTGTTAAGATAATCTCAGCCAATCTTGCCTTAAAAAAAAAGAAAAAAAGAAGATGATCCAATTTTCTGGACTGTACTTAAGAGCCCCTTTCTTTTTGAAGGATTAATAGAGTGTTCGATATAATATTACAAACCACCCAACCCAACCGATTGAAAAACCAGTTGGCAGCAAAATTACCAGAGTACCGCATATTTCATTGTCATTTCATTTCACTTCACAATATTACACAGTACTGGGGCATGAAACTTACTCCAGTTAGTTGTGTTTTGTTTTCATGGAGGAACATGTTAGCTAGTGCCTAGAGTACTATAGTAATTGAATTTATCTGTGGGAGACTTTTTCCAACCAAAAACAAAACAAACAGGAAAGACTTTCGAGACTATAGATCCAAGAAATGAGGAGGTGATTGCGAGGGTGGCGGAAGGGGACAAGGAGGATGTCAATTTGGCCGTGGAGGCTGCGCGTCAAGCTTTCGATCATGGTCCATGGCCCCGCTTGCCCGGCTCTGTACGTTTATCTCTTCTTTGGTGGATCAATATTTGTCGTTTAGTACTTTACTGTAGACAATTTTCTGTTTGGTTTACTCGTTAAACGCTTGGAGTTCACCAAGATTGTCTGTCGATTTTCTTTACATTTATAATTTGGTTGATATTGATTAATTTTCGGAAAGTTGTCTTGAGGTGTCACGGGCGTAGACAGGTGTAAATATATCTATATATATATATATATTTAGAGAGAGATTATATATAGTCAAATGGTCAAATTTTGGATTAAATATTGAATTATGTTACGCACAGTTATTTTTACATATTTCTTACATTTTATTAATTTAATTGGTTAAAATTAATATTATTTTATATTAAATAAAATGATGAAACCAGAGAGATTGACTATACATAACATTTTTGTTAAATATTAGTGGGCCGGTGGCTTAATTAATTCTGTAGCCCTAGTCTATTGCGTAAAGTCCCCATCCAACTTTGACCCGTACATGGTGGGGTTTACTTCGACATTTTTTTTCCACAATTGCATTTTTCCTCTGCCCAAATGACGGATTTGAAGTGAACAGAGCCGGCATTTTCTGTTTGGCAGGCAATTGTTGCGTATAAACTAAGGACATAGGGACGGTGTAACGCCCCAAGGAGGGAATTATCAAAATCTACCCTCCTTAATTTTCCCACAGATTGGTCTCCTTGAATTCTTATATCCTTGTTGGACTAATTGGTGGTAGTTGGCATAGTTTAATTAGTCTTATTTTATTTTATTAGAATAGACTCATATTATCTGTAACGTCTCAAGCTGGAAAACTTAAGTTGCATCTGAGTCTATACTTAAAAAACAAATATAGTTAATGATATAATTAGAATCTCATTAGAACCATTATGAAGGGCAAAAATTTCTCATTCTTTTAATAATGTGAGATCTCATACACCTCCTATCTTTATCACTTATCAATCATAATAGAATCACAGACAATCAAATTTTGAAAAAAAATTATTATTTATATAAATAGTATCTTTTTTGTTTTTTGTTTGTGTTCAAATTAAGTATCCTAGCAATCTATCCGTGTCCGTATCAGGATTCTTAATTTTTAAAAAATACTCTAACCACAAAGAGATTACACAAAAAAAAATTCTACAAATTGATGTCGTTTTATGTGGTTCATCAGATTATAAAGTTTCTTTAATTGTAAAGTAGATTTAAAGGATCAGATGAAACCACATCAGTTTGTAAGATTACTTTTGTATAATTTGTTTGGAGATGTAGCAGTACTCTTAGCTTATGACTGGATGAATATTTATATACTCAAGAATTTTATTTATAAGCCAGCTATTTTATTATCATCCTTTAATCAATTTTTTGTGAAAACATTGAAAATATTTTTTTATTATTTTATTTATTTTTTAATTATTTAATTAATACCGCATTAAAATACAATAAAAAATTGATAAAAATACTTGCAAATATTACTTGAATATATGATATATTTAATATATTTATGGGCAGGTGATGTCCATGATAAATAAGAAGTAAATTGGTGTCCTTCCACATTAAGCAAGAAGAGTAAATCTGGTATACATGACATGATCGAGTTCGCTTCGGATATTATATATAGTTTATAAGCATTTTTTTGTACAGTGTAATTAGTGAGACTTGGTGTATTTTGTCGCAGTAGAAACCATATATTAAGGAAAATATCAAAACATTCCACGTGAATGCATGTGACGAAAAAAAAACTTTCCTGTCATATTGGATAATATAAAGATGTTTTGAGCTAGTCGTGATCTGTCGTCTACCGCCAGACTACTGCATGCCCTCCTAAACTTAAATGGTCATTTATTTATTTATAATTCCTGACCTTTTCTTGAACATGATCTTAATTAGTATCAATATAGGCCGTCCGGTTTATCGTAAACCAATAGGTCATTGTAATATTTCATGATTCTATGTGAAGATTATTTTGGAAATATACATGACGATCATCATGTGGGTGTCTCGTTTTCATATATATATATATATATATATATATATATATATATATATGTTAGTACATCACTACTGGCTCATGATAATCATGGGCTCATAACATGTAAGAATGTCACAGTTATCATATAAACCTTTCTTTTTTTGTTTTTATTTGTTCAAAGAAAAGAAAACTAATAATTGTGGGTTTTTTTTTTTAATGAATTTTAGGAGAGAGGAAGGATTATGATGAAATTTGCAGATTTGATTGATGAACATGTAGAAGAATTAGCTGCCTTGGAGGCTATTGATGCTGGGAAATTGTTTGGTCTAGCTAAGTTACTAGACATTCCTTCGGGATCAAATACCCTACGATACTATGCGGGTGCAGCCGATAAAATTCATGGGGAGGTGTTGAAAATGTCTCGAGAGTTTCATGCTTATACATTGCGTGAGCCAATTGGTGTCGTAGGACTCATCATTCCCTGGAATTTCCCAACCACCATGTTATTTAGTAAGGTTAGCCCTGCCTTAGCCGCCGGCTGCACTATGGTCGTCAAGCCCGCCGAGCAAACACCCCTTTCAGCTCTTTACTATGCTCATCTTGCTAAGCTGGTATGTTCCCATTAATTAGAAGAATCAATCAATGCATGCATGGTTAATTGTAACTAATATGCCATTATATATTCCTTATTTCTTCTTTATTTTTCTCCTTTTAATACATTTTGTAATAACTTTATTGGTTAAGGCTGGTATCCCAAATGGAGTTCTAAATGTTATCACGGGATTTGGGCCGACTGCTGGTGCTGCCATTAGCTCTCACATGGACATTGATGGGGTAATTTTTACTATTTAATTACTTTGATATCTGTTTTAATTATTAAATATTTTGGAAAAGTCTACGGCCGGGCCACTTCTATATTAATTACTTCAGTTGCATGATCTTCAATAATATTAATCTAGTACTTGTTCTCATTATTTAGGTCAGTTTCACTGGTTCCACGAAAATAGGACGTGAAATAATGCAGGCTGCAGCGAAAAGCAATTTGAAAGTGGTTTCACTTGAATTAGGAGGCAAGTCACCCCTTGTAATTTTTGACGATGCTGATGTAGATAAAGCTGCTCAACTTGCTCTGTTCGGCATTTTATTTAACAAGGTGAAATGGATTTCCTTTAATCTTTTTATTTTATCTTCATTTTAGATTTATTGCTTTTTAATTAGAAAACTAGTAAGGCTAGAAAAATGTGGCTTGCGTGATTGTTTTTTCTTTTCCTATATTATATGTTTTTTTCAGGGAGAAATATGTGTGGCAAGTTCTCGCGTTTTTGTTCAAGAAGGAATTTATGATGAATTTGTGAAGAAGTTAGTGAAAAAGGCAAAAGATTGGGTAGTTGGGGATCCTTTTGATCCTAAAGTAAATCAAGGACCCCAGGTAATTAAGAATCGTTTAAAAGCATTGCATGCGCGGGCGTGCGACTTGTATATATTTAGAGTACGTAATACGAGGCCATATATGCATCTTTCTATGTGCAGGTTGACAAGAAGCAGTTTGAAAAGATCCTTTTCTACATAGATCATGGAAAGAGAGAAGGAGCAACCTTGTTAACAGGTGGTAAGCCTGTGGGGGACAAGGGCTACTACATTGAGCCAACAATTTTCGCAGATGTTAAGGTACCGGTGCAATATGTGTATTCGACTTCAAAATCTCGTTCATTTCTGGTCTTACGTGCCAAAAATAATAATAGGAATCATGAGAACGTTAGATTTAATTCTTTTATTATATCCTTCGAAACTTGCTCAGGAAGACATGCTAATAGTGAAAGATGAAATATTTGGACCTGTGATGGCGCTCATGAAGTTCAAGTGAGTATTTCAATCTTCCTTTTCTATATTTCAGTCTGGCTGGTTTGAGAAAGGAGATGAGATGAAAAATTTTGTGAATAGTAGTAAGATAGTTTGTGAATATTAGTAAGATAGTTTGAGTTGAGTATTTTTTGGATTTTGAAAAATAAGAAAGAAATAGTTGAATAAAAAATATTAAAAAGTTAAAATATTGTAAGAATATAGTTTTATAATATTATTTTTATGAGTTTTGCTACTCATCATCCTTACACACCATACACCACATTTTTTTTATTTTTTTTATTTTTTAAAATTTTTTAAATTTTTTTTATTTTATTCTTCTTAAATTGATGGAATTCTTCTACTCATCATCCATATATCACACATTTGGTAAGATAAAATAAAAAATAAAAAATAAATGTGGTGTGTGGGGATGAATAGAATTTTTCTTGAAAATAAAATGGAATGAAATGAAATGAAATTAGAAGTGAATTTTGTGTCTCATCTGAAGTCCCAAACAAGCCCTAACACATTGAAATTTTTAATTGTCTCCAGTATTCTTTTATCAAATAATTAGTACTTGGGATAAATAGATTTAGATTTCCTATCTCTATATATATATATTCTATAGTATGAGAGAGATAGATACTAGAAAGGAGTTTTAAAATATTTATTAAGCATTTAATTATATATGCTTTTAGAGAAACTGACTAGCTAGAACAACTATATATAACTAGTGCTCATGTCTAAGTATAGTATTTTGAACGCTTACATGCAGAACAATTGATGAGGCGATTAAAAAGGCCAACAACACAAAATATGGACTTGCAGCAGGTATCGTGACCAATAACTTAGACGTGGCAAACACAGTGTCAAGATCAATCCGTGCCGGGGTCATATGGATCAATTGCTATTTTGCTTTCGACAGGGACTGCCCTTATGGAGGGTACAAGATGAGTGGGTTTGGGAGAGATAATGGTTTAGAAGCCCTTCACAAGTATCTTCAAGTTAAATCAGTTGTGACACCCATTTACAACTCTCCTTGGCTTTGAATCAGTGTGGCCAATTCGGTTTGGCACATAACTAGCAGATAATCAAAAGATTTTGGTCTTTTTTCTTCTTCTTTTTTTTTTTCTAATCTTTTTCGTAATTGAACAGAAGATTGTGACTGCAATATGTGGAAGAATAAATTCAAGCATATTATGGATTGATGCCTTACAGTGCTGGCCGATGGTGCGCGATAGGGTAGTTAATTTCAGTTTCTTGTGAAACTTGATGGGTAGGATGTATTATATCTATGAAATAATGCAAACAATGTCAAATGCCTAGTTTCTGAGAATAGCTCACTATTATTTATTATTTTATTATTATTTTTCATATACTTTTCACTACTATTCAATATTCTTTCATTACTTTTTCATTATTTTTTTATTATTATTTATAAAATACCTCATTACCCAAACACAACCTAAATTGCAGTGCTTTATTGATTAGAAAAGTATTCAACTTGCCGTATCCTTAATTAATTATTAGTTTTAAAGAAAATTGCTCATAGAATTAGCAGGGTTAATTTGTTTAAACCAGTCCATTTTTTCTTCTCCTCTGATCTAATATTTTTTTGTTTTTGTTTTGTTTTTTTGTTTTTTTTTATCCCCCTTTGATTTCTGATCATCAGTAGGTGTTTATCAATTATGACACGAAGGGAATTTGAATGTGGCAAACACGGTGTTAACATCAATTTGTGCGGGCACCATTTGAATCAATTTTTACAAGTCTTAGAATATTTTTTTTCAAAAATAATAAAAAAGCTAAAAATGAAAATTATTAAAAAAAAATATTTAAAAAATAGTTTTGGCTGGCTGGCCTCCACAAAATCAAGCTTATAAGACCACCTCCACTTCCGTTAAGAATGGCTAGACCGCCTGATCTAAAAGTCAAGAGAGTGGCTGCCCCAATCCTGTATAATCTAATTTCTAGGTGGTGCAGTTATTCCTTTGGTTTTTGGGGTGGCCTAGGCCACCTTCTAATGGCAAGAGAGGTGGCTAGAATGTTGAAGATCAAAGATGAGATGAACACAGTAATTTAAAAAAATAAATGCTACTTTAATACGTGTAGAACAGTACTATTTTTAAAGTAATAATTGCACACACTTGAAAGAGTTTGTTGTTGGCTTATAAGCAATTCGCCTCCAAGATACAACAAATTCACCAATTTTAAATATCAATTATGAAGTTTTTCCTTAAGAGTTTATCTACAAAATTGTGTATGAGATATATTGAAAATATGGGAGAATAGAATTAATCATATTCGTGGGTTATATTCACGAAATAACACCTTGTAAAATATCACAACTCTTAACTTGTGAATTTTTAACTGGCAGTTGTTAGTTTCGACATCATGGTTCACCTAACCATTCATTTGTCATGTGAGACTCGACTTGTAGGATTAGTCCAATATAGATGGATGTATCCCATTGAATGATTCTTTGGGAAATTGAAACACACAATGGATAACAAGTCCCGCTCAGAAGGATCAATTGCAAAAATATATATTGACAATGAGTGATATATATTATATTCTAAATACTTCCACAGAGTTGACATGAGATTTGATCGGCCAGAAAAAAAACTTTGATATTGACCAAGCAAGACAACGAAACGAGTTTTTTGTTTTTTTTTCAACAAGTGCATCCACTTGGTGCAGTCCGTGATTATGATTTGTATGGAAGACAGGCCGAGAAAGTTCAATGGTAGATACTAAATAATCGTTTTGAGATAGAGAGTCACTTGAAGTAAGTTGTCATTATTTGTTAATTAATATTATAATTTACTTAAAAAAATTATAATAATATAAATTATTTGGTAATATTTAATTTTAGTCATCATATGAACGTGCTCAAAGAACTAATGAGAAAATGATATATACCATATACATGAAGAGGAGTTCCCGAAATGGTTTGAACAACAGGTAATAACATTACATATCCAAGTTTAAATTACCAAAATAAATACATTTGTATGGGGGATTTTCCCCCTACCCAAGGCCTAGGAGACCCAGCCAAGATCGGCCCAAGATAAAAGGGAAAAGACCCAGCCTGCTAAGAGAACCCTATGTACACGACCTGGGGAAGGGGACAGTGCATTAGGAGATGAGACTCATCAAGACTTGATGGTCTGAAGTTTCTCGGATAATGTCCAGTCATCAAGTGCCCGCCCACTTAGCAGGCGCAACGTGTGGAGGATCATCAATCTGCTGCTAGAGAAAACATGGACAGATTAGGAGAAGAGCAAACCCGAAGAAGAAAGTTGGAGAATCACGCCGTATTTAATGGCCCTGCCGCCCAAGCGGCACATTACATTAACGAAACCGTCGCAAGACCACGCCATATTTAAAAGGTTCTGATAGAATGAACAATATGAGGACTCCAAATCTCATAGCAACAGACCTGATCTGCTCATCGAACTTTTAGTATAAATAGCTAATCCCGGGTATTCGGATGCTCTTTAGTCTTTAACTTTCCTTACTTATTTACTACACTAAAAAAAATGTTACTGACTTTGGTATCGAAGGCTCCTCAGCCGATAGGCTGCCCTCTTAAGTCTCATTCGTCCTTCTATTTGCAGGGCTCATCGTGAAGACTTGAATTGTTGGAGTCTAGCCCAAGGGTGTGCGAAACACAACATTAACAACATTGATTTTTTATTTTTGTATGTTTATACTTTATTCAATATGTAGGTTGTACAAATGCATGCGAGTAATCCAAACGATATAGTAGACGTACTGTATGCATTGGCGCATGGCCCCTCGAAACGCACTGCTTGATATTCTGCATGTATTTCTCGAAGAAGTAGGTATCACAAAATGGATCGAGGACGCTATAGGAAAATACAAAATCGTGGTGTCCTAGTCTAAGGAAGTAATGACGAAGAAAATATTTATTTTTATGGGGTTATTGTCGATATAATTTGAATGAGATATTTGGGAGAGCTTATGGTGTATCTGTTTAAGTGTGATTGGTAGGATTTAAACAATTCTTGAAGGGAAAAACGCGATAATGAATATTTTTTTAGTATTAATACATCAAAAAAATGGTATGAAGATGATTTTTTTATTTTGGCTTCACAAACATCTCAAGTATTCTACTTAGATGATCATGAGTTAGGAAGTCAATGGCGAGTAGTGACTCGGTCTCAAATGTGCTTCCAAGTGTAGAAGTGTCAAATTGCATCAATGATAAGTCCAGGATCGTATTCCACAGGGAAAAATGTTTGTCAAAGTATTTGTGAAAATTAATTGGAAAGTATAATGATGTATGAGAAGTGTGAAGAAGTAAAATGACGTGTAAAATTCTTTTTTTGTATTTTTTTTATGTATGTATAAACAATGAGCAAAATGGATATTAATATATTCACAAAGAAAGATTTAATGAAAACGAAATATATAGTTGCGCTTTGAGGATCTCGGGTTTGTAATTCTTAGAAAGATGGATTAAATCATAAAAGAAATAGTTACTGAAAATTTAAGATTCCAAACAATGAAAAACTGTAATTCTAATTCCTACAAGTAACAAACAGAATTTCGATATAAAACTGAAAATAACAGTTCCAAAGAAATGATTTAACAAACACTTGGGTCACGGTTTTAGGGTTCCTTTGTTTCTACACTCCACAAGAATTATGGGCACTACTTGTCTTCTATTAACCCAATCAAGGTATTAATAAATCACTAATTAAAAAAATATACACTCAAAGTATGTGTGTCAGTTCCTAACAAGAAATATCCTCACTAAAGCATCAACCAATCTCACTATAACACTTGGCTAATAGAAACCTTGATTAATTCAAGGGTTTGTTGTGTCTTATGTCAACAACAGAACAAGAATAAGAGCAAGAGGATCTAACAAACATTCTATTTCCAAAATTTGGTCTCAAACAAAGCAAGATATGAAATTCGAAATCTATAGAAATCTAGCAAATAATGTAGATAAAAGAAAGTTTTTACTGCAACCCAAGTTATAAAACTTAGCCGATCATCCTCATAAGACAATAAAATGCTCAAAAGAAATAAACCCCAAAATTGAGAGAATCACGTCTGAACCAAAATAGGAAAATAAAAATAAAAACTAGTTAACTAGTTCACCTGAAAATCCCTCTTACTTTTATACTCGGAATCTTCTCTCATTCTCTCTCTCTCCCTCTCCTTGCCACGGATCGCAACCTCTCCATCGTAACGGCTTCTCTTCGTGGTCCCCAGGCTTCCTGCATTTCGTGCATTCCTCTCCCAGCTGCAACACGTAGGCTTGAGGCATGCTCCTAATTTACTTCTACAAGTGTCTTTTATTAGGCCTGAATTAAATCTCTGTTGCAAGTCCAAGAGTCCTCATACTTTCATATTCATGGGCTTCAGCTCTTGTAGGTGGGCTTCCTTGTGATAATTTCTTTCAAAACTCTAACTCTTGATAAATCATGGAACATCATAAGCTATATGAACCCATCTGAATTTAATTAGGGACAAGAAAATCATTTCACGTGCCAAACAAAGTTAAATCACATTATCTAATTAATACTCTTATTTTAACACATAAAACTCTCTTAACTCAAGATATTTAAGAGTATTAAGGCCGCATAATTGACCATTTATCAAGTAGTACAAAATTTTTCTCCAAGAAATATATATGATGTTACCCCTGAAGTGGAGAAATAAGATAAAGAAGAATATGATCCATCTACTCAAAAAGCATACCAAGAGAGTCAATCGTCTTTAACTTATTTGAGAATTTGAGTCAGTATGAGGTGATTCCATTACATAAGGAAGATATTGAGGCTGAAATTATTGATGCGACAGTTGAGCAAGATGTTGAGTCATTTGAAGTATCTACAGATGATAAGGTCGAATCTACAAATGAAACTGATACAGATGATTAACCGGTTTTATGTTCACATTACACATTATGACAAATCTTTTATGTAATGAATGTATCACTATTATGAAATTATATCACTGAAGGGAAAGGAAGTTCTCAACCCATCTCCACCTATTCCTAGTTTTCCATCTAACTCACCACTAAAGATTGACTCTACAGAATAAGATAAAAATCTAATAATCATTTTGTTTCAATTAAGATTATTCATACATATTACATCATTTCTAACCATCATTTAATTTGTTTCTACTACGAACTAAATATTTCAAAGAGTTAACAGTACAATCTCGTCAAGATCGAGGCACTACTAGAGGTGTAACGTTGGAAAAATATTGTAAAATGGGTAAGATTAAGGTTAACATTTCTGATGAATATACCGGAGGCAAAAGACAATAAGCAGCTTAGCTTCCATCACATGTGGATGCTCTTATACAAACTTATGCACATTTAACTACGAGTTTATGACAAAAAATATTCAAATATGTGAAATAGCTTATCAAGAAGTATTGTTTGGTAATGTTTAAATAATTAATTTATATTAAAATTTAGAATATTTTAGGTGATAATATCTTTGTGTATATATTTTTTTAAGAATAATTTCGAACTAAATTTTGGTCAAAGAGATGAGTGTAAGATTGTCGATGAGCTTATGTGTAATGCATTCCGTAAATATAATATGATGTGTCATGAGCATTACAATAAATTTGAGAAAAAAGAAGATACACGCCAACATTTTTTTCAAGATGTTCGACTTTCCAATTGGAAAAACATTGTGACATATTCAAGGATACATTATACAAGATAAATTAAATGATTTTTTTTACGTGTCCTATTTGTAACAGCCGCTAGAAATTCAATGATGGAATTTCTATTGTCTTTAGGAACCATAGTAAATCCTATATGGTTGGAATCCAACTAAGAACCCATAAGCGTGTTAGAAACCAAAAATCCTATATGGTTTTATCCAAAACCTTATTGAATCAGTTTCTAGCATCGTATTTAATCGTTTAATTAAATTATTTTCATATGCTATTAATCTTTTAAATTTGTGTTAGAACATCATTATCCAACTTAGTTAACCTTGGATATTTGATTGGGCCAATAGAAATCAGATTTGGGCTTGATAGCAACCCAAACCCTCTTAAAACCCATGATTTTTGGCCCTTTCGGTTTAAGCCCATTAAGGCCCACGAAATTAGCCACCTTAGCATTGATTTTGTTTAAGATATTTCACCCTCCACTTGCCTTATCAGATTTATTCAAGAGCACTTAAAATGTTCTTGAAGTGGATGACTAAGTGGACACCCCACTCTTTCAATTATAGACTCAAAAATAATATCTTGTATATTTTATTGGAAGAAAAGATCAATACTCAAGCTCCATTTCAGTTCTGTCATCTTCCAAAACTTGTATAAATAGCCCTCCAGCCCCTTCCAACGAAAATCATCCCTCCTTTACACTTTGCTTTGTTAAAATACAAAAAAAATACTCTCGGGCAGTTTTTATGAACTCTTTTGCACGCTTTATTTGAAGCTCTTGTAAGTATTTTCTCACAAACTTTCCTTCATGAAATTGTTTATTTTTTAGTCTAGTTTACGTAGATATCTTATTTGTTCCATTTGAAGATCATTTGGTCAGTCAAAAGTTGTTTAAAACCCAGAAAGGTTATTCTGGGCGATAACCAGAGAGTATGTTATATTTTGGAGTTTTTGACAAAGTTAATGGATTGATCTTGGTCCGAAATTATTATGGAGTATTGTTAACATAGGTATATGATTATGGGTTGAGGATTTGTTGCATGATTAAAAGTTTTGGTGAAAGATTTTCTTAGATTTAGAAACTTCAAATCTAGAAGAGGAAAAACAGTTTCAATTTTGAGAAAGTTTAAATCTTTTATGGTCTAATCTTATTGCAATGGCTTTGATATTTTTATTTGAGGATCCTAAGCTTCTTATGTACATAATATAATGTTGTTTTGAAGATATTTGATATTAGTTTCAAAGATATGAAATTTTTATGTAAGGAGATATTCGAATGGGCCAAGTGATGATGTTCTTGGCTAAATTAATGTTTTGGTTGATTTTTAACCATGTGATCTTGAGTTTAAAGCTTAGATCTGTTTTAGGACACCTTTTTAAACCATGTGATGTTTTGGTTTGAAGATCACATCTTTATAAGTCATGGATCAAGAGGTTGATCAAAACAAGTTAGAAACAAAAATCAAGGGAAATGGCCTATATAAGTTTCGGTTTTTATAGAATTTTAATAGTTGTGTTTAGTTTTAAATTTTTCTGAATTCATATTTAAATTCAGAATAAAATCTACATGAGATATATAAATTTTGGTGATTTTTGGAATTAGGATACAAAATCCTTAAGTTATGGATATAATGGTCTTTTTCCACATGTAGATGGTGAATTAATAATTTTACTCTTAAATTGATATGTTTCTATATTTCTAATTGTTAGTGACTAAGTTATAACTTTTAAAAATCACTACTTTCAGTCTCTCGTGATCGCACTTGAGTTTTGCCTAGAAACGCGAAGACAGAGGTAAGTTAGCTTTTAACTTACTAGCAGTTTACTATGTATGGGTGACAAGTAAATGAACTACAGTATATGTACGTATGTTATTATATGTGCTATGCCAAGTCATTACATGTTTATATGTTACATATAATTTATTCTGTCATGAATTATTCATCTGCTACACAAGATATTCTGTCACGTATTGTTAAATATTGCAAGTAGTATGGATACATACAATCTAAGGAGATTCTGTCTAAGGAGATTGGAAATTCCTAAGTGTGTCCATCGTGACCCTCCAATCTTTCCTGGGAATCTAGAAGTTCTGTCTAGCAAAGATTGATCTTTCCTGAGAACTTACTTAGTGAGTACTATTCATTTCTACGATAAAAATTCATCAAGATTATCAGAAAAAAATAGAATGTCATGTATGTTATGTAATGTATATTCACTGTTGCAAGCATGTTATGTTAAAAATGTAATGTTGTGTTACATTAGGGCTTTTGTCCTTTCATATTCAAGTCACATTCTGTTTCTAATACAGTTTATGTATTTCAAGAACAATCATGTTAAGTTATTCAGGTCAATCACGACCCTAAGTACTAGGATGGGAAAATATCCTAGTAAAACTCCTTTGTTCACGCTGGAGTGTCTAAATAGGTGTGAAATTCCCTGGGTTGACGAAGTATAGTCAACAGGTTGCGAATGAGACCTAACTAGCTGGTCACCGAAGCGCACCAGGCACTAAGGCCGATGGAGCCACATTTTATTTTAATAAGTCATGGGGTCACAACAACTGTGGAGCATGAAGTATGGGGTCACAGCAATTGTGGTACATACACTACGTGAGACACATCAATTGTGACACGTAGAATACATAGGGCCACAACAATTGTGGAGTATGTATTAACGCACTCACAGCTGGTGTAGATACCTGTGTTGTGATGCGGTATCGGCAGGGACACATGGCTCTAGGGGACCCATGTAGCACCCACATATTACGTTAATCAAGTTAAATGAAAAAGAATTCAAACTCATGTTACGCTCAAACTCATGTTCATGTTATGTTTCAAGTTTATATCAAGTTAAGTCAAGTAAGATCAAATCCATGACAATGTTATGTTTCAAGTTCATGTCACGTTAAGTCAAGTCAGATCAAGTCTATGACAAATAAGTCAAGTTCAGTTCATTCATGTTCATGTTATGTTTTAAGTTTAAGTTATGCCATATGCTATGATTACTTACGATTTTGATTATGTACTTATGCTTTTACTGTCATGCATGCTTTATTAACCTGTGTGTATGTTTTATGTTAACTTGCTGAGATTTGTAATCAAATCTCACTATGGTGGTCCCAACTACCATTCCCCCCGAATGGTAGATTTTGTTACAGGATCTAAAGAAGAACTGGGAAACAGCCAACTGGACACGGTCGATTAAGCGACAGTGCGGCTTCAAGGTTAATATAGTAGTTAACTTAAAATTACTATATGTACTATGAAGTTACATCTTCAGTACTCATTTGATCACAATCATTTTGGACTAGTATTGTGATATCTGATGTTTAGTATGCCTTTATGTATGAAGTATATTTTAAACATTTTGGGATATTTGAATTTGGTGCATAGTATTGCTAAAAAAAAAAATTATCCGCTGCGAATATTGCATAATGCTAGATGTATGTTAAGAACATTGCATTTTATATGTCATGAACGGAGATACGTAACCTTGTGTTGCATGTCTCGATGCTTCAAATGTCCGTCCAATCCCAAGCGGAATTTGGGGGCGTCACACTAGTTATAATTTTTGCTTCCTAATTTTTACAACTTCTATGCAGGAACGAAGTTCTATAAACAAAACAAATAAGTCAAAATTGAAGATTTATTATCATGCAAGCTCAAGATTTTTCCATCGCTTCTCTAAAACATTGGTAATGCTATTTTTTTTTATTATATATAGTTTGTTATTTGGAGGCATTCTAATGACTTTATATCTCAACAAATGTCTTTTGTAACAAGAGTTAGATACTAATTATAATCTAACAAAATTATATGTTACATCACATACTGATCGTAATGGACAGTGGACTTATCCTGATGCTTGTGAAATTTTGTAAGTATTATAATCTGTTTTAATTAAACATGTTTGAATATTTATGACGATATTAATTCTTTATCTTGTGTATAGGATAAAATGGTTGCCTTACATGCTGAATTTGTGTCAGATCAAAATTCTGTAACAAGTAATGTAGAAACTTTTACACAATTTATGGGTCAGTGTTTAGAATATTTGAGGATTTTTGGTCACTGTGTAAAGCCTTCTACCTCTTCCTTATCGTCCGAGTTTGCCTATAATACCTCTTTAGCGTTAGATAAAACAAATTTCAAGATCGAAGATTTGACTGCAAGGCAGCATGAGTTAGAGACTCAATTGGCGAAACAAGCAGACATAGAGATGCACATGAAATAACAAGAACAACAACAAAAAGAGTTCAGGAGAGATGTGCAACTCCAAATGCAAATACTTATGCAACAGTTCAAGTCTCCAAGCAACTGATTTACATTATATGTACAGATTTTGGGATATATTTCTGTACAAAGAACACTAGTACTACTAGTGTTTTATTTATTTAGTTCGCACAGTTTATTAGACTAGTTTTATGGGTATTGAACAAATTGTAATGTATTTTTTAAAAAATATTATGTATGTCTATTTGGTTTTTAATTATTGGGTAAAATAAAATAGTTACCATTTGAACAAGATGAGTAAAACCATTCAAACATTGATACAGAACATTTGAATGTAATCAGAATTAAATAGTCGAACAGTACGTAAAACCATTCAAACGAATCATCGAACGTGAACTAAACGTTCGAACGTCTAATAATATGAAATTGTTCGATCCTATCATGGTCCATTCGAATATCTTACTCAATCCGTTCAAACATATATTTTACTGTTCTACCACAAATTGTTTGTTCGAACGCTTCCTCATGTTTATTTGGTCAAACAGACTGATATCGATTGGCCACTCATGAAGGACGTGTTCGAACATACAATATGCTCGAACGTCAATTCTGGAATGAAATTCAAGCATCCCAAAAAAAATATTTCATTCAAACACGATCTTAATTTTGCCTCAAAATACGTTTTGAGACACTGTTATTGGAATGACATTGGGATGATTTTTTTTTCGTCCTAAGAAGTATTTTGGGAAGAAATCCCAATTTTTTGGGACGAAAATTTTCGTTCCAAAAAACCAGTTATGTTGTAGTGAGGGAAGGAAATAGGGTAGCTCATTTTCTAGCAAAATTTGCTTATGATGTGGATGAAGAACTGGTGTGGATAGAAGATGGCCTGAGGGTTGTTTTAGTTTTGTTATACAGGAGAAATTATGTATTGATTAGTTCTTGATTAATACGTACAAAGATATGGTTTGATTCCAAAAAAAAGTTAGAATCCAGATATCATGCGTTGTTACCAAATAAATAAATATGTAATTATATTAATGAGTACCATTCTTAAGAGAACATTCCCATTTCGCATACGACACTTGCGCTGTTCCAATCAAGATCACATGATCGATCATGGATATATATAACAGGTACGTAGTACTACATTTTATTTCCTAATCGGAGAACAGCTACTTGTTGATCAATTAGTTATTATTATTATTAATTTATTATTATAATTATTAGCTGTTATAATGGTATATTTTATTTGACTTAATGGAATCATTTGGTCGGAATTTAGCATCAGACGGAATTAGCATCAGACAGCTTCTACTAATTTATTTGTTTGAACAGAACATGGGACGGAATTTATATATTCTAGTAAGAGTAGTGTTAGGTACAAGCTTCAAATACACTATACAAGCATTTTGTAAGAAAGGTAGAAAAACTTTCAAAGGAGGATTTAGAAATGGTAGCTACTGTTATGAGAAATATTTGGCTGAGAAGAAATGGATAAATTTTTTATGAGAAGTTTAGTAATTCTGGAGTGCTCTTCAACCAGGCTAGAACCAACGTTATAGAATATCAACAAGTCCAGGGAAGTAAGAGCCCAGAGACCAATACAGTAGAGAGGAAAACGGTCCAATGGAAAGCTCCTATGGAGGGATTTGTGAAGGTGAATTAGGATGCTGCTTTTAACTGAAATAATAAAAGGATGGGGGAAGGTGTGGTCATCATGAGAGATTAAGAAGGGGACGTGCAAGTCTTACTGTGTATGTCAAAGGATAAGATTAATTCATATGTTGTAGCTGAGATTACTGCGTTAAGGAGAGCCCTAAAGCTGTGTGCAAAGCTTAATCATGTGGAAAATGCAGTCTTTGAAGGGGTGCCCTGAAAATTGTCAAGGCAGTCAATAGTGCAGAAGACAACTGGGAATGGTATGGGGAGTTAGTCGAAGACATTAAAGGAATTCTGTGTAAGAAATCTAGTTGGACAGTTCAAGATACATATAGAGAATGGAATAGGGTATGATGCAATGAAGAAATCTAGTTGAACAGTTCAACATACGTAGCTTATGTTCTAGCAAAATTTGCTTATGATGCAATGAAGAACTGGTGCAGATAGAAGATGGCCCTGAGTGTTATTTTAGTTTTGTTATGCAGGACAAGTTGTGTATTGATTAATTCTTGATGAATACAAAGATATGGTTTGATTAAAAAAAATTAGAATCCGGCCAGATATCATGAGTTGTTTCCAAATAAATAAATATATAATTATATTAATGAGTACCATTCTTAAGAGAACATTCCCATTTCGCATATGACACGTGTACGCTATTCCAATCAAGATCACATGATCGATCATGGATATATATACATAGATATATATATAAACAGGTACGTAGTACTACATTTTATTTCCTAATCGGAGAACAGCTACTTGTTGATCAATTAGATATTCTTATTATTATAATTATTATTTGTTGTTATAATGGCATATTTTATTTGACTTGGAATAAAATAATATAAGAACATTCCCATTTCGCATATTTCAATGCATGGGTTTTGTTTGAAAGAGAGGAAAGACAGGCGGGTTTTACGTGTGGGTTTTTCTATCACTTTTTTTTCTTGCACCGGGTTTTGCGTGTGGGTTTTTTTTTCACTTTTTTTTTCTTGCACGTGGGAGAGAAGCAAGTAGCGGGAAGATAATTTTTTAGTTTAAAAATAATATTTAATCAGTCTCTTGAGCTTAACAAATTTGGCCAATGATATAACCTGTGGCTAAAAATACTGTTCATTTGTTGAGTCTATTGTTATACTTTATTTTGCACCTTAGCTATTTATGAGATAAAATTTAATTTTATTGAACCAACTACTAGTGCTCCATCGGTCTTAACTTTACCAGATATCTTTATTCAAGTAATTGGCCTAAAATGTTTATAATTCTAAAATATTCCAAACCCGAGTATGAGATAATTAACATGAATGTTTAGCGGGGGTCATGGGTAAGATATAATATATAATACCTAGAAGATAACTAAAGTATTATTCCTACGTAGAGGTCGGATATATAGATCATCAAGATATATAATTCCTCCAATTCAATGTCACGTGTTATTTAAGTAAGCGACGTATACATGCATGGTTTTTAATATGTAGTCAAATGTTAACTTTTCCTCCTTTATTAACATCTAAATCAATCGGTTAATTTGACTAATTCGCTAATCCTACATATCAAAAAAAAAAACATGTCCATATTATGTATGATCTCTCACGTATTCAAAGATTACGTACGTAACTGGGGGTAATATTCCAAACAACACTCAAAAAAAAAAATATATATATATATATATATACACGTAGATGGATCAAGTTAAGACGTAGCTAGTCCCATCGATCTAATTGGGCTATATTTCGTGTTAATTGACAAGTTAACGAAGAATTTAAAGCTAATTAGTCAACAAAATGTTATTTTATCATAATAAACATATATATGAATAATTAATATTAATTTATAGCCAAGCAACAAAGCTCATTTGCTAGAGCTAATCCTCTCTAATTTTGGCACCAGTACCGGCGACGGCCTAGGTACCATATTTTTCTTATCCTATTTATTTTCTTTGTCCGGTCGTCCTGATCTATATATATAGAATATAATCCTCCCATATATGCATCATGCATGTCCTCATCTCACACAATTACGTCAATAACTCCGTTTTCGTGGACCTCTAGAACTATCAACGTACGACCGATTTTCAATGTAGTCAACAAAGGAAAACAAAGTAAGTTTTTCATCGCGATTATGATGGCGGCCAGGAATAAAGATATATATATAATTGCATGATTTTTCTTGTTTTTTAGTCTGAAATGACATATTTAAATTAATGATAATATAACTCCTCTAATTTCTATCCAAAAAAAATATCAATGTCTTCTTCTTCTTTTTTTGCCCGAATCAATAAATATATATATTTATATAAATTCTTTACTCGCGTGTGAACTGATCTTTGATACAGTCCATGCATCACGATTACACCACGGGAGACGAGATATATATATTATCTGCACGGATTCAAAGAGCCCACAGTAACCCAGATGACAGCTACATGCAACGCCTACACATTGATATACGGTTTCGGTTGTATGAGACTTGCGTAAATGTTTTTGAAAATAAAGCCAGACCTAATGCATGAGACTTGCATATAATTGTGACCCAGTTGGGTGCATTAAGCTGGGTGCCTTTATTTAAAAAAAATGTTGAGTGTGGTGTGAATAGTAGAATCGAGGTTGTGGAGATTTGTTGTATATATATATCAATAAATCTTCCCAACCTCTCAACACTCCACATTCTATTTTTTTTTTAATTTTTTTTTAATTTTTTTTATTAAATAATTTTTATATGAATAGTAAATAAAAAATTTGAAATATTTTAAAAAAAATAAATTCAAAAAAAAATATTAAAAAATATTAAAAAATGTGGAGTGTGGAGTGTGGATGAATAGTAGGAGGTTGTGTAGCAAAATCCATATATATATATATAGTCTCTCTCTCCCTATATATATATTTAGAAGCAATATTACTAGCTCGTTCCTCCCTTCCCCGAGGAGGCACGATTGGGGTCTGGTGCCAACTTCCTAATTAATTAATAAAAAATTTTCACAATTTTTTACTATTCTCACTATGCTCCACATTTCACATTTTTTTTATTTTTTCTTTTATCAAATATTTATTATATAAATAATGAATAGAAAATTTGAAATAGTTTTAAAAAAATAAACTCAAAAAAAAATATTAAAAAATTAAAAAATTTGAAAAAATGTGGAGTCATGTGGACGTCATGTGTGTCGCATATTTTACAAAGAACACAAGATCACAGGAGGAGCTCAAACTTCACAAACGTGAAAGAGAAAATTAAGTGAGAGAGAGAGAGAGAGAGAGAGAGAGAGAGAGAGAGAGAGAGAGAGAGAGAGAGAGAGATGGGGAGTCATTGCGATGTTGATGATAGCTCAGCCTCTTTTGTCAAGAACCCGACGATCAAGTTCACCAAGCTGTTCATCAATGGAGAGTTCATTGATTCCATTTCAGGTTTTCATTACTATCCATGATCTAGATCTCTCTCTATCAAACTAATTACTACGTACGTTTGTAAATTTTCTGGATTATATATTCAGGACTTCCCTTTGTTTCTCCAACTTTTTAGTTAGTTTATCACTTAAGATGTATATATATATATATATATATATATATATATATATATATATATTATATGACAAGCAGTTTATGCTAAAGCCAAAAGGCCGAAGGCCCGAAAGGATCTAAACAAACTACAAGAGAGAGAAGAAGAGTTCATAATCGTTTGTTCATGATCTATATTTACATACAAATACATTATACGCATGCCAACTAGCTACTTCAATTGTTTCTTTCATGAATTTAATTTAGTAAAAGCATATCTATGTCATATATAGCAGCAAAAGTACGTATATAGAACAGCGGAGGGTTCTGGCTGTTAATTACGTACGAAAATATTAAGCACCGAAAGTACTGTACGTAGTAAGTTGCAGAAGAGTAACTAACCTCTTCTCTGGTTGGAAAACTTCTTAATTCATGATCAAATAAGTCTGTCGGCCCATCGTAAATTAAAATCAAGTACGACGTAGTAGTTTAAAAAAAACTAGTACAATACCTAATTATCAAGTTTTCGCACATGGAATTGCGCATGTTGTCGCGAGGTTCATGATGTATGATCTATAACTGCATTTCGGCCATTATGTCTGGTGCCTGCGACGTCAGAGGTAATGCATGCATGAAAACCACTTATCAACTTTATATCATTGATCAGTACCACTGGCCGGGTCCAACAATAAAGTTTTTTGTTGTAAGTAATTTTCGTGTCATTAATTTTTTTTCTTTGGTAATAATCAGGAAAGACGTTCGAGACCATAGATCCAAGAACAACGGAAACTATAGCGAGAATTGCAGAAGGAGACACAGAAGATGTCGATTTGGCGGTGAAAGCTGCCCGACAGGCTTTCGACCATGGTCCATGGCCTCGCTTGCCTGGCTCTGTATGTACTCGATCGATTTCTCTATGCTTAATATATTCCTTGATTATTTTTTTCTTGTACGTTGGTTATTAACTTATTAATTATTATTAATTTTATTTAAAACAAAAAGTTACTCCATATAGATCTATAGTCATGTGCAAACCCATCAAAAAAAAGTGGAACTCCATAAGAATTGGATTTTTTTAAGTTGCATGGTCAGTTTTGTTTAAATATACATATAATATATATTTATATATATATATATATATATATATATATTTATAAAATTAAAGGACTTACTGCAGTGTGCATGGTGTTATACCCTGAATAATATTTAAGTAAGAAAAATTAATCTATTCATCTGTATTTATTTTTTCATCATCCTTTTATCATCTCGGTATATGGTATTAGATGATAAGTTCACAAGTTAAACATAATAAATAATCTTAAATCATTTATTGTCAAATCATGAGACGATGAGAAGATAATGAGAATTTAGATGATGAGTAACATTATTCAAGCGTGATCAACTACGTATTTTTCTGATAGAAGAAATTAATTTTTATGACTTGGGTTATACCTTCAAGAAAATGCTTAATTCGACTGTTCGGGAGGTAGCCTTTTCATTGAGCTTTCGTGAGGTAAACTACATGCACCAGTACTTGAGCTTAAGCGGAGAAATATTTATCATGTACAAACCAAAGACAAGTAAGCGAAAGTCAAAGGTCTCAACAGCACAGTCACATTGTATGCACCCCCTACTGAAATTTGGAGAATTTTATGCAAATATATGAAATATTCTTAGAAACTATTTTATTTATTTTAATATGAAAGTCCGGTCATTTTAAAGTCACAGTACCCACAACCGAATTAATATGGAGTCAATTATAATGACTCATGATCAGAACCCTTTAATTTAAAACTTAAGCCATTATATAAATTAATAAATAAATAAATTATGTATTTTCATACAAATTGAAGAAAATTAACTTAACAGTAGTCCCAAATTCGACTAGGTCAAAAAATTGATTTCAACTCATGATCTGAAAACATTTTAGTCAATTTCACGCGACTCCCATTTAAAATTTATATTTATGAGTGATAAATTAGAGTGCTGGGCGCCGGGCGGCAGCCTCTTCGCCTCGATCGCTTATGTCAATGAGGCTTCAGTGAAGGAAAAAATGATAGAGATAATATTACACATACTGATAGATATATTGTTTTCTTACAGTATTTAAGATTAAATGATCAATCCCATAATCGAACATGAGTCTTATTGCATATATATATATATATATATATATATATATATATATATATATATACTGGAAAGATCTATATAGGATATGATCATGAAAACTCAAAAAAGTTCTAAAGAGTTTGTATTTTTTATCGAGATTGTATCAATATACATATTTTTATCCAACTCAAGGATCAGATTTGAATGACAAGTGCCATTTGATGATCAGATTATTGCTTTAATTCTCATTAACCCCCGCAGCTTGTGCAAGCGCGCAGTTCATGATTGTAAAGGACCAAGATTTAATTTGCAACAGCTAATGGGAAATTGTACGTTGCAGGAGAGAGCAAGGATAATGATGAAATTCGCAGACTTGATTGATGAAAATGTAGAAGAATTGGCTTCCTTGGATACAATTGATGCTGGGAAATTGTTCACCATGGGCATGGCCATAGATATTCCTCATGCATCAAGTAATCTCCGATACTATGCAGGTGCTGCTGACAAAATTCATGGGAAGGTATTGAAGATGTCACGTGAGTTTCATGGATACACATTGCTCGAACCTATTGGTGTCGTGGGACACATCATCCCCTGGAACTTCCCTACGACGATGTTCTTCCTGAAGATTAGCCCCGCTTTAGCCGCAGGGTGTACTATGGTTGTCAAGCCCGCGGAACAAACTCCTCTATCGGCTCTTTACTATGCTCATCTTGCTAAGCTAGTAAGTTTGTATCAATCCTTATATACAATTCAGATTGCCATGCTATTATTACTAATTAGTAGTCATATTTCATAAGGTAAAGTCATAGTCTTTTTTCTCTCAAATACAAAACTCATTGGCAAAGTCATGGCTCAAATCCAGTCCTTAACTAGTAGTGTAGTGAAGTCATTTTCCATGCATACATTATCCTTATCCATATTCGATACAATAGTTGCCTTTTCTAGCTTTCATATATACGAGTTCCTCCTGATATATATTTTTCCCATTTATCTTTTCTTATTCAAGGCCGGTATCCCTGATGGAGTGCTCAATGTTGTAACCGGATTTGGACCAACTGCTGGTGCTGCAATTAGCTCTCACATGGATATTGATGCTGTAATTTCTGACTTTTAATTGAGTGTTTCCCTTGTTCATGTTCTTTTGCAAAAATGTCTTGGTCAATAAGTTCATGATTGCTTTGGGGTAATGTGCTCTTGAATCTAGAGTGATGGTCTTGACTCCTTTCAGGTTACTTTTACTGGCTCTCCAGAAATTGGACGCAAGGTGATGCAGGCCGCAGCAGCAAGTAATTTGAAAGTGGTTTCACTTGAATTAGGTGGCAAGTCACCCCTCATAATCTTTGACGATGTCGATGTAGATATGGCTGCTGAGCTAGCCATTTTCGGCATCCTACATAACAAGGTAAATTTCATGTTTTCTTTGCTTCTTTTTTTTTTTTTTCTTTTAAATAAAATTGTATTTTAGAAAACTAATTTAGAAACTAAAAATTGTACCTTAAAATGACAATTTTCTTGACTAATATTGGTACTTTTATCAGGGAGAAATATGTGTGGCAAGTTCTCGTGTTTATGTTCAAGAAGGGATATATGACCAACTTGTGAAGAAATTAGTTGAGAAGGCAAAAGCTTGGGTAGTTGGGGATCCTTTTGATCCTAAAGTTCAACAAGGTCCCCAGGTATGAATTAATTGAGGCTAGCTTTCATCTATACATATGTTTTTTAAGGTGATAGATATATAATAGACACAACTATTTTACAACTTTTACAATATTCTTCAATAAAATACTATTTTTCAAAACTTATAATTTGAATTTTATTTAACTTTCACCGATTTGAATTCAAAACTAAAAATATTTTATTAAGAAGTTGTATTAGAATTGAAAAATAATTGTGTATATATCATTTCCCATGTTTTTCTCTCTGCGATCGACTTGGGGTACAAGCAACTAACAATCACGAACAAGCTGGGAGAAGAGGAATAATTGGGTTGGTTTAGATCAGATGGTTTTAGATGAAAGATAAAAATTGAAAAAAATATTATTAGAATATTATTTTTTAATATTATTATTGTTTTGAGATTTGAAAAAGTTAAATTAGAATTTGAAAAAAATGAATTGTTTATTATATTTTATATTAAAATTTGATAAAATTGTAATAATGAGATGATATGAAATACTTTCTAATTCAAATAGAACTTTAATAAAAAGAAATCCAACAAGTACTCGTGAACAAGGAAGTGTATTGGGCCCATAATCCCTTAAAGCTACATATGGTCCAAAATAACAACAAAAAGACATTCACGGCATTATTTATTGTAAAGTACAACCGGTTTATTTAACTTGATTGAGTTTTTTGTTTTGGTATCATGATGTGCAGGTCGACAAGAAGCAGTTCGAAAAAATTCTTTCATACATTGAGCATGGAAAGAGAGAAGGAGCCACCCTTTTAACAGGGGGCAAGCCATTGGGAGAGAAGGGATATTTCATTGAGCCTACAATTTTCTCTGAAGTCAAGGTAAGTGCGTGCGTGCGTGTGTGTACTTATTTTATTTTTACTTTCCAACGTGTACAGCTTGATCAAATCGATCCTTTTTTTTTAGTGGAATTGAAGGCTAAAGTCGTTTTCCCTTCATCTGTTATATTATTGATCATGCACAGGAAGAAATGCTTATTGCAAAAGATGAAATATTTGGGCCTGTAATGGCTCTTGCGAAGTTCAAGTGAGTACAAAAGTTCTATATATATATATATATATACTTGTCCTTGATGCTTTTAGAACTGAATCTCGTGATTTTTTACTAATTATATATCTCATTAAAAATAACGAGTACAGAACAATCGAGGAGGCGATAGAGAGGGCCAACAGCACTAGATATGGCCTAGCAGCGGGCATCTTAACCAAGGACATAAACGTGGCTAACACTGTCTCAAGATCAATCCGTGCCGGCGCCATTTGGATCAATTGTTATTTCGCTTTCGACAATGACTGCCCTTCTGGAGGGTATAAGATGAGTGGATTTGGAAGAGATCTTGGATTGGAAGCCCTTGACAAGTATCTTCAAGTTAAATCGGTTGTTACTCCCCTTTATAATACTCCCTGGCTTTGAAGAATCGAATTGATCAAGATCATGATCCCTTCTAATTGCACCTCAAACATGCATATGATGGAAACTTAGATCATACGTTTTACCAAATAATTAAGGTCATGTGCTTACCAAAAAAACAGTAACAATAATGTGCAAAAAATACAAGTACTTATTCTTATATTTTGGGCTCGAATTAATTGTTTGCGTGTATTTGTTTTGCTAGGTATCTTATTTAAGGTCTGTATTCCTTTAATAAATCGACCCCATTATAAACTCTGAGCTATTGATTATATATATACGTGTTTGCATAGCAGCCAATTAGTACTGTTTAATTCGTTTGCTTTGAATGTTTATGTTGGTTGAGAAGCCATAGTCGTCTTCCCTTGTCCCTCTTTCTCTCTCTCATAAAAAATCAAAGTCTCTAGATTTGATTTTTGCTGGAGGAGGAGGCATCGGCTTCCCCCTCCTCCTTCTCCTTCCCCTTCTTCCTTCATCTACCCACCTTGTCTATGAAGGTAGTTCTTTTTACTTAATTTTATTTTACTTCCTTCAAGATCGAAAAAAACAGATCTACAACTTTCGAGAGACACGCTTCACAAGCAGACTCCCAACCTGCAAATCATCGAGAGAAAGTGGCGGTTTTGCGAAAATCACCAAAAGTGGTCCTCACGCACCACCATTTCCAACAACTCTTCTCACCACATGCGCCAAATGGCCGGACTCGCCACCACTAGATCTTTTTAGATCTAACATTTATAGTTGAAAAAAGATAAGCGCGTTGCATTCATGAGCCGTCACAGATTCCAAAGTCTACCGGAGTTGGTTCAAACTATAATCCATCATTTGTCGTATCTATCTTACTACTTTCCTTTTTGGTTTTCTTATTGTTAATTAAAAAGAAAAAAGTGTTCGTCTCTCAGACTTTTGTTTATAGAAGTTGGGTCTTCTCCTTCTATGAAGGGTGAGATTTAGCTGTCTCTTAGACTTTTGTCTGCAGAGAGTATCAACAGTAGTGAAGATTAGACTAGACACAAAAAGAAATAGTGTACTGGTGGAGCTCCAAATTATTATTTTAATTTTATGATGTCATGTTTGATATGGAAACATTTCAAAATACATCCGCTCATGGATGTAAGTTTCTTGATGAATGAATTATAACAGTTTTCTTTAAAAAAAAAAGGTACTTTGTTTTTTTTTTTTTTTTTTTTTGCGCATTAATCTATTGGTTCAATAAAATTTGAACATACCCAGAATAAAAACGATTTATCAAAGTTACTGGCTTGGGACCTTCAATATAATACATGCACAATTAATGTTACGTACATGTCATGTGGAGAGATATACAGAAGTATCGATGGCAGACCACGTTAAGCTTATCGAGCAAATTTTTTTGAAAAATAGAAAACTCAAACTACCCTTGGATTGTATTCATAATTTTATAAATATAGAAAATGACCCTTCAAAAAATTTATAATTCCCGTATACCCTTTAAAATTTTCTAAAATCTCAATATACTTAAAACTATCTCTCTCCAATTTTTTTCTTAGTCTCAAAATTTTATATAATTTCTATATATGTTACAATTCGGAGAAGAAGAAAAGCTTTTATTTCTGATGAATATACTCTGTACAACTTGGTGACCGAGAACACTGAACTCTGCTATTTATAGAGCTCCAAACTTTACAAAGAAAGAAAGTAACATCAAAACTAACTAACTAATCTTGCTAACCTATCATGTATTAACACGTGTGTGTGCTGACATGTGTTTATTTCTAATAGTCCCATTCAAGCTAGAGTATATACATCATATATACCCATCTTGGAAAGCAAAGAAGTAAACAAGGATGAGCCTAACAGCTTAGTGAGAATGTCAGCAATCTGATTTTGTGAATATACATGTAAAGTGCCCAATAAACTAGCTTGAATCTTTTCCCGAATCAAATGACAATCCAACTCAATGGGTTTAGTATGCTCATGAAACACCGGATTAGCTGCAATGTGTAGACAGCTTGATTATCACAGAATAATAGGGCAACATGAGAATGATCCTGATGTAACTCTTTAATCAAAGCCAAAATCCAAGTAACTTCACATACAGTAGCAGCCATTGATCTATATTCTGCCTCAACTGATAAGCGAGAAATTGTTTGTTATTTTTTGGACTTCCATGAGATTAAAGAATCACCAATGAATACATAATACCCAAAAATTGATCTTCTGGAATCTGGACAACTTGCCCAATCTGAATCAGCAAATGCTTTGATGTGTAATGAAGAACCAGCTGAAAGAAAGATGCCTTGACCAGGAGCCTTTTTTATATACCTCAATATTTGATGTGCTGCTTGCATATGAGGAACTCGAGGAGATGCCAAAAATTGACTAAGATAATGAACTGAAAAAGCAATGTCAGGCCTGGTATGGGTTAAATACAACAAATGACCTATCAGCCTTCTATATGAAGTAGGATCTGATAATAACTCTCCATCATTTCTAGAAAGTTTGGAATGATGATCCATAGGAAAGTTTACTGGTTTGGCAGCCAATAACCCAGAATCTGAAAATAATTCCAATGCATATTTCTGTTGACACAAGCAAATGCCTTTCTTAAATCTAGCTATTTCCAGCCCCAGAAAATATTGACAGCACCCAAATCTTTCAACTTAAATTGGCTATGCAAAAACTCTTTGAGATCAGCAACAGATGACTCATAATTACTTGCAATTAAAATGTTATCAACATACACAAGTAATTCTATTGAAGAAGAACCTTGCTTCCTTGTAAACAAGGAATAATCAAATTTTGATTGCATAAACCCGTGAGCAAGAAGTGCAATAGTGAATTTAAAATTCCATTGACGTGAACCTTGCTTCAAGCCATATAATGACTTTTGCAACTTACAAACTCTTTTATCTCCCTTTACAAGATAGCTAGGAGGTGCTGACATGTACACTTCTTCTTGTAGATCCCCATTTAAAAATGCATTATTGACATCTAGTTGGGACAATGACCAACCATGCACAGCAGCCAAAGAAAGAATACATCTAACAGTAACCATCTTGGCTACAAGAGAAAATGTTTCAAAGTAATCTAAACCCTCTTGCTGAGTATAACCCTTAGCAACTAATCTAGCCTTATACCTTTCTAAAGAACCATCAGCTTTATATTTTATCTTGTAAACCCACTTGCAACCTATGGGAACTTTGTTTGGTGGAAGATTAACAAAAAACTAAGTGTGGTTTTTTTCTAAGGCAGATAATTCAGCATTCATAGCATCTTTCCAATGAGAATGTTTGATTGCTTGATGATAAAATTCTGGTTCTGTTTGAGAAGATATGGCTAAGCTGAAAACACGATGAGGAGCAGAAAGCTTTGAATAAGAAAGAACATTAGAAAGAGTATGTCTTATACCTGGTTGTGGCTGAGTGGAACTTGTAGATGGAATGTTGGGGGCAGTCGATGTAGCAAGATTACAATGATATGATTGTAAATAGTCAGGAGTTTTGTGCATTCTAGTGGACTTTCAAAGTGCTGGAAAGTGTTTAGGATCATTTAGAGGAACCGAATCTGAATCTGAAACATTGGGAACTAAAGCTGAAGTATTAACTTGTAAATTTGAAGGTGTATTGATTGTAGGAATTAAAGGAATAGGTAGAGGAAGAACAACATCATTTTCAGAATGCATAAGCAGAAGACTTTTGTTGATATGGAAAAATAGACTCGTGAAAAACAACATCTCTAGATATGAAAACATTATTGGACTCAAGATCAAAGATTTTATAACATTTGATGCCAAGGGGATAACCAAGAAATATACACTTCTTGGCTCGAGCATCAAATTTTGATCTATTATGATTAAGAGTAGAGGCAAAGTACAAACAACCAAATACTCTTAGATGACTATATGATGGAATAGAACAATACAAGGTTTCATCAGGAGATTTGTTACCAAGCAAAGGAGTAGGTATTCTATTTATAAGATATGCTGTAGTTAACACACAATCACCCCAAAAATGTAGAGGAACATTAGATTGAAACCTAAGTGCCCTAGCTACATTTAAAAGATGTTGATGTTTCCTTTTAACTATAGCTTTTTGTTGTGGTGTATTGACACAAGAAGTTTGGTGAAAAATGCCTTTTAAAGATAGGAAATCAGTCATAAAAAATTCTGATCCATTGTCACTTCTAATAGATTGAATTTTGGCTTTAAATTGTGTTTCTATCATGTTGTAAAATGATGTAAAAATATGCTTAACATCAGCCTTTGACTTCATCAAATAAACCCATGTGCATCTTGAATGATCATCAACAAGAGTTAAAAAAATATTTGAAACCATTAGAAGTTGAGATATTAAAAGGACCCTAAACATCACAATGAACTAATTGAAAAGGTAAATTTGAAATACTAGAACTATGAGAAAAAGATAGTCTTTTCTGTTTTGCCATAGGACAAATATTACAAAGAAATGTATGAGAATTTAAAAATGAATCTACTGAAAATGTTTGAGAAATAAGAGACATTATTGGTAAAGAATGATGACCTAGGCGATAATGTCAAAGATCAAAATCTGAAAAATTTTATAGTATTTGCAAAAATGAAATTGATAGTACTCTTGGATGGCTTTGATGGTGCACAAACAATTGGCTGTTGCAAAATGTATAACCCTTCACATCTTCTACCCATCCCAATCATCTTCCATTCTACAAGGTCCTAAATAAAACATAAATCAGGTAAAAAAACAAATGCACATTTTTTATTAGAAGTAAGCTTGCTAATAGATAGTAAATTATAGGAATAAGAAGGTACACAAAGTACATCTGTCAATATCAAAGATTCTGATATTCTAATATTACCAAAATGAGTGACAGAAACAACTGTACCATTCGGAAGTTTTACTGAAGTGTGAAGAACAGAAGTAATAGTAGTAAAGAAATCTAAAGAATGCACTCTGATCAGTAGCTCCTGTATCAATGATCTAGGAGCAAGATAAATCTTGAATAAAAAGACTATTGCAAGAAAAAACTGAATGAGGAAAACCTGATGCAGAAGGCACATTTTCAGTAGAGTAAGGCAAGACTATGGCTGCTTTGTGATTTGAAGAACTATCTTCATGTTTATTTTGTAAGTTTAGCAAGTTCAAGATTTGCTAATATTGTCTGTAAGAAAAAGTCATAGGCGGATTATTGTCAAGAAGCGTACTAGCAAGATGGCCAGATACTTGATTTACAGCCGAAGAAAACTTCTCTTTGGATCTATACCCAGGAGGAAAACCATGCAATTTATAGCATTTCTCAACTGTGTGATTATTGAGTCCACAATGGGAACATAGTGGTCGATCCTTCTTGTATTGTTGTTGCTTGGAATTAACAAATCTTGGAGCATTTGCCCTTGGAACACTTGTTTTCTTACTAAGAAAAGCTGTTGTTTGAACATTAGGTACTATAACTGAGGCACCAACTTCTCTTTGTTTTTCATCTTGAACAACCAAAGAGTAAATTTTTGCAATTGAGGGTAAAAGATCCATTAAAAGAATTTGTCCCCTTACTTGAGAAAAATTCTCATTAAGTCCCATGAGGAACCGTATAACATGCCTTCGCTGTAAATGTTCTAAGGAAATTTGTCGAGTACTACAAGTGCAACTTGGAAGTGGACTGTATGCATGTAACTCATCCCAAAAACCTTTGAACCGAATGTAGTAATTACTAACATAAGATTTTTCTTGAGTAAAAGACAAAAGATCCTTCTCCAATTGAAAAATTCTAAGACCATTACTCTGTGTAAAAGAGCCTTGCAAGTCTTGCCATATTTCTCTTGCAGTGTTCAGACCAATAATACTTTGAGCAATTTCTTTAGAAACGGAGTTGATTATCCAAGAAATAATCATGCTATTGCATCGATACCAAACAGCATAAGAAGAAGTTGATTGATCACCTGGTTCTAGAATTGTGCCATTCACAAACCCCAGTTTGTTTTTAGCAGTAAGTGCTAGTTGCATAGAACATCACCATGTGTAATAGTTGTCTCCTGTGAGAATGAGTTACAAGAATTGTTCCAGGAGAATCTCGATTCTGTAAGAAAAATGGATTGGCTGAGACGTCAACCATGGAGGATGATGAAGAATAAGAAGGAGAGGCCATTTCGTAACCTAAACTGGTACCGTGTTACAATTCAGAGAAGAAGAAAAGCTTTTATTTCTGATGAATATACTTTGTACAACTTGATGACCGAGAACACTGAACTCTGCTATTTATAGAGCTCCAAACTTTACAAAGAAAGAAAGTAAAATCAGAACTAACTAACTAATCTTGCTAACCTATCATGTATTAACACGTGTGTGTGCTGACATGTGTTTATTTCTAATAATATATTATCTATTTTCAAGGATGTGCCTCACCAAAGTTAAATTAAAACTAAGTTTAAGAAAAAATAATAAACTTATTAATATGGATTCTAAAGTTTTTTATTATACAATATATATTAAGTTTCTTAATATGGAATCTAAAGTGAAAATACAAGAAAAATAATTTAATGTTGATGATCTATATGAAAAGTAGTTGAGATTTTTTATTCTTTAGACTTTATTGGGCAGGAAAAAATTTATTTAAGATCTCAATTATAGCATTATATGTTTAATGTGATACGAGAATATCTAGATTTTATATGAAACTTAATAAACTAATTTAAAAGAATAAAAGATGATCTTCTAAAAAATTATTTGATAGTTTTTATGAAGAAAATAAATTTTAAATACTCTATTGCAAAAATAATAATAAATTATTATTATTCTATAAAATATTATCGTTAGAAATTCAAAACATGTATTAAGTTATGTTTTTAGAATTATATTCAAAACATGTATAATTATATTTTTATAATTTTTTAATCTCTTTTTATTATACATAAATTTATTATTGCACGGTAGAAAAGTTGGTTTAAAAAAAAAAACTTCTGGTTCCGCCTGAAGTATTATGCCAGAGTGAGTTGATATATTCCTTAATGGACCCGATTGCACACCGAACTGGTTCTACTTTATCAATCAGCTGTTATTATCCTCCTTTCAAAAAAGCTAACTTTATTCTTTTTTTATATCTAGCTAGCTAGTTGGAATTTGCTATGGTCCTATTCTTTTTTTTTACTTTTTGAAAAATATTCTAATCACAATTGATTGTATAAAAATAATTTTATAAATAATGTGTCTTAATGTGATCTGTCAAATTATAAAATTATTTTTTATTATAATCTAGAACCGGCTTACATAGAATCACGTCAATTTATAAAATTATTTTTATGCAATCTTTTTATGAGTGTAGCACCTCTTATTGAAATAGTCCAAAATTTTGTGGACTACTTTAATTTGTCTACTATAGTAAGATACCACCGCAAGAAAGTGTGTGCTATTTATTACATAAGGTTGTTGGAAGATTGTGAACTCTATATTGTCATATTTGGAGATGGCCGGAGTGATCTCTCATCTCGTAGAATCACTAATTATTTTAAAAGTTTAAATTTGTAAAAAGAAATAGATTTTATTATCTAATTTCTATCTTAACAATCTTCTTAAAAGCCAGACTCTCTCTCAATGAATGAACCCAATACATAAAATATTTAATTAAATAAAGTAAAGTATAGTATTAGAATTTGAGCTCAAAACATCTGTGTGAAATCATAACTTTTTTCAAAAATTTAAACTAATAAAAATATGTAAATTGTATTATTTAATTTATATCTTAACATATCTCAACTCCTAAATAAAAGTACATACAAATAAGAACAAAGTTGTACATCTTTCGATAAATGCATACATAGGGCTCGTTTGGACAATTAAGGACATGTTTGGATAATGAGACAAAATGAGAATTTTGTAAATAGTAATGAAATAATTTAAGTTAAGATGTTTTATTGGATTTTGGAAAATGAGATATAAAAAATTGAATAAAAATATTATAAAAAGTTAAAAAAAAATTGAATATAATTTTTGCTTTAAAATTTTAAAAAGTTATATTGTTTTTTGTATTTTGTTTGGAAGTTTGAAAATTTTGTATTTTTTTTCTTGTGTTTGGATAATGATTGTATAATGATTAAATGAAAAAGTTAATGGCTTGAAATTGAAATGCGTTTTGTGTTTGAGTAATATTTGAGAAAAAAAAAATTATGAGAAGTTTTGTCCAAATATCTGAATAGTAGTGAAATAGTTTGAATTAAATTTTTTTTATTGGTTTTTGAAAAATGAGACATAAAACCGGAATAAAAATATCATAAAGTTAAAAATTGTTTGAATATAACTTTTTAATATAATTTTTTTTTTAAAATTTGAAAAGTTTCATTATTTTTTGTGTTTTATTTGAAAGTTTGAAAAAGTTATAATGATTAGATAATGATTAAATGAAAAAGTTTCCCACCCCCTTCAAAGACTCAGACCGGAGGAGGGGGTTGGAGTTTTGGCTCCTCCCTCCCTCATCCCTCCTCCCACTTCTCTCTAGTTTTTCTTTTATTTTTTTTATTTTGTTTGTTTTTTCATTCACATTGGGCAAAATGTAGATTTGTTGTTCTTCAGAGCCAGGCGACCACCACACGTCCCACTGCAAGATTCCCAAAGCACCGATCCTTCAGAAGAATGAAAAATCTCGTCAAACAAAGCGACGCATAAGCCACACCAAATTGCACGCGTCACATCCACGTGCCACCGCAAGGGGAGCTCTATCGCCGCCATGCGTGACTTTTCTGGAACCAGGATTATCGATTTCTTCAGACCTGACGTTCCGTCATACTTCCAAGGTGGCGTGTGTACCTCACATGCCACCACAGTTTCAGTGTTTGTACTTTTGATTTCTTCTAAAGTTGAAAATGGAAATCTACAACTTACCAAGCTGTAATTCGCTATTTTTTTACATATCTTTTACGTTTTTTGTTATTTCCTTTGTTTTATGTTAAAATTTAAAAAAAAAAAAAAAAAAAGCCTACAGTTGGATTTTTGTCCATTGAGTGTGTCATCTACTCAATCTTATACATAGTATTGGGTTGTTTAATTTTGTCTTAGGACAGAATGTGGGATTTGTTAAATTTGTTTTAGGACAGAGTGCTATCTCTCAGACAATTTGTCTATAGAAAGTTACAGTAATGGACTAGATCATATTAGTCACAAATAAATTTGTATATTGGAGAGCCTTAAAAGTAGTATTTGGCTTATATTCTGTATGTCTCAGGTTAAAGTTGTAATATCCCGTTATGATTGAATGGAGTTTGTTCTACCTAATAAATATATATATAAACAAATTGTAAATCTGAGATTGAAAAAATTTTGTATTTGAGTGATGTTTAGAAATGAAATATATGAGAATACTCAAGAATACCTCAATGTCAAAACTAACCTTAAAATTGTGATAGCATGGGAGGCTAGAATGCTGAAAATGCATTTGGAGGGACAATCTCCTAGGAGATTAGAGAGTTTTTTTTAAGGTGGTTAAATAAGATTAATTTGAATTATTTTAGCATTGATCTTAAGCAGATCTTTATAAGTTTGGATTTTTGTTCACCTTATAGCCTACGTTAAATTATTGTAACTGCACTTCTTCATCACTTATGAGGCTACTAAAATTTTTCAAAATAATTCCACACTTTAAGATCAAGGAGTTAAGATGATTGCTCTAATGAATGTAGAAAGAAATAAGAGATCTTTACTTGTACGCTCACTTACTTTTGTCACACACAAACATACGTATGTAGGAAAAAAAGGTTGAATTGGACTGAACAAGTAGATTCGGTCCGATTTTTAAGCAGTCTAATGCGGTACCCATTCTTAAGAATCAAAATCGGTCCTAAACTGGTGCGGTACCAGTTTTTATATTTTGAAAACTAGTTTAAACCAAATTGGACCAATATATATTTATAATTTTTTATATTATATTATATATTGTAGAGAAAATCTTCCCAGCAGCAACTATTTGGCTGCATCCATTGCACACATTGAACTAGTTTGCTAACACCATTGAACCAGTTTGCTCCGTTCCCTTTCTCAACCGTCATTCCCCTCATTCAGCCATTTCCCCCCACGACCCCAAGCACAAAGCTAGATGTCTTCTTCTTCTTCTTTGTGATTTCCTACTGGTTTGCTTCGTTCGTTTTCACTATGATTCCCCCCCAAAGAAAGCCTTCATCTCCCCCCCCTCCCTTCATCCTCTTAACTGGCAAGCACCTCAATCTCCACCCATGTGACTTTCCCCATCTCAGTCTCGCGACCCTTCTTCTGCAGTTCACCCTCCCTTCACCCAAAATCCTTCATGCTGCCTTTTCTCAATCCCGCAACGGTATGAATCCAAACCATATGGAAGAGAACCTACATCCAAAGATCTGAGGGAGGGGTAATGTATTTGCATAAATAATCTTCTTTAACATGAGATCTATTGTTCATATATAGAAATTTGTAATTTTGCCCCAAATTGATAATAATTTACTGAAAGTAGTCAATCTCTGGATTGAATGTTGTAGTCGATCTCAAAATCTAGGGTTTTTATTTCCTTTTCTGCCCTATCGATTTTTCTTTGCAGTGGGGAAAAAAATTCATTCAAAATAAATATTGAGTTTTCAACCACATAGTAAATCATGGACAGAAACACCATGAACACACAAATTGTTGCCATCCCTCTCAGTCAAAATGTCACAAACTTATATGATAAATGCTTTCTTGTGGCTCAACTCATTCATCAAGCAGATCTTTGTAACATTTGACAGTAAATTGATAAGCATGCATGCAATTTTATCATATTAATGTCTATGATAGAGGATGCAAAGAGGGTCTTTAAGACGACCAAATTGGCAGATCCAATTTAAGTCTGAGGAGTAGTGACTTTCCATTTCATACTTCTGTTAAGTAAAATGAACATATGATGGAGGGTACTTGTTGAAAAATTATAAAGAAAAAAAATACTAAAGATTTGAAATCCAAAGAATAAAAAAAAATGAATAACTTTGCCGTAATGGAAAATGGTGAATATTGATTGCTTGTGTAGATGTGACTATTACGCCATATTTATTCATACAAATAAGAAATAAAGAGGTTCAAATGCATCATAATTTGGACATCAAGAGGTAATTGCATGGGTTATGGGTATGCCACCTACAATGTGATCATGAGGAGCTACCCATTTTGCCAAAGTTATGATGCACACCTAGTTTGTAAAAAGATCTTGCTTAGAAAGATCAGCAAGTACCACATGTACATAACCTCCTTCGATAATGTCATGGCAGAATTCTTGAGCTTTGACTACTACAAACACAACCATTGAGAAAAATGTTTTTTGAACCTGTTTGGGGTAGAATGGTTTGTATGTTTTTTAAACTTCCATGCTTGGAGATGCTCCATCTGAAAGAAGTTCTGATTACTCTACCTTGCAGTGGAAACTTGGATCTTGATGAATTTTAAGCTTTAAAATACTTTGTAATTTCCTAACTCAGTGCATGTCAAAAACTGAGTAGTAAGGATGGAACTTGATGGATTTTAAGCTTTCAAATACTTTGTAATTTCCTAGCTGCTAGTTAGTACTGGGTTTAGAATTAAGGATGATAACTTGCTGGATTGTAAGCTTTAAAATGCCTTGTATTTTTCTAGTTGTCATTACATATTTAGTAATGTACTAATTATATTTGACACAACTTGTTTGATGGATTTAGACTTTGTAATTTAGCAGTCTAGTACTTGTAGTTAGCTAGTCTCTTACAAATCTAAAATGAAAGGACTCTGTTTTAGTATTACAAATCTAAACTTGTGTGCGGCGTTTTTCATAATCACGCATGGCATCTACCCCATCATCATCATCTGTAATTAATGATTTTATGTTGGAAACACCAAGTTGTTGGTGTCATTCGAAAGCACCACTAAAGACATCACACACTACGAAAAATCCTAAAAAGAAATTTTATGCCTGTCCAAACTATAACACGATAAAGAAACTTACCATGTTAATTAGCATATTGAGTTTGATTTTGCACGGTATACTGTGTGCAGAGAGAAGCGAGGAGATGTGAATTTTTTGTTTGGGCGGATATACTTCACTTGCTAGAGGAGAACATTCGTACAAGAAAGAATAAAGTTTGGAAGATGTGGGATGACATATTGCTGCACAAGCATAAAGTTCGTAAAAGGGAAGATAAAGTACGAGAGAGAGAGAGAGAAAGAGAGAGAAAACTCTTCAAAAGGAAAAGCAAAAATTATTATGTTTGTACTAGGTTGTCACATTTGTAATAATTTTGACTTGGTTCAGATAAATTGTATATAAATAACACGTTGTATGGAGTACGTTTTTGAATGGATCAACTATAATGGTACTCCCACTATATTTTGGTTATGATGTACGAAAACGGTACTCCTACCATGTTTTGGTTATGATGTACAAAATTGGTACTCCAACTATGTTTTGGTTATAATGTACAAAAGGGGAATCTGTAGGTTCATTAAATTAACTTTTGTAATGAAAAGTTGAAAACAACTTGTGCACATTGTTTGATCTTGACTTTTTTGCTATTTTAAGAGTCCTCGTAACGATATATTATTATTACAGTACATGCTTATCAAGCTGTAAATTAATCCAAAAAAATGACAATTAGACGTTTTGGGAGGTCTAGATTGGTTTTCTGAAAATGTAATGATATTGTAATGACACTGTAAATGATACTGTCATAACCATCCAAGTCAGAGATGATTCCTAGAGCAGTCATGACGTGTAGAAGCATTCTTAGAGTATGAGGAACCTCCAATAGGTCTCCATAGGCCGAGTCTAAGAAATTGGCACATGATCTTAATACCATTAATGACAAGTGAGAATTATTTCCACCTAATCATACAGAGGAACACTTCCTAACAGAATCTTTTCCGACTAAGCTATCCAAAAACCTAGAGAAATGAAATGGATTACCCACATCATTAACTTATTGACAATAGAGCTCCAAAATCCACATAAAAAGATATTCATACAAATAGATCAGCAAATGAACTTACAACAAATGTAATAACACTATTCAAAAATCTGTGTAATAACACTGTAATATACAAGAACTAAATATATTGCCTCATACAATATATACAAAGATCAGTGCAAGTTATACAAGAACTAAATATATAGTAAATGAAAATGGCAAAATCCTCCATCTGAAAGAAGTGCATCTTAGTCTTATCTTTGCTTCCAATCTTGTCAAAATCCTCCATTTGAAAGAAGTGCCACTCAAAATACTAGGTTGAAACCAGATCTGAAAAATGGCAGAAATAGACAGTAAATATACTTAAAGCCATATTGAGAAAATTTTGGCTAAAGATAAACCAGCAAAAAGAGCTTGGACTTACCAGTAGACCATCATAACGTGATCAGAAAAGGAACACAAAATATTAGAGGTAATAAAGCATGTCATTTGAACCTGGTCTAAAATCAAATACCAACAAAGAAAGAAAACTCTTTCCTCACTAAATCCCAACTATGGTGGTGGTGCCAAGGAATTATTATCGTCATAGGCGGAGGTGCCAGGGGGTTTTGATTGGAGGCCGAAGCAGCTCGTTTTTAGTCCATATGAAACTGTGAACAAGATGCAAGCTTTGCGTTTTGTTATGTTGAAACCTGTTAGTTTTTTTACCTTTTGATTTTGTTTCAAGTCTCTTTAGCTTCATTTTCAATTGGCATTTGAAAATATGAGTTTTGGGTATTGGGTCTGCTGGTACTTAAAAAGGAAAAATGAGAGTCTTTTATGTGCTTATGAGTTGAAAACTCCATTGGCATGATTAAGAAAGAGCTAGTTTTAGAGGGTTTTTTGCTAGATGAAGGGTTTAGGATGTCCGAGTTCACAAAATGCAAGTTGGAGAGTGGTAGTTTTTTGTTTCCATTTAAGCAAGATCCTTTGATTTTAAATTAAGAAAATTATATCTCCCAGCATTGGGGAGAAAAAAAAGAGCTGTAATAATATCACAAGTAATGATGAAACAATTTCCTTGTTTTTAAATTATTCCTATATGTTTTTTAATTGCTAAGTAACATAAGGATCACATGAGATTACAACCTATGAACTTGCTCGCCATTTGACCAAAAGGCCACAAGAATGATTCCTCAATGTGCAAGAATGTCTAGGAAGAATATTTTAAATGAATGCCCTTGCTTCCCCAATGCCTATTCTTCGACAAACTTTGCCAATTGAGGTGGGGGAAATCACATCGGGTGGAAAATCGCACTGTAAGCGATGAAGGGAGGGGGAAACAGTGTTTTAAATACTGTACCGTATCGGCCGATACGGCCGGTATTTTTCATATCGACCACTGGTTTGGTACAGGTATTACACACATTTCATACCGGCCGATATTTTGGCCTCTATTTTTTTTTCATTTTTTCAAACTACAAGCTCATTTTTTGACCTCCAATTCAGACTAGACTATTTATAATTTATATATCTATATATTTATATATAATTTATTCATATATAGACTATTATATTGAAATATAATTTATATGTATATATTTTTATATCTAATTTATTCATATATTGACTATTCCGAAACGGTATACGAAACGGTACCGGTACCGAAATATTTCTTTCCAGTGCCTTGACCGATACGGCATCTAGTATGGTACTCAAAACATTGGGAGAGATCACAATGCACGTGAGGGGACTGAAAGAATCACAAAGAATGTTTTGAAGAATAAAAAGGTCTCAAAATCGTACCTAAGTTTCGCAATTCACAGAGAAGCAGATTCAGAATGCTGGGTTTTAACTTCGTCAGTGCCACTCAGAGATTCAAAAAAAAGAAGAAGAAGATTCGTTGGTTTTGTGAGGAAATTTGAGGGATTCACATCACTTCACAATGAAGAAGAATGGGGTTTTCAATGAGCTCATGGGAGGCGCGACACCATTCAATGACCTCGCAGGGAGTGGCGGCGCTCGGCAAACGGGGGAGCTAAGCAAGGTGGCACTGAATAGAGGCAAAGGTGTAGCTTGGTGGCGCTGGTATCAGAAACCCATCAAAAACCGCCCTAGGACAAGGTCCTAGGCATGCATGGACAACAAAGATCGGGCCACTTCCATGGTTAAGGCTAGCCAAGGGACAAGACATGTTACGGGCCACATTGGCCATCCAAGACCATGCTATTTTATTATCTTTATTTATTTTATTTAATTATTTCAATGGACCTATTGGGGGTTTCCACTTTGTAATCTCTATAAATAGGACCCTTAGCATTTCATTTTACATCTTTTGGCAAATTTCCTAAGTGGGTAGACTATTGTTCTTGAGATCACCTTTTGGTGCTTAGCACTTGGGCTACTTAGGTAAAATTCGTGAATCCCTAGTAGAGGATCATCACCTTGAAATTCGTGAATAGGTGTAATTCAATTTATCTTATTTTATCATCGTGCAAATCGTGAATCAATGGTGAATTATCTATCAATCTTATGAGTATGGCTTTTGTTCCATTCAATTTGTCAATCTCTTGTTTATGTTTTCCATTCTATATTCAAAATCTAAAAATACATTTTTCTTATATTTTCCATCTTGTTCATCTATTTTTTCTTGCATATCTAAGACATCCTAAGCCGTAATCTTAGTATTCTTTGATTTTTCAAAATATCCATATAAACCATAAAGAGAGTCTTCATATTCCTTTGTTGAGTCCATTCATCATTTGTTCATACAATTTTCCACGTGATCATAAGTATTTCCATTGTTCAAACATTGACTTGCATCCCTCCATCTCACAAACACAATCCATTCACTCATTTGATCTTTCTCACTCACATAGTTTGGCCAACACATTGTTTGCCTTACTTTCCATGCTCATCAATTCCATAAGACCTAGCCTCCGTCATCTCCACAAACCCTAACCGAAATACCATATTTCCCATAAGCTCCACTTACCAAAATTAGCATTCCCTCACCCACATTAGCCCTAGCCGAAATTCATATTGCCTTCATCTTTCCATACACATATCTTGCCTTAGTTGGAAACCCTAACCTGCCATAAAGATCTCCTAAACTTTAGGAATCCTAACCCTAGCCACCATTCATCCAACTAAACCCTAGAGTCCTACAAGATAATTCCTACCACTTAGGAATCCTTATCTCATCTTCTCAAACCAATCCTACCAATCCCTAAATCATCTCCTACAAGTTAGGAACACATCTTCCATCTTCCAATTACTCCAAATTCGAAATACATCCCTAGCCTTAGTCAAACTTCCAATTCCCAACAACTCATATGCATCTTACCATTTAGAATCAACCCTAACCACCTTACCCATCATCCCAATCCTATCTTCCATATCCATATCCCTTGATTTAAGGAATTGTCATCCCATTGTCAATCTCTTAAATCTCTCCATCCCTACGATATCTCAAACCAACCAAGACTTACCCCAATAGCCAAAATCGAATCACAATCCTCTTCTATCTTCTAAATCCAATCCCTACAATCACTTAACTTCCCTCAAGTCAACCAAAGACTTCCAACCTCTTACCATACCCAAATCACATCTTTCATATCCAATCCAAAAAATCTCTCATTCCATATAATCACTCACATCAATCAAAGACTATCATCATCTTGCCATATCCAAATCTTATCTTACCTTAACCAATCCCTAAACTCAAGGAACAGCCCTAGACCCATTCAAACACTATCCATCTTCATCTTCTTACCTTAACTGAATTCCTATCTTTCCCAAAGAGACTCCATCAATCTAGGAGTCCTAGGCTTATTCATCCACATTCCTTCCAAATCCTAACAACTTATCCTACACTCCAACCCTAATCCAACTCTTCCAATTTCGAAATTTCCCTTAGCCACCATCCAAACCCTAACCTATCTTCACCATACCAACCCTAAACATCACCCAAGTGGCTCCAACATCAAGGGTAACCCTCAAGCCATTTCCCATTGCCTCAAACACGCCTAAACATCACTTAGATCACCCGAACTCACCATCATCATCATTTGCATCACTAAACACCATATTTTCATCAACCTAGGAACTCATCATTGGCATAATACGTGCAAAGGTCAAGCAAGAAGGCTTGACACTCAATCACCATCATCACCAAGACAAGCTCGTGAACTTAGTATTTAAGGACAAGACTAGGGTCCCTAACAGCTGGGCTGGGGGAGGCGATGCGAGGGAGGAGGGGCGGTTTCGCGGGGTGGGATGGAAAATTCGAATGGGATGAAAAGAAAACGGGAAAAGAGACAAAAATAGAAAAAGGGCAGTGAAAAAAAAAATGGCAGCCACAAAGGGTATGCAATGTGTGCACCGCTACAGTGGCTACTCCCTAAAATAACTTTATATTATATATTAAATCACTAATTAGTATAATATGAATTTTTTTTTATATAAGCAAACAAAGTATAATATGAAATTATAATCTCATTATTCAAATCTATTGATTTGATAACATAAAACTAATCTATAACATATAAATTTTAGTTTTAAGCATAAACATTAATATTGAGTTATTAATATAAACTTATTATATATATATATATATATCAAGGATATATATATATTTTTGGCATAATAAATTATAATATATATTCTTTTTGTAAATACATTTCTACACATTTGATCATATATGTAATATACTCACACAAAAAGTCTAAAACTTCTATAAACTATAGTTAAATTCAATACTATACTAGTATGCATTAATTATTATAAAATAATATAATTTACTTTAATATAAATAGACTAATAATTTAATATATATATATATATCATATTATTATTAACATAGATAATCCATAAAACTAGAAAAATCAGACCGAATCGAATGGGAAACCAAAAAACTAGAAGTTCCAATTTTGATAGTGAATCGGTCTAACATCAATTCTTAGATTTTCAAAATCAATGTATACTGACTCTGTTCTAAAATATATATAAAATCAAATTCAACCAGACCGTTACAGTATAAGGGTGAAAACCGATGGTTCGGTTTCAGTTTCGGTTCAAAACCAAAATAGCACCGATATCTTGAAATGGTGTGAATCTCGACCGAAACCAGCCAGTGAAGGGGGAGAAAACCGTCTACATCAGTCTCAGTGTAACTCCGGTCAGTGTTTTTGGTGTCTTCGGTGGCGACGAAAGTGACTGCGATTTGAGAGAGATGACGCTGCGAGGTGCGATTTGAGAGAGAGAGAGAGAGAGAGATGGCAACAGAGGTGGTTGCGACTAGGTGTGCCATGAGACACTGAGAGAGAGACGGCTGCATGCGTCGTGAGAGAGAGAGAGAGAAAGAGAGTTAAGATGGTGGTGGGGGCGGCACTGTGAAGTTGTGAACTGGGTGAAATCAAAAAGGGGAAGAAATAAAGAAATGAGGAAGAAGTGTGAGTGCGTGTGTTTAAACCCTAGAGTGAAACGACGCCATTTAAGCCAAACGGCGCCGTATCCTTTATATTTTTTTCAAACATTAAGTCCCAGAATGACGTCGTTTCATATATATATAATTTTAAAAAAATATATTTATAGTATCGTTCGGTTCAGCGGTCCAGTCTAGGCTCAAATCGGGACCGAACCACTGTACATCGATTTTGGCCAAATTCAACTGCTGGCCGACCGGTTCTATGCCGGTTTCTGCCTGTTCCAAGCTCCAGCAGCCGATCTGAGTTGGTCCCGATCAATTTTACGGTTTATTGTACAACCCTATTACAGTATCCCTAAACATACATGAGACTCATTTTTTAAAAACTCTCCTCATTGAAGAGGTTAATTAAATTTGTTATAAGTTTTTTTTTTATAACAATTTGTTATAAGTTAATTACGCTTGTAACTTTTTCAGCTATGTGAATACAATAAAGAAATGCTCAAAAGCATAAATCAAGATTTACTTGACTCACAATACAGAATCAAAATTTACTAGACTCACAAAACGATTCAACGATTCCCACGTTTTTTCGTTTTATGCATTTTAAAGGATTCACATTTTCCACTTTTATTGTTTTATTCCTTCTACCTTTATGCCAACTCTGATTGAGATTGCCCAGCCTTTAAAACAAATTGATGTTACTCAATTGCTCAGCATTTTCCAGAAAATAAAAAACAAAAGAAAATGCTCAGCATTTTTACCTTTGATGTTGCTTTTCCAGAAAAGAACCAAAAACCAAAAGAAAAAACATCAAAGCATTTTTAGCTTTTATGTTGCTTTTTCCCTGGAAAGACAAAACAAATTGATGTTGCTTTTCCAGAAAAGAAGAAAAGAAAAGATGCTCAGCATTTTTAGCTTTGATCTCGTGAACACATAATTTTTAAGAAGTCTCATCCTTAATATCTTAACATCATTTACAACAATAATTTCCAACAAATTAACAAGGATAATCTGACTCTGACACTACAATTTTCCTAAATTTTCATAAGAATTCATCTTCACATGATTCTTTAGTTTTCGAAATTTAAATACATACACAAAGCATCTAATTTATAACAAAAGTAAATTCAACGCACCACGATATCAAGCCAGAACTAATTTTTATGGAATACAAAGGCTAAAAGATTTCAACGCATGAGTTCATACATCTTCAAGAAATTAGAATGATCTAAAAGCCACAGAGAAGATCAACAATTGATCAGTTGAAGTTCTATATTTCATTTTCATATATTTGTACAAGCGTAGTAGTTTCTTCCACTATCAGTCTTCACCAGCCTCTTTGTAGGCAAAATGGAAACCCTACCGTTCTACTACAAACAAGAAAGGGCTAAACCACCCCAAGAAGCAACACACATATGTCCAAAACTAACACCACCAAACACACCGTCCCTTCCACAGCTATGCAACGCAATCACTTTACAGCCTTTCCTCTGAGCTTCACGCCGAGAACCTTCTCCATCTTCCCCAACACCGCCTGGTTCGGCACGGCCTTCCCGTTCTCGTACTCCTGGACCACCTGCGTCCGCTCGTTTATCTGCTTCGCCAGGTCTGCCTGGCTCATCTTCTTCTGCAGCCGCGCCTTCTGAATCGCCTGCCTCACCTCGGTTGACACTCGATCCAGGACCGCCGGCTCGGCCGCCTCGTCCAGTTTTCTCGCGTTGGCGACCGGAGCAGCCTTCTTGTTGGAACCAGCGTCGGCCTTCCTGACTGTCTGTATCGGAGCCCCGGAACGCAGGGCCTGGTTCACCGCCTTCGGGTCGCGGAGGTCCTGGGCCTTGGTCCTCGACTTGTTGAGTACCACGGGCTCCCAGTCCTGGGTAATGGATCCTGGATATCGGCTCGGCATCTTAACAAACACAAAGCGAGAAGAGAGAGAGAGAGAGGGAGATAACAGAGAACTTAATTGTTGCGTAGAATGGAGGACATAGAGATGGGGGATTTTATATTGGATGTGAAGATCTGGAAAGTTCTCAGGGCTTCTTGATCCAATTTTATCTCTGGAAAGTTCTTGGGCGGTTTGGTTTCCTTGTATCTGGTCCTCGTTGCTGACGTGGTAACTAGGTGTTTGTCGGCTTTATTTTCTTTGAAGAAAAATGACAGCCGTATAATTATTTATATAATTATGTTTGTAAATTTTAAAATACGGAATTATTGAGATGATTTATGAATAATAATAAAATTTAAAAAATGTTTTTATAAAATAATTTATAAAAAATAATCACTTACATATTAGTAATTTGAAAAAATCTTATGACCCGTTGGACTTGTAATCCACTAAATACAGCCCATCAATAGTATTTAAACACGTACACATTTTATCTTTCTTTCGTATGATCGCACCTCACCTGATTAGTACTATTGACTTTTGGTGTTTCTTTACTTTTGTTTTCGTCAGCCGCATCAGGTCAACTTGCTTTACTTTTGGTTTGCTAGTATTGTTTCCTAGGAGAACTAGGAGTGACATTTGGAAGGGCTAGTGAAAAGGTTAAAATTCAAGTGGTTGCTATGTGAGATAGCTATGCTTTCTATTTTATTTTTCAGTACGGTTTCTCGGCCAGCGAACAAAGGAGACGAGGAGTTAAGAGCTTTTGAACTCAAAATGCGACTATGCTTGCATTTTCACACATCAAGAACGTCCGTAATTTGTGAAAGTGGTGCCCTTGTTGTGAAATGGCGGATGAATTTTAAATCCTCGAGGAGGTGAGAGAGAGAGGTGCAGACTCTACAATGGGTGTCTCAGAATGTCTCGCTTTTACACGCATGTCTACGTGTGGGGTCGAACTCGGGCAATGAACTCGGATGGAAGAAATCCGACAAAAGAGATGCTTGTGTCTCGGTGAGATGAATTTTGAAAGGGGCAAGGCAGTTTTGTGCGATTCAAACGGCAGGGACAAAGAGATTTTGAAAGGGTAAGAGATTCTAAGAGGGGCTGGGCAAATCTTGCGTGGGCTGCGACTATTTTTCTTTTGATGTAAATTCTGACGTGGCTGATTCTGATAGGTGGGCTGTTTATTAGAGATAAATGGCCGGACCGGCTAGAATCGCCCCTCTAGTAATTTATAAATGTTGTTTTATGTCATCGTGAGATTTGTGTGTTGACCCAACTACCCCCATTGATTTGATACATCAATTTTCTTTCATAAACCCACAATTTTATTCCGTATAATCACGTAATATCTAGGATTTTAGGGTTGGCACCTAGGTCCTGTTTCGGGTATCCGATAATTCAGATTAAATTCGAGTGTCAAATTCGAGCTAGATATTGGCACAGATTCATCTGAATTATGATCTGAATTGTACCTAAAATAATCCAAATTTTTGAAACTCAAAATTTTGGATTGTATCGCGATTTTATATTTTTTTTAAGGCATTATAATATGAGATTCAAGTCTCGCATAAGATATAATATAGTCATATGGCTAGGCTTACAAATATTTGAGATACTTTCGCTTATAATTTTTATTAGCTCTTTTAAATTATACTGTACATCATATACAAATACAAGTAGCTAGTGCGTCCAACTTCTTATAAATGGTATTAAGGTTTTTTCAAATGAAAAATAATGTTGAAAACATAAGAGGAGTTGAAATGAGTTAAGATTAAAGTTAAAAGTTGAATAAATTATTATTAGAATATTTTTTTTTAATATTATTTTTATTTTGAAAGTTGAAAAAGTGGAATTGTTTATTTTATTTTGTATGAGAATTTGAAAAAATTATAATGATTAGATAAGATGAGATGAATTGAAATGAGTTATGAAAACAAACGAGGCTTAATGGCTCGTTTGGATTCAAAAATCATTTTATCTCATCTCATATCATCATTACAACTTTTTCAAATTCCTATATAAAATATAATAAATAATTCAATTTTTTCAAATTTTAAAACAATAATAATATTAAAAAATATTATTCTAACAATTTTTTTTTAACCCATCGAAAACCATCTCAACTCATCTCACTATCTAAAATAGCCCTAAATGGTTTGTTAAAGTAACTTGGGTCTAATTACACTCTCACAACTCTCTCATTTCATGTCATTTTCATGTTTGATTCATGAGTTGTGCCAAAGATTAATAGCCCTAATCTATATAATATTTATGCAGTCTCTTTTTTAGTGGTGTTATTTGAATACCTCTACACCATACACAATTTATATGGCATAATTTATTTGTAAAATTCAAAATTTAAAATTTAGCTTCTAAATTAAATTATACTACATAGATGGTGTGTGATGTAAAGATTTTCAAATAAAATTATTCATCCCTTTTAACTTAATATATTGGATCAAACAAATCCGACACTTGAGGAAAACATAGTCGAATACAACAAGTATAAATTGATTAATGGACACTATATATTTCGTAACTTTTTTTTAAAATCAAACTGAAGTGTACTACTTTCATTCCTCTTCAGCAATTACATTTTTATCTTTTTGTACGTAACACCGTAATCCTTCAAGACCCTCTTCTATCCAAACTCTCTCCTCATTTACATTGAAGGAAAGTTTAACAAGAAAATGAGCTAAACTATTACATTCTCTGTATGTATGTATAACTTGCCAATTTGATCTGTTCCTCAGAACCCCTTTTATGTCTTCAACCATCTGAACATACCACTCCCTGCTCGATTCAATACTATTAACTGCCTTCACCACATTCAGTGCATCACCTTCAAATAACACCTTTGAAAAACTTAGTTCTGCACAAAGCTTCATAGCTCACCACAGAGTCTGTAATTTAGCAACTAGAGGACCATTCACATACCTTTTATGACTGCACAATGAGGCCACGACTTCCTGATGATCCCTTATCACAACACCAATCCCCATCCTGCTCTCTTTTTGTTTTAGTGCAACATCTCAATTCACCTTAACATGGCCTTCTGTAGGAGATTTCCATCTGCATATTCTCCTTGCCCAAACTCCATCCTCTTGCTCTCTGCTTTGTTTTTGTTGAGCTTGCTGAAATTAGCAGCTTTTTTTTTTAAGATCACATCAGGCCCTTCGAATTTATTTTCAAAAACAAAAGCATTTCGCCTCAACCAAATCCTCCTTAGTACTACTGCCATTAGCTCCAGCTCTTCTCGATTTAATTTTGTAATCCATTCTGCCCATAATTCTTGCATATCCTTCTCACTAGATGACCATTTTTGAACAAGACTTGAATTATCTACCCATTCATCAGTAGTTCCACTACAGCTCCACAGAGTATGGGATATCGTTTCCTCCTACCTTTTACATATTGGACAATAGTGGTCTTTCACAACTTTTCTACAGAACATATTCTTTTTTGTGGGTAGATAGTTATTTAATGCTTTCCACAAGAACATCTTAATCACACCAGGTATATTAAGACTCCATAGTACCTTCCATATTTCTGTAACACCTTTAGACACCTCTCCTTTATCTCTTTTCTTTCTGCTCATCTCCAGGTGATAGGCACTCTTGACATTAAACTGTCCATTTCTTTAGGGGGCCTAGATTTCCTTATCAGGCAGACCAGATAAGCTTATAGGTAGATTGCACACCATTTCTACCTCTTCTTCATTCAAGATTCCTTTGATCCTTTATCTCTTTTCTTTCTGCTCATCTCCAGGTGATAGGCACTCTTGACATTAAATTGTCCATTTCTTGAGGGGGCCCAGATTTGCTTACCAGGCAAACCAGATAAGCTTATAGGTAGATTGCACACCATTTCTACCTCTTCTTCATTCAAGATTCCTTTGATCCTTTATCTCTTTTCTTTCTGCTCTTTTCTAGGTGATAGGCACTCTTGACATTAAACTGTCCATTTCTTGAAGGGGCCCATATTTGCTTATCTGGTAGATCAGATAAGCTTATAGGTAGATTGCACACCATTTCTACCTCTTCTTCATTCAAGATTCCTTTGACTAGCTCTTCTTTCCATGTTCCAGTATTCTCATCAATAAGTTCCTTCACTTTTGCATCATCTGCTAGCATTGTTCTTGGAGTTTGAATTCTGAAAGTAGAAGATTTTGGGATCCATTTATCCCCATATATTAATGCTCTTCTCATCTCCCATTTTCCATACCAACTCTTCTTTTAATAAATTCAGAGAGCCCCATAAGCTTTTACACATCACTGATGGCCTATATCCTAGCTTAGAATCCAAAATCTTGGAGTTTTTGAAATATTTATCCTTAAGGACCATGGTAGCCATAGATTGAGGGTTTGACAACACTCTCCAGCATTGCTTGGCTAATAGAGCCATAGTGAAACTTTCAATCTCTCGAAACCCCAACCCTCCCTCCATTTTTAGAAGCCCCCATTTTGACCCAGCTCCTCCATTGAATTTTACTGTCATCTTTTTTGAAGCCCCACCAGAATTTGGCCATCTGAGCTGCTATTTCCTTACATAATTTTTTTGGAAGCTTAAACACACTCATGTAATGGGTTGGAATGGCTTGTATAATAGCTTTTAACAACACTTCCTTACCCTAGGGTGATAAAAATTGGTTCTTCCAGTTATTGATCTTTTTCCACACTCTATCTCTAATAACTCTAAAAGAGTTATATCTAGATTTTCCAACCATAATCGACAAACCCAGATATTTTTCACAGTTACTTTGCTGCCTTGCTCCCATCTTTTTTATTATTCCTTCTTTCACAGAGGCTTCGACATTGGGGCTGAATAGGATAGTAGTTTTGTGCTTGTTTAAACTCTAGCCTGAGGCTTCTTCATACCTTCATACAATTCAAGTATGCCACTTATCTTTTTTTCACTCCACCCAGCTTGCCTTCCCAAAAATAATGCAGTTATCTGCAAAGAGTAAATGAGTAACCCTTATACCTCCTCTTGCCACTGAGACCCCTTTCAATTATGCTCTACTATCAGCCTTATTAATCATTGAACTTAAACCCTCAGCACACAAGAGGAAAAGATAGAGACACAAGGGATCTCCTTGTATTAATCCCCTTGTAGGGAAAATAGTGTCACCTAGTTTGCCATTGACCAATGTAGCATATGAAATTGAGGTAATGCATTTCATTATCAATCCAATCCACCTTTCCCCAAAACTTAGCTTTCTCATCACTACCTCAAGGTAAGCCCACTCTACTCTATCGTATACTTTAGATATATCAAGCTTCAAGGCCATACTACCACCTTTACTCCTTGGTCTTGTTTGCATAGAATGAAGCACTTCATAAGCAACAATTACATTGTCTGAAATTAATCTTTTTGGAATGAAAGCACTCTAACACTTTGAAATTATCTGATTCATTACTCTCTTCAATCTGTTGGCAAGAGTTTTTGCTATAAGCTTATACATAACATTGCATTAGCTTATAGATCTAAGTCATTGACAGTTTTAGGATCCACCACTTTGGGAATTAATGCTACATATGTATGGTTTAGGGTTTGTTCGATTCTTCTACCATTGAGAAACTATAGCACTACATCACATGCATCATCACCCATAATATGCCAAAAGGATTGGAAAAAGCAAGTCCCAAACCCAGTTGGTCCTAGGGACTTCAATGGTCCCATCATCTTCAAAGCAACCTCTACTTCCTCCCTCATGAAAGTCCTCTCCAAAGAATCATTCATTACACCAATTACACTTCTCTCCACTTCTCCCAAGTACTTGTTGATCACTTCTGCTGTTAGATTGGCACTTTCATACACTTCAACAAAATGTTCTCTGAAGGCCTCTGCAACTCCATCTTGCTCTACTCTTTCATTTGCCTTACCATCTATAACTGAAAGGATTTTACTCCTTTTTTTCTTCTGATTTGCACACTCATGGAAAAATCTTGTAATTTTATCACCCAAGTTATACCAGTTCCTCTTGGCCCTTTGTTTCCACATTAAATCCTCTTGTTCCATCAAATCTCCTACTTCTTTCTACAAACTCTTCAACTCCTCCACATTATGATGTCCTAACTCTTCCTACACTTCTTTAATTCTTTTTGTCAGCTGCTCAATCTCCTTCACTTTCCCTTTATCTTTTCTTTTAAAACAGCTCACCAAAGTCCCACTACAAGATTTCAGTCGAGATTGAACCATCATCAAAGGGAAATTTATTGACTACCCTTCTACCCATTCTTGCCTTAGCTTACAATCCTTTTCCTTGACCCAACTTGCCTCAAATCTGAATGGATACTGCTAGCTTTTCTGTCTACTAACAACCCCTCCCATTGACATCAAAACAAGTAAGTGATTTGAACTTCTTATTGGTAGCCCCTCCACCTTAACTCCCATAAACAATTCTCTCCATCTGTTGTTAGCCACACACCTGTCTAACCTCTCTTTTGTAAAAGAGAGATCAGAATGCCTATTACTCAAAGTGAAAAAACCACTGCAACAGCCGAGATCATACAAAAAAAATTCCTCTAGCACCTCTTTGAATTGACTTAGTTGAGTTTTAGCTCTTTGTCTATCCTCCCACTTTCTCATTTTGGGAGATGATCTCATTAAAGTCCCCTACCACACACTATGGTTCGTGCTCTCTTGGTTTCAGGCTTCGTAATAAATCTCATGATAACTTCCTTTTCCTTGTCTCAAGATGCCCATAAAACCCAGTAAACAATCATTTTCTACCCTCCCCTTCTCTACTAATCTCAACATTAATATGCCAATTAGAATAATTTTTTATTTCCACTTCCTCATTATTTCTCCAAAACAAAGCCAAACCCCATTTTTTTCCTACAAAGCAGCCTTTCATTCCCAATCTCCTTTCCAAACTCTTTAATCTACCAACTTTAACCATAGTTTCAATCAAGAAAGTCATATTGGCCTTCTTATCCTTTGCCATTCGGCAAAGGTCTTGATTTGTCCAAGGGTTGTCAAGCCCTTGACAATTCCAACTGATAACATTCATAATACTAGGCGGGATTGCTCTGCAACCACCGCCCCTGGCCTTTCCTCATCAAAAGCCTTCCCTATCTCCACTCTAACTTTCTTTTCTGAACCTTCCACCACTCTCCCCTTCCATATTGCCAAAATCTCATTTACAAATGAGATTAATATTAGTCACCATACCTGCAAGCCTTCCTCGAGCTTTTCTTTTCCAACTGCTTTTCTTCCCTTCCCGATGACTTTTTTTATGAATCTGAGATTTCTTCATAACCACCTCTAAGCTATCACCTCTCATTGATGGATTAAGTTCATAATCACCAACCACCTTGATTGGTATCAATTGAATTTCCATTCCAGATTTGAGACTGAAATTAAGTTGATCCACACCAACCTCAATTGTAACTGGTTAATCTAAAAGTTCCATCCCCTCCTCAATCTCAGCTACCACTCCTCCCTTTTCCCCTTCCACACTCCTCTCCTCTACCACCTTCTCCCTTTCCCCACCACCAGATGCTTCATCCCTATCCTTTGATCCTATGAATGAAGCTTGTGAATCCTCATTCCCAGTTTCATTACTCTTCTGCTCTCTCCTTTTCTTAGACCATCTACGATTCATTGGAGCAGCTCTCAGCCAAGAACCATATTGGAATTCCCCACCATTTATCCTCTGTTTCTCAGTCTCCCCTTCCCTGCATCCTTCCTTTTCATGAACAATTCTGACACATCGAAAACACAACTTCGGTAGTTTCTTGTATTGAAATGGAACGCACATTCTCTTCGCTTCCACCTCAATGGTTCTCCCTCTAGCCAATAGTTTCTTCAAGTCATATTCTATCCTCACCCTTAAACATCAATCCCAAGGCAGCCCATCCTCCTGAACATCAACCCCTTTAACTCTCCCAATAGAACCTCCAATCTGTTCTCTCATCCCTTGTGCCATACAACTTAGTGGTGGACTTAGCATCTGGACCCAAAAGCTATCACTATCAAAGTCCATCAAATGCGGTTGCATTTCAACATCGTACTCCTTCAACACAATTAGATAATTGTCAAATAGCCATGGACAACCTCCCATTACTTTCTCCTTATCGCACTCTGTTACAAACATGATGGTAAAACAGATAGCTCTGATTTCCTGAAACTCCATTGGCCCCCCACCCTCCAGATCTTCTTCATTGTTGATCTAACTACTTCCTTCCCTATCTTCCTCTCTGAACAGACTTTCCCCACTACACTCATCTTCCCTTTTCTTTTTAACTTCTCCAATTGACTACAATTAACTGCAATTGGTATATTTTATTCCTCACTCAGTTTTAATCTTTCCAGATCTTCGCCATTTCTTCCATGACTCCACCTCAGCTTTAGCAGAAGCAGAAACGGACTCTAACAAAGTTCTCCTCAATTGCTTTCAGAGAAAATGGTTGCGAGAAGACTTTTTGCAACTTAATAGCTAGCATAAATCACCAACTTTAGTAGTGTCCTGGTACAAAGATCTCTTTGTCAAAAACATTTTCTGAGAATATCGAAAAATGATTTTTTGGTGTTTGACGTCTAGTTCAGAAAATTAATTTGACAAAAAGAAAAGATCAAGTAATTTTGCGAAAAGTCTGGATTGGAAAAATATTTTCAAAAGATGGATCTTATTTTTCCTTTTGCTAATTATATATTTGGTAGATCTCTTGTAGACTTGATGAGTTGTTGTGCAAGATATTTTTTTTTATCATACTAATTAAGTTTGTTCTTATCTATAAAAAGTTGCATTTTCAAAGCGCTCTATATACAATCCCTCACAAAAATATATAGCATACAAGCACACTACAATACAATTGGTTTTTAGTAACAGTTGGAAAATTGTGATAGTCCCCAAACCGTCACTAAAAAAGTATTTTCTATGACTATTTCTGGGAACCATCACTAAAGATAGATGAATTTTTTTTTTTACATTCGAACGTATGGAAAATTTATGTTTGAACGTCAAATATTCATTCGGACATTGTGACTACTTGCGTGCGCACGTGAAATGTTTTGGCGCCAATGTTCAAATGTTATTAATTAACGTTCTAACGTTAATTGTAAATTTAAATTAAATATGACTCTAATTTAAAAATTATGTGATTTTTATAGTGCATAATTTGTGAACAAGTTTAAAAAATTGACTTGTATATATTTATATATACACAATTTGTAAAATATAATTATATATTTATATATACATATATAAATATATATTTATGCTATGTTTATATATATTTGAACTACAATGATTTAATATTAAAGTTGGAAAATCTAACATTAAAGAAGATTGAGAATTGAAATTAAAGAACAATAGATATATTAAATAATATTTTTACTTACATATATTAAAAGCAAAATACAAAATATGATAGAATTTTGTAAACAACAATCAGATGAACGCGTTGTTCGCAAAATTTGTAATCCGTATCTCCTCAGTCAAGCTATCAACCTTGTCGTTGAGGATACCTACACGATGGGTTATTTCAGCGACAAATGCCTCTACAGCCACGATCTGTGGATCGAGATGCGCAGTCAATTGTGAGATCACCGTATCAACCTAAGCAGGCCACGCATCTCCCACAGATGTACTCGTCGACTGCTGACTACTACTCCCCACACCAGGCTCGGGCTGAGTCGGAGAAACGAGATCCTCTATAGGGGTGGCTAACGTCCCCTCACTTGTCCAATGCAACGTCGATGCGTGGTCATGTCAAAGGGGCTCATCTGATCTTTGACCCTTTCCTCCTGCTGGGTTGGCACTCTTCGGCAAGTAATAGCAGGCTGATCAGGACATCGTATGGGAGGTTGTTTGTGGAGACGATGCTCGCCTCGTAACGAATTCTCAAAGATGTGCAATGGTAAATCTATGAGATTTCCACGTGTCACTCGTATAAAAAATTGTGCCCGAATCCGACTAAATGTGGTCTTATGTGCCATAGGATCCACGTTTGTTGGAACAATAAGCTGCAACATGCGGAAGAAAGGTAGCAAATGGTTTTGATTGAAGGCGTTCTTCCTCTCGATCTGCGTTCAGTCTCTCCTGGTGAGAATGTAGAAATCCTGGTCTCGGTCATTATCTCGAGCCTTACGACCAGCACCCTCAACCTCTGATCGGACTGCATCTCTGGCTGATGATGGATAAAATGGGCCAGTAGATGAAGTAGAAATGCCTACATTTGCATCGAGTGTGCCGTATGCAGATGTAGATGTGTGAGCCAAGGCTAGAGAGTCAGACGTAGTCAATGTCTCAACTCCTCAACGAATCCCGAGGTGCTTGGCGATGACATCCGGTGAAATGTCAAACGTAACACGGTGTACAGTCACAATGTGAGAGGATGCATCTTAAGGCATGTCACACATCCCCATATAAAACTCTTGAACCATTGAGGGGTATACCTTCCCCCTCAATGTGCAGATATTTCCCCAGCCTCTACTGATAAAGACATCTCTAAGGTTTGTTTGCTCCCATCTAAGCTCGTCGAACTCATTGATCAGGACCTCAAGTTCCATCATAATAGTACGAGCCCCGATACGAGTAATATCCTGAGTGGTTCCTTCTCTCCCTCATTTCCCGGTATGCAAAAGATGAGCCATATCCTGAAAATAAAAAAGGAAAAAAAAATTGTGAGTACTGTTGATGCATCTTTCATGTTATTTTTAAACTACTTTGCATTAACGTTCGAACATAATAAAACATATGTTCAAACGTTCAGATAAAACATTCAAATGTGTAACTTTTACATTCGCACATAAAATGCATACGTTCAAACGTATTACATAAACGTTCAAACGTAATGCGTAAATAAATTTAAAAGTTGTATGTTCGAACGTACTCCATAAACGTTCAGACGTTTATGCTATATGTTCAAATGTATGCATTTTACGTGCAAACATATAGACATCCAAACGTTGAAGGCATAACTAAATTAAAAAATAATACATTGGAACATTAAAATTAAAGGTTCGGACGAAAATGGCCCAAAAAGTAACGTCCGAATGTAAAAAAATATACGTTCGAAGGTGGAAGATGTAACGGCTATGTAATTGAAACGTTGTACGGTCGAACTTCCTGGTGTAACGTTCAAACGTTACGACATAGAATGGCTGAGTTGACTCAGCCATTCTCGAAATCTCAAAAATCAAGTTACAAGGTTCTAAATGCTGAAATGCCACCATAGAAATGAAGTATACACTTCAAGAAACTTCTCTACGGTGACTATTTGGCTAATGGCAACCCATGGTGGCTGGAAAATGGGGTTGAAAATCTGGCTACTACTAACGTTTGATTTTAAACAAAACAAACCCTAAATCTCAAATAAAATACTTGTTAGAGGATAAAAAGGGATGCCTACCTTTTACTGACGGTTGTGGCGGGGTTTGATGGCAGTGGCGACATAAGAGTGGCGGTGTGCAAATGGGAATGAGTACAAAACGATGAAAATGACACTTCTCCGTTCGGTTTTGGGCTTGTATGCATGCAACATTCGAACTTTATTCCTAGTAGCATTCCAACGTGGAGGGAAACGTGAAACGTGCGAAGTAGTACGTTCGAACGTAATTCTTAGTAATGTTCCAATGTGGAAGAAAACGTTGTGTAGTGATAAATAGTACGTTCAAACGTCATTCCTAGCAACGTTCCAACATTGAAGGAAACGTTGAAACGTAAGAAAATAGTACGTTCGAACGTTGATCAATTTATTTTCCAAAAATATATTAATAATATATGTTATATATTATAATGTATACTATAACGTATTATATAGTATATTATATATATGTTATATATATAGTGTATTATATATATTGTATATATATAGTGTATTATATATATTATATATATATATACTATACTATATATATAGTATTATATATACACTATATAATGCTATATACTATATATAGTAAATTGTTGTTGTAAGTTTTATTAATTATAGTCAAATGTCTATTACTATATTATTATGTTTTCATTTAAAGTATTATATTGTGAGTGTATATGTATAATACAGTATAATATTATATATAAATATATATATATTACAATATATATAATCTACTATAATAGTATATATATTATACTAAATTATAGCATTATAAATTTCATTTATAACATATACTAATTATAATATACTATAATATAAATTATTATATATAGTAGTATACATATAACATGAGTATGTAAGTATAAGTATATATAAGTATATTATATGATATATTTTCTTATATGATATATCTCCTTTTTTAAGTATATGTATTGATCTTATACTTATAAGTACGTATTATATATAAGTATATTATATGATAGTTATAAATATATAAGTGTACAACACTTTATAGTTGTATATTTCACTATAATATAAGTATAACTATAAAAGTATATTATATATATACTAGTATATCATATATATACTAGTATATAATTATATAGTGAAACATATACTTATAATATATTGTAGTATTATAAGTATATATAAGTAGTAGTATAAATATTAGTATATACTAATTAAGTAGTTCGTATTATAAGTTGTATAAGTATTATATATAAGCAGTATAAATATATATACTATATTATATAAAAAATATAATAATAACTAACAAAATCTTTATACCGTTGGAACGGTATTAGTAAGCGTTTGAACCAATAAAATATTTTTTAAATGCGTTCAAACATTATTACTAACCGTTCGAACGGGAAAAAAAAATTAGAAGCCATCGTGTCCAAACCCAGTGCCGATAGAACGCACCAAGCCCAAATCGTTCCCTCCACCGCTCCAGTGCCACTTGTTGCCCAACGTCACTGTCGAAGCCACCGTTCACCACCACACTCCAACCCGCAATAGAAATGTCCCTCTTGAACCTTTTTTACCTGTTATTTTTTGGTAAAACTTGTAAATGGATTGAAAATGGGGTTTTGAAAAAAATCTCATTTTAATCCCATGGTTAGCTGGAAATGGAGGACAGGATGACCATAGACCCTATGGTCATCCCGACCTCTCGTTGTTGTTGTGGGAGGAAAAAATATAGGTTTTAAATCGTATATTTAAGGTGTTGCAAGGGCTGAGTCGACTCAGCCATGGCGATTTTGAACAAAAAATATACGTTCAAACGTAAACTATTATGTTCAAACGATACACAAAACGACAACTATAAGGTTCGAACGTCCGTCTTTGTGTGTTCAAACATATTTAATTACCGATCGAACGCACATCGATGGATGTTGGAACGTGTTATTAAGCATTCGATCGGATATTATTTTTTAATAAAAATTTGAAAGCTTTATATATAATTAACACTCACTAATTATAATTATGATATTTTGTAATAATTGTACTTAATTTTATATTATAAATTTAGCATTATTCCATGTCTTCTCAGGGAAAGAAGTGGGCTGCATCAGGGCAATCATCTAGCGAATAAGTTCAAGAGAGGACTATTTTGTTGGAGAGACAGATGAAGATAGACGATTTTAGGGATCTTCTGTGGGAGGGACATTCTCTCAAATCTTTCTTTCTAGATCGTGGTTGGACACAGATCATCGATCCGAAGGACGAAGGGACGAAGAAGATAGTTTCCTACATCAATATTGTAGCTGAGTTCTATAGAGAACTTGGTCGTGCTAGCCAAGAGGATGACGCATACATTTTCTCCATCTGAGGCGTCACAGTACGCTTTTCAGTTGATGCCATTGCTGATTTTCTAGGTATCCTTCGACTGCCCACTGCATATCCTAACGTGGTGCCTAGAGAGTCTACACATGCAAGCGATGGAGAGACTGTAGAGGTAGAGGATACTTACATGCCTGATGAGATCGACGGCCTTACTGATCATGAGATTCGTCAATTGGTTGTGGGTCCAGATGCTCCTACCTATGATGGGAGCAAGAGCATCAAACAAGTGGACTTATCTAGTTTTTTCAAGATCATGAATATTATAATAGCCAACAACATCGATCCTCGATTGAGGTGAGCATGGACTAGGCATGATTTATGTTGCGAGTCACTCGCGGGGTGCCTATGGACTTGGCGAGATATATATTCACTAGGATTCGATCAGAGGCCACCTATATTACGACAAGTAGAGTTTTATTTTATTAAGTGTACTTGGTTATTCATTTTAATATATATATATATAATACTTGGTTATTCATGCTCACACGATTGCTTTTAGCAAAACGAGTCAGGCCAAAGGAGTTTGAGCGTCTTCGACAGCCGATTGGGCCGATCAACTCGACGACCTTGTCTCTGTAGAAACACCCATTACTCCCCATAAAAGGTCTAATAGGAGAAGTGAGGTAATTCCTTATAAAGCCCAGGATGAGTTTGTTCCTAAGCCATGTGGGACTTCCCAATACGCCCCATCACGTATGGGTCGGTATTTCCGGTACCATCATCGTGGGTAGGTCGCAGGAGCCCATCATTAGTCATAGGTTAGCCTGCTCTAATACCATGTAGAAACACTCATTACTCCCCATAAAAGGCCTAATAGGAGGAGTGAGGTAATTCCTTATAAAGCCCATGTTGAGTTTGTTCCTAAGCCATGTGGGACTTCCCAATAGTCTCGTAGCCCCGGACACTGTAGATTTCATATTCGTGCACCCATTACAAAGGCGGTCGACACTCAGGGAGGTGCACAGGGCGTCTCTGATGAAGCATCTACACAAGGTGCATCACACAGTGCTACTCATGAGGAGATTGCAGATGTCATGCATGCAAAGATGCGCGCATAGACATCAGAGATCATTGATGTAGTCTGGGTCGCCCTCGCAGAGACTGAGTCGAAGCTCATGTCTTGAGTGACTGATATTGAGGCACGCATTGCTAGAGTCGAGGCGCTGCTACACAATCAGAGGCTTGATACATTACGATAGATATATTGCCATTCGAGATCCTAATCACTCGATTCTTGCTATATTCCGGGGTCGCAAAAGAAGTTACCGAGCATGAATGGCTACTGATGGGAGGAAAATTTCAAAAATACATTTTTTATATTTTGTGGTATGTATAGATCGAGAAAATTGAATAATGTTTTCAAAGATAAATTGAGAAAATCAATAACTATTAAAAAAAGATGTTTAATAGTTATAAAATTAGTTATAACATATTATATTTATATGTTATAAAGAAAGAATGTATAAATATTCTTGTCTTGTGAATGTAGCAGATTATTTATTGATCTAGCGATCTAAATATATATATTTATATACTAACATACACACATGTATTTCCTCAGAAAATTATTAGGAACGATATCTCTCATTGATCTGGAATAGCAAGTATGCATGGAGGCCCCATATCTGGAATAGCAAGTATAATTTCTATGTTTGTTCTCGAATAGTTCACCAAACATGCATATTCAAAAACATTTATACCTATACTTATCAAAAATAAAAAAAACTATCTTCCATTATATACTCTATTTCAAAAAATATTACCTACAACTTTCTTTGTACCTAGTATACATCTCTTAAGTTCCAGGTTTTATATATCACACACATAATACACCCAAACTCTCTTAACAATTACTAAGAAGACATGCAGTTGGAATGGGCTTTAAAGCATACTTACAAAGTTTCATCTTGGAATTAAACAAAATATTTCACCAAGCTGTAGACCAACAAATATATGCCATGACTCTGCTGTGATGCCATTCCAGCAAGTATAACCAACTTCAAATATCTGCACCATTTTCTAAGACAACTACTAAACAAAATATGTGCATGCAGGCAAAAGTTAGCAATTCCTTCTTTTAACAAAATATCAAAAAACTCCCAGTTTAGATACCCATCTAGCTAAAGATTTCATTCAATGTCTCTATTAGACACTCCTTCAGATGTTGGCATATTCATCCTCTGGTCATAGGATTGTTGCCAAACTAGTAATTGAAGCACATCTTTTTTCAGTGATTCTAATTCAGTCTTGTACATCATTACCTCATTTTTATGTTTCTCATTTTGTTGGGCTAGGTGCTCAACTTGTGCCGACATAGGATGGTCTACGCAAAGGTATAACTGAACCACCAAGTCCTCTTGCATAACCAGACCTGTGTCCTAACACATCTCTGAATATAATATTTGCAGCCTCATCTATGCGCTCCTCAAGCTCGATTTCATCTAACTTCTCAATCATCATATTCTGAATGCACGCACATAGATATCATGAGTTATAATTAGGGGAAATAACTAACTCCTTATTTTATCTATGAATGGAATAATATAGTATAGATGATAAGTTATAGAGCACACACATAGAGTATTTATGTCAATGGAGTAACAAATACCCATTTCTTCTTTGACCATCTAGTTTCTTTATAGAAGTTTACTAAGTTCGATGAGCTTGGACCCTTCAATAATATACACAAAAATCCTATTGACATTCTTTTGTTTACACACTAGCTATAAACCAATCAGCTTAGATCAATATTGAACAAGAATCTTACCATCTCTTGTATTAACCTCACAAATGACTTTCTGCTTGCTGTGTGGTTCACATGCTACTTTTTCCTATTGGCCTTATTTTGATTGGAAATTTTCTGTAATATTAATAATGAGTCTGTTAACAATACCCAACACATATCACTTTCCAATAACCTTTCATCAGATGATATACTATCTAATATTTTCAAATTGAGTAGCTTGTGCAAAAGATTTAATTTAGTTATTCGTAAAGATAAGATGCAACTGATCAATGATAAATTCAAATTCAATTTGCATTCGAATAAAATTAAACATATAAGATTTGACTATATATTTTTACTCGAATCCGACTTGATTACACCCATGTGTGTATATATATTAAAACATTATAGAAAAATGTACACTAGTACACACCCAGTATTAATATTTATTTCCAATGCCTACATCAAGATTATCAAATGAATGTAATTTAAAGGCATGATTGGATATTATGAAAATTCTCAAAATTTTTCATAATTTTATTTCTAAATATCGTTTAAATATGAAACATTTTTTTAATTTTTCATCTAATCATTAGCTAATAATTATTTATACACAAAAATCAATACAACTTTTAAAAATCTCAAAATAAAAATAATATTAACAAATTAAATTTAAACAATTTTTAACTTTATAATATTTATATTCAATTTTTTCTCTATCGTTTTTCAAAATCTAATAATACATTTGTACTCAAATTATTTTATTATTATCCATAAAATTTCAAGATATTCCAAGTGCCTAAAAATGCCCTAAAACTTTAAGCTAAAAGTCTAAACTCATGAATTTACCATCCTAGAGGATGGTTTGCTCAATGACTAGGTGGTCAGCCGATAATCCTGTAATGCTAAATATAAGTTTAAGATGTATAAATCTCGTGTCTATCTTTTGAAAATAAATAAAAAAATCCAAATGATTGTCTTTTGCACCTATATAATTTTTAATCTGACATTACATCTGTTCCACATAGATTGTACTTCTTGGGTATAGTAAAAAGAGTTGTAAATTGAATAAAAAAAAATATTTTAGCCACAAATATATTTTATAAAAATAAATCTAGAAACAGACATTTTGATGTGATATGTTAGATTGTAAAATTATTTTTATTGAATATAACAATGTTATGCATACTACCAATATATAATTTTTAATATGCACACAATATTAAATTCATAAATTAAAGTAGGTTTATATTCTATGCCAGATTATGAATTTTTTATATTTATTTGACGTGCATACCACGGTAAATCGGTTCATGTTTTGCTGATTTTGCTGCTACTAGGGGTTAAAGAAAAAGAAAAAGCTACTTTGCCGCACAAAGCTTACCACTCTATTTGACCCCTTTGTGGAAAAAAAAAATTATTCTTTAATAATTAAAGAAATGATTTTTAACGTATTGATATATTTTTTAAAAATATTTAAAAATGATAAAAAAAATGTGAATAAAAAATTTAGATAAAAAAAATACTAACTTTGCATTAGCGGTCACTTGTAGCGGTAAGTTGCAAGTGGCACGCTAGCTTTACTCTAAAGAAAAAAACTAGAAAATCGGTCCAACCAACCAAATTTGTAAGTTCGTTTTGTAACATGTTTAGTTAGTTTTGATTCTTAAGAATTGAAACTGAATCGAAACAAATTTGGTACCGATTTTGATGAACCAAACCGAACAAAAATATATTTTTTAATGTTTATATTATATAGGATTTCTTTATATTATTATATATATTATGCTAATTAAAGACAACTTCATGTTAAAAAAACTATTTTTTTCACTCAAATTACAGAAATAAATCTAGTATAATAAGTTAGGCTGTGTTTAGATATTGAATTGAGTTGAGTTGAGTTGAAATGATAAAATATTGTTATAAATTATTTTTTAATATTATTATTATTTTGATATTTGAAAATTTTGAATTATTTATTATATTTTGTATTGGAATTTAAAAAAATTATAATGATGAGTTGAGATGAGTTGAAAGTTGTTTGAGATCCAAACGTACCCTCACTAATTATACTATACTAAATTAATATAATAACTAATAAGTTAGACACTACCTAGTACTTACACTATACTAATATAGTTAGACACTGGTGAATTAGTAATTATTAATAATCAAACTGAATCATACTTGTAAACCGAATTGAACTAGATCGAAAAAAATTGTAAGTTCTGGTTTCTTAGATGAATTGGTCTGTATTGATTTTCAGATTTTCAAAATCGATTTGTATCACTTCGATTTTAAAATTTGTCCAAAACATGATCCAACTGAATTGATTACACCTCTAATTACCACCAACTCTAAAATTCCCTTCCACAAAAAGGCAAGGGTACGTTTAGATGTTGAGATAAATTGAGTTATAAATAGTAGTATTTGTAAGTCTCATTAATATAAAATTAAAATGTATGAAATAAGTTGAAATGAATTTAAATTTTTTATAAAAAATTAACCAAATAATTGATTCTATCAATAATTAATTTAAAATGAGTTTGAATTTAATTTATCAACCAAACAAAACCTAATTGTGCCTCGAAGAGAAAATGTTTACAACGCATTTTGGAGGGGCAAAACTTTGGCGCCATGTTTTCACAATCTAATAAATTCCGCTTCCCTGACCCATCCCTCTCCACCTCCTCCTCGTCCCTCTCTCTCTCTCTCTCTCCCTCTCCCCCACCCCCCCGGGGCGGAAGATCTGAAAAATGCAGCGCCAAAAATCGATACTCTCATTTTTTCAGAAACCCTCGTCGGAGACCAATGGCTCCGGTGCTGGAAATGTGATCGGAAGCCGGCGAGTTCCTCAGTTTCCTTCTAAGCAGGAGAAGCAGAAAGGTTCCGCTCTCAATCAGGCCACGAATGATGCTGCCATGGACTCGTCTTTTGAAATCAGAGGAACCGACACACCGCCGGAGAAGGTGCCGCGGCAGGTTTTGCCTGTGAAGTTCGCCACAAACGAGAACGACAGAGATTCTTCCCTGTTCTCGAGTATAATGCATAAGTTTGTGAAGGTTGATGATGGAGAAAAGGCTAGCGAGGGGTACTGTTTTAACTTGCTCGTAGTTGTTATTTTGAAATTTTAAGTTTTATTTGGCTGCATGTTTGAAAGAGTACTGTAATTATTTATATACATCTCTAGTATCCGAGTTTAAGTGGAGTTTGAATTTTCAACCTCTTTTACTGTGAAATATTATCTACCATCTGGCTGCTGAGAGAAATGAAAAGGAACTGTAAATATTATGGCTTACACTTCATGGTGTTGCTCGAGAAGTGTAGAGAATAGATTAACTCACGCTTTTGCCTTTTGAAGATATTAATTGATTACTCATTGTTTAGTCAACTGCAAAATGATTGCTTTGATTAGAAGGTTATGTCAAAAGTAAATCAATGATCATTTCGAGCCTGCAGCTTTAAACTTATGAAGGAGAACATTTTGAAATATCTTGAGACATAGTTGAATGGCGCATGTCTCATACAACTTTATTCACAAATCTAGTAACTCTCAAGTTTTGAAATTCAAGCTTATAGTTGTTAATGATACCTGTAGCTTTATGATGTTGTCACTTACGCAAATTACGACATGGATAGCATATGCCATGACTAGTGTAAACAACTGTCAGTCTGAGGTTTATATCTGACTGCAAAGTATCTGATGTTATAGCTGAGTAACTTTGCACTTATATGCTTGTGTCACATCTTGTTGTAAGCTTTGTGTGAAATTTGCAGGAAGTTGGGTGATGGTGGTTTCTCTAATGTTTCTACAATATCTGGTAGATATGTTGAGCCGGAAGGATTGCATAAACAAGATGTGGCTTCCCAATGTCCCAAAAAGGGTGATGTAGTCAATTCTAGTGGGATAGTTGATCAACAATGCGCCTTGCATATCAAAATTGATGACGATATTCCTGGGCCTGAAACCCCTGGTTTGAGATCTCTTGCTTCTCGTTTGAAGCGATTTCAAGAGGATATTCCAAATTGTGGGGTTAAGAATGACACTTCCTTGATGGATTCGAGCAAAAGGCTGAAACTACTCCAGGATTCAACAGCTTTAAACAAGAATCATACAGAAGTATCTGAGACAACGAGCAAGTTTGAGTGGCTTGACCCTGCTCGAATCAAAGATGCCAATGGCTGTAGGCCTGGTGATCCTCTTTATGACAAAAAGACACTTTATATACCGCCAGATGCTTTGAAGAAAATGTCAGCATCTCAGAAACAATATTGGAGTGTCAAATGTCAATATATGGATGTTATGCTTTTCTTTAAAGTGGTTAGTCAATGTTGCATCAAATCTTGATAATTTCATTGACAGCATATGTTTCTACCCGTCCTTGTGCATTAGAGCAAGAATAGGCCTGAAAGTCATTTTATATTTAATTTACTCATGTCAATCATTTTCTAATCAATGGCTACTAAGAAGATGCAAACCCTCTTCTGTGGGAGACTTGGTAGAAAGATGCTACAACATGACAGATGCACAATGAGCAAAGCAATCCATTCTGATCATAGGAAAAAAATACCTTTTTCTTTTGTTCTACTTGTTTTTTTTTTGGACACGGAGGCCATTAGGTGGGCTTGTTGTCTTGATGCTTCCTACATGAAGGTGACTGCAAGATATGTTATATAACTCTCTTGGTAAGATTTATGGGTTATGGGGTTAAATCCTTCTTCTGCCCTTAGGCTCAAGCGGCCTCCAATTGTCTAAAAGGAGAAATATTCTCATCCTAGTTTGGGTCATTGGAAGCTATCCATGTTTTATCTTTCTACGTTTGAGAATTACACTAAAAAACTTGATTTAGATGTGCTGAACTGTTTGCTGCAGTGATTTTTTAAATTCTAATTTATGGTTTTGGAATATATTTACCTAGCATCACAAATTGTGATACAGGGAAAGTTTTACGAGCTTTATGAACTAGATGCTGAAATTGGCCATAAGGAGCTTGATTGGAAAATGACATTTAGTGGTGTGGGGAAATGTCGGCAGGTGACTACACGTTGACATAATTTTGGTTCTTGTTTCCTTTTTCAATAGCTCACTTGAGCTAGTTTTTCATATATTGAAGCATGATTTTGTACTCGATAAATCTCTCCTTTCCATCAGGTCGGCATATCTGAAAGTGGGATAGATGATGCTGTTCAAAAGCTTGTTGCTCGTGGGTAAGAGGGTGACCAGACTTGCATTAGTCTTACCCTATCTGTGTATTCTTTGTTGAATTATGCCTTTTAAGGAAGAGTGAGGAAATTCTTTGTTGCAATTTAGGTGTTCCTCTTGTATATTTCCTATGTACTTGCACTGCTGCTTTTGCATTTTTTAGTAAAATATTTGATCACTTATTAGAAAAAAATGGAAGAGTAAGGAAATTGCAATTGTCTCTACTTTTTAACTTCATTTTGCAGTTAAGTTCTTCTCTTGTAGAAGGCAGCCTGGTATGCAAAAACTCCTGTTAAGGTTTTCTGTAAATGGTAAAGCTCAGCATGTTTGCTGAAATGAAAATATTTTACTGGGCATTTTCTGTGTTTTCATCTACTTCATCTGCTAAGTTTACTGCACACACATCACAAACACTTGTTTGATCTAGCCACAACTGTTGCTATTTCTGAGTTGTTGCTTTTGCTTTGTTCTCTCTGAAGATATAAAGTTGGACGAATAGAGCAGTTGGAGACATCTGATCAAGCAAAAGCCAGAGGTTCAAATTCTGTGAGTTATCCATGCTGCATGATGGGCACTTCAAATGAATTCATAGAGTTTTATTTATTGGGTCTATGCTTGACGCATGATATCTATCCTGTGTTTGCCACTTGTTACAATTGAACATACTGTTTGGCTTTCTAGCCTTAACATTGATAGCTATCTATTTCCTCATATGGTGCCAAAAATTTAGGTATCTGCTAATGAATGGTTAGTTTCTATGATAAAAGCTGTAAGCCACACCTAAAGACTGCTATTTTGTTACCATCAGTTTTTCTCTTGTTTTATGCATGCACATAATATGAATTTTATATTTATACTTGTTGTTCTCTGAAACTTTAATGTGCCAGTAGTACCTTTGGGTTCTTTTGCATCTTGTCTTTCTGGGTTTATAATTTTATATCAATGCTTGAGTTAACATTAAGTTTCTTGGTTTGACTAAAAAAATTTGATTCAGGTAATTCCAAGAAAATTGGTTCAGGTAGTCACCCCATCAACCGCAACTGATGGTAATATTGGGCCTGATGCTGTTCATCTTCTTGCAATAAAAGAGGTCTTCACTGTCACTACTTAATTATGTTCCCTTATATACTCACCCAATGTCAACCTTTGGGATATGTCCTCAATTTATTTGCTGTTTGCATGACAGAGTAAGCCTGTCATTTATCTTTCAGTACACATTTCTGAAATGGTTGTCTTAGTTCAAACTCCTCTTATGATCTCATGGTTGTGAGTATGGTTGTGAGTGGTTATTGATCAAAAGTATGGTTGTGAGTGGGGGGCTTGGTTTTCTAAGGAGGGCAGGGGTACCTTTGGTGTAAGCCTTTGGAAATTTATCAGAAAAGGGTGGGAGGAGTTCGTAAAACACACTAGTTTTGAGGTGGGTGTGGGAATTAGAATCAGTTTCTGGTTTGATGTATGGTGTGGCGAGAGTGCCCTATTTACTGTTTTTCCAAGTGTTTTCAGATTGGCTGAAAATCAGCAGGCCGCTGTCTTAGATGTAATGTGCCGTGCCAATGGGAGTGTTCTGTGGAATTTGATCTTATCCAGAAATGCGCAAGACTGGGAGGTGGATGACATAGCAGGTTTTTACAGTCTTTTATATTCCAAGAAGTTAGGAGGAAACGGGAGAGATAGAATGTTGTGGAAACATTCAGGGCGCAAAAAATTCTGTTAAGTCCTTCTATAAAGAGTTGGCATCTCATCAGCCCATTTAGTTCCCTTGGAAAGGTAATTTGGAAAGTTCCCGTACCCCCAAAAGTCTCTTTTTTTACTTGGACTGCTGCTTTGGGAAAGATTTTGACGGCTGACAATTTAAGGAGACATGGAATTATTGTGATGGAGTGGTGTTACATGTGTAAAAGCAACGGCGAATCTATTGAGCACCTTTTCCTTCATTGCGAGGTGGCGAGGGAGCTATGGGCGGGTATTTTCAGCCGAGCTGGGCTGTCTTGGGTCATGCCTAAGAGTGTGACGGAACTTTTAGCATGTTGGTATAGGCATCATCATTGCCCCCAACTAGCAGCAACATGGAGGATGGTTCCTTTGTGTCTTTTGTGGTGTATATGGTTGGAACGAAACGTTAGATGCTTCAACAACAAGGAGAGAAATGTGGGGGAATTGTGGAGTTTTTTTGTGTTTTCTTTAGTTCAATGGTTGGCTGCTATTGTACTAAAGGGAGGGAACATTCATGAGTTCTTGTTTTCTTTTCAGCTGTCTAGAATGTGATTAGGAGTCTCTTTTGTATACTTCCTGTGTACATGGGCGTTGCCTAGTTTCATTCTATCAATAAAATTTCTTACTTATAAAAAAAAATGATCTCATCATTAAAGATGGTCTGCCAGTGGGAAAAAGATTCTATCTCAAGAGAATTGTTTCTGTTTTTTTATCTCTATGCTTCGGGAAAATTTTTGTAGATTATGAAGGCTTGGTTTATTATTGCATTATAACAATGCACTGTGATTTTCTCCTTATTTGTCGCCTTTTTCATGTTTTTGAGCACCTTGAAGTGACATTTTTTTTAACCCGCACTGTTTATTGTATTTAATGAGGTAGTTAACTTTAAGCATGCTCCTACATCATTTCCTGAAAAGGGTTCTGCTGCACGAACCAGTAATGGTTCTATGTACTTATGTTATGGCTATTACCAACCAGAAAAATTTGTTCTGATATTTTAACACTATTTTTTGTTGAATTTTGTCTGTAGGAGCATTCTGACTTGGATAATGGTTCGATTGTATATGGCTTTGCTTTTGTGGATTGTGCTGCTTTAAAAATTTGGGTCGGTTCAATCAAGGATGATGCGTCCTGTGCTGCTCTTGGGGCTTTGCTGATGCAGGTATGGGTTAATGTATAGTTTGCCTTTTGCAATATGCTTTCATGGATAACCATCAAATTTGAAAACTAAAGCTTAATTCTCTTGTCGGGGATTTGTTTTAGGTGTCGCCGAAAGAAGTTATATATGAGAGTAGAGGTGAGCATTCTTCTCCAACTCCAACATTTGTGGTTTGAGCAGAGTTCCATTTCTGAACTTCTATGCGACAAGAATTTCATACTTTCGACACTTAATATTCAACTCCTGCAGGGCTGTCCAAGGAAGCTCATAAAGCCCTCAGAAAGTACTCATCAACAGGTCAGAATACTGATAACTTTTCTGAAGGGAAGATTATAAACAAAAAGTTTACATTAAATGCTCAGAACCTACACATACTTTACAAGTATTGCATTAGTTTTTCACACGTTACGTCTATAACCATATCAGTTCAACCACTGTGTGCAATACAAATACAACTTGGGAAGAACAACATTTTTAGCCAGAGTTCTGCAATATAATTGACATTGATTTCAACACACTGAATTTGAAATTAGGTTAGATTATGTCTCTCGGTGGATTTATTCTGAGCTTTATGTATGAAAAAAAGGTTGAGCTTTGACTTCAGCATGGCAGATGCTTTGGCTACTGTGCTCTAAAACCTAGAGAGAAACATGAATTGTGTACGTGCAATTTCTAAATAGGAGAGATTGCAATTTGGAGTGACAAAAGTGGAATCAGAGCATGGATTTCAAACCAGAGTTTTTATATTCAGTTATTGCAGAGCACAGTTTTGGCTGGGAGTTTATATTCAGTTATTTAAGATTTTATTATATACATGCATGTTTATATGATAAGAAACCAAATAGTTACCCTATCATGAGTTTAGAATCTCCCAATAAGTAGGTTCAAATCATCAAGTTTTGTTTATCTTGCAGGTTCTGTTACACTGGAATTGAGTCCAGTGCAGCTGATTACAGATTTCCTGGAAGCTTCTGAAGTTAGAAATTTGGTGCAATTGAAGGGATACTTTAAAGGGTCTTCTACTTTATGGAATCATGTCCTTGATAGTGTGATGCACCATGATATTGCCTTATCTGCTCTTGGTGGACTAATAAGTCATCTATCCAGGTTGATGGTAAGCTTACCTTTTCTTAAAGCATTAAGAGTAAGGAAAATCTACTGCAAGGGTGTCTGTTGTTTAGTAATTGACCTGACTTAAAAAAAAAATTGCAGTTAGATGATATCATACGGAATGGAGACATACTTCCATATCAAGTTTATAGGGGTTGCCTCAAAATGGATGGACAGACACTGGTCAATCTTGAGATTTTCAGTAATAATGCTGATGGTGGTCCATCAGGCAAGTTCATTAATCTCCTTATCTTTAAGAAAAAAACTCTGCAATAATGTCACTTGGTTATGTAACCCCTTAAAAGCTTAATGCTGATTGAATTTCAGGTACTTTGTACAAATATCTTGATAATTGTATGACATCATCTGGTAAGCGGCTTTTAAGGAATTGGATCTGCCATCCGCTAAAAGATATTGAAGACATTAATAATAGGCTTAATGTGGTTGAAGATTTAGTTGCACGTTCAGAAATTATGTCACTTGTTGCTCAATATCTTCACAAGCTTCCTGATTTAGAAAGGTTGCTTGGACGGATTAAAGCTAGTGTTCAGTCATCAGCTTCTCTGTTACTGCCCTCATTTGGAAAAAAAGTATTGAAACAGCGAGTAAGTCTTTTCTACCTTTTCCTCAAGTAATAATAATATTTCCTGTTTGAAAGTTAATAGAATTATCTAGTTTGATCACTTCTATTTTTATAGATGAAAATATCTGATGTTTTTAGCATGGTACAGGTTAAAATGTTTGGGTCACTTGTGAAAGGCCTGCGTGTTGGATTTGATCTCTTAACACTATTACAGAATGAGGGGCATATAATCAAGTCTTTAGCAAAAGTATGTAGAATTCCAATGCTAAGTGGTAGTGATGGGCTGGACCAATTCCTTGCCCAATTTGAAGCAGCTGTAGATAGCGAGTTCCCGAATTACCAGGTCTTGTATCTTTGATCCAATACATTTCTTTGTTCAAACCACCTTACTGTCTTGTGAATTGGCTTGTTTTCTGATCTGTTTAGCCAGTTGTACATCACATCTGTTCAGTATTTTCTAAAGCATTATAATCAGCACGAGTGCATGTTCTCTTAATTTATTTTCTTTGAGTGGTGATTTTAGTTTCTAGTGTTGTGGCTCACACTGTTTTCTTTGTTTCCAGAATCACAATATAATAGATTCAGATGCTGAAACACTCTCCATTCTTATTGAGTTATTTATTGAAAAAGCTACTCGATGGGTTGAAGTCATTTATGCCATCAACTGTATCGATGTACTAAGATCTTTTGGAGTCACTGCTACTTTATCATGCGGGGCGATGTCTAGACCTGTTTTTTTGCCTCAGTCTGAAAATATGACTGTGGGGGAAGAAACGGGACCCACACTTAAAGTTAAAGGGCTATGGCATCCATTTGCCCTTGGAGAGAATGGAGGATTGCCTGTCCCAAATGACATTATCCTTGGTAAGGATATAGATGGTTATCATGCTCGAACTTTGCTATTGACTGGACCTAATATGGGTGGGAAATCAACTCTCTTGCGTGCAACATGCCTAGCTGTCATACTGGCACAGGTTCTTTTTCTCCCTCTGGGTAATTTATTTTGTTGTTTAAGACCTAGAAATGAATCAACCTCTTATATTTTAAACCCCTTGATGTTCTGTTTGCGGTCATCTCATTTACATTTGTTAATCTGCAATGACTTGCAGCTGGGCTGCTATGTGCCCTGTGAGTTGTGTGTTCTCTCACTTGTGGATGTTATCTTCACACGGCTTGGTGCTACTGATCGAATCATGACCGGGGAGAGTAAGTTTTCTCTAGCACCAAAAAGGAAAAATTAATAGTAACAAAGTAACCATCAATTTTTTTTTTTTTTTGAAAAAAAATAATTTAATTTACTGGTTGCTTCACTCTCTGTTATCTGAAGCCCCCTTGTTTTGTGCGAGAACTGAGAAGTTGGCATGCTGAACCATTTAACAGCCAAGTAATAACGGAAGGAAAAAAAAAATGAGAAAACAAAGAAAACAGTGTTAGTTCTGCATATCTATGCAAATTCAGAATTAGAAAATAAAAGGGGAAATGAAAAAAGTGCATGCAGTACTTCACAATATAGTAATGGTGGCACCAGTGGAATGCGAGGGGATGTGGGTTTTGATTGTACAGTGGTCATAAAGCCACTGCAGTCATGGTGGTAGGTGTTCCAGTTGATCCTGTCATGTCCTTCAGTGGTTGTATGCGGTGGTGTTACCGTGGTGGTTTTTGCTAGGTTTAATTGAAAAAACTGATGGAAGCTTAATTAATTACTCAGTAATATTTTGAATGACCCTTTCTAGTATGACCATCCAACACTATTAAAATAAGAAGATAACTTCTACTGGCTAATTTGATATTTGTGCTTCACAATAATTCATGCTGGAAAACTTGTTCAATTGCTGAACTCAAGTGAAGTGGCTTGTACACATAAATGGGCCATCAGTTGACAGTCTTCTTACACCAAGTAAAATGTATGCTTGCTTCCTTTGACTGTATTACTAATTACAGTATTGGATGTTAAAGCTAAATCTCGTGTTCTAGCAAACCCAATCTGACATGGATTGAAACTCAGTCTCAGACACACATCCACTTAGTTTGCATGTGATGGACTTTGAATGTCAATCTTTTGTAGGTACCTTCTTCGTTGAGTGCATGGAAACAGCATCAGTTCTTCAAAATGCCACCCAAGATTCTTTGGTTATTCTTGATGAACTGGGTCGAGGAACAAGCACTTTTGATGGATACGCCATTGCATATGCGGTGAGACTTTGCTTTTTAACTAGTTTTTACTGCCTTTGTTCTTCCTTTCATCCGCCCATTGCAGCTAGTGTATAAATTTCAAAATTCTAATAACGATATTCATATGTTGAAATGTAAAATCTTTCAGTACTGGTTTATTCTAAACTAGAGGTGGCAACTCTGAAATAAAAAAAAGAAACATAAATATGACCTACTTTGAAAGAAAAACAATTTTTAAGTACAAAAATTTTGCATTATTGATATAATTGAACTTTTTGCTTTGGAGATAATAACCAGTTTAGTGCTTAAATACATGTTGCACACTGATGATTGGCAAGCATGTACTCGGGTGAATTGATCACTACTGTCACGTAGCTGTATCTTTTGAAATAGGCATGGACAATAGCACACGTATACTCTTATATCCCGCATAAGGAATATGGTACTTTCGGAGGCAGCGTTGAGAATGATCTGAAAGAATAAACCAAAAAAAAAAAAAAAGACACAGAAGAATGATCTAGGCCACTTATAATTTAGGGTAATTACATACTATTAAGTTATTAACCTTTTTGTTCAGAAGTATTGTATGTGCCATTGTTCAGTGTGTTTTATTTTTAACATGTGTTGTCCATTTCAATGAAACCAACCACGAATCATCCAGGTATTTTGCAATTTGATCGAAAAGGTTAACTGTCGACTGCTATTTGCTACACATTACCACCCACTTACAAAGGAATTTGCTTCTCATCCTCATGTCACCCTGCAACACATGGCCTGCACTTTCAAGTCAAAATCGGACTGCAATTCTAAAGGTGACCAGGAGTTGGTTTTTCTGTACCGGCTAACCTCTGGAGCATGCCCAGAGAGCTATGGATTGCAAGTGGCAACAATGGCTGGAATCCCGGAACAGGTGGTTGAAGCTGCATCAAAGGCTGGCCAAGTGATGAGAAAATCACTTGGCGAAAGTTTCAGGTCATGTGAACGGAGATCAGAGTTCTCGACCCTACATGAAGAGTGGTTGAAGATGCTGATGGGTGTCTCTCAAACCGGAGATTGTAATTTTGACAACAGTGATGCTTTTGATACGCTGTTTTGCTTGTGGCATGAGCTAAAGAGCTCATATGGATCGCATGGCATTTATGTGTCGAGTCTGTAAGTATAAATATCTGATGAGACTTTTAACTCGAATTTGTAAATTTGGGAAAAGGGAAATGGCAGCCAAAGCATCTTTGACGTGTGTCGAATTTCCAGTTTCCACTAGTTTGATCACTAACCGAAATGACAAAAAATCAGGAGTTATTAACGGTAGAGATTAGGGGTGTACAGGAGCCAACTGGACCGACCGTCGCCGACAGAGATTGGTCGTCTGATTTAAGAATTGGTCGAAATTAGTAGAGAATAGGTCGGCCAACGGGAGAAAATTAACAAAACTGATGTCAGTTGATTCGATCAATGGTGGAACCACATACAATAGATATGTTAACCACATTCTAATCGAGTTCAAACCATTGAACCGACTGATATAATAGATATACTTTTATATATTTCTTATATAAAACGACGCCGTTGTTTTATTCTAACCTTGGGAAAAATATATGGGCTAGGGTTAAGAATTGTTTGATTCACCCCTTTCTTCCTTCTTCACCGTTTCACACTTCACAATTGACTCTCCTCTCCTTATCCTTCTCGTGACCTTGTGTCCTCTCACTCTCAAACTCTTTTCTCTCATCTCCGACGACCCCCATGCTCCATGGTGGTCGTGTCACGGCCAATGCTTCAATCTTCTATCAGACTCCCAATTCTCCTCAACCTCTTGCAACGTTATCTCTCTCTCTCTCTCTTTCTCTCTCTTATCCTGGCGTCATTGCACGCAGAGCCACCTCCATCGCCACTGAAGGCACTGGTAAACTAACATGATTTATGCCAAGACCGATGTCGACGGTTTTTTCCACCTTTATTGGTCGGTTTTGATCGAGATTTACATTATTTCTCCTTATCGGTGCGGTTTCGATTTTGGACCAAAATTGCACCGATACCATCAATTTTCACTTCTAGTATAAATCTTCAAGTGTTCATTTTGGAACCAAACAAATGAATTAAAAATAAAAGGCGACTAAATATAAAAAAAAAAAATTTAAACCGTCAACCTTTCTCCCTCTCTCCGCATTACTAAACAAAAGTACAAACCAAAGTTTTCAATAGTTTTGGTTAAGACGAACAAAATATTTCAGAATCTGTATCGTTTTGAGATAGTTTATATATAGATAAATTAATTATATATGTATAAATTATATTTCAAAATAACATTAATACAAGTCTTAAAAAGTTAAAAAATATATTTATAAAATTCAATAATACTTCAAAGTTCTTAATCCAACTATTAAAAAAAAAATCACCCATCTTCATCATGAAAAATAGAAGTAGAGATTTGATTTTTAGTTCTAAAAAAGAAAAGATTAAAAAAAATGAAGAAAATAGTCTTCCAATATGAGAATTGAAGCAAACTGTCCGAGGAAGACGCATTTTTTATGGATACGCTATTGCATATGCGGGGAGACTCTGCTTTTTAACTACTTGTTGCTGCCTTTGTTCTTCCTTTCATCTGCTCATTGCAGCTAGTGTATAAATTTCAAAATTCTAATAACCATATTCTCTCATATTTATTTTTGTCCTACTTTATAAATATTGCACTAATGCACTGCAGCATTATAAATATGATATATACATATATGATATGAGAAATTTTATTTGTAGTCTCTAAGTGAGGATTGCCTATGCAGATCCATTGATAAATTTTATTAAATATAAATTATTGTAATTTGAGAGGAATATTATTGTAATTTTAAAAAAAAATTTAAAGATAAAATTATCCAGACTTGCATGAGCAGTCATTTGGAGACTGCATGTAGCATTACTCGATATCATACAAATATATCTATATATAAGTAGGTATGATTTTTAACCTGAATTTGCAATTTGGGAAAAAGGAAGTGGCAGCCAAGGCATCTTTTAACCGAAATGAACAAAATCAGGAGTTATTAACGGTAGAAATCTTCAAACGTTCATTTTGGAACCAAACAAATTAATTAAAAATAATAGACGATTAAATCAAAAATTAAGCCGACAACCTCCGACAACCTTTCTCCTTCTGTCTGCGTCGCTAAACAAATCTGTCGGAGACCTTTCTCTTATCTGCTTCAAACCCCTAAAATATTGCTCATTTCATAACCACAAAGATTCCGAAACTCTCTCCCTCCAAAACATTCGCTGTCCGTTCCTAACCGTTTTTTGAACTTCTGCATGCAAATGTTTTTTCTTCTCTTTGCTTTTCCACTAATTTCTTCCTCTACTCACCATGGACATGGCAAGAGATCAATATCAAGACACAGGCGAAAACGACTACACGTCGAGCCGAGAAACAAAGAAAGACTCGGCAGCCAGATCCAGAAGGAAAGATCTCGGAATCTCGTGCATGCTGAACACCGAATTGGGCGCTGTTCTGGCAGTGATCCGTCGTCCTCCTCTCGATCCAACTTCCCAATTCTTCGTTCCTGAGGAGAATGTCGATCCCACGATCCTACAATCCTTGAAATCGCTTCGAGCCCTCCTCTTCAATACCCAACAAGAATGGCGCACGGTCGATCCCTCTATCTATCTCACCCCATTCCTCCAAGTGATTCAAGGCGATGACATCCCAGCCGCCGCCACAGGTATCGCTCTTTCCGCCATTTTGAAAGTGCTTACGCTCGAAATCTTCGACGAGAAGACCCCTGGAGTGAAAGAAGGTATCAATTCCATTGTTATTGGGATCACGACCTGTCGGTTAGAGAAGATTGATTCGACTTCTGAGGATGCCGTTATGCTGAAAATCTTACAGGTTCTTACCGGTGTTATGAAGCACCGCACCTCGGTTTTGCTCACCGATCACGCTGTCTGCACTGTCGTCAACACGTGCTTTCAGGTGGTGCAGCAATCAGCGAGCAGAGGGGATTTGCTTCAGCGCAGTGCGAGGTACACAATGCATGAACTAATCCAGATAATATTCTCCCGACTGCCCGAGATTGAGGTTAAGGAAGGGGAGGATTCAGAGTCTGAGTCGGATGGCCACGATGTTGACGTTGGTGGCAATTTGGATTCCGGGTATGGCGTTCGATGTGCAGTCGATATCTTTCACTTCTTGTGCTCTCTGCTAAATGTAGTTCAAGTGGTGGAGACGGAGAGTTCTAGTTTTCAAGCTGCGGACGAAGATGTGCAGCTTTTTGCTTTGGTTTTGATCAACTCCGCTATAGAATGGAGCGGAGATGAAATCGGGAGGCACCCGAAGCTTTTGAGGATGATCAGGGATGACCTATTTCACCATTTAATCCATTACGGAATACGATCAAGCCCTCTTGTTTTGTCCATGATTTGCAGCACTGTTTTGAACATCTATCACTTTCTTCGCAGGTTAAAAATCCGATAGCTCAGAATTTAATTTTCTTAGATTTGAAACCAAGATCTTTTAGGAGAACCCAGAAATGCTATATTTTTTTTTGTGCAGGTTTATCCGTCTCCAACTCGAAGCCTTTTTTGTCTATGTTTTGCTTAGAGTTGCCGCTCTTGGAAGCCCATTGCCACTCCAAGAAGTTGCACTTGAAGGAATTATAAATTTCTGCAGGCAACCGACGTTTATAATTGAAGCCTTTGTGAACTATGATTGTGATCCCCTTTGTCGAAGCATATTTGAGGAAACCGGGAAGCTACTTTGCAAGAACACGTTTCCGGTAGCTAGCCCTGCGACTGCTTCACAGGTACAAGCCTTCGAAGGATTAGCAACCATGATTCACAACATTGCGGATAATATTGATAGAGAAGATGATTTGAGCCCTTTTGATCCGTACCCAGTTGAGATCACAGAGTATAGACCCTTTTGGGAGGAGAAATACCAAGATGAACTCGAGTCTTGGGTGGAATTTGTAAGGGTAAGGAAAGCACAGAAAAAGAAAATATTGATTGCAGCAAACCATTTCAACAGAGATGAAAAGAAGGGATTGGATTACCTTAAACTATCCAAGTTGGTTTCTGATCCCCCAGATCCCAAAGCCCATGCTTTCTTCTTCCGCTATGCTCCTGGACTAGACAAGAACATGATTGGGGATTATCTTGGCGACCCCGATCAGTTTCACGTTCTCGTTCTTAAGGAATTCACGGATACCTTCAATTTTTCAGGCATGATTCTTGACACTGCTCTACGAACGTTTCTAGAGACTTTCCGATTGCCAGGAGAGTCCCAAAAGATACAGCGGATTCTAGAATCATTCTCAGAGAAATTTTATGATCAACAATCCTCAGATACTTTTGCAACCAAGGATGCTGTCTTCATTCTTTGCTACTCCCTTATTATGCTCAACACTGATCAACACAATCCGCAGGTAAGGAAGAAGATGACAGAAGAGGAGTTCATCAGGAACAATAGAGCAATCAATGGAGGGCAGGATCTTCCTCGGGAGTACCTTTCTGAGCTTTTTTGTTCTATTTCAAACAATGCTATCACCCTTTTTGGTCAGCCTGGCGTGCAAGTAGATATGAATCCAAGCAGATGGATTGAGCTGATGAATCGATCCAACTATACACAACCCTTGGTACTAAGTACCTTTGATCGTCGGCTGGGAAGAGACATGTTTGCTTGCATTGCTGGGCCATCGGTTGCTTCTCTCTCTGCATTCTTTGAACATACTGATGAAGAAGAATTCCTACATGAATGCGTTGAAGTGCTGTTCTCAATTGCCAGGATAGCACAGTATGGATTGGAAGACACTCTAGATGAGCTCCTCGCCTCATTCTGCAAATACACTACACTGCTAAATCCTTATGCCTCTGCGGAAGAAACCTTATTTGTATTCAGCAATGATATGAAGCCAAAAATGGCCACTCTAGCTGTTTTCACCATTGCCAATAACTTCGGGGAATCAATTCGTGGGGGGTGGGGAAATATTGTGGACTGCTTATTGAAACTTAAAAGGCTAAAACTACTTCCCCAATCTGTCATTGAATTTGATACTGCTTCCCCCTCTTCATCTGACATCCCAAAAGAATCTGAATCAGCCATAATCTTCCCTGCTCGCAATCCTAAATTTGGTAGCCGCCAGACTTCTAGCACAATTAGTCGGTTTTCACATTTTCTATCTCTAGACAGTACGGAAGACTCTCTGTCCCTAAACATGAGTGAATTTGAACAGAATTTGAAGATCATTAAACAGTGCCATATCGGGAATATCTTCAGCAATAGTTCAAACTTACCTGATGAAGCTTTATTCAACCTTGGCCGCTCTCTAATATTTGCAGCTGCTGGAAAAGGACAAAAGTTCAGCACCCCCATTGAAGAAGAAGAAACAGTTGGATTCTGTTGGGATTTGGTGATTGCCATTGCTTTGGCCAATATTCAAAGGTTCCAGGAATTTTGGCCTAATTTTCATGATTATATGCTAGCAGTTGCTCAGTTTCCTATGTTCTCCCCCATTCCCTTCGCAGAGAAGGCCATTATAGGCCTTTTCAAGGTATGTCTTAAGCTCCTTAGTACGTATCGACATGAGAAGTTCCCAGAGGAGCTCATTTTCAAGTCCATCAATTTAATGTGGAAGCTGGACAAAGAAATTCTGGACTCATGTTGTGAGTTGATAACACAATCAGCGAGCAAGATTCTTATAGAGTATCCTGCAAATTTGCAAACCCAATTGGGATGGAAGTCGGTGCTTCATTTGCTATCAGTCACTGGGCGGCACCCAGAAACTTATGACCAGGGAGTTGAGACATTGATCATGTTGTTGTCAGACGGGACCCATGTTTCCCGGACAAACTATGCTTACTGTATAGATTGTGCGTTTGGTTTTATTGCTCTCAAGAACAGTCCATTGGATAAGAATTTGAAGATTCTGGACCTAATGGCGGATTCTGTGAATTTGTTGATCCAATGGTATAGGAATCAATTCTCAGAATCAGGGAACAGTTTTAGTGTTGCGAGCAATACAAGTAACTCCTCTATGGAGGACAATTCAAAAGGTATTGGCTCTTTAAACTTTGCCATGAATTTATTTCTTAAACTTGGGGAAGCATTTCGAAAGACCAGCTTAGCCCGGCGAGAAGAGATGAGAAACCATGCAATCCTATCTCTTAAAAGAAGCTTCACGCTGGCTGAGGAATTGGATCTCACTTCAACCAACTGTATTAACTGTTTTAACCTTGTCCTCTTTGCAATGGTTGATGATTTACATGAAAAGATGCTGGAATACTCAAGAAGGGAGAACTCAGAGAGGGAGATGAGAAGTATGGAAGGGACCCTAAAGATTTCAATGGAGCTCTTGACAGATGTGTACTTGCAGTTCTTGAAGCAGATATCAGCGAGTCCCGGGTTTCGGACATTCTGGTTAGGGGTGTTAAGAAGAATGGATACGTGTATGAAAGCTGATTTGGGAGAGTTTGGTAAATCAACAGTTCAAGAGCTAATTCCCGACCTTTTGAGAAAGATGATCACACAGATGAAGGAAAAGGAGATTTTAGTGCGGAAGGAAGGTGAGGATCTCTGGGAGATTACCTATATTCAGATACAATGGATAGCTCCTTCACTCAAGGACGAACTATTTCCTGAAGAAATCTTTTAGTGAAACGAAGTAATTAGACAGTTTCGGTCAAGTTTGAGTTATGGGCAGCAACAGAGTTGAAAGAGAGAATATTGTCCCTTTCCTTCTCCTTACAATTTTGGTTTTCGTTTGTATCTACTTTCTTTTTCCATTTTTTCCCCATCAGACAATCCTTGTATTGAGTGGATTTCCAAGATCTAAATTTAAGAACCATAGACGTCCGGGACAGGGCAAAAATTAGGGACAAATCCAGATCATTGAGAATTATAAGAGAAAAATCTTGACTTTGTTGCGTATTAAATTAGAAGAATATTACTATGGATACAAAAACCATAAAAAATGCATAAAAGCTGAAAATTCAAAAAGAGCTTTGTCCGGTTGCTACCCTTTTCTTGATACAAAAGCCTCAAGATTTTAAAACATGCTCCTTTCTCCAAAATCCTTCCAGTAGATCCAAATCCCGTGGCTCAGTACTCAGCTTCAGTGCTAGACCGAGACACCACTGTTTGCTTCTTTGCACTCTAGGAGACCAAACAATTGCTAAGAAAAAATCAAACCCCTAAAGTAGAGTGCCTATCATGCAGGTTGTCAGCCCAATCTCAGTCACAAAAGTCTTGCAAAGTAATATCTCCTTTGGAGTTTAACAACCCATGGTCAACAGTGTGCTTGAGGAAGCGAATGACTCTTTTGACAGCAGATCAATGAGCAGTAGAGGGAGAGTGCATGTGCTGGCATATTTGGTTCACAGAGAAGGCAACATTGGCCTAGTGAGTGTACAATATTGGAGGGAGCCAACCCCTTTCCGATACTCAATAGGATCATCTAGGGGTCACCATCATTGCAGGACAGTTTAGGACCTGAGGGGCAGAGAGATTGGGCTGGTTTGGCTTCAACCATGCGAGTGCGATGTAACAAATAATGGATATACTGGGACTAACGCAAATGAAGCCCTGCAGTAGTATGTGCGGCTTGAAAACCTAGGAAATATCTCAAGGGGTCGAGATCTTTAAGGGGATGTTTGGAAATCATTTTCATCTCATCTCATATCATCTCATCTCATCTCATCTTTTTTCCTTCTCAAACTTTACTTAAACACAAACATTTTCAAATTAATCATTACAACTTTTTCAAACTGATAATTACAAATTTTCAAATAAAAAATTAAAAACAATTCAAATTTTTTAAGTCACAAAACAAAAATTATATTAAAAATTTATATTCTAACAATATTTTAACTTTATAATATTTTTTATTCAATTTTTTCTCTCATTTCTCAAAATTCAAAAAATACTTAATTCAACTATCTCACTATTATTCACAGATCATCTTACTACTATTCATAAAGTGTGCTCGTCTCATCTCATTCCCCAAGCATCTCCTAAGAGGGAAATGCTGTTGGAGCTTAGAAATAATAGAATTTATCACAGTAGGGATAGTGCATATAACAAGTATATCATCCACGTAACGTTGTCTTGAACGAAAGTGAACAAAGAAGTGTCGACCAGAGAGGCTTGAAACTCAAGTTCCATATATGGCCTTATGAAACTTGCACATAAAGTCAGGTTTAGAGCCATCAATAAACCCTTGTAGTTGTTCCATAAAAGTATCCTCCATAAAAGTTCCATGCAAGAAGGCATTAGAGACATCTAGTTACAAAATTTTCCATTGAAATTGAACGTCATGGCAAGGATAATACAAATAGTGGAGGCTTTGACTACTTGACTAAAGGTGTCATGGTAACGAACGCCACACTTTTGTGATCAAAATCTTTGGCAACCAAGCGTGCTTTGAACCTGTCAATAGAACCATCAAATCGTTGTTTAATTTTATAAACCCATTTCTTGCGAATAATATTCTGATTATGAGGTCAAGGGCAAAGGCTCCAACTTCCATTGGAGATGAGAGCCTCAAACTCTTGTGTCATGGTTGCCAACCAACGAGAATCAATTACTGTCATAGAGAAGCTGGTAGGCTCAACTTCAGGGAGGTTAGAATGGAGACAAGTGAGAGGATAGCGAGTGGCGTAATATAAATGATAATCAGGGAAGGTTTTGGGTTAAAGTGAACATGTATGTGACCTAATTTGCATAGGATGAGAGGGTACAGGGGTCAAGGCAGTGGAGGTAACATTTGTAACATTAGTCAAGGATATGGGAGTACAAGCTCCATAAGGAAGCAAAGTAGATGGGTGGAGACTCTGGAGAGTGTTGCTGCTGGGAGTAGTGGGACTAGGGACAGGAGGCTTAAAGGTGTGGGAGGTGAGGTCAAGTTCTGGGGGCTTAGGACTACCTACAGATGTAGTAGGTAAATGGTCATGTGAAGGCAAAGGAAGAGAAGAAGTGTTACTTACTAAGTAAAGGAAAGGACGATCAGAGGTAGCATTGATCTTGGAAGGCAGGTTCAGCTGTGCAGGATAGCAGTGCATGTTTCTTAGCACGAAAAGATTTCTCATAAAAAACAACATTTCGGGACAGATTGGCTTTAGTTGTAACAGGATCAAGGCAGTTGTAACCTGCATAGATGTAACCTAAGAGAATGCAAGCTTTGGACTTATAGTTAAGTTTATGCTGCATAAGGTTGAAGAAATGGGAAGCACTTGCATCCAAAGACACGCAATATTGAGTAATCTGGTGGTTTGAACAACTTTTGGCAAAGAGTTTGGTTATCAATGACTGGTGAGGACAATCTGTTGATAACATACACTAAAGTCAAAAAAGCATCAACCTAATGTTTATCGGACAGACCTGAGTGAGCAAGGAGGGTAAGACCAGTTTCAATTATTTGTCTAAGTTTTCTTTGAGAAAAACCATTTTGCTATGAGGTGTGAGGACATGAATTTCTATGAACTATGTCGTGGTGGGTCAAGAATGATTGAAACCAAAAGGAAGTATGCTCCCCACCACCATCAAATTGAAGTTTTTGGATTTTTGAGCAAAACTGGTTTTCAACAAGGGTTTTGAATTTGATAAAACATCCATAAGTTGCAACTTTGAATTGAAGAGGATATAGCCAGGTATAATTGGAGAAGTCATCTATGAATACAATATGGTATTTGCAGTCTCCAAGGAAAGTAGAGAAGTCCAGAGATTAGTATGGATGAGTTCTACAGAAGATTGTGTGATTCAAGTGGACTGTTTGAAGGGTAGCCTTTTACTTTTTCCAATTTAACAAGAATCACAAGAAAACTCATTGTGGAATGAGGAATGTAGAGAGTAGAGGAACCAACGTTTTGAATGTTGAGGCCAGCTCTATTACCAATAGAAGTTGTTTCATGACCTTGGTAAGGCTCTTGAAAGGTGAGGTTTTGAAGTTGATTCGTGATGTGTGCATTGACAGCACTATCGGCATACCATGACTGACTATCAAACTCTTGGTTGGATTGTGCTCTACTATTGCAGCCATTTGTGGAGGAGGATGGTGCCCTTGATACAAATAGTCCAAAAGGTGAAAGCAGTCTAAGGCTTGATGATTTGATCTGGCACAAATATGACATGAGACCTTGGTGGTGTTACTACTGTTTGGGAGATGCTACTACAAGTGTTAAGGGCTACCAAAATATTTGGAGTTCCCATTTCTTGGTGAAAAATTGAGAGTTGTTCTGTGATTTTTTTCCCTTTTTGTGAAAATTATGAGAGTTTCCGCAAGGAAGATAACTATTTGTTGAAGAGAAACCTTGTTTTTGCACAATTAATGCAAAGTTGGAGGGATTTTGCACTACAGCCTGTTGCTATTGCAAAAACATCTCATGGTTTAGTAGTTCCTCTTGGAAATAGGCAAAAGACAACGGGTTGTCTCAAGTAGCTAACGAGAATGAGGTCACAAAGGAATGTAATGAGTGATTAAGGTCACTAATGATGAAAGAAATAAGATCTTCATCATCAGTAGGCTTCCTTATTGCTGCAAGCTGGTTTGCAAGAGACTTGGCTCCTTGTAGATATTCAGAGCAAGATTTATTGTCTTGAGAGACACTCTGAAGTTGTCTCTTTAAATGTTGGTCCTTTTTCACCCAAGCAGCATGTGTTGGGTTGGGGATCTCTTTGCCTTGTTCATTAGCAAGAAAATGATGAGGGCATGACTCAGTTCTATCCAAAATGCTCATCATATCGTGACTTCTCAGAATAGGAACCATCTGAGATAGGCTCTGGAGGTAGTTGCCACCATCGAACTTCACACTAGAAAACTATGTGAATGAAGGGAAAACAATAGGAGCATGAGATACCATTTGAGCATAGTAGAGAAATTGAGAGAGGCCAGTAGTGCTCCGATACCATTAACAAAATTATAACATAATGGTTTATCAACTTGATCGAAACCATGAATTGTATTTCATTATATAGAGTTGTACAGAGTACAGGTAATGGAAGGATATAGTCTCAGGATTTGCAATATAATACTATTCAAGGAAACAATACACGTAGTAGAATATACAATGAAGGGAAAGACATAACTTGCTATATTATGATGACACCCAAGATTCTGATAGTTGACCATCATGATCTATAGATCATTGAGTTGATATGATGTATGGCTGTTTCCATGTAGGTTACTCTTCACACTGTTTGGGGGATAATCTAACAATGAACATCTAAAAAGCTATTACTACCAGTACTACCTACAGGCAATAGTATATAAAAATACTTCCCTAGGTAGCTAGGTTTCCATATGATTGTCATCGACTCAACCTCTTAGGCATCATCCCTAGCTAGGTTTCCAAAAGGTAATTTATTAGTCACTCCACACCTTAGAGCATTCTTGTGGGATATGCTTCACATTCTAAATAGAGTAAGACCACTTAGATAGGTTCTTATAATCTAAATTTAAGGTTTGCAATATTCTATTTTAATAGACTTAAGCTTTTACAATAACAAGACCTAAAAAATGTTGTACCTATCCTAATTTGCACTTCTCAAATAAACTAACATCCATAACCTTTTTTCCAAGTAGTACTCATTTTATTGCATCAAACCATGCCTTATAAGCGTTTGCAGCATTATTCTTTGTACCCGAATTCTTACCTTCTTACAAAATCTTCTACTGATAGCACTTCATCATTGCTCTCAATAAATCAAATGATCAAATGTTTCACAAACAAGAGATTGAGAATAAATTTTCCAAGAAACCAAACATATATATCAAGCCGCCCAAGGGTGGCCATGATCATTGGCCACCCCCAGTGATTAGATGTGTGTGATGGGCATTTGAAATTGAATTTCTTGGGAGATAAGGGGAGTTGTATCTTCTAGAGTTTATTCAATGTAGATGGTATGAATATAGACAAACCAATATTCACATAGATGGTAATGTAATCAAGTTGGATGGCTTTTCTAAAGCTAGCAGTGAAGCAATATTATGACTGTCTTATCACCCAACCATGTTTTTATTTAATTTTTCAATGATTTAGATAAAACATAGCACAATAGAAAAAGTACGTTGCATTTCAATGATTTGAGCTCTTCTATATAAATATTTTCATGGCCTATAAAAGTCTCGTATTGCAGGTAGTACATGATTATGTCGATGGAGATTCCTCAAGAGTAACCTAGTGTGGATTGGCAATAGCAATGGTGGAAAAGAAGAATACAGTTATTAGAACACTGGGAAAAACATCGTAAATTCTTAATAGACGAAATTAAAAGTATAAGGTATCATTTAAGTATCCTTGCATTGTAAAAAAAAAAAAGAGTAAAAAATCACTGATACAGATAAAGATAATCCATAGAAAAAGAAAATGAAGAATATTGGGAGACTTGTGTTGGTAAGCACTTAAATCCGTTGGTCAGCCAATTTATGCTGAAAAGCTTTTAAGGGTGATCTTGGTGGTGTTCCCTCAACCTCTTAATCTACTTATTTCTCTTTAGATATAGGAAATCTTTATTCTGTCTCAATGAATTTGAACTCTTTATTCAAACCTAATGAATCTACTACTAGTATCCCCATAGAAACTGATAATATTAATCAAGAAGAATACAGTATAATATATATAGAAAGAAATTTACAAGATTAGAAGATTCCTAATGTTCTAAAAAATCAGATATATAAGTATTCTACTTTCTCTATTAAATTATCATTCCTTACTAATTATACAATTAAAACAGTAGAAAAAACTATTACTTTAAATAATGAGTATGAATCATTACAATTATTAACAAGAGAAGTTATCAGACATCACAAAGAACAGAAATACTCTTTTATGCATATTGGATTAGTACAAGTTGCTATAAAACTACTCACTAGAAATGGATTAAACACCTCAGTATTACTTTGTCTAAGAGATGGAAGGCACTTAAATCTTCATGATTCAGTACTTGGGATGGTAGAATCAAATTTATTCCAAGGTCCAGTTTATTTTAATTGTTATCCAAATTATTCTATTTCATTATTTGATCCTAATATACTACATGTTTTAGTATTAAATATTAAAACGAATGGTTATAAAATGATGGAAATGTCACATCCTCTGACAGTAGTATATAGGATTCATAATAAATTAATGAAAACAACATTAGAACCACAAGCTCTTATTACTAGTCCAAAAGGATATACATTATTATTACAATCCAGTACACAAAATTCTAACATACAAATTTCCAAACAAATTAACTGGAATCAAATTACTCTTCCTAATGAATGGCAATTAGAAAACATTACTCGATTACCTAGAGTAAAAAATAATTCTAAGGATGATCTTGAGTATATAGATCAAAGAGCAGAAGGAACAGTCCAAATAGTTTTTCAATCTTTTAGAAGATCTTTTTCTCATTATTCTTCCCCAACACCTTCTAGTTACCGTACACCTCGATATGTTTTTACATCAAGATCTCAAATTTTGACAACAGATCCCAGAGTATAGATACACAAGTTAGGAGAGTTATTCCCGGAAATATTATTGATACACCAGTTTATACTGTTAGTCATTTAGATAGGGCATCCACCTCTTATAATCCTGAAAATGAACCTTCTTCTCCAACATATTCTCAAGTGATTGGAGATGATGCCCAAATATATACCCTGAATAAGGAAGAATTTAAAATTAATAAGGAATATCTCAACCAAGATTATATAAAAGAAGAAAATAGTCATAAAAGATTAATATTTTTCTCGACTTTTACAAAAATAGAAAGAAATTATATTCAAGAAAAATATTACCAGGATTTGGAAGAAATACAAATTAATATACTTTTCTTTACATAGTTTGAAATTTATAAATCAAACCAATTATCAACCATAAACAGAACTACTAACCAATGGATTAAAAAAGAAAACAATCAAATTGTTTATGAAGAATACCCTCCATTTGAAGCTATTAAATTCAATCAAAGAAACACCTAAATACTTGCCTCACCAATAAAAAAACATAATAGTTCAATAGAAGCTGAAAACACTGATAACATAATTCAACAAAATAATTACACCAATTTATATTTAAAAACTATGAGCAAACAATTAGAAAGAATTGAAGCCCAAATATCTCCTGTCAATCCTACTATTAAAAAAGCAAAAGAAACCCCTTTATTCATTCCCCATGAAATCCCGTCTCATTTAAAAATCACTTTTTCTAAAAATAAAAATGATCTATTAGAACAAATCTATAACAAATTAGAAAAATTAACTATTAATAATACTGCATCTACTTCAAAACAACCTCATATTAATGTATTAAGTAAAATAGATTCTCTCGAAATATCTGATTCTGAAATAAGCAATATTGAAAATCAATTTAAAAATTTAGACTTACAAATAAATAAGATTAGAGGAGATCATACTAATGAATATACAGCCAGAGATTCTAAAACAGATGTCTCTATTACTCGTAATTGGTATCCGAAGCCTACCCCTCCAGATATGCAATTCGAGGAACGAGAACATATAGTAAGATCTGTTTTTGCATCAGACGTATTGTATGAATGAAATATAGATGGATTATCTGAGTATGAAATATTAAACCATTTCCAAGAAATGATTATGGTAGCTAATGTCTATAAAAGTAATAGAAAAACTGACCACCAAGTAGCACATATTATTGTCACATGATTTACTGGCCAACTAAAAGGCTGGTGGGATCATTATCTTTCAAATGAACAAAAGACACAAATATTAACTGCTTACAAACATGATGAAAATATGCAAGTTATTAAAACAGAAAATGTATTACCATTAGAAGATGCTGTAAATATATTAATATATGTATTAACCAAACACTTTGTTGGTGATTCTGTCCAATTCAAAGAAAGAACCAGTGATTTATTGATTAATTTAAAATGTTCTCAATTATCTAATTTCCGTTGGTATAAAGATGTATTTCCAACTAAAGTTATGATCAGAAATGATTGCCAACAGCCATACTGGAAGGAAAATTTCATAGCCGGACTTCCATATTATTTTGCCCAAAAGGTACGAGAATCATTAGTAAGATCAGATGGTACTATTAATTTGCATAGTCTTACATATGGTGATATAATAACAACCATTAATTGAACTGGTTTAACTATGTGCAATGATTTGAAATTAAAAAAGCAAATGGAAAAAGAAAATAAATTTGCTAGAAAAGAATTAGGTACCTTTTGTGAACAATTTGGTTATATTTCATTATTAGCTCTTTCAAGAAGACACAAAAAGGGAAAAATAGTTTATAAGAATTATTCTAACAAAAAATGAAAATATAAAAAACCTTATAAAAGAATAAAGGATAAACAAATATATAACAAACCGATAAAACCTCCAAAAAAGAATAATAAAAAGAAAAAAACAGATTGTTTGCTATAAATGTGGAAAAGTTGGGCATTATAAATCAAATTGCAAGTTTAAACAACAGATTAATGAATTAGATGTACCTGAACCATTAAAAGAAAGATTATTAAGTATTTTTATAATACATTCAAGTGAATAAGAGGAAAGTTCTTCTGGTGAAGAAATCTATCAATTAAAAGAATTAAATCTTTCAGAACAATCTTCTGAAAGTGAATCTGAAGAAGATGAGATACAAGTTTGTAATTGTTTAGATAAAAATAGTTACTTTTGTGATAAAACTATTAATGTACTTTCAAGACAAGAGGATATTATACTAGAATTAATAGATAAAATCAAAGACCCACAGGAAAGAAAAGATTATTTAGAAAAGCTAAAAGATACTTTTAATAATCAAATCACTTCAGTAACTTGTTCAACCCCTTATAATTTCTTAGAAATAGTAGGGAGATTTAAAACAGAAAACTAAAAAATCACATACAAGACTTACAACAAGAAATTAATGAGATAAAACAAGAAATTAAAAATTTTAAATCATCCAATCTTAAATTAGAAGTTTCAAATGAACAATTACTACAAGAAATTATATTGTTAAAAATAGATAAAAACAACTTAAATAATTCTCAAAATAAAGAATAAGGAGAGTGTTCAACAATTGTTATTAAAGATGAAACAGATAATTTCATTAATATCCTTAATAAGATAAATTTTCAAAAATGATATACTGAAGTGACGGTCTCAATTAATCAGGAATTTTCCTTTAAGGGTGGTCCCGGTGGTGTTCCCTCAAGCTCTTAATCTACTTATTTGTCTTTGGATATAGGAAATCTTTATTCTATCTCAATGAATTTGAACTCTTTATTCAAACCTAATGAATCTACTACTAGTATCCCCATAGAAACTGATAATATTAATCAAGAAAATAACTGTATAATAGATATAGAAAAAAATTTACAAGATTGGACGATTCCTAATGTTCCAAAAAATCAGATATATAAGTATTCTACTTTCTTTTCTGAAATTATCATTCCTTACTAATTATACAATTAAAACAGTAGAAAAAACTATTAGTTTAAATAATGAGTATGAATCATTACGATTATTAACAAGAGAAGCTATCAGACATCACAAAGAACAGAAATACTCTTTCATACATATTGGATTAGTACAAGTTGCTATAAAACCACTCACTAGAAATGGATTAAACACCTCAGTATTACTCTGTTTAAGAGATGGAAGACACTTAAATTTTCATGATTCATTACTTGGGATGGTAGAATCAAGCTTATTCCAAGGTCCAGTTTATTTTAATTGTTATCCAAATAATTCTATTTCATTATTTTATCCTAATATACTACATGCTTTAGTATTAAATATTAAAACGAATAGTTATAAAATGATGGAAGGGTCACATCCTCTAACAGTAGTATATAAGATTCATTATAAATTAATGAAAACAACATTAGAACCACAAGCTCTTATTACTAGTCCAAAAGGATATAGATTATTATTACAATATAGTATACAAAATTCTAGCATACAAATTCCTAGACAAATTAACTAGAATCAAATTACTCTTCCTAATGAATGACAATTAGAAAACATTACTCCATTACCTAGAGTAGAAAATAATTCTAAGGATAATCTTGAGTATATAGATCAAAGAACAGACGGAACAATCCAAATAGCTTTTCAACCTTTTAGAAGATCTTTTTCTCATTATTCTTCCCCAACACCTTCTAGTTATCGTACACCCCGATCTATTCTTACATCAAGATTTCAAAATTTTGACAACAAATTCCAGAATATAGATACACAAGTTAGGGGAGTTATTCCCGGAAATATTATTGATACACCAGTTTATACTATTAGTCATCCTGTTAGTCATCCAGATAGGGCATCTACCTCTCATAATCCTGAAAATGAACCTTCTCTTTCAATCATAATCTTAAAATTATCAATTTTTGAGTTAATAATGGATCTTTTAATTGTTCTTCAATTCTTTTATATTTTAATTCTTGTTTTAAAAAACTTATCTGTTTTTCTTTTCTTTTAATTCTGTTTTTTGTTAAAAAATTAATTTCTTTAGTTAATGAAACTTCTTTTAAAGAATTGATTTCTTTTGATACAGGAGGAAATATAAATTTAAATTGGACTTCTTGTCCAAATATTCTAGTGGAAATTCCTTCCTCTGTTACAAAGAAAGGGTAAAGCAATGCAAGGAATGGATTTCCTAATATTACTTTGGTGTTCATATTTTTTACCAGAATAAATTTTGTTTTAAAACAAATTCCATTATTACAAATATGTGTATTAGATAATTTATAATTTATGTTTAATTTTGTTCCATTAGCTTGAGATAATATTTCCTTGGTTTTTTCAAAATATTTAGAAGGTATTAATCTTTCCTGTATACAATTTAAATCTGCTCCTATGTCTAATAGAGAAATTGTAGTAAAGAAAAATTCCTGATTAATTGAGACCGTCACTTCAGTATACCATTTTTGAAAATTTATCTTATTAAGGATATTAATGAAATTATCTGTTTCATTTTTAATAACAATTGTTGAACACTCTCCTTGTTGAATTACCAAAGCTCCAGAAGTACTTGTCCAACAGAGTAGATTTTAGGCACAATAAGCATCTATTACCAGCAAGAAAGATTTGAAAAAATTAGCCGAAGCAATGTCACAAGTTTCAGCATAAATGGGCTGACCAACGGATTTAATGGCTTACCAACACAAACCTCCCAATATACTTCATTTTCCTTTTCTATGGGTAATCTTTATTTGTCTAAGTGATTTTTTACTCCTTTTTTTTTTTTTTACAATGCAAGGATACTTAAATGATACCGTATACTTTTAATTTCGTTTATTAAGAATTTACAATGTTCTTCCCAGTGTTCTAATAACTGTATTCTTCATTTATATAATTGCTAGTTAGTAATCATTGATTCTTTATCTTGCTTCATTAATGAAATTTTTTCCTTAAGACCTTTTAAATGATCTATATGTATTTGTAATTCAAGTCTCAAATTATAATTCATACACTTTAAATCATACAGATCTCGATAACCAGTACTAAGAGTAAAATAATATTCTATAAGATTAAATGTAAAATAAAATGACAGTAAAATAACAATAACAATAACACTATATAAAATAACAATAACAATATAATATAATCGCCAATGGCTCTAATACCAAAGACGTAAATCCCCAGATAATATAAATATGATAATATAATTAGTATTATATATATAAAGCTAATAAAAGCAGTAAAAATAGGCTGTATAACTAGCCATATGCATTAGAGCAATTAAAGCAGGCGGTATAACCGATCATATGCATGATAAAATAAAATAAATAAAAGAGATATACAAAATCAACTTTATTGAAGATATAATACTTACAAGGAGACTAATTCTTAGAGGAGTTGAAAACAGAAGATATGAAGAATAAAGAAGGAAAGAGAGTTGGTTTACAAAAGGCTTGGGAGAACTAGGAGAGATTTGGATGAGTGAGGGGAAGGCTTCAGACGAGAAAGTTTCTTAATAAACAATTTGATTGTTTTCTTCTTTAATCCATTGGTTAGTAGTTCTGTTTATGGTTGATAATTGATTTAATTTATAAATTTCAAACCATGTAAAGAAAGGTATATTAATTTGTATTTCTTCCAAATACTGGTAATATTTTTCTTGAATATAATCTCTTTCTATTTTTGTAAAAGTCGAGAAAAATATTAATCTTTTATGACTATTTTCTTCTTTCATATAATCTTGTTTGAGATATTCCTTATTAATTTTAAATTCTTCCTTATTCAGGGTATATATTTGTAGGGATGAGCAGAAATCTGAAAATCCGACTCCGAATCCGACTCCGCTCCGACTCCGTAAAGTCGGAGTCGGAGTCGGAGTTTTTTTTTCTTTGGAAGTCGGAGTCGGAGTCGGAGCTGTGGATGATCCGACTCCGACTCCGCTCCGATCCGACTCCGACACTCCGCCTCCGCCTCCGACTTGGTCCTCCAACTTCGCCTCCGATTTTATACATATTTTATAAAATATGTGTTTTTCTATATATTAATCATTTAAATTTTATACAACTATATCTTATATAGTTAGTTAAACTTAATAATATACTAGTTAAATAATATATTTATACTATAAGATATATAGACTAAATTGACTAATAATATAGTTAAGTATATGACTATATATAAATATCATACTACTAAAAATATTAGATTTTTTGGCCTAATAAATTCTCAACATATTCCTTTTAATAAATATACATTAGTAAATTAATTAATTTATGGCCTAATACTAATACTATTAATAATCCACTTTAAGTCTATATATAAATTACTATATAAATCACTATAGTATTAGTTATATTAATAGTCTAATACTATATCACTATATGATACTATTAACTATAGTGATATAGTAATACTAATACTAATATTTATACTAATACTAATACTAATACTAATATAGACTATAGTTATAACTTATACTTATACTAAATCACTATAACTTATACTAATATATTATATAGTTATACTAAATCACTATAACTTATACTAATATATAACATGGTTATAATAAATCACTATAATATAGTATAACTAATATCACTATTAGTGAGTTAACTAATACTAATATAGACTATATAGTTATACTAATCACTATAACTATATATAGTATTAATATCATTATATCACTATAGTATTAGTGATAATACTATATTATCACTAACATATTGTAATAGTACTATACCAATAGTAGGGGTGTACTACTAAAGTTTAAAACTAATACTAATATATAGTTTATAACTAAACTAATATTCTAATATTAATACTATTATATAGTCTAATATATTATTTAGCTTATCCATATATATTATAATGAGTTTGGATTGTGCTTATCCATATCTAATCTTATAAACATTTACATACTTTATTTTGGTTCATTTGTTAGGATTTAGAAGTTTGTAATTTTAATTTATTTTGATGCATTTGGAAATTTGTAATTTAATTTATTTTTCTTATTTAATTTTTGAAAGCATGTTAGTACTTGTTTTTAGTTAGTTGTATTTTTTGTTGTAATCAAAAGTGAATTATTTAGTTTCGATTGTAATTTTTGTAACCATTGAAATTTGAAAGCACAATTTAAAAAAAAAAAAAAAAAAGTAGGCCAAATATGATGTTAAAAAAGAAAAGCAAAAAAAGTCTAAAATCCGACTCCGCTCCGACAAGTCGGAGTCGGAGTCGGAGCGGAGGATGTGTCTGTCGGAGTTGGAGTCGGAGGTCGGATTCGACCTCCGACAAAATCGGAGTCAGAGTCAGAGCCTGGCCATACCGACTCCGAATTGGTCGGTGCTCAGCCCTATATATTTGGACATCATCTCCAATCACTTGAGAATATGTTGGAGAAGAAGATTCATTTTCAGATTATAAGAGGTGGATGCCCTATCTGGATGACTAGCAGGATGACTAACAGTATAAACTGGTGTATCAATAATATTTTCGGGAATAACTACTCTAACTTGTGTATCTATACTCTGAGATCTGTTGTCAAAATTTTGAGATCTTGATGTAAGAACAGATCGGGGTGTACGATAACTAGAAGGTGTTGGGGAAGAATAATGAGAAAAAGATATTCTAAAAGGTTGAAAAACTATTTGGACTGTTCCGTCTGTTCTTTGATCTATATACTCAAGATCATCCTTAGAATTATTTTCTACTCTAGGTAATGGAGTAATGTTTTCTAATTGCCATTCATTAGGAAGAGTAATTTGATTTCAGTTAATTTGTATGAGAATTTGTATGCTAGAATTTTGTGTACTGGATTGTAATAATAATGTATATCCTTTTGGACTAGTAATAAGAGCTTGTGGTTCTAATGTTGTTTTCATTAATTTATAATGAATCCTATATACTACTGTTAGAGGATATGCCCCTTCCATCATTTTATAACCATTTGTTTTAATATTTAATACTAAAGCATGTAGTATATTAGGATCAAATAATGAAATAGAATAATTTGGATAACAATTAATATAAACTAGACTTTGGAATAAGTTTGATTCTACCATCCCAAAGAATGAATCATGAAAATTTAAGTATCTTCCATCTCTTAGACAGAGTAATACTGAGGTGTTTAATCTATTTCTAGTGAGTGGTTTTATAGCAACTTATACTAATCCAATATGCATGAGAGTATTTCTGTTCTTTGTGATGTCTGATAGCTTCTCTTGTTAATAATTGTAATAATTCATACTCATTATTTAAACTAATAGTTTTTTCTACTGTTTTAATTGTATAATTAGTAAGGAATGATAATTTAGAAGAGAAAGTAGAATATTTATATATCTGATTTTTTGGAACATTAGGAATCGTCCAATTTTGTAAATTTTTTTCTATATCTATTATATTGTAATCTTCTTGATTAATATTATCAGTTTCTACGGGAATACTAATAGTAGATTCATTAGGTTTGAATAAAGAGTTCAAATTCATTAAGACAGAATAAAGATTTCCTATATCCAAAAAGAAATAAGTAGATTAAGAACTTGAGGGAATACCACCGGGACCACCCTTAAAAGTTTTTCAGCTTAAATGGGCTGACAAACGGATTTAATGGCTTACCAACACAAGACTCCCAATATACTTCATTTTCCTTTTCTATGGGTTATCTTTATCTGTATCAGTGATTTTTTACTTTTTTTTTTTTACAATGCAAGGATACTTAAATGATACCTTATACTTTTAATTTCGTTTATTAAGAATTTACGATGTTCTATTCTTCTTTTATATAATTGGTAATTATTTGTTATATATAATACTAATTATATATATAATACTAATTATATTATCATATTTATATTAGTAAATCCCAGCTAATTAGTAAATCTCAGATAATATAAATATGATAATATAATTAGTATTATATATATATAATTAGTATGATAATCCCAGGTAAAAAATAATTTTGATTTTACATAACTATCCTTTATTTTAAGTAAGGTTAAAATAGTTGTAGACCAATCGTAAATTTATCACTTTCCGTGCTACAATATTTTATTTCAGAGTTAAATACTAAAAAGTTCACTAAAATAGTCCTTGTGATTTGTCTCTATGAAAAATTAATTCCTAAGTTTTATTCTTATGTTTTTACTCTTTATATTTTTGTTTTTGGTCAAATTAATTATTCCCTAACTATTCCTTTAGTCAACTGTTAGAAGTTCTAGGTCAATACTAATAAATATTTGACACCTGTACATCATATTTTAAAAATTAAAAAATATATAAATAATACAATTTTAAGAACATTTAAACAAAAGTCTAGGATTTAATCCGAATTTAAAGATTAAAAAAAAAAGCACAAACTTCTAAAAAGCCCATGTAGGTGTCAAAAATAATAGAACTCATAAGAAAAACATATTTATTCATTTTAAAATTAATTTTGTTTGTTAGAAGTTTGTTTGTCAAATATATCTTGATGTTGATCTGGCATTTTTACCAGGTGATTAACGGAATAGTGATGGAATAATTAATTTAAGAGTAATGTTAAATATAGTTGTAGAGTGTGCAACCGTTATACAATTTTTTTAAAAAAGTTTTAAAAAAGAGTATGGTACACTATTAAAAAATTAGTTATTTTTTCATATAGGTCCCTACTTATTTTTTTTAGAATGATTACGCGGCGTTTGCGCACTCCGTAACTATAAATATCATTTCTTTTAGTTTAATCAAATTTGAAAGTACAAGGAATAAAATGTTTAAAATTTAAACTTAAGAATAATCTATCCTAGAGACAAACCACAGAAGTTATTTTAGTATTAATCCTTTATGGCTTTATATCATAGTGAATGAATAATTATTACGAACAAAATAAAATAAAGCTGAACCTGTTGTGATCTTCTTATTTGATACAAAATAGGCCACAGCCACAAATCCGATCACAATGATCATTATTCGATTATTTGATTAGATGATAGGTTTACAAGTGAAATATAATAAATAATTTTTAATTATTTAATAATACATTATAGAATGATAAAAAGATAAAAAAATTTTTTTTGAGATGATAAATAATATTACTTTGTTGAGAATGGCCAGAGAAGCCGAATGGCTCATGCAACGCAACATGTCCAGATTGATAAGCCTTTTTAACTGTTATCGGCAAGTTTTTACCCAAAAAAATCTCGTTACGCAATCCATTATCATATATGTAGGCTTAACTGGCCCAGAATTGATGCTGCTGGGCCGAAGTTAGAGCAAACACAGTGTTTTAGGAAACATGTTGTCAAGAACAAATTTATAAGTTTGTTCGTTAACACAATATTACTTATATCCATAAAAATAGAATCTTAAAGTATTGTATTTATTTATATAAGATGATGAGCATTAACAATAAAAGTATTATACTACGTACATAAACAATATGTTTCGCGTGTTATGAATATAATGGATCTCATAATAAGTGGTGTGTTACTACCAAACTTTTTTTTTTTTTTTTTTTTGTAAAGAGAAGGCAGGTACGACTAGCATAGAAACCCTTTCTGAGCGTGACTATAGGAGTTTCTCTCCACTACAGAATATCCGGTTTGAGCCATAGCTACTGCCCCAATGGCGAACTTGTCACCATAGCACCACTAAAGTATCCAGCTGGTCCAAAATCCATCTCATAGCCCAAACGTCAGGTTTTACTACAATAAGTAGTTTCAACTTACGTCCTAACTCAAACTCCTGATCTCGAAACTATGAAATACTAACTCGTACCAACTGGGCTACCACCTTGGTGGTTACTACCAGACTTGTTAATAGTACAACTCTATTATTGAATTGGAAGTCATATAAATATTAAAGTTTTTGTTTTGAAAAAGAGTTCTATTATTTACAAGTCTGGATGTAATACACCACTTGCTATGAGACTAATTATACTTATAAAAGAGTCAAATACCAATACTTTTTTTTTTTTATCTAAACTAATGTGGCAAACTTACTCTACTATATTAGTGGTATTTGGTGTGTCAATAAAGAGGCGAGTAAATAAATTTATTTAAAAAAAAAAATTACAAGTTTATTTATTGACACGTGACTTAACTCATCGCTATATAGAAGCGACCATTTTATTTAGCATAAAAGAATATTTATGTTTTGGACTTTTTATGGCTAATGCTGTCTTAATTACAAACATGCCGTATTTACCAACCGACCTATAAGTAGCAAAACCCTTAATTTGCCTATTGACCAGGCTTGAGAGTTTGATTCAGAATGGATTATTAATTACATGGTGGTTTAATATTAAACTGTACTGGTTGCCTTTTTTGGTGATCACATGAAACGGGTGCATATTATATGTAGGACATGAGTACTTCTTTTGGTGTTGGCTTTCTCAGCTTGAGGCGTAGGACTTCGAGAGCAGCCGGCCTGTTTTGAATCTAATCATGTTTCCGAGCACACCTCAAAGAGTTTTGACCTTCCAGCCCACCAAAGGTCGAATTCGAGAAAAGCATCCAATTAAAAGGTCAGATATGTACAAGGGCGAGTTTGGAATCAAATTAAAGCTAATTCCATGCATAGATTTTAGAATATTTTGCACCAAAAAAACTGGTTTCACTTCATGTTTCATTAGAATGTCCGCAAATCTTGATCAAGATCCTGGCTTCAAGCGAGAAACAAACAAACATGATATAAATTAGGTTTTACCGAATTGATTGAACTCGAGAGATTTACACCTTGACAAAGAAATTTACCGAAGTTTCAAAGAAATGCTTTGTTGAAGGCTGACTTTTTTGGACGGTGGATGGGATATTGCTGGGTTGCAGAACTTCCACATGATATGATATCAGTGTATCTATGTTGTTTAACAGAGGTAATGGAGGCCACGTGTGTTCCCATTAACCATTTTAGGGACTAATTAACCTGCATGATTAAAGTATGTATGTAGGTGGATTTATTGGACTTGAGTTGCATTACATCATATATAATATATATTTAATTAGTGTGTGCAGTTGAAGCAACAGTATTTTGGAAAAACAAGGAATGAGTGGAAAGAGATTTGAAGTATGTTTGACTCAAAAGTACTTCATCAATTAAAAAACAAAAGAAAAAGAAACAGTGGTGGATCACAGGCCAGGCAGGCCATCACCCAACAAAAAACTTAGAAAACCTCCCTTCAAATAACCCCTTTTGACTAAAAAAATTATATTAACTTAATCCCAGTAACTAAATTTATCTTAAAAGTTTGGCTCTAATATAAATTAATATATATAAATAGAAAACTTGAAAAATAACTTATAAAGTGTAGTATTTTTTATTTTTCATTCAGTGCAATTTTTTTTAAGTTTACCTTGTTAAAATAGAGGGAAAATCCAAAAAAAAAGAAATAAGATGCAACTCTTTTATCAAGAAACTATTTAATTTATAGGTGTCACGATCAATCGACTGATGAAGGCAACACATGATGAGTTTGACAATTCTATTGCCCGATCGACCATGTTAGTTAACTACACTATTGGGTTGTCAAATATACAGCGCATGCATAAATAAACTAAGGGACCAAATTAGTTTTCAAATGACTAAGTACTAGGAAGTAGGATCGATCCAGTAAGTACTAGACGGAATTTTCTTATAAATCGTGGCAGGTTTGGGGGTTAAGAATTCTCATCTCATCTCAACTCATTATTACATCATTTTCAAATTTTCATACAAAATATAATAAACAATTCAATTTTTTCAAATCTCAAAATTAAAAAATAATATTTTAAACTTTAAAAAAAACACAAAATTCTCATCTTAACCCTCAAACCTCCCAGAGAATTTGTTATTCAAGATCATCATTTTAACCATCATTTTGGCATTTCATAAAATGATAAAAGGATGATGTTTAAAAAGATGATGAATAACATTACCAATTTAATATATCATACAGCGAACCTAAATAAGAAACTAGCTTAAATATTTGTTTTATATGTGTGAATGGTAATGTAATGATGAGGAACAATATTAATATATCTAGCCACAACATCAAGGTAATATTTTTTTCCTTCGCATTATAATTACAACAAGTTTTGTTGTCTTTTATCAAGTAACAAGAGAAGTACTACTACTAGTTAGTCTAAGAATTAATTGAGCCAAACTAGCTTAATTTGTTTTATATGTGTGAATGGAGTTTAATTCTAATCAAGCAAATTAGCCCCGGCCATCATATAGATCAGGAAGATTAATGAGATTATATTGAGCCAACTATTACAGCGTGAATAAATGACCAGATACTGCTTTAATTTAATTTATTTTTGTACTTTTACCAATATTGAAAAGCCCCCGCGCTGATTATACATCATCCCCATGTTTCAAACATCTTCTATGAGCTTCCTGGGAAGTTAGGATTGGACATGAGGCTAGCTTCAGGTCAGTACTCATCCATGAATATCAGTACTAGAATTTAATTTCCCCTTGTTTTGTACATTTTTTTCCATATTTTGTCACCTAGATTTGAATTAGTTGGCAAAGGATATATGCAATGATTGAGGCCGTTGAAATGACTGGAAAAGCTGGTGAATGATTAACCACCAAACTACAGTACTACGTGACTATGAGTGATTACGTTTCAAATTTGAATAGATTTGTCTTTTTGATGTGTTGCACAACACGACTATGATCACACATTTCGAAGTAGCGCCTAGGTAATGCCTCCCCCGGCCCTGATCTCCAAATTAGCTTGCTAACTGAGGGAGGTTCATATATATGACAGTAGTGTAGACGACGCACACTCTGATTTGAACACTCCATTTTGGAAGTTTTGTGGAAGTAATTAACACTATAGACTTGTTTTTTAGGAAGTGGGTATCCAAATTCACAAATGGTCGTGCTTTTATTGTCTTACCTTTCATTTTCCATTGATCATTCTGTCTTTGAAGTTGTTTATAATAATTTTCATTATCATGATAACTACTGAAGTAGAGATCAATCGATTCAATATTATCTTTTGTCAATGGAATATATGTATATGATCCGTCCAATAGATTGATCTAGAGTACTAATTATTTTAAGTAAATTAATAGGTTAATTACACTTTATCCTCTTGAACTTTTACTCAATTCACAATGTACCTCTGAAACTAATAATTGTTTCAAAGTGGACTCTCGAACTTTCAAAACTTCTCAATCCCCCCCTTCCGTCTACCAACAGCGTCAAATCTAACAAAAATTCAATGCAAAGATGTAATTTTTATCTAATTTATTATCATTGAGCAAATAAAATATAAAATAATATATGCTATCAATTAATATATATTTTATATGGTCAATAATAATAAATTAGATAAAAATTACATCTTTGCAATGAATGTTATGCATATGAGTACCACGTGCAATAAATTTTCGTTAGATTTAACGCTGCTGGTAGATAGAAAGGGGGCGGATTGGAAAGTTTCGAAAGTTTGAGGGTCCACTTTGATGCAATTGTTAGTTTCGGAAGCATATTGTGAATTGAATGAAAGTTTGAGAGGGAATAATGTAATTAACTCTAAATTAATTCATAAGCCAATTGTAAGAGGCCGACACTTGGCGCAGCAGCCAAATAATTAATAACCACTGCATATTGTCCCTAGCTAAATGGCTAAAAATCATTTCCCCATTTCTTTTCTGAATTAATAAATATTCTAAGACTGATCATATTTGCAAGCTTATGATAATTTTTTAGGGTGAAAAAAAGACAAGATTCTTTATTTTTTTTTTATAACAATCCCAAAAATTCAAGAATTGCTCCTATTATATATCCATTGATTGAATAATATATGTAATTAATCTATATTAATATTTTTTAAGACATTTTTCTTTTCGTAGCTTAAAAGGTCTAATATTGCCGCATGCAGCTGCACGCAGCTTGTAGCTCAGAACAAACCAAAATACATGCAGTACTCCCAATTATATATACATGATGCGTATTGCGTAATGCTGTCTGCCTCTTAATGGCGGCATGCAGGCCAACTGAGGGAGGTTTTATATGGCAATGAAGAGACACCCAGGCCAATGTGAACTCTATGATCCGTTCCTTTAATTTGGAGGATTTGAGGAAGCGACGTTTTACATTTTGTCTTTTAATTTGGTAAGTGGGTACCCATGATTTCAATCCACTGATTCTGCCCGACAACTTGTTTACGATCGACACCCAGAAGTTGAGATGATCATTTAATCCATCTTATAAGTTTTGTCGGATATATGGGAGTCCTCTATATATATATATATATATAAAAAAAACTGTTGACAGTTGACAGTACTTGAGTCAAAATCCACTGCAAGCTAATCAATCAAGGCAATCATCCGGACCCAAATATTGCATGGTTATCTATGAGAGAGAGAGAGGGGAGAGAGATATATATATATATATATATATATATTTAAATTATTAGAAAAATCCTTTTTTTTTTTAATTATTCAATCCGGCCACAATCGCTGTTAAATCCTTCCTCTCTTGAGTTGTTATGATCATAGGGTCCAAAGTACTACTCATAATTTATGTAGAATATTAGCTACAAGAAATAAAATATAAAATGATTTCCATTTTTTTCTTATCAATTAATTGTGCAAAATTAATTAACGAGCTAATTGGGAATTAAATAACGTGGATAATATATGGAGTTTAATATAAGATTTTATTATTAGCAATATTAATGGTATATACGTAAGTATAATTGGTAAGAGTCAAAACTACAAATTAAAGCCATATATATATTGCATGTGGTTCAAATCATGCACAAGCAGCCACGAGGCTTATAAAGTGATAATTACTTCTTTCGGACGGTGGGTGGTGGTGGCCAGCCTGGGGGCCGGGAAGGCTGGGGCAGTGACAAAATCAATATTGCTTGGCGGCTTCAACTACATCTCAATCTGTGGTGTGTTCTAATTGGCGGCTTCAACTACATCTCAATCTGTGGTGTGTTCTGGTGAACAAATCATATATAGAAGAATCAATATTGGATACGCCACATATATACTGATCAACAAGCTGGAACGTGTAGACAGCGCGCACCAACTGTATGTACTATTTATCAAGATTTTATCTGTTAGTTAGCTTAGCAATTAAAGAATTATAATAAAGATCTTATAATAAATAATTATAGACAAATATATAAATAAACATTGGTTAGGGTTTTTGAAGCCTTCTTCTGATGGAGATAGTATACTGATCATTGCCAACCTGCTCCTTAATTTGCCAACTTAATTAAGTGCAACTTCATTTAAGTGCATGTTTGGAATTGTGGTGAGAAATATAGCTTATAGCTTTAAGGTTTATAGCTTATAATTTAAATAATAAGCTCTATATTTCAAAAGTTGTTTATTGTTTGATAAACATGTGTCTAAAGTACTTTTAAAGTTAGTTATATTAATTTTTTGAAAATATACAGTTATTTGCAGGAGTTTTTCGATAAAAGTTTCAATTTAGTGCTTTTTGAAAAAGTAGATTTTCAACTTTTTTAGGTGATTAAAATACTTTTTATAAATTTACCAAATATATCAATTTTTTTTAAAACTTTTAAATAGTTAAAAGTACTTTTTAAATTTTCAAACTCAACCCCTAACAGGCTAATTTCCTTTAGTTAATTATGGGCTTAACACACACACACATATATATATATACATGTGCATGCATGCGTGTGTACGCACCATGTATCCACATTTGTAAGTTTCATAACACGCTAATAATTTGCATCTTCAACAATATTGCTGGTCGTATCGATGATCGATCTATGGTAAAAAAAAATACTAATAATATTTTATCACATTCAAATTTATATATATTGAGAGGATTTGATGAAAACCACCACACTTGTAAAGTGGTGAGTATATTCTATTTATAATCATTTATAGTATACAAATCAAATCAAATAACATTAAACTGATTACAGAATATGTATGGAAAGTATGAGTAAATTGATACAATGTAATATTCCTAGAATTAGGGGTCAAATATATCACATATGATAAGCATAGGATAAGCCGTAGAGTAAGGCTAAGTATCCTCAACAACCCCCCGGCAAGCTGAGCGTCGGATTTGAATGGACGTGAAACTTGGATCGAAAGAATTCAAAAAGAGAGCGAGAGACACTTTTGGTGAAAATGTCAGCAACTTGTAAGTGAGATGGTACATACTACGTACGAAGTTTGCCAGCAACAACGAGTTCCGGAAGGAAATGATAGTCTAACTCAACATACTTGGCCCGCTTGTGGGAAACGAGATTGGAACTTAAAAAGATTGCACCTTTGTTGTCACATAAGAGAAGAGGCTGCTGCGGAAGTGGAACCTTGAGGTCATGAAGAAGATGCGTAAGCCAAAGTAGTTCTGCTGCAGTCATCGCAAGGGCACGATACTCAGATTCACAGCTGGAGCGTGAGACAGTACGTTGCTTCTTGGCACTCTAAGAAACCAAATTTTCGCCAAGATAAATACAGTAGACCGAGGTGGAACGACGAGTATCTGGACATCTTGCCCAGTCGGCATCTGAGTAAGCTACTAGAGTACCAAGGACGGGAGACGGACGAAAGGTAAGGCCAAAGTGAAGTGTACCCTTGACATAGCGAAGAATACGCTTAACAGCAAGGAAGTGATCTGTAGTAAGGGCATGCAGAAATTGGCTGACAGAATTGACAGCATGGGCAATATCTGGACGCGTGATGGTCAAGTACTGAAGGGCACCAACAAGAGAGCGGTAGAGAGTAGGATCCGGAAAAGGAGGACCATCAGCAGATAGGTGTTGAGAAACAACCATGGGGGTGTGAACAGGTTTCCTGTCAAGCAGCTGAGCTAAAGTGAGAATATCCCCTGCATATTTCAACTGACTGAGAGAGACCATCAGGAATGGGCGAAGCTTCAAGACCAAGAAAATAACTGAGAGAACCCAAATCCTTGGTGGCGAACTCAGAATGAAGCTAGCGAGTAAAGCTGTCAAGAAGAGATGAGTTGTTACCAGTAATAATAATATCATCAACATAAAGAAGCAAATAAATAATGCCAGACTACCGATGAAAGACAAAAAGAGAGGTGTCAGCACGGCTGCAAGAAAAACCAAGTGTAAGGAGGAAAGAGCTGAAACGCTGAAACCAGGCATGAGGAGCTTGCTTTAGACTATAGCGAGCTTTCTTTAAGTGACAGATATGATGAGGAAAGCGAGGATCAATATACCCAGGAGGCTGCTCCATATAAACATGTTCAGTAAGAGTACTATTGAGGAAGACATTCTTGACGTCAAGTTGCCGAAGAGGTCATTTATTGGTCACAGCAAGAGAAAGTACAACACGGACAGTGGTAGCCTTGATAACAGGATTAAAAGTGTCAGTGTAGTTGAAACTAGGTACCTGTGTATAGCCTTTGGCAACAAGGCGAGCTTTGAGAAGCTCGATGGATCCATCAGGTAGATATTTAGTTCGAAACACCCATTTCGAACCCACAATGTTGGTGTTGGCAGGGCAAGAAACCAAAACTCAGGTGCGATTGTGTTGCAGAGCTTGTACTTCTTCATCCATAGCTGTAAGTCAGGCATGGATTCTTAACAGCAGATTTGAATCATTTGGACTCAGTAGAGGCAAGAAGAGCAGGAAGAAGTCTAAAGGATCCCAAAACACCAAGATTCGTCGGATGACGAGTCTTGAAAATCATAGTTTTAGCTCGTGTGAGCATAGAATGGGAGCCCAACAGAAATGCAGGAGTAGAAAGACCCGCAATGGTCTCAGTAGTGGTCTCAATGGAAGGCGGACTAGAAGCCGGGTGCGGCGAAGAGGGACCTGCAAGAGAATCAACAGCCTGTACAAACTCATCTACAGGGTCAGTACAAATAACACACGAGGAAGAGCTAGATTGAGGAACGTGCTGGGAATGGGGCGCTGTGGAAGATGAGGGTAGGTTGGTATGAAGGAGACATGGTTCCAAGAAATTGGAAATGTGGAGAGAGGAAAGGGGTTGGGCCTGGGAGCTATCGAGGGAAGGGAAGTGAGTTTCATCAAATTGAGCGTGTCGAGTGATATATAGCCTAGTGGTGGTGGAATCAAGGCAACGAAACCTTTATAAGAGGAATTGTAACCCAAGAAAATGCAAGGAATACTGCGAGGGGAAACTTTGTTAGGCATATAATCACGCAGATAAGGATAAACACAACAACCAAAAGGATGAAAATTCTCATAATTTGGATAATAGCCGTAGAGAAGTTCAAAAGGTGACTTACCTCGAAGAAGCGGTGTGGGCAACTGGTTTATGATGTAAGCTGCAGTGCTGAAGGCATCAACCCAGAAGCGAGGGGAAAAGTGAGAGTGAAAAAGAAGGACCAAGCCAATCTCAGTCACATGGCGGTGTTTTCTTTCAGCGCGACCATTTTGGGCGGGTGTATATGAACAAGAGAGTTGATGATGGATATGCCAGATGTACGTAGGTGAGCTTTGAAACAGTTGCTGGTAAATTCGGCACCACCATCGCTTTGGAAGATTTTGATACGAGCAGAATGTTGATTTTTCACAAAATTTTGAAATTGAATGAAAATATCAAAAAAATCATATTTAAATTTTAAAGGATAAAACTAAGTGAACGGGGAATAATCATCAATGAAAAGAACATAGTAGGCAAAACCCAAAGTAGATTTGACTGGGGAAGGACCTCATATATCGCAATGAATAAAATCTAACACATGAGACAACCGATGTTAATTTCGAGAATAAAGCAAACGATGATTTTTCGCAAGTTTACTACACAAAGTGGGAGATGGCAATAAAGACGTAAGATAAATATGCCCTTTTTATTTAGAAAAGAAATAATAGAATGATTCACATGTCCAAGGCGACATGTCATAAATCATATGAAGCGTGAAGGGATTTATTCTTAAGGACAGAAATAAAAGCAGAATTTTTGCGCTCCAGCACATATAAATCTCCATTTCTTTTACCGGTCGCCACCACCCTTCCTGTTTGACAATCCTAGACAATAAAAAAATTATTAGTAAATGTAGCGAAGAGAGGAAAATTAGATGTTAATTTACTAATTGAAAAAAGATTTTTAGTAAGATGAGGGATAACTAATACATCTAATAAATTAATATTTGGAACAGGAGAAAGGGTACCAGTGTGGGTAATGGCTAGGGATGCACCATTTCCTACAATTACAGAATCCTTACCCGTATAATTAGTGGACTGATCCAAAGTAGATGGATCAGTGGTCATATGGGCCGAAGCCGCAATGTCCAAATACCAATCAAATGCTTCAGGTCCAGAAAGAGAACAGGAGGTGTTGAATGCTTCAGCAAGGTAAGCAGAGGAGTTATCTCGAGCATACCGTTGGTTGCATCGATCAGCATAATGACCCTCCATGCGGAAAATTTGGCATCGAGGTGGGCAACGTCCCTGACCAGAGTTGGATCTCCCTCGGTTGGAAGAGTTGCTGTCATGGTGACTGGAACGACCCCACTGGTTGCCTCGGTTTGAAGAGGAGTGACCATGGTTTATTGGCTCGGCCTCGATTGGTGCCGGTGAACGCCGCAGCAGTGGTGGCAGAGGGCTCAAGGGATCGCTGGAATATCTCAAACCTTTCAGCTTTAGAGACCAAATCTGCAAAACAGGGGAGCGAAGTGAGAGCCATTTGGGCGGTAGAGAAGGTGGAGAAATCGGAGCCGTGGCTATAGAGGAACCAGTGGACTTTGTCGGTGTCATCGACAGACCGTCCGATTGCATGAAACTGGTCACACAGAGCCTTGAAGGCAAGGGCGTGTTCTACAATTGGTTTGGAGCCACTTTTCATCAATTGTAAATTGTCCTTGAGACTAAATCACGGGCCTTCGAGCGATGGCTAAAAGTGTTCTCCAAAGTGAGCTAGACGTCACGTACAATGGAGAGACCAACAACGTCAGCCATGGCTTCCTCGGTGAGGGAGGAAAGTAAGAGACTGAGTAGACGTTGGTCTGCAACTTTCCATGCCAGGTGTTTGTTATTGGGTGTGTTAGAGACGGCAGGTTCAAAACGAGGTGGCGGCACAAGGGATCCATCAACATAGCCCAACAATTCTTGACTCTCAAGAAGATGAAGGAGTTGGCTTTTCCATAGAAGGTAGTTTGAGGAAGAAAGCTTGATGGTGATCATATGGATTAAGGTATTGAAAGGAAGGAGATTGGGAGAGGATTCGGAAGACATTGGGTAGAAAAATAAAGGAGCGGTGGCTATTAAACCAGAGTGGCTCGTGATACCATGAGAGAGTTTGATAAAAACCACCACACTTGTAAAGTGGTGAGTATATTCTATTTATAATCATTTACTGTATACAAATCAAATAACATTAAACTGATTACAGAATATATATGGAAAGTATAAGTAAATTGATACAATGAAATATTCTTAGAATTAGGGGTCAAATATATCACATATGGTAAGCATAGGATAAGCCGTAGAGTAAGGCTAATATCCTCAATATATATATATATATATATATATATATATATATATATATTTATAGTTATATATAACATGTTATAAATAATGAATTTAAGATGATAAATTTATAAATAGTAAATATTGATGTGGCATAATTGAATTGAAAAACAATGATTGTGATATATCAACAAATTATTTGCCAGCTGGCCAATAGAGCAAGTACTTGTACTGCATGCAAATATGTATGGACCGCTATACGTATACGTACTAATATCCATGCATGAATATATAAATATATATATATTAATATGCAAGTTTTTTATTTTTCTTTTTTGTCACGGCCTTACGATGAATTGGCAAAGTTTTATTTACCTAATCATATATACGTACATATATACATCACGACGTTATTGCTTTATTCTTAGGGTGGCACTACCGCCACCGTTCCGTTGGGAGCTAACATTAGTAGTTTTGAGATTTTTATTTTTTTTATATGTATTTTTTAACACATTTAAATATTTAAAAAAAATTCAAAATATTATTAAAATGTATTTACTGAATCATTAAGTAAAAACTAATAATAATAAAAAAATCACAGCGGTAGAAACCAAATTACGTACGCACCTCATGATGTCATGTATCTTTGTAACTTTTTTTTTCTTATTTTATATATATATATATATATATATATATTGGCGGGGCTGCAAGCAGGAAGGGCCAGGTTGAACCCACCACTAGAATGGATTGTGCGAGATTAAGACGGAATTCCTCATTTTTGTGAAAGAATTTTGAGTTTCCAGATAAATAATCAGTCTTCATGCATGATCGTCTGCTAGCTAGCTGTTCTGTCACCTAGCATGGCGCGTTAATGAAGTCACGCCACGAAAAAGAAAAATAAACTAAAAGACAACTAGAATTAGAAATTTGCAGATCAGTAATACTCTTAATTTATTTTTTTTCAAGATGAAAGAAAACTCATGATCAGCATTTATATATAATCTCCTCTTCTTTTTCTCCTTTTTTTTCTTTAATTTCTTTAATTGGATTAAAAATAAAAACAACTATAATATATATATATATATATATATATATATATATTCTTGATCTGCTTATTTATATATATAGATCAGCACATGCACTTACATGATTGTTGAGGCGGCCGCTTGATGACATTAATATATATATAACTTAAGATTCATGTAATATATATTGCTTATAATTATAGCCAGTATGAAAAAGGGGTCCGATTTATCCAAGTTTGGCTTGGGAAAATTGTACTACCGAAAGTGATCTTTGCGATTATTATTAGAAAACTAGCTCGAAATTATTCGAAAACGTCATGATTCTACATACGATCGAGTCTTTCATAAACAACTTGATCTTTTTTTAATTCCTCTACAGCTCGTGATATGAAGGGGAAAAGTAATTCCGTCGACATGAAAGCAGCTTTCAAGTTTGGCTATCATGACAGCTAATAATTCATTCGATCCATGCATGCATTTCGACATGATATGAATGTTTTTAACGCTAGCTAACTCTTATTAAAATTAATTGAGGTAATTTTGAGAAAATGGGTATTCTCTTTTACTCATTTTATTCTCTCATAAAAACTTCCACAAGGAAATAATTTTTCCATTTACCTAAATTTCCAAATATATAAGAGAGAATTGGATTTTCCAAATAAATTATTTTTTATGATCTGTTCCATCTCTTTCCATTCCTTCCTCCCAAACAATATATATAATATCTTTGAAGAAAGGAAAGTTGGGTGAAAGATGTTGGAACTTAATTAATTAGCACCAATTAATTAGTCTAAATTAATATACTATATATAATTAGCAAAATATTTTCAGTTCATTATATTTCTTTTTTTTTCCTCTAATTCCTCGAGACAAATGCATATATGGCTTCTTCTGTTTTCAAATAATTCCACTTGAATAACTATAGTAGGTTAATATATGCATGGACTTGTGAAAGGTATTTTTAGTTTCTACGGCTTTTCCTCTCCTGCATGGAGTACTACACTCAAATGGAAAAAAAAAAAAAAAGCCTTAATTGAAATTAAAATTATCTGCGTCACTCTAGCGTGCTTGTCAAATTCTCCTTATCCATTCGTCACAGATGTATCATTCTCCACTATATTTGCCTATAAATGCTTAACAAATGCATCCTTTACTCTCGCCAACCCCCTCTAATTACTTATCTACTCTCCCTCTCTCTCTCTCTCTCTCTCTCTCTCTCTCTCTCTCTGATCATCTCTCTCTCTCCACTTAATAATTTTACTTGTGGCCTCTATGGGCAGTACTCCTAACGAACCTGAACACCCGGTAAGCTTTGCTCCCCCTAGAGGCTTTTCCACCGTCTTGAAATCGGATCTGAAAGAAACTTTCTTCCCTGACGATCCGTTCCAGCAATTCAAAAATGAAAAACCCTCTCGCTGTGCCAGAAAAGCCATACAATACTTCCTCCCGATCTTCGAATGGCTTCCCAAATATAATTTACGTTTATTCCGATATGATCTCCTGGCGGGCATCACCATTACTAGCCTTGCCATCCCCCAAGGAATCAGCTACGCCAAACTCGCATCCCTTCCTCCCATCATTGGCCTCTGTACGTAAGACCTATATATATATATATATAATATATATATATATATTTATATATTTGTTTAACTGGTTCAAGATCATGCAGTTGAAATTAATTTAGTTCTACTCATAAAAAAGAAAAAACTGATAGATTTAATTGGCTATTAATTTTTTGTAGATTCTAGCTTTGTTCCGCCTCTCATATACGCTGTTTTCGGGAACTCGAAGCATATTGCAGTGGGAACCGTAGCTGCATGCTCATTGCTCCTGCAGTCGACCATTTCAGATGTGGTATCGCCAAAAGATGATCCGGCATTGTATATCCACTTATTTTTTACAGCAACTTTCATCACTGGTATCTTTCAGACAGCTCTAGGTTTTCTGAGGTAAGAATAGAGAGAAGAAAAGGGACTGTTTCAAGGTTTTTTTAAGGACTATTTCAAGTCCGTACAGAAAAAGAATATATATATATATATATATATATATATATATATATATATATATATATATATATATTATAATTACCTAGATGTTGGCCGTTGATTACAAGTTAAAGGTGATTTCTGCAGGTTGGGAATTTTAGTGGATTTTTTATCGCATTCGACGATAACTGGTTTTATGGGAGGGACGGCGATAATTATCTGCCTGCAACAGTTAAAGGGATTTTTCGGAATGCATCATTTCACGACTAAAACAGACGTCATATCTGTAATGCATGCAATCTTCAAGAACAGAAAGGAGGTTTGTACCCAAATAAAACACTCAGAAACAAAAGTAAAAGAATTGATGATCTTGTCTGTTTTTTTCCCTTCATCCAAACAGGGCTTGAGGGCTTTGTATCTGCAAGGTGTTGGATCCCACGCGCATGAACTCATGAATTCATGTAGTGGTTTGTTACCTGAAATAACAATAATAAATAAGCATACAGTATTTCCAATAAGGAATTCTAGATAGCTTTTCTTAAAATAAGGTTTTCATACAGATCACGTGAAAATTCTCTTAGATATAAGCCATGTGTTACACAAACTTAATGTCGTTAATGGAAAAAATCTTTTTGAAAGGTGTACTAGAGAATTAGATACATAAAATGAATCATGTACGTAGCATTTATACTTGTTGTCCATATGATTTTTTCGGATAAGCTGATTAAATGCTCAAGAAATATTATAAGATCGACTTATTTTATTTATCTCTCTCATATTTACCTTCAAGTTTAAACAACAATTTGAAGGAATCTGTATCCGTTATATATATTTTTTGTAAAATAAAAAATTAAAGTCTTTATAAGAAATAGATTTTATAAATTAAATACCTTAGATCATGAGTTTTTTGTAATATTTTATTTATCTTGTGTTCAATTTTCTAATCTGTTATCATTTGAGTTAATGATACACAAATATAAAAGGTAATGAATTCAACTATTTTTTATAGTTGTGATCTATTTAAGGCGGCTAAACTACCGCTCTAATTTCTATGATATTTTAATTTTACTGTTTCTGATGTATCATTAGAGAAATGTTACTCACAAATAATAAAAGGGAATTATTATTTTGTCGTTGTAGTTGGATACCGATCTCTGATAGCCCTCGCCATGCACCATACTATTGAAACATGATGTTCTTTTGGAATAATTGAAGAAATAATTAAACATGATGGCTAGAAATGCATTCAGGGTACAAAGTATTGATGTTTGGTAGAATTGTATTCCAAACTATATTTCTAAGCCTTATGGCTTCATAATTATCTGTAATCTTTTTCTATTGATTAATGATATAATCATTATTTTATAAAAAAAAAAATTAAACGCCACGAGCGTTAATAAACAGTGTTAGTGGTCTTATAAAAAATGATGATGATTGTTATTTTTCTTCGACAGTGGAGGTGGCAGAGTGCAGTAGTCGGTGTGACTTTCCTTTGTTTCCTTCAAACAACTAGATACGTGGTAATTATGCTCTCTCTCTCTCTCTCTCACACACACACACAAAGAGACTTTGTAATGTACAGCATTGACGTTCAAGCATAAATTTGCAGAGAAAAAAGAACCCAAAGCTATTTTGGGTGTCGGCCATAGCTCCGATGGTGACCGTTGTAGTTGGATGTTTATTTGCTTACTTCGCTCATGCGGAGGTGCATGGTATTCAAATTGTAAGTGCGCGCCCTACTTTTTCTTATTTTAATTTATCAACTCTATTTTTTTTGTTTTAATCCTTTCAGTGACACATGATCAGTTAGAGTATATGTTTCTCTCTCTCTCTCTCTCTCTCTCTCTCTCTCTATATATATATATAATTTTTTTTTTTTTTTAATTTTTACCTTTTACTTGTCGTTTTTAGGTGGGACATTTGAAGAAAGGAATAAATCCGCTTTCAATCAATTTGCTAAACTTTAATTCTAAATATCTACCAACGTTAATAAAAGCGGGGATTACAACTGGCCTTATAGCTATGGCCGTAAGTACTCTGATCTCTTCTATAAATTAATATAATTTCATTTAAGGGTGTATATATATTTATAAATAAAAATAATTCATGCAGGAAGGAATAGCAATTGGAAGAAGCTTTGCCATTATGAACAATGAACAAGTTGATGGGAATAAGGAGATGATAGCCTTTGGCTTGATGAACATTGCTGGGTCTTTCACTTCATGCTACTTGACAACTGGTGTGAAATTATTATACATACTTATTCGATCTTTTTCTTTTAATTTTTGGTGAAATTTTATATTTATTCAGAAATTTTACCCAAAAAAAAATGGCGTACGTTTAAATTAATTTATGCGCTCATGCAGGACCATTTTCGAAAACTGCTGTAAATTTCAATGCCGGATGTAAGACTGCTATGTCAAACGTAGTGATGGCGATCGGCATGGGGCTGACGCTGCTGTTCTTGGCTCCTCTCTTTAGTTACACCCCTCTGGTTGCTTTATCTGCCATTATAATGTCTGCCATGCTAGGACTCATCAACTATGAAGAGGCTTATCACCTCTTCAAGGTCGACAAGTTCGATTTTATCATTTGCATGGCTGCCTTCTTCGGTGTTGCATTCATAAGCATGGATGTTGGTATCATTCTTTCGGTAAGATTTTATTAATTCAAAAAGAAAAATACTTTAACCACAAAGAGATTGTATAAAAATAAATTCATAAACTGACTTGATCATTTAATATAATACGTTAGATTGTAAAGTTACATTTATTATAAAATAAATCTAACGTATCATGTGAAATCTTGTCAATTTAAAGGTTTAGGTTTGTAGGATCTATTTGTAACTGTGACACTCTTCATTCAAGAATATATAGCACTTTATTTTCCATAGAAATTTCTGGTTTATTGTATCTTGTAGTAGTTGCTAATTGAGGGTCATCATGAACTAATTGAGTAATTAATTATATAGTGATCAGTTTTTTCCAAAGTTAATCCATTAATTCTCTGAATAAAGTATCAAACAAAAAGAATCATTAGTTTATTAATTATTGATCGAGTTCCGTGTATAAATTGTTCTTTCAGGTTGGACTGAGTCTAATTAGAGCACTTGTGTACATGGCAAGGCCTGCCACTTGCAAGCTTGGAAAAGTTGCCAACTCAAGTGTGTATCGTGACGTTGAGCAGTATCCAGATTCAACGAATATCCAGGGCATGCTACTTCTACAACTTGGTTCCCCTATTTACTTCGCCAATTCCACATACCTCAGAGAAAAGTACGTGATTCATGTTAATTTATATATATTAATAATATGTAGTTGTCAACTTGTCACACACACACACTCTCTCTACAGTACCTTCAAAAGGGTATAGTTCAATTTATGAATTGGTCTGCTTTGGTTTTGAGTAGGATCTTGAGGTGGATTCGAGAGGAACAGGCTGTTTCAATTTCTGAAGGAAGCAATCTTGAGCATGTTTTACTAGATTTGACGGGTACGGAGAAGAACTTCGCCACTATATCATGAATAGTTTATAATATAATTTAAAATCGAGAAATTTATATATTTGTAATTTGGGATAGAGCTAGAACACGGGAACACACTGATCTCTCACTGATATGGTAAGACTTAATTTTAATTTATTTTATTTTATGTTTTACAAATCTAATCCTCATATGTGTTTGTCTCTGTATGTAGGGGTTACATCTATTGACATGACGGGCATCGAAACGTTAACTGAAATACGTAAAACCGTGCAAGCATATGACATTAAGGTAAACATACCACGACCACTCGTTATAAATAATTAAGATAGATTTAGAGAGATCAAAAAATTAAAGAAAAGTTATAAATAATTAATTGAAGCTAGATTATTTATTTATATATTCATCCATATTTTCCAGATGGCAATCATAAACCCAAGGATTAGGGTTATGGAGAAGATGATAGCCTCGAAATTCGTAGACACCATTGGGAAGGAGTATTTCTTCTTGTCTATAGATGAGGCAATTGATGCATCTCGGTTTTTGCTTCGCGAGTCGAAACTGCAAAGCAGATGTAACTCAGAAGACTCCTCTAATTGTATACGGTGATATACAATATATATATATATATATATATATATATATGATAGAGGTTATGCAGGGTTAATTAATTTGTGTAAACGGGTTTCCTTTTTTTTTTGTTTCATGTAAAATTAGAAGTTTGAGGCGCTATTCATGTATAATTACTCGTTGCAGAAATACAACTGTACTAAAAATTATGTTGAAAAGTACTAAATAGTTTTGTTGGTATATTTTTAGAGAATATTCGATACAATCTTTTTATTATTATTATTATAAGCAAACTTTCATTTGATCAAAAGAGCAATACATACTGTTTTGATCAAACCAAATAGCATGATCAAAAAAAGTAGGAACATTCTCCCATATGAAGATCAACAACCACTACAACAAAAAAGCTTTTTAGAACGAAACTTTTCATCCAAAAATCTTGGAATTTTGTTCCAAAAAATCTTTTGAGACGAAAAAAAAATGTCCCAATGTCGTCCCAATAAAACTATTCCAAAAGGTATTTTAGGACAAAAATCATAAATTCGTCCCAAAAAATATTTTTTGAGACGAAATTAAGCTAGACCGTTCGATCGCTTTCAAACAGATTCCTTTTTCTGGGATGATTTAAATTCTTCTTGGAAAGTCATTCAACCGTGTAAAATAACGTTCGAACAAGTAGGTAATGTTCAAATGGGTACTTAATGCCTGGTCAATCGATTCCAGTCCGTTCGGCCAAATACACATGAAGAAACGTTCGAACAAAATAATTCACAATCGAACGATCATAGTAAATTTTATGTTCGAATGGCGCGCAAATTCTTTACTGTTCAAACTCTAATATGTGATGTTCGAACGGTTATGTCCGATTTATATATTTTTGAACATTTGATGAGAGTTCGAACGGTTATTATTTTTATTGACAATACTAATTTAAAACCAAATAGATATTCATATTTCAAAAATATATTACAAATTGTTCAATATAAATAAAACTAATCCAATAAGTCATAACTAAATAAATAAAATACTAATAAAATTATCAGTATATGATATATAATTGTTCAATATGCAAAAACACTTCTAAAGAAAATTAATTGTTTGGAGGCCTGAATTGTTGCATAAATATCTGCATTTGAAGCTGCATCCGTCTTTGTTGTTCTTGCATTTGGAGTTGCATCTCTCTTTGTTGATCTTCTTGTTGTTTTATGCACATCTCCATGTCTGCTTGTTTCGTCAATTAAACCTCTAATTCATGCTATTTTGCTATCAATTTTTCGATTCTAGAATTTTCATTCTTAATGCAATGGCAGTAGTGCTTGACGTTGATGAAGAGCCTGAAGGCTTTATACAGCAACCCAAACCCTTCAAATATCCTGAACATTGACCCATGTGTAAAAATTTCAAAATCACTTGTTGATAAATTCTGATTTGATGCAGCTTCAGCACAGAGGGCTATCATTTTATCCTACACACAATTTATAAAATTAATATTGATACAATAATTTAAATATATTTAATTAAAAGAAATTATAATACTTACATAATTCTCATGAGTATCGGGATGAGTCAACTCTTCATTACTATTAGTATGTGATGCAGCATATAATTTTATCAGATCATAATTGGTGTTTGACTCTTTCTACAAGAGACATTGTTAAGATATAAAGTCAATATTAAAAACAAACTATATAAAAAAAAAATATATTACCAATTTATGAGAGAGGTGATGGAAAGATCTTGAGCCTGCATGATGATGAATTTTTAACTTTGATCTATTCGTTTTGTTTATAGAACTTCACTCCTGTATAGAAGTTGTAAACGTTAGTAAGTGAAAATTATAAATCTGATACAAAGAATTTATTTACTTTACCTTATATGATAGATTCTCAAACATGTCTCAAAATTTTTTCCATTCTTCAGGTCGAATATCCTGAAAAGGATGTTGGCATGCATTTTCCTTATTCTCGTACTTTTTGTAATGCTCGTAACACCTCGTCTTATACTTGCAGAATGCATTACATATCAACTCTTCGACAGTCCTACACTCCTTTCTCTGATCAAAATTTAGTTCAAAATCATCATTGAGAAAGTATATACACAAAGATATTATCATTTAGAATATTAAATAATATCAATTTAAATTTATTATTTAAATATTACGTACCAAACAACGCTTCTTTATAAGTTCTTTCACATCTTGCGAGACTTTATGCCATGAACTCGTAGCCAAAGGTGTATAAATCTTTGTAAGAGCATCCACATGCGATGCAAGCCAAGTTACTTGTTGTCCCTCACCTCCGGTATGTTCGTCAGGAATGTTAACCTTAATTTTACCTATTTTACGATATTTTTCCAACGTCAACTCTCTAGTAGTGCCTCGTACATGATGAGATTGTACTGTTATCTCTATAAAATAATATTAGTTATTTACCTCGTATCAATTATCATATATTTTAATTGAAAAAATGAGTATTAGCTATTTACCTTGTTTCGTAGAGTCAGTCTCTAATGGTGAGTCAGACGGAAAGCTAGGAACAGGTGGAGATGGGATGCGAACTTCCTTCCTCTTTGGTGGCATAATTGCTAGATACTGTATAATGTGAATTCAAAATCGGTCAATCATCTGTATCAGTTTCATCTATAGATTCGATCTCATCATCTGTAGATACTTCAGATGACTTAACACTTTGATCAACTGTCGCCTCAACTATTTTAGCCTCAATATCTTCCCTATGTAATGGGATCATCTCATACTGGCTCAAATCTACAAATAAGTTAAAGGCAGGTTTGAGTAGAGGGATCTTCTGGCTCAAATCTACAAATAAGTTAAAGGCAGGTTTGAGTAGAGGGATCTTCTTCTTCTTCTTGTCCCTCCGCCTTAGCGATAACGTCATAAATATTTCTAGGAGAAAATTTTTGTACTACTTGCCATTGATTTCCTAACTGAGAATCATCTAAATAGAATACTTGAGATGCTTGGGAAGACAAAATAAAAGGATCATCTTCATACTATTTTTTAGATATATTAATACTCAGAAAATATTCATCTTAGCATTTTCCCCTTCGATGATTGCTTAAATCCCACCAATCACACTTAAATATATAAACCACAAGTTCCCCCACATATTTCAGTTCAATTAGATCTACGATAACTCCATAAAAATCAACATTGTCTCCATCATGACTCCCTTCGACAAGGACACCATTATTTTTGTGTTTTCTTATAAAGTTCTCGATCAATTGTGTGATACCCACTTTCTCGAGAAATACATGTAGAATATCGAGCAGCGCGTCTCGATGAGCCACGTGCCAGTGCATATAGTTCCTCTAATATATCGTCCGGATTAGAGGCATGCATTTGTAATACCTACATATTAAATAAAGTATAAACATTCAACTATTAACAATCTCCTCTATTTATACTAATGTTGGTGCAAAATTGCATCTGTATTAATGTCATTACCCGTTATTCGAACCATTTTGGGAACTCCTGTTCATGTCTCTGGTCTATATCATTTACTCCCAGTTCTTTGAGCACGTTAATATGATCAATGAAATTAAAAATTACTAACAATAAGTATATTCGTATAATTGTTTAATAAGTCAATTCAATGATTAATTAACAATTAAGTTGAACTTACTTCAAGTGGCTCTCTATCTCTGGACAATTATTTAGCACGTATCACTGAGCTTTCTCAAACTCCCTTTCACACAAATCATAACCACCCTGAGCGCCAAGTGGACGTACTTGTTGAGAAAATACAAAAAATCCGTTCCGTTGTCTTGCTTGGTCAACATCCAAGTTTCTTTCCGGCCGATCAAATATTGTGTCAACACTGTGGAAGTATTTGGAACAGAATGTATGTCACTCATCATCAATATATGTTTCTGCAATTGATCCTTCTGGATGGGTCTTATTACCCACTGTGCATTTCAACTTTCCAAGAAACCATTCAATGGGATACATCCACCTATACTGAACTAGTCTTGCAAGTCAAGCCTCACGTGACAAATGAACAATTAAGTGAACCATTATGTCGAAGAATAATAATTGGTAGATACTCTCCAATTTACACAATATTAGTGCAATTTCTCATTCCATACGATCCAAAACTTATACATTCAACATTCTAGCACATAAAGTTTTCAAAAATGCACCCAACTCAATTAACGCAACTTGCACATCTCTGGTCAAAAACCCACGGATACCAACAGGTAAGATACATTGTAAAAATATATGACAATCATGACTTTTTAGTTCAGTAATTTTTCAGTCATTTATTTGCACACACCTTGTTAGATTCGAGGCATATTCGTCCAGTAATTTAATTTTCTGCAACCACTCACAAAATGTAGCCATTTTGTTCCTTGACAATGTATACCACCCAATTGGCATGTAAACAGACAAACTAATTTGTTGCAAGTGCATTTCAGGTCTAATTTCCAACCGCTTTAGATCTTTCCGTGAGTTTATATTATCTTTCGTTTTACTTTCAATTGACATCAACGTTCCTAACACAGACTCGCATATATTTTTTCAATATGCATAACATCAAGACTATGCCGCAATTTTAACGTCAACCAGTAGGGAAGTTCAAAAAATATACTTTTCTTTGTCCAATTTATCTCATTCGCACTTCATTTTCTCTTACGTTGTTTTTTTACCAAAATCATTACTTCCGACATTCACAAATTGTGCAATAACATCTTTGCCAGACAATAATGGTAGAGGGTGCCCCCATTCAACAGTGTCATCAAACATCCTACCATTTCCACGCAATTTATAGTCACCAGATAAAAATCGACGATAACCCATGAAGCATAGTTTCTTCCCATACGTAAGTCATTCAGATTGGGTATGTTTGTTACAAGTCGGACATGCCAATTTCCCCTTAGTGCTCCAACCTGACAAGTTTCCATACGCAGGAAAATTATTTATTATCCATAACTCCGCAGCATGCATCTTAAACGACTTGCCTGTTGATGAATCAAATATTAATACCCCATTCTCCCACAAATCTTTCAATTCTGCTATCAGTGGCTGTATGAATATATGTCTATATCATTTTTCAGTGATCTTGGACTTGTAATGAGCAAACTCATCATGAAATATGGATCTTTCCTACACGTCCATGGTGGTAGATTATATGGCATAAGTACAATTGGCCAAGTACTATGACTAGTACTCATGTTTCCAAACGGATTAAATCCATATATTGCTAACCCAAGACGAACATTACGAGATTCTTCAGCAAACCATTAGTGTTCCAAGTCAAATTCCTTTCAAACTTGAGAGTCTGCAAGATGTGACAAAACATTATCATTCTTGACTCTAGATTATGAGTATCATGTCATATCCACAGCCATGAAAGTGACATGAATAACCGTTGTAATCTAGGTATCAATGGAAAGTAACGTACAACCTTCCGCGGCACATTTTGCTTCTCAATTGTCCATCTTGATTCATGGCAAATGGGGCACTCATTCAACTGCTCATTCTCTTGCCAAAATAACACAATCATTTCTTACATGCATGTATTACATTGTAATCAAACCCGAGTCATCTTTTCAACTGTTTTGCTTGGTAGAAGTTGCAGGGTAAAATATTGTCTGATGGAAGTGTCTCTTTAAACAGCTCGAGTAACATTTTGACACCCTTAATAAATATACGGCACATGGATTTTATATGAAACAGTCTAACTGTAAATGAAAACTTATTGTGCCTTCTACACCCTGGATATAACTCACACTGTGAATCATTCTACAAGTGGGTAAAAGTGTTATGGCACGGATCATTTGAATTTGATGGATCTGTTCCATTTTCATCCATAAACATTCTCGCACCAATGTCACCCAGCATTTACTCCATATCCTCTTTGGGATCGTCACCAACAATCTTAGGATGTACACTTCATCGATGTCTTCTTCTTCATCTCAAAGTTTGAATAACGTTGGATACGGTTCTCCATGTAAGACCCAATCGGTATAATCTTGGTCAATACTTTTGACAAACAGATGCTCCCTTACCAACTCTATCTTATGAGAATACAAATTCTTTCAAAATCAGCATGGGCATCTAATACGACTGTCACTACCAATTGTACAGGATGCGAATTCTAAAAATTTCTTAACTCTTTCACCATATACATTGTAATTCTCACCCAACCGATCTCTAACTCACATCCAACTTTTATCCATGTCTAATATCATATTGTAAGCACTCACGTGCATCAACAAACAATCAATTATTTAACATATTGTGAAATTTCTTCATTTCACTGGGTAGTTGGTCCTATCCTATTCGGGATTGTAATATCATAATCGTCAACCTACCAACTATTATTTGTCACATCCAACAAAATTTTGGCAACATCTCCTCATAGTTCTCCAAATATGCTTGTTTGGTCATGCACACCGACCAGTAATACATCGATGCACCATCACCGAAACTGTATATCCAAAAAACAAGAAGGGATGACTCTACGAAAATCATAATTTCGGATGCAACAGATATAGTTTGATAGTTTGCGAGAATGATTTTACAATCACAAACTATCCACTCTGGACAATTCAAAAGTTATCAATCAACCGTTTAACATGATTGATAACTCTCGAACGGGTCTAAGGTTTATTTCAATGGAAAGTAGAAGATACAATATTAAAACACAACAATAATAAAAAATTCTAGAATACAAGATGATACTAGAATAGAATATACAAGAATCCTCAATTATCTTTTAAGTATTAATATGAGTTTAAGTATTAATAATTCTTATGTTTGTTCTTATACTATAATAGAATTTTATTTTATTAATTTTTAAGTTAATTGTAAGATAGTTTTTACAACTATTATCTTTTAAGTATTAATATGAGTTTACGTATTAATAATTCTTATGTTTGTCCTTATACTATAATATAATATAATTTTATTAATTTTTAAAGTTAATTGTAAGATTTATTAATTTTCAAGAATTTAATAATTCTTGAGTTTAAGTATTAATTTAATGTTTGTTCTTATACGGCATTTATATTATAACTTATGAGCATAACCGTTCGAATACTTAAATGACTGTTTGAACACATCTATGCGTTCTAACGGAATATTACCGCGTTCGAACGGTTTAAAGCCAAATACCAAACACCAATCAATTCATACGAGACATAATCTCACAAAATATCACAAACTCATATTTAGAAAACACTACAAACATACAACATATATACTTCGAATAACAACCCTCTAACAAACATATTTTGTATTTAATCTAATAAACATCTACACAATAGATATATAAACTATAAATAACTACACAATATATATTTTGTGTTTAATCTAATAAACACCTACACAATATATATTTTGTGTTTAATCTAATAAACACCTACAAAATATATTTAAAAAAATAGAATCAATAATAGAATTGGAAGTAAAATGGAAAAGAAAGTCATACCTTTAAGCAAAATAAGTATGCAATACTCTTTGTAAGATGATAGAGTGAAGATTGTGTAAATAAAATGGAAGAATTTGGAGAGAAAACGGAGAAGAAAGAAAAAGAGGAGAGAAAAATGAGGGACTAAGGGCGTGCGGAAACATTTTAAGTTCTGACTAATCATTCGAACGTAAATAAATTTCGGTCAAACGCGAAAATGTTCAGCGCGCAAACTTTCCCGCCAGCACAAATTTCCTTTCGAATGTAAAAATGGCATTCGAATGGTAATCCAGGGACCTTCAATTGGCGGGATATTTTCCCACCACTGCAAATAAAGCGTTCGAATGTTTTTTCAGACGTCAAAAGAAAATAAAGCATTCGAACGATTTACAGATATCGTTCGAACACATCATCTTAATGTTTAAATATATTTATTTTCATCATTACATAAAAACTATAAGATCATATGTATTACTAGTATATACTATAATATATATACTAATATATAGTAAACTAATATAATATAATATATTATATATTAATACAGTACAATTGGATTATAATATACTAATTAATATATTATATACTAATATAGTCCTAATATAATATATAAATTAATAGTATATATTATATTAAAATATTAGATGATAAATATAATATACTATAATATAAATTTTTACTAAACTTGAAACAAATACCGTTTGAATAATAAATAATAACGTTCAAACGGTTAATTAAAATGTTCAAACATTTACATATAACATTCGAACGTTTCTGCACATATAAGTTTAATCGAACAGAACCACCATTACGCTGCCGTCCCCACCGTTTGAAAACGACTTCCAAACGTTTGAACGTCGTCCAATCGCCGCCGTCTGCCGCTGTAATCACCACCTACGTCAAGCAATCTTCCTCCTAAGCGAAGGTATGCACTTTAAACATTATTTTACCGTTTATGTTTTTGGTTTTATTCGTTTATTCTAGAAAAATTGTATTTTTTCATCAATAATCACCATAGAACACTACAAATCCACCGTAGGATGTTTAGAAACGAAGTGTATTATGTATTTGTCGAAGAAACCCACGGAAACGATGAATTTTTAATCATTTCCATGCTCGCTGAATTGACTCAACCACGGGCGAGTCAGATCTGTTTTCCTTTTGAACGCATTAGAAAGCGTTCAAACGACGTTTAACCTTACCGTTCGAACACTTTTTAACCGTTCAAATGGTTTGAACCATTCCGTTCGACCACTTTTTAAATCGTTCAAATGTTAACATTTATTTTGTATTAACAATTTAATTGTTTTCATCGTTTCATTGAATTGTTCTATCAATTAATTTATTAAATTGCTATTAGTATATAATTTTATAAATCTTTTCTCATATTAAATTTTATCACTAATGTTGAATATATATTTTATTTTTAAAATTTCAGATTCATTAGAATGTCTTATAGGGGCCGTAAATGTGGGAGATTAGGGGAACCTTCCATCCAAACAATTCGAGAGTGGAATGTTTTACTTGAGTGGCAGGTAAAAATTTCTGATTTTGTGGCTCTTATATGGGAGGGTCATTCACTCCCATCAGTATTCAATGATCGTGGTTGGGCACCAATCTTAGATCAGCGAGAAAAAGGAATGGAGTTGATTTCCTACATTGAGATCATTGTTGAGTTCTATAAAGAGCTCGGTGGTGCCAGCCCACACGATGGAGGGGCATATAGGATTTATGTTCGAGGAGCGCCTGTTATATTTTTAGCTGACGGACTTGCTGCATATCTCGGTATTCCTAGGCTGGTCGATGCCTATCTGAACCTGCCGTCTAGAAAGTCTGATCCTTCAAGTGATGAAGAGATGTCTCAGGATGATAGACCAGTATACACATATGAGATCGATACACTTGCCGATCACGAGGTCAGCAACTTAATTGTTGGTCCAGATGCTCCAGTGTACGATAAGACGAAGAGCATTAAGCAGGCATATTTATCTTTTTTCTTCAAGATCATGAATTTGATCATCGCGAACAATATCGACCATCGGCAACACAAGACTGAGGTTGGCATGGATCGAGCGAGATTTATGATGCGGGTCACTCGTGGCATTCTGATCGACCTTGTGGGGTATATATTTGAGAGGATCGGATAAGAGTCTCGGTACATTATGACAGATATACTGTCGTTCGGGATCCTGATCACTCGATTTTTGCTACATTCCGGGGTCGTGCCAGAAGTTGCTGAGCGTTCATGGTAACCGATGGGACCGATCAACAGCATCACCCTGTCATGGAGCACAAGATACTCGAGATTTGTTTTTCGTGGACCTATTCCTGACGACAGGGTTGATATTCAGATAGATGCATAGCTGGGAGATATCAGCGTATCGACTGGTAAGGCATCTACATAGGTCGAGGCAACACGCGCATCTACTCGCGAGGAGATGGCCGACATACTGCATGCTAAGATCGGCATACACACATCAACAATGATCGATGCAGTGCATATTGCAGTGCATACTGCCATAACTGAGTTGCGAACAGAAATTATGGCTAGCGTATCTGAGTTACGTACAGAGGTTAATGAGTTATGTAAAGAGATTAATGGCAATAATATAACTCAAGTCACGCTTAGTACTCGACTGGCACAGGTAGAGAGACAATTAGCTGTTGTCAAGGATGTGTGCAGAGACCTCGCATCATAGTCGTAGTTTCTATTTTTTATTTATATTTTTTTTGTTATAATTATGGACAGTATATATGTTGTTTTGATAATTTGTTTTAGTTGTAAATTAAATATTTTATCTTTTCTGGAATAATTATTGATTTATATTATGTGGTGTATGGTTGATAATATTTATTTAACTAAAAATCTTATTTAACATAAAAGAAATCATTAAAATATTTTAAAATTAATTACATAAAATTAATTAATGAATTTGTATATATAATATATATTTTTTATATTTTGAGTTACGTACCGAGATTAATATTATACGTTCAACTGTATAAATGTGGTGCTTGAATATGTTCGTACTAAATATATTCTGTTTGAACGGTTTAGAAATCATCCTGCAAGATTTTGCCACCAAATATTTTCCGTTTGAACAAAAATAATTCTCGTTCGAACGGTTTTGAACTTTTCCCGGCATAATAAATTACTTCCCTGCCAAGATTTTTCTGTCCAAACGGTTTTTTTCCCGTTCGAACGAAAAAAACTTTTTGAGACGTTTTAATTCATCACAGAAAATATTGTTTGAACGGATATTTTTCCGTTCGAACGATTTTGTGAAGTCATCAATTTTTTGGGAAGAAATTTAAATTTTGTCCCAAAAACTGCCTTTTAGGGATGAAATTTATTTCGTCCCTAAATAATTTCATCCCTAAAAGTCAATTTTGTTGTAATAAACATTCCAACCATAATGAGTTAATCTATGTGCTACCTCATTTCCCATAAGATTAACATGTTTTATATCTATCTCTTGAAAATGTTGCATCAAGCTCTTAGCTTCCTTAATCAAATTTCCACTTGCTGAGTAAGAGTCTTGATCAGCTTGCAATTCTTGAACCATGAGCAGGTAATCACTCACTCCTACCTTCCTCACATCAGAAAATACAACCCCATCAACATTTAACTTGAAAAAACCACTTGGAGGTGGCTGCCAATTAACGACATATTCTTCCAACCACCTGAGATGAAGAATTCCTTACATCATTAAAAAATTTGTGCAAACACAATACATGGTTGATAACCTGAACTGGTTCAATCAAAGTCTTTTCAATTTGCATTTTGTTTCGCCTAAACCACAAACTCCGGCTTATTAGAAAGAACAATGTGAAATTTGCATTAGTACCTCGGGCAATAACAAATCTAATGACATTAATAAAATCCATATATGAGTTTAATTGTTGCATTATTGGCACAATCTTCTTCCAAACCTCACTCGTAGAAGGACAAAACAGTAAAGCATGTCGAACATTTCCATAGCAGACTTGTAAAAACAGCAACTAGTTTCCACTTCCACCTTCCTCTTTCTCAGATTACTAAGTGTTGGCAAATATCTTTACAAGCTCTCCATGCAAAAGTTTTGATCCTCCTTGGAACCTGCATCTACCAAATAATTTTTCACATTCTTTTCTCCTTTATAAATGTTGAACTTTCCCCACTACTACTACTGTTTTGGTCTTGTATCAGTCAATATGCACTTTTAACATTGAAGTTTCCATTTTTTTTCCTTAGTCCATATCCACTTATCCACATTTTGAGTAGTTGACAATCTTCTTTTGAAGATGTCAGTAGCAACTATTGGATTGAAGAGAGCTCTAACTTGATCATCCTTACAAGCTCTTGTATCTTGATTAATAAGAATGTCCACTATTTTTTCTACAGAAAAAACATCCCTTCCTTCCAATTCCGTATGCTTTAGAGTGTTATATCCTGGAATCCAGTACGCATCCCTCCATATCTTTATACTCTCCCCTGTTCCTACTCTCCATCTACAACCTACCAACAACCATTTTTTAGCCTCCTATATCCTGCTCATGCATCATGGGTGGGCAGCGTAGCCCCACCTCCCACTACACGCCCCGTTCATCTCGTCTCCACCCAAGCAGGCCAGGGGATCCGCACAGCAAATGCAGCTCCCAGCAGAAGCGAGGGATAGAGAGGGCCTAGCCCCAATATATATATAATATATATATATAATATATATATTTAAAAAAAGTCCCCACCTTTTTGTTTGTGATAAAACGACATTGTTTTGTCTATGGGGATTTTTTTTTAAAATGCACCAGACGAAACGACGTCACGACGTCTTTTGGTCTGGGTTAATTTATCCCCCCTCTTCCGCAACTCCCCTCCCCCCCAGCCTCTCCCCTTCTCGAAATCAAATCACTTCCAGTCTCTCTCGGTTCTCTCTCCATCCTCATCTCTTCACCGTGTCCGGCATTTGCTCATCTGCGTCGTTCTCAGTGTCCTCCGCCATCGTCTTCGTCATCACTCCATGTTATCATCGTCGTCGAAGGTAATCCCCAAATCTGAACCTATTATTTTTAGTATTTTATGTTTTTTTTTTTTTTAGTTATAGAGATTGGAGGAAAGTTGGGATTAAATGAAAATGGAGGATGGGATTTGTGAATTATGTGTTGTGTGTTGTGGAGAATCTTGATTGTGCATGTGATTTGTGAATGTGAACTGTTGCGATTCATGAATTTGTGATTTTGTGCATAGGTTTCAAATTGGAACCCTAAATTAGTTTCGGGTACCAATCCTTTAAGGTTTCAGCTTTGAAATCCCTAAATTAATTTAGAGTTTCAGATTGGAACCCTAAACTACCCAAATAAATACATGCACCTCTTTTATATGGTATGTCTTTTTATTCTAATGATGTCTATTAATTCATGTTAATCTAGTTTTTTTCCCACCATTAAAGCTAATTAATTATTAAACATAAATATTAACAGATTTTAGTTGATTTTAGTTACTTAAAAAAGAAATCAACCTCAGAACCATAGATTTGAAGATGCATTTGTTACTAAATTTTTGTTAAACTTATTAATTATGTGTTTTCCTCAGATATTGTAATAATTTTTATTTTACTTTTTCTTGTATGAGGGTTATAATGTCTTTTAACATCTTTCAATTACGCTTTTTCTAATTTTGATTCATTAAATCTAGACCTACAGAGAACGTGAAATCCAAGTTGCAAAGAAGAAATGTTTGAGAACTGTGCTCTTGTGATGCATATAGAAATATAGAAAAGAATTCTTAAAAATTCAAAGTTGATTGTGCATGCTTATAATATGATGTCTGTTTTGATTGTGTATGTTTATTTTATAAAATAAATTATAAGAATGAAAATGTTAGTGGCATGTTGAAATTTGATTGTGCATTCTTATTTTATAAAACAAATTATATTAATGAAAATGTTAGTAGCATGTTTTGATTGTTGATACTTGATCCCTATGTGTTGATTGTTGATGTTAGTGGCATGTTTTTGTTTTAATTTCATATTTGTTGCTTGTTTTGGAGAATGTCTTCCTTTACTCCCCCAGATTTTAGTGATGGATGTCCTACCTCAACTGGGCCTATCCCAAAACCCTAACCCTACACGCAATACTAACCCTAGTGACAGTTGTCCTGATCCCAAGCCCACACAAAGCAAGAAACATGTTTCTATAGTTTGGTCTCACTTTACCAAAATAGAAGGTGGTGACCCAATAATCTCCAAGCAAAGTGTAATCACTGTGGTAAACTCTATTGATGTCACTATAGGAAATATGATGTATCAAAGTTAAATATGCACTTAGAAAAACAATGCAAGAAAAGTCCAATATTTAGATCTTTACAAGAGAAGAGAAAATCTAGACTAGAGATTGGATTAAAACAAATGGCGGATGGGAGTAGTATGGGTTCTGGGTTGAAGGAATATACTAGGTATGACCCCGATAAGTGTAGAAGAAAGTTAGATTTTATGATTATCATGGATGAGTTACCTTTTTAATTTGTGGAGGGGAGAAGGTTTCAAGAATATTCCAGTTGCTTAAAACCTAGGTTTAATATTCTTTCTCGCCACACTCTGGCAAATGATATTAAAAAACATTACCAAAAGGAGAAGGATTTGTTGAGAGGCCAATTGGCGGGTCAAGTTGTAAGCTTCACTACCGATACTTGGACATTCGTACAAAATTTTAATTACATGTCTTTGATTGTGCATTTCATTGATTGTGATTGGACACTATATAAGAAAATTATGAAGTTTTGTCTAATTTTTTATCACAAGGGTGAGATGATTGGGAAGGCCTTGGAGGCCACAATAAAGGAGTGGGGGTTGGCACGGATTTCGACTGTTACAGTTGATAATGTCTTATCTAACGATGTCGCATTAGGATATCTTAAGACCTATTTTAGAGAGGCAAATAATACAATCTTGGGTGGTGATTGTTTGCATGTTAAATGTGCTTACATATTTTGAATTTAATTGTGTCTGATGGCTTGAGAGATGCTGATGACTCGGTTACATGAGTCATAATAGTTATGAGATTTGTTAGATCTTCTCTTACTAGATTGGAGAAATTCAAACCCACTGCAAGGAATGCGAGCATAACATCCAAGAATGGCTTTTGTACTGATATTTCTAAAAGATAAAACTCGACCTTCTTGATGTTAGAGGCGGTCCGAGAATATAAGGCAACTTTTAAATTATTGAGTGATGAAGACATCTAATATGTCATATATTTTGATGAGCACGGGGGATTATGAAAGCCTACTGATGATGCTTGAGAGGTGGTTGCTATCTTTGTAGATTTTAAAGGCTTTTCTACGATGTGATATTGAAAATATCTAGTTTTTTGTACCCTACATCTAATGAGTTCACTCAAAAGATGTGTATGAGTGACCACAATAGGATGACGGAGATGGCATTGATGATGAGGGTCAAATATGACAAGTATTGAGAAAATTTGAGTAAGCAAAATGTTGTGTTATATTTGGCTATTGTTCTTGACCCCCAGCTCAAGATTGATGGCATGGTATATGGTTTGAGACTTGTGCAAGGGGCCACATGGGCTGAACTTATTCAGGGCATGGTTAAAAACACCATCGGTTGATTATTTGATGAGTTTACCATAATCAGGGGTGATAGTGCACCTACACCTATCCCAACACCTCCTCCAGAAACCGAGGTGGGGAAAAAGCTTATGTTGGTGTGGGCTCAAAACCTCTCACATAACCCCCAACTAGTCCGTCAATCTACAGAAGTAAAGTCGACGGTAGATCGATATTTGGTAGGGGATCTTCTCTCATATACGGAAGGGTTTGATATATTAGCTTGATGGAAGATCAATATCGTGAAGTATCTCATTCTTGGAGAGATAGCCCGCAATATTTTGGTCATTCTTATTCGCACCGTAGCCTCACAGTCTGCCTTTAATACCAGATGGTGCATTGGATCCATTCCAGAGTTCTTTGTCCCCAACCACTATGGATGCATTGATTTACATGCATAATTGGATCAAAGGGACTCAAAGTCATGTTCCTGATGTTTTTAACTTTAATGAGGCCGACAAGGAGAATGGTGGTGATTAGCCTGGATATGGTAATCAATGATTTCATTTTATTATTTTGATTTATTTTAGTTATATTCATGTCATCGGTATTAATTTCAAATTTAATTGTTGTAACCATACATGATACGATGTCTACCTTCACTGCAGTATGACTTCACCATATTAGACCCCGACCCACCATTGCCATTTGCCATAGGTTTGTACAATTTATTTTATTTTTTGTATTTATATAATTTTTTGTATCTAATTATTTTTATAATCTTACTGTCATATGTGCACCCCAAGCCGAAATTATAATTCCAAGCTGAAATTCAAATGATATATTCTCAATGTCGTATCTTGATCCTCATCTCATCTTAGTTAGTCATATTTTAATTTGTAATTTTTTTATTTATTTCTTGTTTATAATTCTAATTTATCTTCCTATTCAATTGTTAATATTTTAGATTTTATGATCTTACAACTCATAGTAAGTAATACTAAATTCTATTTCCACCCTTCGCCACCCGCCCCAAATGTCAAAAGTAAAGTTCAAAGTTCCTCATTGTCACTTTTATCATTTATATTCAATTGACAATTGTATTTACATTTTTCATATTCAATTCTTTATAATGTTTATACAATCACAATGTCCCTTTTTTGTTTATAATTTTATAATTATTTTCTCTTAATTTGTATTATTGTAATAGTTTTATTCTAAATTCTCTTATTATAAATTGTAATAGTTTAGGAGTTGGGACTTAAGAGTACTAGTAGTACTTCTTTAATCTTTTTTCTCTTAATTTGTATTTTTTTATTGTAAATTCAATTTATTGCTATTTAATTTTTTTTTTGTTGGGCCATTTTGGGCCCAAAAACAGCTTCTACACCTGGGCCTATTTGGGGTTGCAGGGGGTGGAACGATAAGGTATCCGCCCCTGCACCTTGGTACCCGGATGGGGTACCCTACCCCGCACCGCCGGGGGGAAACCCCACTACCATCCCATGCGAGACAAGGGGCAAGGAAGGGGTGCCCCTGCACCATATGGTGCGAGTAGCACCCTTACCACGCATAAGAAGGATGTGGCCCTAGCTTAGACTAAAAAAATGTCCATTTTGGAAAGTACATTGCTTTAAACATTCTTTGTAATAAGGACCCATCATTTTGTAAAATCCTTCATCCTTGCTTAGCCAATAAAGCCATATTAAAAAAAAACAAGTCCTTAAATCTCATACCTCCTCTAAACTTTGAATGACACAATCGACTCCAGCTCATCCAATGAAACTTTTTCTCATTATTTTTCTGCCCCCACCAAAATCTAGTCATCATTCTCTCCAAATCCTTACAGAAGCCCACTGGAATTTTAAATCAACTATAGCATAAATGGGTATGAATAAAGTTATAGCTTTTATAAGCACTTCTCTTCCACCTTGTGGAAGAAGCTTCTCTTTTCAACTGTGTAACTTGGACCATACCCTATTTTTAATTTCAGCAAATGACCTTGATTTTGATCTACCTACAAGGTTAGGCAACCCGAGATATTTTTTCATATTGTTGAAATGATCTAACACCCCACAAGCTCAACAATTCTCTTTGACTGTCCTCATTCACATTTTTTGAAAAGATCATGGCTGTTTTTTCCTTACTGATTTTCTAACCAAAAACTAATTCATATTTATCCAATATAGCTTTAATATTTCTGGTAGTTGTAGCATCAACTTTATATAAAATTATGTTATCATCCGCTAAAAGAATATGGTTAACCATATTAACTCCTCTACATACTCACAACCCTTTAATAATATGGTCTCTCTCAACAGATCTCAAAAGTCCAATTAAACCCTCTGTGAATAGAAGGAAAAGGTAAGGGGATAATGGATCCCCTTGCCTTATGCCTCTACTAGGAACAATTGGTCCATGAGGTACACCATTGACCAAGACTGAAAAAGAGACAGTCCTAACACATACTATAATTAAACTAACAAAGCAGGGAGCAAAGCAAAGTTGCAGCATAATTCTCTTCAAAAAACATCATTCCACCCTATCGTATGCCTTACTTATATCCAGTTTTAAAGAGAAAGACTATGTTTTCCCTTTCCTCTTATGCCTCAAATAATTCACAAGTTCATAAGCCACTAACACATTGTCAGTTATCAATCTTCCAGACACAAATGCACATTAAGATTCAGAAATAATTGAAGATAGTACCCTTTTAAGTCTATTTAAATCTACAATCTTAAATGTACAAGTTTCGAACATTTGATTTAAAAACGTAGGTCCACCATGAAAAAGTTATTTTTTTTTCATATAGATCTCATATTTCTCATACTTTTATCAAATATATTACATGGAGTTTGCATGTTCTAAAATTGTATAATTTATCTTTCTTTCAATTTTACTATTTATAATTCTGGGTTGGCAGAATTTATATTTACATCCATTGCGTAATCGCTTTAAAAAAGAGTGGAGTCCACTATTGAAAAATTAATTTTTTTCATGTGAGTTTCATATTTATTCACTTTTTTCAAAATAATTACGCGGCAGTTACACAATTCATGGTTGTAAATATATTTTCTCTAAATAAAATGAACGTAATGATGTCACGTGTCTTCAATGCCACTAAATGAAAAAATGATACGTGTGGCGAAAACTCTTATATACAAAAGTAAAAGGCTAGCTAGTTTGCTACCTGGTTTTGACTGTTAATGTATTTTAATGTTTTTTAAAAAAATATTTAAAAAAATTAATTTTAGTATATTTTTATTTTTTTGAAAAAAATATTTAAAAATATTTGAAAAAAAAATTGAGATTGCATTTGGGGCACACCCAACAATAAAAGTTGGATGACAAGTAAAAAGACCTTGTACATACAAACAAGTTTGTCATGACTTCATCCTAAAGAGCAAAAAAAATTTTAAAAATAAGAAAATGAAAGTATTAAAAAACAACCTGCTCAGCCCTTTAAATAAACAAAAAATAATTAACGAAATTACTTGAAAAATAAAATTAATGACAAAAAAGAAGTGATTCTAAAGTCACTATATCATGAATGTAAATCGTTAAAATGACTCTCTTATCCCTTGCGGCTTTTGAATTTAAGCAGGCTTCTGAGTGGGCCTGGGGATTCTGTTTTCTGGAATCGGGCTCCTGCTTCCATCCATAGTCCAGATACAACTGGGCTCCAGCTTCTATTTTCTGCAAAACCTCGACAATCACCCTCTCTGTGTTCCATTTTCCTTTCGTCCCTTCCAGAATCCATGAACAGACAGATTTCGACTCGCTGAGCTTAATTCGAAATTTGCCAATTAGTTGAGTTAGCTTTTTCGTTTCCTTGAAAGCGAAAGGCAATGTCATCGGTGACGCTTCGAGTTTCATTTTCTCTTCATTTCCTCAGTTCTCTCAGCCGAACAGAGGCGTTATCGTACCTCTTTTTATTCTCAATGTTTTTTTTAATGCTTGAATTAGAATCATTAGGTGCTTTGAAACCCCGTTTGGCACCTTTTTTTCTCATTTGGAGCATGTGCTAATTGTTTTCTTAATCGTGTGCTAGTGTGGCAATTTCACGGACTCTCAGGCATGAAATCAAGGTATTCATCTTCAATGCCTTTTTAGTTAATGTTATTATTGGCACCTCTTCCTTGATGTCAAGTTAGCTGTTAAATAATGACGTTTTGATCGAAGAAGTTAATCTGTATTTTTTCAGTACGCAAAATACGTTTCTGTGTTGACTACCTAAAGTACTTCTTCGGTACATTTATTTTTAAATCTGTATCTCATTGGATAGGACGGTAAGTGCAAGCAACTTAAAAGATCATGGTATATTGTGTAGTAGTGTGCCAATGTTCAATAAATCTCCTTTTCCGATTACAGATTGCCGCATCACTTAGATTGTGCCTTTGTTTCACACTACTGTCATGTGGTGAAGCGTAATATTTGCATTTCCTATACTTCGATGCAACGAGCGTGAACATTAGACGATATGGTTCGTAACTTATGATTCTGTTCCATATCTCAGACTCTAGGTATATGTTACGAACCAAATCCAAACCATGTGCATACTCCAACGAAAAATGATATATCCTACATCCACATCCCACTCTTATCCTACTGTGCTACTTGGTATTACTCATCAACCTCTGAATATGTTATTTGAAAAAAAAAAAAGTTGATCTAATTGTTGACAAATGATGTCACGTCAGCAGTGTGATGAGAGTGGAATAAGAATGTAATATATAACACTACTACAAAAGGAGTAGTCGAAGTTACAATTGGAGCCTTTTGGATTCATCCTCCTAGGCACTATTGGATCTCTTTCACCACTCTTTCCCTCCTATACTCAATATGGCATGCTACAATCTCCCCACCTTAAATATCCAACATTCTTATCATGCCATTTAGTTATGGGCGGCACAGCTCAACACTTCTAGATGGGAATTGGCTTTGATATCATCTATAATGGCCCAAAAAAATTCAAAGTCACATTTGAGCTCGTAGTCTAAAATGACTAATCAAGGTCTACATTACGTAACTCCTCGAAATTAAAACTTCTCGAAATCGTTATAAACTATAGTAACTCCTCCCTCCCGAGCAATTCGAGATTTCATTCACCTCAATTTCCCTCCTATAAATCTTGGGTATTACATTACGGATACAAAAAGGCAGGTTCTTACTCATTTACCTTAATTTTATTTTGGCATGCAAGATGTGTTGGCTCCACATATATCCTTGTTCCTACAAGTAAGTATTCTGTTTTCATCGTCAGCTTGAAATTCAGGTGATTTGGTAGGATTAAACTCTAGATAGGTTTAGGAATAAACGATAGTTTTGTTTTCAGAGGGGAGAAGGTCTAGAAATTGTAAGGAAGTTATTGCATTAGCAAAACTTATGTGATGACAAGAGGTAGTAGTTATCAACATACAATGCAAATGGTGGTTGAAGATTGTTCACAATGTTTGGTGTGTGTAGGTGTGTGACAACAATAGGCAATTACCCTATCAACATACGATGCATGGTTTTAATGTGTTTTGATATTAAATTGTTGTAACTTGAGTGTTTCTACCCGCATTGTATTTCAGCCTTAGCTCTTAAGTGGTTGAAGAGAATTTATTGTTCGCAATGGCTTCTAACTTGTGTGCTTCTGTCCACATGTTGTATTTTTGTGTGTGCATTGCTTCATTATATATATATTTTTTTATTGGCACCGGATGTCCGGGAATAGCATCTAACCGAGGGTGCACAGGCCCTCGGCAAGGAGTTTCCCACAAGTGCACCTCGGATAATTCAAGGAAAAAATCCTCCAGTCCAATGGCCCCTAGAGATTGTTTGCACCCACGGGGATTTGAACCTTAAACCTGGGAGGAGCTTCAACCTTTCATTATTGCATCAAACTTGTTGGAGATTGTAGAAATACTTGTTGGAGATTGTAGAAATCATAACCATTACTTTTGCAGTTTGATCTGAGAATGGCATTTGTCTATCCTTCCTAGCGAACTGGAAAATTTGTAACTTTTACTGGGACCTCCTCTTTTTCACTTATAGTGATGCATATTTTTAATTTGGACAAAACATTATATATCTTGATGCATTGAAGAGGCTAAGACTCTTAATAAATAGAAGTCATATACCCACTCACCTATGAGGCCGAAGTACATTGAAGTGAGTTTAGTATTTGGTTTTCAATAACTGACGGAATCATAGGTACTTAAAAATATAGTGTGGTTGGTTCTTAGCAGCAGCATCTCTAGTATTTTCTCTGGTGCATGAGGTACAAATTTAGTTACTTGTGGTGATTCTACAAATTCAATTTTACTGGAGCATTAGTAATCTGATGCACAGGGAAGCAAATCTGTTGATTATAAAATGGATTTTTAGTTACATTGTCAGCATTCTCTGTAGTATGTTGACTTGGATTAATCTTCCTCCCGCAAAAATGTTTTATGGGGTGTCTATATGTTGTAGTGAGGAGGATGCTGATTATACAAATGGCATTGTCCTTGTAAACAGGAACAAGAGTGGAGAAGAGTAAGGGTATGAGTGGTGAGAGAATTTCATCTCCTTGGACAAAGTGGAATCCACATTATATCTGCTATTTAGTTAAGTTTACATAAAACCTTGGTTTGGTTCCCTATATTGTCGGGAATATTGATGATTTTTTGGAGTTGCTTCTCTAGTTGCCATCGCAGTCCTTACTCCCCTTTTTTTTTTCTTGTTTTTTTTTTTTGGCCACGCAAGGGGGATGATGACCTTCATCAAGCCCAAAATCATATAGCGCCTCATTTCAAGTCCTATAATTACTTGACAATTTCTAGTATCATCATAACTGCTGTGGCTTTGAACGTAGCTCTTGTTCTAATATATGGTTACAAGAGGGTATTTCCTTCACTCATTGGGTTCTTAGAGATCACGGGTCGGTCTTAAGATATTATAAAGGGTCCATAAATTCTAACTACAGTTTTTAGATTAAATGGTTCAAATTTTATTTTTTTTAAATTTGTCATGTGATATGTTGAGTCTGGTTTTTAATTCATTACATACATGTGATAATTGTTGAGATGGAAAATTTTAAACAATTTAACTTAAAAATAATGATTATGAGTTAAGGCTTGTACAAGGTAGATTTCCCTAAAAATTCTAGACACACATAATCCCTTGTGTAAATTGTTGAGACTCTTATCGAAGGGCTTTTGTCATCAACCATGAATTGAAAGGTTTTTAATTAGTTGGTGCAGATTTTTCAACAGATATGTGCCATATTTTTAAGTTATGATTGACTTGGGCCACACAGATCTACACTGCAAGCTGAAAACGGATGCAATTGTTGTTGTTACCGCATTTTTAGGTTAATGTAAGGAAACTGATCATTCTCATAGTTAAGCTGTGTTTTAGTAGAAAGTTCGTTGTCTGATATCTTTAAAACTAGTGGATTTTTTTTTTGTATTGTTTGCTTTCAAGGAAGAAAATTTTTGGATGATTGGTTGCCTTAGGTATATTCTTCCGCTTTCTATGTGTATGAGCTCTATGACGAGAACAACGGTTTATCTTTATGTAAATGGTTATAATATCTTAACTTCTTAGTAAAGAATGTTAACCCAGTCCTTGCCTCGTATAAAATGTCTCTCCTGCATCATAAGGGACTTGACTCTCGACAAAGACACGTGATCATGACTGTGGGTAGAGGCTAGCTAAGCTAAGGGCAGGCCCCTCACAAAGATCTGAAAAAGAAATTATAATCTAAGCAATTTCCTTTCCCAGGGGCAAAATAGCTATAAGGCCACACTTTCATCTTGGCCCCTGAATGTTGGCCACAGTGCATTTGAGTTTTATTCATTTTCTGTTTGTCTGTTTGCAGTAATATCCAGATTTTGCAACACGAATAAGTAAACTTGCTGTTATTGTCCCATTACTAATAGCTTGGACTACACCATCTGTATTGGGTTTTCAGTTACTTGATCTATTGCCTTGGCTTCCATCCAGTATTGTCATATTCACATTTGAGTTCTATTATTTTGTACTTGACTTATGATGTTTCCCTAAACAAAGAACTAGAATTTGATATGTGGCGGTACTCAGTTTGAAACTAAGATGGCATTGGCTATTTCAATATTTTTATATGGGAATAGAATGATGCTGATAGGTCTGAGTTCTCTTTCTCCCTTTCTCTTTAGCTGAGATGGCAATGCCGTGCCACTTCACTAGTCTCATAAAGCCAGCCTTTTCCAGCTGTCATACACTAAGCTTCAGGTAAGCTTTTCCTGCATTGAATCCTGTTGTTTTTTATATCTTTGTAGTTCACAGGTCTATTCAATTGAATCTGTTCACTTGCGTACTTCCTTTGCAGTCCAGAGAACATAAATTGACTTCCCTTTTTTTTTTTTTTTTTAATTTTTGGGGTTTCTTCAGTATTTGCTTGTTACGTGCTGACCGCTTCATCTAATTGTTATATAATTTATGTGGCAACCTCAGATTTTATCTAGTATGGTTAAAAAGTCTAAATTTCATTTAATATATTTGAAAAATTAACCCAAGAAATTTGGCTGTTAGAAATTAGCTTAGGTCATTGTTCTTCCTCCAGCTGCATGCAGAAGAACCAGTGTATTTGGTTATTCAATAATGCAAATTATGCAATGGTCAAAAAGTTGACAAAAAAATCCTGTTTTTTTCTTTCAATTTGCGTTGGTAGGGTTTTGCTCCTTTGGTTCAAGTCATCCTGTTTTCATCTCTAGGATGAATTATTTAGCGGGCGCTCTAGATGATTAACCCCATCACTTGTCCCCCTTATGGTGATGCTCTTCCACTTAAACTATACTTAGTTTGTAATTGCATTTGTAAATACCTCACACAGGGAACTTTAGAATAAAGTTTCAGTGACCAACACCCCAAGTATGTGGGTTCCATCCTAAAACAATGCCATGTTTCCAAATTTAAGTATAGCCTGGGTTGTCATGCATGTGGCCACCCATAATCCATTCTTCCTTATCTAGTATAGAGTTTCATCTATCATAAAAAGTGACTCCAATTGACATATATAGTTTTTCTTCTATAAAATTTCATCTATCGACATAATTTTTCTTCTACTTTTTTTGTTTTTTGCGCATGGTGACCTGTATATTCTTCTTTATTTGCAAGGCAACCCGTGTCATTTCTTTATGCATAACCCCAAAAGTGACTCCTATTCTTGTTTATAGTAGTAGTTATTCTCGTGATGCTTTAAGAACTTTTACTGACAACACACCCAGACCCCCCTCCCCCCCCCCCCCCCCCCCCTTCACAAAGAAAATGCAGATAAAAAAAAAAAGTTGCCTTATACAGATCTTTTAAAAGATTTTGTTCAGATTCTTCTTTTTGTATTCTACCATACACAATATCAAGTTGTCATAAGGAGGCCAGGTGGAGGCAACCCAAGGAACGGGTTGCTTTTGGTGGGCGGTCCTTCTGTGGTCCAAAGAAATTCGAAAACACACACGATAATATATGATAGTATTATCTCAGGTCATTCATTTTAATATGCACAATATTTTTGGTTAGCACTAGAGATTTTATTTCGTGATGACATGTGCTTCCCTATATAATAATCTTTTCTTTTTTTTCCTTCTTGTATGTGTTTTTTGTGCTTTTATTTATTCTCTCTGCTTTCTTATCTGGTAATCATTATTAATGATGTTCCAATCATAGTCAATCATCTGATTCTCTTTCTTAATAACCCTTGTCCTCCTTAAAAACAAATTAATTTTTCTTTTCAGAAAATCACTGAGATAGTTTTCGTATTTAAACCCTTGTCTGCCAGTTAGGTGTGGGAACTGAGATACCATTATTGAGGTTGTATTTTCTGGCTGGCTGTTAGGTTTGCCATATAAGCGGCCATAACGAGAATACCTTTCTAGTTAGGTTCAATGATTTCGAGTCGTTTGTTTCCACCTGCCGACGGTTCAATGGCTCCACTGACCTTAAATAAACTAGCAAAAAATAAATAAATAGACTGCCTGGCGTTTACGTCCATACTAGCTTTTGTGGGGTACGAAGAAATGTAGATGTTTATTTTTTTATTTTTCTTTACAAGTGAATGGAGTGATCTGGAATGTCAAAATAATCAACATCTCCTAAAAGACAGATTGGATCACAGTAAATAAATAGTGTTAGGCAGGGAAACGCCAATGCGATCACAGGGAAACCTTGGTCCTTTAACATAAAGGCGAAAGGCATTGTCTTATCTCTCTAACCCTACCATTTTCTTGATAAGATTATAAATCCAGCACATGGCACCATACACATGCTTGAATTAGGGACCACTCCGGTTTTTATCGTATCCATGATTTGGTACTCATCTCTTGCCTTGTTTTTCCTCTTTTTTTTTTTTCTTTTTTAGAAAATATTGAAAATTTGTTGTGCTAAAAATGTCTCTTTCTAGGAAGTCTTCTTGGTGCTCAGGGAAAAAAAGAAAATTGTATGGTTTTAGGAGGAATTAATTCCTTTGTTGTGTGGTGTAACTCTGTCTAATTAATAATTACACTTTCGTCCTTAAATTATAGTCTCTTTTGTAATGTAATATCAAAGGATCAAACTTGTTATTTAGAATCCAAGTCATAATGTGCATATCACGTACTTTATTTTTTATACTTTGAATATTATATATTAATAAGAATCCGCATCTTAACTTGATATTTTGAAGAGTATCATAAATATAATTTCTCCCTTTCTAATGTTAGAGAAGCTTTTATTCTTTATTTCCTGTCAGGAGCGTGTATGGAAGGTATTGTTAATGATTTTTTTTTTTTATGTAGCATAATTTTATTTGAAAGATAAATTTTAAATTTTAAATTTTATAAATTAAATTTTATCTAAGTGATGTAAATAGTGTTTTTATTGACTTGTAAATAGAAAACCCATACTTTTTTTAGATAAATGCTAGTATGCATTCTCATTTTAATCGTTTATATATTTTATTTTAATTTATTTTTTTTAATGGTTAAGAAGTGACTATTAGTGTATTTGTAATTTTTTTATTTTTTAAAAATGTTTAAATATGTTTAAAAAATATATAAAAAAAGTATTAAAAGAAAAAAGTACAAATTACACAAACAGCATATAAAGCGGTTATGTCCAGCGGCATAGTAGCACCCCGCTCCTTCTTTTATACTGAACCACTAGGCAGGGAAGATTATGGAGAGAAAAGGAATAGGGACGAGGAAGAGAAAAAGGAAAAGAAAAGGAAAGGCCAAAGAAAACAGTGATGATGGTGTTGTCGAAAAAGTGTCAGAGTGAAGAGGTGAAGAAGGTAAAAGGTACATAAAGTTCGTGTATGGTATGGAAAATACTAGTCTTTTTGTTGGAGGCTCTAGTTGGAATTTTTTTTTTTAACTTTATGATTAATGAATAGATTTTTAATGATGTTGTAAATTTTTTTAAAAAAATATATATTAAAAATGTATGTAAAAAAAACATAAAAAATACACTTAACGGTAGCTCTGTGGCTATAGAGCCACCCATATAGCATATACCAATACCGAGTACAAAAGTTTGAACAGGACTTTTGAGTTTTTGTTCACTGTCATCCTTTTGTGATGATTTTATTTCCTCTTTCCGTGTTACCCTAATATTGACTTTCTTCTTGCGTGCAAAGTAAGAAAAAAAATATCTAAGAATTTCTAGACCAAAGACTTAACTCGTTCCATATCATATATTATTAAAAAAATATCTAAGAATTTCTAGATCAAAGACTTAACTCGTTCCATATCATATATTATTATCCATCTACATCTTACAAATAATATTAAATTTTCAGTAAATATAATGAGATATTTTTAGATATTTTTTTCACTTTAGGCTTATAATGAGATATTTTTTAGATATTAAATTTTCAGTAACTTAATGAGATATTTTTTAGATATTGTTAGGCTTAGTTTGTTTTAACAACTCCTCTCAACTCATTGTATCTCATTTTATCTTATTATTACAAATTTTTTAAATTTTTATATAAAATAAAATAAATAATTTAATTTTTTTAAAATTTAAAATAAAAATAATATTAAAAATATATTTTTTAATAATATTTTATTTATTTTTAATTTTAATATCAACTCATTTCATCGAAAAACCAAGCTTATCTTAATATTGTTAAATAAAAACTTCAAAGAAAGTATCGTACAATGATGTAAAGGATCGGGCAATTGTGATTTGTTTGGAACATGGGCCCACATTCATGTGAAGCATGGGCCATCTAGGGAGGTCATATGAATTTTTTATGGCTGTTTGAGCAGCGTTGCTCTGGGTCTGGGTCCCATTAATTAAAGGCGCCAAAAAATAAAAATAAAATAATAATAAATGAAAGAGTGTAAAAATCCTGCCGACGAAGACCCACGGGAAATCAGTGGCACTGCTGCTTAATTCCCGCATGATTCCGTCCGTAATTAACGTGTTTTATTAATCTATCTATTCCTTCGACGCTCTTCTTTTTCTCTTGGCCAGGCGTTGTCTTTTTTTCTTTTCTTTTCTGTATTTAGGTCTCTCCTTTTTACTATTCTTCTCTCTTTTTTTTCATTACTGATACATGTTCAAATAAAGATTATTATCAAGATTTTTGTCCGAATTTTAAAATTTAAGTTAAGATATGCAAGCACATGAAGTACAATAATGTTTATCAGGAAAAAGTGAAAATTTTTACTCTCAAATTAACATAATGTTGATATAATTTAATTTATAGTTTTGCTTCACACAAACTGATAAGGTAGAACTCGTTATAATTTTAAAAAAATCAAAACACCAATAATTTTTTACTGTTGCTGACGTGGAAAGCTTCCACATGAGCAATGTGTTGAATGTGTTAAAAAATAAAGTTTTTAACTAGATTTTATCTTCAATTTACTAAATAAGGGCACTTTATATCTCTAATATCAGAAATGACATTTGCAGTTTTAGCCTTTAGGACATATAAGTCTCGCGTATTCTTTTTGAAAAAAGTATATTAATTTGTGACTCACACAAAAAAATTATTTTTCTAATAATAGATTCTATTTTTTTCCAAATAGAATGTGCACGAGATTTATACATTTTAAGATTTTATCTAACATTACTCTTTTATGTTTTATATAGGAAAAATCTTGAATGAAAAATTCGCCCCCACCCTAAATTCTAACTATTATCTATTTTCATCTATTTTAGTAGTTAGAATTTAGGGTTGGGGATGGGATTTTTCCTCTTTCAGGAGATGGCCTGGTAATTGTTTGTTGACAAGCATTGCTTCATATTGTCTTTTATTTATTTTTTAAATATTTTATTCTTAAGTCAATGTATAAATTATATCTAATAAAATACTTGTATAATATACTCTGATTTGAAAAATAAATTTTAAAATTTGAATCTTACAAATCAAATCTTACAATTTAAGTGGTGTAGATTTTGTGTTCTATATATTAGCTTGAGAATAGAATAATTCTTTATTTTTTGTCGGAACAAAATAGAGAATACTAATGTATATCTAACATAACCTAATAAACCGGATTGATCAGGATTAGCTAGGGTTTTGTAGTTATATTTATTTATGTGACATATTTTAAGTGAATACAATATAAATGACTAAAATATAAAATCATATGAAACACGAAGAAGTGTGATTGAAGATATAAATTTTGAAATAATCTTCCCAACCTCCTACTATTCACCAAACTCTACACTCCATTTTTTTTTTATTTTTTTTTTATCAAATTTTTTTTATATAAATAGTGAATAAAAAATTTGAAATATTTAAAAAAAATAAATTCATAAAAAATTTAAAAAAAATATTAAAAAGTATGGAGTGTGGAGTGTAGATGAATAGTAGGAGGTTGTGTAGCAAATTCCATAAATTTTAAGATAAATAATATAAGTATTTTACAAAGAATAGAAATATGCATTGAGTCATTCGGTAACAACAGGAGTAAATAGAAACCCAAACATATCACTGGTCAATCTTTGGCTTTTTCAAATGGGTAATGATAGGCTTACTATCTATCTACTACTTATTTATTACTGTATTTATTTTTTAATCATTTTATTTTAAATATATTTTTAACATCCTTAATTATGAAGAAAAAATTAAAAATATATATAATTTTACTAATAATCACTTTCTTAACTATTAAGTAAAATAAAAAATTAAAAAAAAATTAAAATACAAAAAGAGTAGTAAATAGGTAATAGAATGGTAGTAATCCTATTATTTTTCTTTTCAAATTACCACACAAAATATAATAAACAATTCAACTTTTTTAAGTTTTAAAATAATAATAATATTAAAAAATAATATTATAATAATATTTTTTTAATTTTTATTTTTCATCTAAAATCATCTCATCTCAGAATCAAAACCAACCAACTTGGTTTATACTCCGAGATTATAATTTGAATTTCTCAATTAAAATCATTGTAAACAACAGTAATTCTTTTCTCAGAAACAGTAATAAATCTCATTCAGCAAGAACAAGCAACTTTTCCAGTATAATGAATTTTTTAAAAAGTCAAAAAAATATTTTAACCAGAATTAAGTAAAAATAATGTTATAAATTGGATCAATTATAAAATAAAATTTAAAAATAATATAAAATCAAATCAATTTATAAAATTATATTTTTGTCAGTTATCAAAAATAAATTTGGTCAGCAGTGCCAATGCATTAAAGATTAAACAACATATGAGGCAAAGGAATAAGTCGCCAGCCAGGTGGGTCCCGGCCAGTAAATTTCTCTAATGGCGCGGACGTTGTAACGGCTAAGAGCAAGGACCAATGCCGCGTGGACAAAGTTAGTGCAAGCCACGTTGCCCCCCATACCAGCTTCAACGCTGACTTCTTGGTTGGCGTCTCTGCGCCACAATCAAATGGCTTCAAGCTTCTTCAATCACCTCTACTTTTCTTTTGCATTTATAAAAAAAAAAATTATATATCTATAGTCATTCTAAGCGGACTTATTTTTATTAAAAACGAGTGGGACGCACTATAACTCTGTATTTAATATTATTTTTATTTTTTACATATATAATAAAAATAATTTTTCAATTACTATTACATCACAAAATAAAGAAATATGATAAATAAAAGAACGATAACTATTTTTCTTTCCCCAACAACCACTTATACTTTATTTTTTTTTAAAAATGTCTCACTCAAATAATTTTTGTGGTTGAAATTAAAATATATGAAAATAATAAAGAAAGAAACCGTACGTAGATATTCCAAAATAAAGAACATGAGTAGAGCCGTTTTCGTTTGTATTAGAAACTCAAATTAAATCAATTTAATTTATCTTATTTTATTATTATAATTTTTTTAAATTTTAAAATAATAATAATATTAAAAAATAATATTTTAATAATATTTTATTCTACTATTAACAAATAATCCTAACTTATATCTAAATCCAAACGACAGAGAGGTGGGCGAAAGCACTATGACAACGATAGCTCGCAAAGAAGGCAAAGCTAAGAGCATTGGCATTGGCTTCATCAAAAGCCTAGCCAAATGTAAAATTTGATGAATCTCATCAAAAAAGAGCTGCATTGGATTAGCTAAAGACATAAATGTGAAGCTTTTAGCTACAGTAAATCTATAGGTTTCTTCAAATTTGAAGGGTTACTATTCACTCATCAAATCTATTTTTTATTCACTTTTAATCTCTAAAGGTCTTTTCTATTCACATTTAATCTCCAACCATCTTGTAATAATAATGTAAGAATCAAATTAAATTATTAATTAACATATGATTAGTGTGATTATAAAATATGAAAAAAAATAAAAATATTATTATTAAAAAAATAATATTATATTATTATTTTGATGAATCTAATGGCTAATCCAATGTGGGATTATAGATGTGAAAGTATTATATTTATGAAAAATATGTACTTTTCATCAAATTTTAAAGATAAATTTGATGAATCCAATGCTAGTGCTCTAACTCGAGAGTCGAAACGTGACCAGATTCCGCCAAACTCAATCCTTCCTTCCTTGCGTTACGGATAAGAGATTATGGCATTGAAAAGTTACAACTTTTAAATAGAAATACTCTAATTGTAAAGTGATTATATAAAAATAATTTATAAATTAATGTGACTTAATTTAATTTATTAAATTATAAAATATTTTTATTATAAAATATTTTTATCAAATCACATAAAATTACGTCTATTTATAAAATTATTTTTACTTAATTTTTTTTTTTAGTCGGAGCAGTCTTCTTTCTAAAAATAATCTTCTTTGCGAAAACCTAGTGGAGCCTAATTTCAATTTTTTTGTAAAAAACATAATTTCTATAGTGACAAAGACAAAAGGTGGCATACAACGGGGACACAGCGTGGAAAGTAGCAGCCACTCATTCTTTTTAAATTTTTTTTTTAAAAAGAAAAAAAAGACTATTTCCAAATGATTAGCGAAGCAAAAGCGCGTTAACGGTGGTTGCGGCAAATTTAAATTCGGGGAGGAAACGGGACCTTTTCGTCTTTTCAACAAGTGGAGCCTACCTATGATCCATTCCTCTGCTCCAGCGTTGACGCGTTATGGGAACGCGGTGCACCACACGACTCCCAGTGGGGCCCACCCCACCCTCCCCTATAGCCGGCACTCCAGCCGGGCAGGACGTGACGCGTGGGCCCAACCGCACTTCCTCAATGCTTGTCGCTTTCTTACATTCGGACAGTTCCAGAGACAGCCGTTCGATTTCATCAAGTGATAACCGATGCTTGGTACAAATCCGCATCGACCGTGATAAGGACGCGAATCATGCTATCCGGGGTTGCATGGACATAAAATGTTTTTTATTTTCCCCTGAACGAAAGTAACGCAGCTCTTTATTCGTTGATTACGCTAATCTGTCCTTTTCATTTTGTCAGCTATTTGTTAACACAATTTTGCAGATTTTTATGTCTCTTCCTCGACGTCGGTATGTCTTCCTATGTATATGTGAACGCTTTCGATTGTTTAGATTAATTGAGATAGAGATAATTTTAGATTAATTAAATAAAATATTATTAAAAAAATAGATTAATTGAAAAAATTAAATTATTTATTATATTTTATATATAAATTTTAAAAAATTATAATAATAAAATGAAATAAAATCAGATGAGTTGAGAGATTGTTTTTATATCCAAACGATGTATATTTTATGGAGACAAAATGCCGCCTAAGTTATGCTTCATTTATTATTATTGGACGTTGTATAAATATTGTTACTTTTAAACGGAAATGACAAATGAAGCATGCAGTTAAACCGAAACGTCAACAATTTATAATTTCATCAATTGTAACTTTATTAACGTCAGCCGACTATAAATGAAATGTTTTGACTCATTTGATGGAGCACTAATTCATGGAAAGATAATAATTTCATTAATTTGGTCAAAACTTGCAACTTAAAAGACGTGAAAACCACCTGCATACATCTACAATATTACATTAATTAATAAATTTTATTGTTTATTATATTCGCAAGCAATTGGTACTCGATCTCATATATATAATAAATGAAAATTACTACTTATATAAAGAGATTATATTAAATAAATTTATAAATTAACATAATTTTATGTGATCTGTTAGATCTATTTTACAATAAAAATAATTTTTAATCTGATATATCACATCAAACCATATTAATTTATTAATATACTTTTATATAATTTCTGTACGTCTAAAGTATTTTCTAATAAAAAATACTTTTCTAATAAGAGAATCAATCCTTTATCCGAATTTGCAAGGAATATTGTTTTGCTTCTGTTTTTATATTCTCTCTTTGTTTACTTTTCCCTTTTTATGAAGAAATATGAGTTATATATATATTATATCTATAGATTTACAAAATAATGGGTTATTATTATTATTATTTCATTTAAAAAAATGTCCTAAATGTAAAACAAATACCACCTGAGAAGGACTGTAAATTGTGCCCACAGAACTGGTTGAATTGTGGAGCCCTCCATCTTTATAAGATTGTAGGGAACACCTAGACTTGGTGTGAGATTTTTGGAAGGATATTACAAAATACACCACTTGCCATGTGCATGCAATGGACAATCGAATTGATTTTTCTTGAATAATATTATAAATTGATGTGTTATCAACACAATTAACATTTTAAATATATTGATAACGTGTCATAAAAAATATGTAAGATTTTATTGTAAAATTTAGAATTTTGCATTCTCAAGTTTGAAGAAAAATTCTATTAAATCCAATATATTTAAAGAATCGTAGTCTATTGCATTAATTTCATCACAATCAATAGCACTAAGTAATTACATGTTCACAATTGGATATATTTAGGTGGTTTTTTTTATTAGAATATTATAAATTTTTTGTGGAATTTTAAGACTTAGGATGTGAAAGATTAAGGACCCATCTGGATTGATAATTGATCTCAACTAATCTCATATCATCATTACAATTTTTTTAAAATTTTTACACAAAATATAATAAATAATTTAATTTTTTCAAATCTCAAAACAATAATAATATTAAAAAATAAAATTCTAACAATATTTTATTCAACTTTCAACTTATCTTAACTCTCAAGACCTCGTTTAGATAGTGAGATGAGTTAAAATGATTTATAAATAGTAGTGAGATTATTAATTGAAATTAGATGATTGGATAAAATGAGATAATTTTGAATAGGCAAAAAAATTTTTTTTTGGGTCTAACTCGTTGTTGGTGTTAATGTGAAGGAAAATTATAGAAATCTCATTCAAACATCTCACTCCAATTTTTTTGCATAGTGATTAAGAAAATATTTTTTAATAATATTGTGAATTAAAAAAAAAAATTTAAAAGTGTTAAAAAAAAGATATAAAAAAATTTTTTTAGGCCTCGTTTGCTTTTAGAGATGAGATGAGATAAAATTGAAGTTAAAAAATTGAATAAAATATTGTTAAAATATATTTTTTAATATTATATTTATTTTTAAGATTTGAAAAAATTGAATTATTTATTTTATTTTGTATGAAATTTTGAGAAAGTTGTAATGATAGGATGAGAGATTTTCAAAATTTTCAAAATTTTGAATTTTGATCTTAAAAATAAATAAGGTCTTAATCACTATGTAAAAAGAAGTTAAAAAAATAAAAATAAAAATGGAGCGGGATGCTCCAACGGCATCCAGCTTGCCTAATGTGAAAATGTTGGTCAGAGAAATTGAATGAAGACACGTTTTTGCCTTTTGGTTTGTCCAAAAAGGGGAACCGTGATGAGAAGGAAAACGCAGGAGAATCCTGTAATTTCATAAACAGTGAGACTACAGTTCATTACTCCAATAGTCATATGATTTCACGATGGGACACAACCCCTTATGCTTTTATATTTATTTTTAAAGTGAATTTACTGCTTTGTCTCTTCAGGTCCCCACGCTCTCTCATCCACCACCAAAATCCAAAATCTCGTGATACATGTCATAAGAATCTCGTGAGATCCACCAATTTCCGGCTCCGGCCCCTGAAAACTCAAACAAATTACCTGAAACCGGCCGGACCTTATTTTTTAAAATATTATTGCCAGTCAACCGTGGCCGGGATTCGGCGCCACCGACTCCTCCACCAACAAGTATGCATTATGACGACTTCAAACTTTTTTTTTTTGTTAAATATGGAAATATTTGATGAATAATAAAAATTTTTAAGGTTTATTCCAAGCTCTAGGCTCTAGCCAAGGGAATGGTATTTTATAAAAAAAATAATAAAGTCAGTTTTCAAACTTTAAAAAAATAAATAAAGACTAAAGGAAAGGGAAAGGGGGAGGGGCCCAGAGAATCTGGTGGGCTTTGAGCTGTGATTTAGCTGTCTTTTGATGCATTATTTCAATCACCCACATACACATCTCCAGTATCCCTAGAAAAAAAGAAAGAAACCCTCCGTGGCCTTTGCTTCTCTTTCTCTTGTCTCTCTCTCTCATCTCTTTACCCTCACGCCCAAAACCAAATTCCGAATTCTCTCTCCACATTTCCCTCAGATCTCGAAGTGAACGTTTCTCGAACACCCATTCTGCGTTTCCAAGCTCCAGTCATTACAGAGAAAGGAGTGGAAACGAGAGTGGCTTCTGGGAACTCAGATGTCTCATGTGAGATGAAGAACAAGACCCACTTCAGACTCCACTTTGATCTGATCTTCCTCATTGTTTTCTTTCTCGGCACAGTCTCGGTCTGTGCCTCTGAAGGGGTCCTCATCACCCCCCATGGGGGCCTCACCGACGCCGAAGCCTTGTACATCAGGCAGCGCCAGCTTCTTTACTACAGGGACGAGTTCGGCGATAGAGGAGAGGATGTGACCGTAGACCCATCTCTGGTCTTCGAGAACCCGAGACTCAAAAATGCTTATATAGCATTGCAAGCTTGGAAGCAAGCTATTCTCTCTGATCCCTTTAATCTGACCGGTGACTGGGTTGGATCTAGTGTCTGTAACTATACTGGGGTGTTCTGCGCCCCTGCACCCGACAACCCCAAGATCCAGACCGTTGCGGGCATTGATCTCAACCACGGTGACATTGCCGGGTACCTGCCGGAGGAGCTGGGCCTGCTCATTGATCTTGCATTGTTCCACATAAACTCCAACAGGTTCTGCGGCACAGTGCCGCACAAGTTCAAGAACCTGAAGCTTTTGTTTGAGTTGGATATTAGTAACAATCGCTTCGCCGGTAAGTTCCCGGAGGTGGTTCTGAAGCTCCCGCAGCTCAAGTTCCTGGATCTGAGATTCAATGAATTCGAAGGGACTGTACCTAGAGAACTCTTTGACAAGCCATTGGACGCAATTTTCATCAATCACAATCGGTTCAGGTTCGATCTTCCAGACAATTTCGGGAACTCGCCGGTGTCGGTCATCGTCCTGGCCAACAACAAGTTCCACGGTTGCGTCCCGTCAAGCCTCGGCAACATGTCCAACCTCAACGAGATCATCATGATGAACAATGGGTTCAGATCCTGCTTGCCTGTGGAAATTGGGCTGCTCACGAATTTGACGGTGTTCGACGTGAGTTTCAACGAGCTATTGGGCCCATTACCGGACTCCTTCGGTAATCTGGTGAGCATCGAACAACTCAATGTGGCGCACAACTTGCTGTCGGGAAAAATCCCCGCGAGCATCTGTAAATTACCGAATCTTCAGAACTTCACTTTCTCGTATAACTTCTTCACCGGCGAGCCACCGGCGTGCTTGAGCCTTGCGGACTTCAGTGACAGGAGGAACTGCTTGCCCAAAAGGCCGGCCCAGAGGTCCGCGAGGCAATGTAAGTCGTTCTTGTCTAATAAGCCTGTGGATTGCAATTCATTTAGATGTGCTCCGTACGTTCCTGCTCTGCCTCCACCTCCCCCGCCTTCGCCACCTCTTCCATCTCCTCCGCCGCCAGTTCTGTCGCCACCTATTTCCTCACCACCTCCCCCTGTTTACTCTCCGCCTCCGCCGCCACCAGTTTACTCTCCTCCTCCGCCGCCTCCAGTTTACTCTCCACCTCCACCGCCACCAGTCTACTCTCTACCTCCTCCACCGCCACCACCACCACCGCCGCCTCCACCTTCTCCACCCCCACCGTCACCTCCCCCACCATCCCCTCCACCACCATCCCCGTCTCCACCACCCTCGCCACCACCACCCTCACCATCGCCACCTCCTCCATCTCCACCGCCGCCCTCACCACCGCCGCCTACTCCATACTGTGTCCGCTCTCCTCCTCCACCCCCACCAAATTCACCACCACCGCCACCTCCTTTGTTCTCCCCACCCCCACCAATACCATACTACTATAATTCTCCACCTCCACCGCAGCATTCTCCACCTCCACCGCAACATTCTCCACCACCACCTCAACATTCACCGCCCCCGCCACATTCACCTCCGCCACCTATTTATCCCTATTTATCACCGCCTCCGCCTCCAACGCCTGTCTATTCTCCACCTCCCCCTGTCCATTCACCCCCACCACCATCACCACCTCCTTGTGTAGAGCCACCCCCACCCCCACCCCCTCCATGTGTAGAGTATTCTCCACCACCACCGCCAACGCCATCGCCATCACCACCACCTCCGGTTCATTACTTGCCACCCCCATCACCCTCACCCCCGCCCCCACCTCCTACAGTGTACAATTCACCACCCCCGCCTTCACCTTCTCCACCCCCACCAGTTCACTACCAATCCCCTCCACCACCTCCAGTCTACCCCCCTCCAGTTCCATGTGAAAACCCACCACCCCCAGTTGTTTATGAAAGCCCGCCACCTCCTACTCCAGTATACGAGGGGCCATTGCCACCAGTCATTGGAGTTTCATATGCATCTCCTCCGCCCCCACCCTTCTATTGATTCTTTTGAGAATTTTCCTCCTCTTAACCTCTCCTCAACCACAAACAAAACTCACACATATAGTAACGGCCATTGCTTCTTTTTCCTCTTCCCGTGCTCTATCTCCATCAACACTTCTTTCTCGCTGGGCAATTCTCGTCGCTCATAGAGAACGTAAAAGGGTGTCTTGCAACTCTAGCAGTTATCTCCAGCTGTGACGTCAAAGAAGTAGAGAAGAGGTGAAAGATATAGAGAGATAGAGACGAGAGGGAGGTAAGAGGAGAAAGTCTCTCCAGTATTTATTTGAATTGTTATCGATATTTGAGTTGTGAAATAAAATTTGGCAGAGAAAGAGTAGGGTTGCAGAGAAAGTGTATGTATAGGGATGAAAATTGGAGACCATAATTCAGGGCTACAAAGACAGGCAGAACTTTCTGCTGCTGTTTCCGGTTTGTGGGGTTTTATTGTTATTGTCTCTCTTCTATATCATACTTTTTTTTTATTCTTCCTTTCCGATTTATAGTATAATCACGAATATTTTTACATGTATTTGATTTTCAGAGTTCAGACCAATTCCTTTCTATTCTCATTTGTGTCATGTTCTCTGGTGTTGCATTCAAAAGGATGCATGTCTCATTTGTGAATCCGTCTCTGATCGCGGAAAATCAGTGCCTTGATCTCAAATATATTAGGCATTTTTCATATATATTGTTTGTACGACATGCATGCCGTTTCTTCTTTCACTGAGATTTTGGAAAACTGGATTCGATTAATCCTATTCCTTAGAAAACCCACGTGCATTGATGAGCATACTCGAGCAAATTCCTGGAATATCTTGGTCTCGTTTCTCCATGTCTGGAATAGGACTTGCTGCTATGGAGGAAAATTGTAATATTCATTTTGATCGTGGCAATACATGTGCATCTGAAACTGGTCGTGTCAAGGTTGAGTGATCTACATGCCAGTTGTCCGACCTGTGCTGAGTGAGATCGGGGGTCGAATCTTTTCCCAGAAAGAAAGGAAAAGTCATATACCGATCGAATATCTCCCGGAAATTTCTATCAAGGTCTCAGGTCCCAACTGAGATCCCCGTGGGACCTGGATGGCCACCCATATTCTTTGATTGATGCCACTTACAAATTACTCTTGTTGAGCTGAGCCTTTTTATCCTTTGATTATTAGTGTTGTGGTTAGTAGCATGTGCAACGGCTTATATTGGATTTGAAAATTTTGAATTCAATCCTGATTACTTCGTGCTTAAACTTTCCCCTTGAAATTCGGAATTTTTTACTGATTGTATGCTCATAAAAAGCTTGAAAAGGTTCTACTCAGATGGAGAAAGTAATGAATCAAATCTTATTGCTGCTTTGTTTTTGTTTTTGTTTTTGTTTTCCTCAGATGCCTAGTTATGACATTCCCAATTGGTAGTGTTAGACTGTTTCCCCACTAAACAGAGGTCTACAATCATTACATTTATGGATATTAATTACGCAAAATATGTTTTAATTATAATGGGCTCTGTTGGTGGTATTATAGTGTGCCTTTTGTTTTTTTCAAATCACCATTTCTGGGAACAAATTCTTGGAAAAAATCAATATCAAACACCACCATCCCAAGATTGCATTGTGGGATCCAAATTCAACTCCATAATGACTTGAAAACTCGTGTAAAACCAAACAATGACAGCCACTGCTAAAACCAACCATAGTTGCTTTCATGGCCACGTTTTGCTGCCACCACCAAACCCCTTTTATTGGTCCTGCCAAGTTGATCGACGCGGTGAACCGGTGGTCTCAAAAACTCTCTCCCTCTTTGAGGCACAAACATGTTTTCACAACTAGGTCGATTCCTCAAGCTTGAGAAAGCAAAACCTGTCTATCCGGAGCAGGTGATAGCCGTTTCAAAGGGCCCTACGATCCCTCAGTTTCGTGTCGTATGCCTTGCTTTCCTTCAATGCCCTTGAAGTTGACAACGCATATGCCTTGATTGTTGGTTGTAGCACAGGTCGTTTTCTGGCAGATAATTCATTACTGGAATACAAGAGCACAAGCAGCTTTTATTGGGTGATGATCCTTGTCCCCCCCCCCCCCCCCCCCCCCTCCAAAAAAAGAAAACTAGTCTAGTTGCCATTCTAAACAAAATTCTCTTGTGAGCAAATGGGCAATATGAAGAAAAAAATAAAGTAGAAGAAGTAGCGTCCACCGATCTTTTTGTCTGCGTGTTACTCCAAACCGTTGCTTTTATTCTGCACCGTGAAATTTCAATAAAAACAATTTTTCGTTCTTGAGGGATCCCGGCTGTACCAGTGGCCCTATGGTATGTGTTAGACAAGATAAACTTCATCAAACAGAATCTGAAGCCTCTAGAGAGATCCCGAAAGTAAAGCAAAGAATCCAGGAACAATAGTTGGCATTTTATCTAGTTGTTGTAATCTTTTAATTTTGGTATTATCAAATGTTTATCTTATCTGTATATTCAAAACTCAGATCATTATAAATATAATCATATACGTCAAACTGGTATCTCTCGAACCAGCAATCACATTTCTTCTAGCTTGGTATCAGAGCTACTCTGGCTCACCCCACCCGATCCATTATGGCCTCTTCAAGTGCATCCTCCACTACCTTTGTTATTCCCAACATCACCCCACGGTCTCTCTCAAACTCGATGGAACCAACTATCTCAACTGGACTACTCAGTTTATTCCATTACTTTTCAACAGGATTCTTTTACCCCTTTTTACTCCTAAAACCTACAAGTCTATCTCCGTCATTAATTAATTAATTATTGAGTAATGTTAAATACACATATGTGATAAACAGGCACCGCGCATTACTTTTGAAAAAGAACGAGTCTATTATTAAAAAATTAATATTTAATCTAGGTAATTTATTATTTTTTTAAAAGTAGTGCGCGGTGTTTGTGAACTCTATAACTACAAATATTATTTTTAAATAATAATAATAATATTCATTCTACTATTTTACAACCAATCAAGTTGCGGCATTTCATTAAAAATATACTATTTTTAAATTTAATACAAGCACCTTCATTCAAAAAACAAATATAAAAAAAAGCAGGCAAAAACATTAGGCTTCTAGCTATCCTCCTCCCCTCTTCTTATTTTTTTTAAAATATTTTTCTGGTGGTCATTTTTTGTGCTCTTCACAAGAAGACATGGTATTCCACAAAGGTCCAAGGGATGGTGACGTTCTGTAAAGAAATTTGGGTCGATACTCACATGGGCTGTTTCGGCTTTCCACATCATATGTGTTACGAGAATTGATGGTTTTGAATAGTTTGAAATATTTTGTTAAAAGTTAAATAAAATATTATTAAATATAAATTTTAGTATTATTTTTATTTTAATATTTGAAAAATTAAATTATTTATTATATTTTTGTATAAAAATTTAAAAAAATTATAATAATAGGATGAGATAAAATATTTTGTGTATCCAAATCCACTTGTTACGTGTAGGTTGACTCGCTTTTCATTATCTCAAATACGACACAACTACCATTTAATTAGGGCTCCATGGACAGCCTGGGATTAGGTCAAATATATTAATGCCGACCATAAAGACCCCCTCACCATATTTAGAAACATGATGAATAAATAAATAAAAAAGATTGTTTGGATGGTGAGAGTATCTCATCTCATATCATTATTATAATTTTTTTAAATTTTTATATGAAAGATAATAAATAATTCAACTTTTTCAAATTTTAAAACAATAATAATATTAAAAAAAGAATATTTTAACAATATTTTATTAAACTTTCAATTTTATTTCAACTTGTCTTAACTCAATTCACTATCTAAACGGCAAGATTTGAAACCTTCCCTCAACTATCTCTTCTGGTTTATTCAATTAATTCTATAATAAAAGCTCATTTAATTAATCAAAAATCTTGATGAATTAGTTGTTGATACGGATCGACGACACCCACATATATAATGCCATTCTTTTAATGAATAAAAGAGAGAGGATAAAAAGAAAAGGATACACAAATGTGACAAGGAGAAGATTCGTGTAGCTAAAGGCTATGGACCATAGAAAAAGGGTTTTCTTTTTCTATATTTAGGGAAACAGAGTGGAGGATTGTAGTAGTAGAGTGGTTATCTGATGGCCCCTTGGTTAAATATAGTAAATTTGTTGAAAGGCCAAGCGATACGGCCGGCAATGCTAACTACTAATTCATGTGCATCTACTTGGTCATAGACTGTCTTAAAAAACTACAAAATTTCAATACCAAAATGGAGTATTAGGTAGTTGCTTTTTAATGGATTTTTCAAGTTGCATTTTGTCTGTTACCATTATTATTATTATTTATTGGTATTGAGTGTCCGAGACAAAATTCCGACTAATTTTTAAAGGAGTGCTGCTAGGGTGCCATCCAAGAGTGACCGCTGAGCGTGCTCTTAGGCAAAATTTTATTTTTTAATTTTTCTTATCTATATTTTTTTAATATTTTTAAAAAATATAAAAAAAATATTAATATACTAATAGTCACTTCTTTAATTAGTAAGTAAAAGAAAAAAATATAAAAAATAAATAATTACATGAGCTATCAAAATGAGAAAACAAAATAAAACTACACAGTAACATTATTCTTTTTAAAATGCACGGGCTTTGGACAAGAAATTTAGTACAAGTACCCCTCTTGTATGTTACCATTACGCTCCCAATAAACCAAAATCAGAACCAGACGCTCGAACAGGTTCAACCACAAAAGCCCATTGTCTATATCAAACCGGGCCTGCACTTGCAAAATCACAGCAACGCAAGCCCAAAGGCCAACTTCTCCCACTTTGTAACATTCTGTATATATTCCATTAAGAAATTGCTTTGTTAAGCTTCCCTCGGACGAAGTTGAGTTGTTGGGTTAAAAGGAAACAGAAAATGTTAAGGCCCATAAAGAGTTTTATAAATAATAATAATAATAACGCTTAAAATAATGATATTAAATGAAGTAAAAATAGATTTTAGAGATTAAATAAAGGCACGCAGTTTATTAATTAATTATTTTTTTTTCAAGTATTTTTATGTGCTAAGCACTGTTGGCATTCAGTTTTTATTCTACCAATGTACGTAACGTATCCTAGCATGATCATTGTTAGCACGGCTCGTGCTACAAGCACTCCAAAGAGAAGAATTCTCAGGAGAGAGACTAGAAAAGAAGTGGCGAATAAGGCAGTGCAGATGGAGGTGGTTGAACTGGTATGAAAGAGCTTAATCAGCATAAATATATTTCCTTCATATCCTTACCAATGCAGAGGAGGGTGGATGGTTCAAATTTTAATGCAAAAAAATAGCTTCCATCAGGAGAGCTTTGGATGGGTACTGCTTATTTGTAGTCAACGATTTTCTACGAAAATAACTATTTTCTATTAAAATAAGTATGTTTTGCCACAAATAATCATTTTTCGTTGCAAATAATCCATCACAAATGCTTGTTTTTTTTGCCATGTTAAAATCTTACATTTATCTTTCTTCTCATTATAAGGTGAAGGGGGTAGAGGAGATGAAGATGGAAGTGAAGCCAAATAGAGGAGAAACCCTTATGCAGATTTGGTAGGCCTCTCTGAAGTAAATATTCCGGTTTAGCTATTGCAATTGACTTTTTGTCGTTAGAATGAGTTGTGAGTCACACTCCTTGCCGAGAATTCACCCAAGTCAGAATCCTAAAAACAAGTGAAAGACTGGAACCTTTTCCTCATTCTCTCTCTTACCTGAATTTTGAATAGTGGAAACTGTAATGGAGCTTTCAAACCCATCCTAAGGTCAAAATGCTCATTATGAAAGTACGCCATGATGCTATTCCTGTCAAAGGCAACTTGTAAAAGAGAGTCCGGTCCCCTTGATGTCCAGTTTGCATAGCTGAATAAAAGATTTCAGAGCTAGCATTTGATCCTCTTATTTGCTTGTACAAAAAGGATGTTTGGGCGGCACTTGAACCAATATTCACTCGATATACGATTACTTTTCTGGGAGAAATTTCAGGCCTTGAAGGAAACAAACACAGATGTGGCAAAATAACCAAATCCCATGCTGATCGAGTGAGAATTGAAGTCTCTTGCCTTGGATAACATGCAAAATCTCAGCAACCTATAGCTTTGGTAGCTGAAACTTTTGGCACTCACTAAAGCCATTTGGCTACGTTTGTATGTTGAGATGAGTTGAGTTGTAAATAATAATATTTTATGAATCTTAAGGTTAACTTTTTTAGGTTAAGATGAGTAATGCTATACACCACACTCTCATCCTATTTTGATCATACTAAGTAGTATGTGGAACATTCATCACTATTAAATAATAAAAAGAATGTAATAAATAATCATTTAATGGTGATAAATGTGCCACATCTTACTTAGTAGGATGAAAGTGGGATGATAGTATGATGTATAAAATTTTTCAAAAAGAATAGATTTCATCAATAATTAATTTGAGATAAATTGAATTTGATTAAGCAGTCAAACCTAATATTAATCTCCTACCCACCTTTGGGTTAGAATGGGCTATGGGCAGACTGGGCTGGGCTACCCCCACCTTAGATCGTACCTTGATTAAAATTTGAGTCTGAAGCTTAGAAGCTGATTTTTACCTCTCAGCTCAACCCAGCCACCATCCAAAAAATTCCTAAAGTTCGGGTGGATTTTAATTATTTTTAAGTGCGAGAGATAAAAATATAAAGCAAATCTTGCGGTATTTAATATTGTCCGTATTAATTATTTTTTAAATATTCAATAAATACGGTAAGAATCACTTCACGTTGACAAGTGAACAATATTACAAAAAAAAAATATTTTAGTTAAAAAAAATATTACAAAACTAAACTTACAAATTGACATGACTTACAAAATAGATTTATGTTGTATGTTAGATTGTAAATATACTTTTATTGTAAAACAGATCTAATGTATCATATGAAATCATATCAGTTTGTGAGTTTACAAAATAAGATTTTTTTTTTATGACTATAAAACTTTTCTACTAATAATACAACTTCAAATAACATGTGTGAAATCATCATTTATCTCAAAAACTTAAACCGATTAGAAGAGGTAGATTTTATTATTTATTTTATATCTTAATATTCATCCTCACGTGTGAATCAGACTCATTTTCAATGGATGACCCAATACGTGAAATATTGAATTAAAAAGAGGTAAAATGTAAAGTCAAGATTCAAACTTAAAACTTCTGTTCTGATATTATATGAAATCAATACTTATCTTAAAAATTTAAACTAATAAAAAAATTAAATTTTATTATTTATTTTATATCCTATGAGCACCTACGCTGATATCAGTTCCATTTGCCCACTACTTATTTTATTCTGCACTGACCACCTTCGATCTCTTATGTATCAAACGTGAGAGACACTGGTACTTGTTTAGCAGCCACACACATGCACCCCTCATCAGGTTCCGTCTTGTTTTAAAGGAGCCTTTATTTTAAAAGAGAATCTTTGCAAGTGAAAAAGAAATTAGATGGGGAAGAAAATTGAGGCCTCCAGCTCCCTATTGTACAGTATATTTTGAGGGATATATATATATATATATATATGATATATCAGTATATAATACTATTTCCTATACCTATATAACTAGCTAGCTAGACTTCATTTACCTTTCTCGGGAAATTTCCTGCAGAAACAAACAAAAATATTCTGGATCTGGTAACAGTGAACGATTAATAATGAGGAGGACTGACCTTTATAATAAAGTTTAATCTTGATTTAGGGGCCCAAACGGCTCCTTGATTGACGTTAAATGGAGTTACATCAACCTTTAACCTAGCTGTTAAAAAGAAAAAGGACGGAAAAAAAAATTAACAAAAACATATACTCTTTTTCTTTTTATTGTACGTACCAAATTACTCTTTCCCTTCAAATATATATTGTACTTGCATTTGGCACGAGTACTAGCTTAATTAAGCACGTGCATGCACATGAACAATACGTCTAAGATTGAAAAAGAGAGCATTAATTATAATTTATACAGATATATTGAAAAAAAAAACAACACATTAATACCTAAGAATTCTCATTCAATCTGTCTCTCTACTCTTTTAGCGTATGGGTCTTTTTCGAACCAGATAGGGAATGATTGATTGAGAATGTTCTTTGATTCTATTCAACATTATCGACAATCTGATGTGTAAGGGTAATATGTTCATGTCTCTTTGTTTAAAAGCATGGGAGTGCACGCAATTGTTTTCCAGTCTTACAAGATTAATTTGCTTTTGCAAAAGGGCCTATTGTCTTCCAATATTTCCTATCTGCATTTTGCTTTTGCAAAAGAGCCTTAATTTATGTTTTATAAGGTGGGTTGGTCAATGGTTGTTCATCTGGCTAACTAGTTGGCAGCTGAAAACCAATTACTTTGAGATCCAAAGATTTTCTTTTTCTTTTTATTTTAGGGGGTTTATTGACTTGTGGTTTTATTTTAGAATAATTATTCTCATCAGGTGTAGGGTGGAGATGAATAGTAGATGATGTATAGTAAAATCTTACAACAATATTAAATTACTGTTTAGAGTTTTGTTACAAATCAACAACTATTTATATCACACATTCCACACATGACGTGAAATTTTTTTTTCATAGAGTGTGGAGTGTTTTTCATAGAGTATGAAATATGAGGTGGTGAATAGTGATTCAGTGACTGATGAGAAAAATTTTTCTACTATTTATATGTAAAGGTCTCCACACCTTTAATATCACTGATGTGTCAAAATACGAACTTAAAAATAAACTTTTTCGAATCGAAATTATATTGGATCAAACGAAATGGTAATTCTTGAGAGAAAACATCCCTCGCAATGTTTATTACAAGATGAATGAGTAGTACATTAGAGGAGTATTCATGAGTAGGAGTCTACGTGCATATTACATTAAGATTGGTGATTTTAATAAATAAAATTAAAATAAAGGAACTGAGGGTAGGTTTGGACTATGGAGTAATGGCTGCTGTACAGAATTTTATTGTCTTAGATATTTTACTTTAGTTGCAGGAATGTGTTGGTGGTGATGATTCTGTAGTTTACTTTTTGTTGGTTGTGAACATGTGCTTTGTTTTGTTTCACTTTTTTTGGTTAGCATAATGCCGTAATGGAAAAGAGAAAGATGTTGGTTGGTGCCTTGGTGGGCGGTTGCAGAGAATATGTTGTACCTTTTTTTTAATATTTATATAATTGAATTATCAAATTATAATTATAAGTTAATTGAACCATTTATTTTGTATTAAATTTAATGTAATATGAGTAATATTATACACATTTTTAAAGAGTACAAATTTCGTATACTCTCTTTAAGAAAAGTAGAATTTATTATTAAAAAATAATTTTTTTATAGATATTAAATTTATCTACTTTTTTCAATATATGTAGGCGAGACTTACACATCATAAACTGAAAATATTATTTCTTTTTAATATTATATGATAATAATTTTTTAAAGGAATGTTTTCTTTAAAGTGGTAGAGTTTTCTTTTTTATGATAAGTAAAAGTGGTAGAGTACTTTTCTTTTCATGCATCATCAGTCATTTGATAATAAAAAAGTTGCAAACTTCACTTTCGGTTTTTTTTTTAAAAAATGAAATCATAATATTTATTAAATATTTAATAATTTTCGGAAAATTTTAAAGATATTTAAGAAAATAAAATTTCTTAACATTTATATAATATTTAGCGGATCCATGAAAACATTGAAAAGCAAGCGTGCATGTATCTTCGCATGCCAAATCTAGCGCAGGGATTTACATTTAATTACGCTAAAGAAAAAATTTACTCATAATTTTTATACCACAAATTACACTTAATTTTTTAATTTTTTTAATTAAATATATGGTATATGAATAATGCAGAGTAAAAGATCTCAATTAGTTTTAAAAAAATAAAATAAAATAAAAAAATTAAATTAAATATTGTATGTAGAGATGATGAGTAGTAAAATTCTTTATATTTATACACACACAAAAAGGAAAAGGTAAAAAAAAAAAAATCATAGGAATCTAACTGTAACTGCAGAAACTACAGGTAAAAGCCAATGAAAACAAGGGATTGGTTTGTTGAGTGCGTAAAACAATTAAAGATTGCAAACAACCATGCCAAAAATCATGAGCATTTACGGTATGGGTGGAGACTACAATCAAGTGCCCACCATTATTACTAAGAAAACATCATTATTTGAAGCATGGATCATACTTATAATAACTTTGCCTCTACAACATGAAAAAAAAAAAAAAAACATCTACCACGTCCCAATTAACATGTCATGGGAGTGATCGAGCCGACTAATTAATGAATTAATTATGTACAATAAACCCTATTATATGTCACCAATTAAACATCATATATTTATTTATTCTGATCTATCTTGTTTGCATGACTCTTGCTCTTTTGGCAATCTTCATGCCTTTGTGCATGCATGGTTTATAAAAAGAGGAAACAATATACAAGAAAACATATATGTAAAAGGTAGTTGTGGAAGGTGCATCAATGGCAAAAGTGGCCATTCAAAGTTTGGTCAATGAGAGAGAAGTTATATATTCGTAGGAGTTTAAGGAAAAATTGTTAAGACAAATATAAAAGATTAAATTTATCTCTTCCTAGCTATTAGTTAAACTTTTTGGGACAAATAATGATTTTTCATGGTATCAAAATAGAGGTTCTGAATTCGAATTATGACTCTACACTCTATCTCATTTAACTAAATATTTCACACATTGAGTCTACTTATTAAAGAAGAGCGTATATAAAATAATTAATAAAATTTATATTTTTCCACCCACTTTTGAGACAAGCGATGATTTCACAAAAAATAAAAGAAGTTTGGAGAAAAATAAATTAAATTAAGATGTATTATGTGTTTGTTAAAGTGATGGTGCTAGTGATGGAATACACTTGAAGTAGAAAATGCTTCGTGAGAATGTTTTTCTTTGGTTTTGTTAAAGTGATTATATATAAGATCGATAAGGTTTGAATATAATGTTAAAGAAGAGTAAAATATTTTTGGTTGACAAGCATGAATGATCATCAAACTATTATTTGATGTGCAATTCAATCAATCATTGTATATTTTCGGCGTTGCATACAAACTTTGTTAATATTTCTACAACGAACTTCTTGCCATTTAAGTTTTTCATGAAATAATTTTTAAAAACCGATTTCGATTTTGAATGATCCACTCTCCCTCTGATCTATTGGAGTCAGAACCTTCGCTTGCAAGGAGGAGAATCTTTTCGGCCACCTCCAAATTCAGTTTGGAGTCTGAAAATTCTCGTATCAGTCGTTATTAATAAGAGTAATATTATATATTACACTTTCTTCTTATTATATAAAATATAATACATTTATCACTATCGAATGATCTTTTATTGAATAATTATTTATCATTCAATAGTGATAAATGTGCTATGTCTTATATAATGGGATGAAAGTGAGATAATAATATGATATATAGAATTTTCTTCTTAATAATTATAAGATATATAAGCATAAATGTTAGATATTATTGTCCCTATTCATTTTCATGAAAAATATAAATTATTGATAGGCAAGTTACACTGAATGGCAGAGTATAATTAAGTATTGGTGTGGTATTAATATCGTGAGATAAGAAATTAATTTTGTTAGGACGAATTAACCTTAATTAGTTTTTTTAACATTAATTAATTTGTTTTATTTTTAAAAAAAGATATATATTCTTAGATAAATAAATGAAATAATATTACATATAATCGTAAAGTGTGTAAGTATTGTATAATTATTTAAATAAAAAATAAAATCTATTATTATTATTATCATTATTTTTTTATGTGAATCTTGTATTTACTCAATTTTTTAAAATAAATTATTTAGCACTTGCTAACTCCCCGATTGCATATATCATATCTCCCATAAATAACTTAAAAGAAAATTTTAAACATTACACTATTATCTTATTTCTATTATATTATATTATATATAACATATTTATTATTATTAAATAATTTTTTATTGAATGATTCTTTGTTATCTGATGCTACATCTTATTTACGGGAATGAAAGTAAGAAAGTGGCATGATGAGGTGTTCTATAAGATTACTCAAACTTAAAAGGTAAGGTCCGAAGAGGAAACAAGAACCTTACGGCGGGAAAAAACAAGCGACCAAAGAGAGGAAAGGAAACCTCCAAAAAGCAATCTCTCTCTCTATGAAAATCAGTTTAAAAGCGCCTCAAAGACAAAGATCAAAGAGAACTCTGAAAATCTCTCTCGGTTGTCCTTCGGGAGATATTTAATCAGAGTCTAGCTTCTTGAAAAAACGTCCATTGTTCTATCTTTGGATCACTCCATCTTTCACAGGTACGTCGTCTTCCATTTCTGTCAATGCGTTTTCCATAATCGTCTTTGATTTCACAAACTCCTTCGGTATCCGTCAGAGAAAAAAAATGCTGTCAATTAGACCTGAAGGCAATTTCTCTCTCTCTCTCTCTCTCTCACATGTTTCCCTCACGGTATTGCCTACATGCTCCTTCGTTTAATAGATCTCAGAGTTTGCTTCGTTCTTTTTAATTCTCTGCCGTATTTAAGATGCAGTTTGTCCTTTATAATGCTCCGTTTCTGCGAAACTGAAGGAGTACAAGATTGAACGGGAAATTTCGATTAAATTTTAGTTTCGAATGCGATGTTTTTCAATTTAGCTTAATAAACAAAATACTTAAAGAGTCATCCGTTTTTTATTATCATTTTCTGTTCACTGAATGGGGGATATGATTTCTCTGCGAAGGAATAGATCAACAAGGAATCACTTTGCTTTCCTTGTCAGTCTCTTTCCTCTGCTGAACACAGGCCGAAGCAGAAAAAACCCCACTCAATCGCAGTGTAAATGTGTAATGACCAAACGACCAAGCTTACCCCTGAAAAATGAAAACCAATTCCGTTAGGGGCCTAGGGCGGTGAGTCGGCTCGAAAGGTGAGGGTATAATCGTCTTGAAAACTTTTATAGTTTCGGAGAAGAAATTCCGGTACGGCACAGTGAGGGAGAAAACAGTAACTTTAATCGACAAGCTTGCACGCATCCCGTAGAGCTCAAAACAATATAGTTCTGAGAAATTTATTAGATTCTGATTCTTCTTTGCGTGCGTGTGGGTCCCAAATTAAAAGAAAAGAGCGTTTACTCATCAAATGCCTTCAGACCTGGGACTTGGCAACCGTTTCACGCATGCCTGAGTGGGTTGAACGGTTCTGATTAGATCCATCAAATCAATAGTCTGCTGCCGTGCATTGCGCGTATCTGGGGTGACTCCGGAAAATAAATTCATATGGGGATTCGTCTCCGTGCTTGTTTGGGTGAGAGTGTCTGTGTTGGGGGTGCAACAATAATCCCGATGATTATGCCGGCACATGTTTAAACACTTCAATTATGTTCTCATTGTTTTTTTTTTTGGGTCAGAGATGAATTATAAAATATTTGTCCAGATTGAGTAGTATAGATGCATAAGTTCGTAGATGTAGACCAGCTGCGGATCATGTAGGCTTTGTTGCGTGAATTGAACTTATGAAGAGTAAAGACAATAATTTGCAAGCTCAAGCTCCACGTGGGCAACTTCTTTTTGATGTATATAGTGGTGATCCGATTTTAGTTTTTATGTGCAGGTGAACGGTGCGTAAGTATCCGATGGTAATTGTAACTCGGTCTCGTAAGCAATGCAGAGAGAAAGAGTAACTAGCTGGATAAGAAAAAACTGGTTAGGGGTTTCGTTTGCTCCATTTTAGGTTTTTTGTCACAAAGAGCATTGCCGGGTAGAAGTGGAAGCAATGGAGAGTGGTGAAAGCAGCAGCAATGAAAGGTACGTCGTGTTCAAGGATTCCTCATGGTTTCGCCAGTTCCGTAATGGCTCCAATCCTTGGATGGCCAGATATGTCTACGGCTTGATTTTTCTAGTTGCAACCCTTCTAGCATGGGCTGCTCGGGATTATGGCCGCAATGCCTTGACGGAAATGGAGAGTAAGATCGCTTGAGAAACTTACATGTGTCGTTTATGTTACTTTCAAATGACAATAACCAGTTATTAATCCAGTTTTGCTTCTACATTTTAGATGTTGACGTGTTTGATGATTTTGATCAGTGGTTCTTAAGAATTTTTGGCCTGTTCTTATTGTTCGGGCTTGTTCTGTGCATAATAAATTTAAATCCTTCTCAAGGCTGCAAAATGGGCATCCTTGTAGGCATTTAACGCCATTGGATTGCACATTCATAACATCCACATTTGAGAGGCACATTTTGAAATGCACGCTTAACATGTCTGGTGAATTTATACGCATGAATGGGGCTGGGCATATAAAAGGGAAGCTTTTATGCCCCATGTTTTCCTATAATTTCGATATAAAGCTGGTGAAATCCTTGAGTCAAAAAACATAGACCACTTTGACATATTTCTATGCTTAACTGATCCTTCGTACATGATGGTGATGCACATTTGGCGTGGGTGCAGAATTAGAAGGATGCAAAGGTGCTAAGGACTGTTTGGGTGCTGAAGGAGTTCTGCGAGTGAGCTTGGGGTGCTTTGTATCCTTTCAGTAATGATCAAGGAATTCACGTTAGTTCTCAAATATAGCTAGCTTGTCTCACGGTTTTCTGTGATGAAAAGCAGCTATTTTTATTCTTTCTGATGAGAGAATGATTTGAATCCATTCGTGCAGTCTCTATCTTAGGACTATGGTCCTGTAATCTTCATCATTTTTTACCTTAAAAATAAGTGAGCCTTAATACGAAATCAGGCATTTTTTATCACAATGTTTCTTTCAACAGCTGGCACCACAAAGTTGGATGAGTCCAGAGATTCATGGCATTCTGGATGGTGGTTTGCCAAGATCGTCATGTGGATTGGTTTCACCGCTATCACTTTTTTGCTTCCTTCTGTCATTATTCAGCTCTATGGTTAGTGCAATCATATTTCCCAGCCAGTCTGTTAATTTTCTTTCTTGAACTTAATTATATAAAAGACCTGATTTTTTTTGCACGTTTTAGTTTACCAATGTCATGCCTCTGACACATTTTTTCCCTTTGGCAGGGGAGATTGCCCATTTTGGAGCCGGGTATCTATGCTTCCCGTTATATTATCCTGCATTCAAATCATGTATATAGAATGTGTTGCACTAGGAGTTGAAGACATAAGTATTTTATCTTGGTCGAGTCACTAAATTGTTCGGAGATTTAATCAAGTTTTTTCAAATCCATTTCAGGGTCTTTCTTCTTATTCAGCTGACAAGCATAATTAGTTTCATTATGTGGCTGAACGATTGTTGTCAGCCTGACAAAAATGCAGAAAGATGGTAAGACTCTTCATTCAAACAATCATTCCAAGCCCTCATTGATGTATTCTCATTTTCAGTTAATGTGCTTCAGTTATCGTGTAGAAATCTAATACTGTGGGATATTCTGTACCCATCATTGCTGCGCTTTATGATCTTGATGTTTGGTTATACTGAGATACGACTAGTCATTGAGCCTCCCCATTGGGGCAAATGACGAGACAACAAATATGTTTTCGTTGTTTTACCTACAAAACTCTACAACTGCTTACACAAGTCTTTGGTACATCCAAGACTACGTGATTAAAAGACTTGTAGGTGACTTAAAAAGTTTTATGCTGCCAATTTCAGCTGTCACACACTAGATAATGCTGTTTGCAAAATGGGAAGTTTTGTATGGCTTGTAAGATATCAAAGAAAATGATATTGATTACCAGGTTTCTCATCTTCTTATCACTGCAGCCAAGTCTATGTGATGTTACTGGCAACTACTGCATATGTTGTGTGCTTGGTAGGGATCATTTTGATGTATATTTGGTATACACCCGAGCCATCTTGCCTCCTCAACATTTTTTTCATTACCTGGACCTTGGTACTCCTCCAACTAATGACCAGTGTCTCTCTTCATCCAAAAGTAAGTTCTGATCATCTTTCTGCCTTTCTGTTCATTCATCTTCCAACCTAACTTGGTGCGCGTGGATAAACTTTGACTGAAACAGGTGAATGCTGGCATCTTGACACCAGGGCTCATGGGGCTTTATGTGGTATTCATCTGTTGGTGTGCAATTAGAAGGCATGGCTAATATTTTTTTAGTTAAACTAGATGTTATTGTTTGATTCTGTATACTGAAAGCCTTCTTAATTGCCAAAAAGAAATTTTCATTCATGCATGACATTGCCTAAATAATGTCAGCTTAATTCAATTAAACAGAATCTTTATAAGGGTTCATTTGTGAGTTCTGTTGATTTATTGCTTTTAGAAAATCTGTCACCTTGAGATCTTAATTTTACACTTTCCATGTTTACAGTGAACCAGCAGGGGAAAATTGCATCAGGAAGGCAGAAGCTACAGATAGGACAGACTGGCTTACGATCATAGTAATACATCTTCATTGTTTCCTGGCCGTTGCCTGTCTTTATCAAAATTCCTTTTGGCTAGTGTATCATCTTTCAATCAACATCTTTGATTGGCTTTTGAGCAACGTAGCAAATAGTTTATGTGAAGTACAGACACGCAAACCAAACTAAATCTATTAATGAGAGTTCTATATATTTTTTAATCAAAAACACCATACAGTAAGCATCTTATAATTTTTTGCAATATAATAAATCAATCTTCGAATTTGGCTAGTATATTTCATCCTACCCTGCCAAAACTTTTGTTTTTACATTTTTCATTGTAACAATTTCATGCTCTTTTTTATCCCAATGTAACGATGACTATCATATGTTGACAGAGCTTTGTTGTTGCTGTGCTTGCAATAGTTATTGCCACGTTTTCGACAGGCATAGATTCCCAATGCTTTCAGGTTTGATCCATTTTTCCAATCTACTCTTATAATATGAGTATTTCCACCAAGATGTATCTGACTTCAGCTGCAGTTCAGAAAGGATGAGACACAAGCTGAAGATGATGTTCCATATGGATATGGCTTCTTTCACTTTGTCTTTGCCACGGGAGCAATGTACTTTGCAATGCTATTAATTGGTTGGAATACCCATCATGCTATAAAAAAGTAAGTTCTCATATAATCTTTAGTATTTTATATATATAGACAAAACCATATCCTATTTTTGAAATCAAATGACAAAAAAATGAGGAAATTGTACCCCCGAACTACAAAAAGGGTACATTGTTGCACATGGTCCATTTTTTGTCAATCTCAATGGACGGATCTTAATGGAAGATGCACATTGCAACTTTTTGGTGGTTAAAAGTTTTTGCAGTTTAAGGTAGACAAAATGGATGGTAGCTTAGAGGTTACAAATGTAATTACCCTGGTTATCTGAATTTTTATATCCAATTAACCTTTGTGTGATTTCATAAAATTCCAAATTCTTGCCTTCTTAACAGTATATATTCTATCTGTTTATGCAACATTAACAAAAGAGGAAAATGATGCACGTACAACCCTTTACAAAACCATGTTTTAAATGAGGGACATTTTTGTAAAATAACTTATAAAGAAAACCATGTTTTAAATGAGGGACATTTTTATAAAATAACTTATAAAAGTAAAGCCAAAAGGAGGACGATTCTTTCTAAATCCATACCTCCCAAAGTTCAATCTCTATTTTTTGTTTGTTTGTTTGTTAAAGTTCATTATTAGCAAGTTTACCATGATTTCAGTCTGTCTAATTCTTGGCACCATAAGTTTGATTGCTGGAAGGAAACTATATGTCACTGAGCCGTGCTTTTGTACAGGTGGACTATTGACGTGGGTTGGACCAGCACATGGGTCAGAATAGTTAATGAGTGGCTGGCAGTCTGTGTCTACTGTAAGTACTAATGTAACAAGAAGCTATTCTGAGGATGATCATATTGTCAAGTAAAGTTAATTATAATCCTTTTGGATTACAAGACTCTAATTAATTTTGCCGAATATTGTTACTGTGAATTTTTTGCATGGCATAATGATGATTGAAGGGGAGAGTAGTTACTCTAAGATTAAATATATTTTGCAGTATGGATGCTGGTGGCTCCAATCATATGGAAGAGCAGACAAACAGCTGAATCCACATGATGTTAAAGAAATGTCCCAAGATTTTTTGTCATTGCCCATTCATTGATCTGGCATACGGGGGGAATCCTTCATCCCTTGCCAAATGGTAAAAAGAATTGCAATATCCTCAAGAAGACTCAGGCCAGAGCAACCCAGCCACCACCTATCACCTATGTATAAAGGTATTGACTGGATTTCTTTTAGTTCCACTCGAAGAAGATATTCAATCCTCGGCACCATGCAAATGGTATTAAAAAAAAAAAAAAAAAAAAACACCCGAATTATTTCAAATCACTCAAGTGATGAGATCTGTGTTGTTATTTGTAAATACAGTAATGTCAGAGCATAATGCATGTCTTATGTAACCATAGTTTTACTCAAGAAAAAGAAAAAAAGAAAAAAAAAGAGGGGTTGGCCCATGACGTGTCGTCACAAAAGTTGTTTCATTGGTTTGAAGCGTTAGATGCTGACCTAATTATGATTCTCAGTATCAGCTACTTGCCTCTTCCTTTATGAAATATTGCCCCAAGGCAAATTACTTAGATTTGGATAGTAAGTTGAGAAGAAGTGAATTGAGAAGAAAATTAAATGTTGAATAAAATATTATTTTTTAATATTATTATTATTTTAAAATTTTAAAAAAATTAGATTATTTATTATATTTTATGTAAAAATTTATGAAAGTTGTAATGATGAGATGAGATGGATTGAGAGTGGTTGTCATTCCAAAGTGAGCTAAATCGAATTGCAGCCACTAATATTGAAAATCTGACCAAGCTCCAGGCCGGGGGGTAAAAAAAAAAGAATCTGGCTAACAAGAGTGAAGTGTTGCTAATTCGTTATTCGAAGTACCTGTTGAAAAAGAAAAAGAAAACCAAAAGCTTGGACCTATGCACTCTAACTTCTAAGACTAAATAATCTAAATATAAAAAAAAAATCCAATTATATTATGATTTATTTTGAATGAGGGTCAACTTTATTTGATAGGGAAAAAGAACCTATATATATCGTCATGTGAGCATTACATTAGCCCCTATAATGCTCTTCAAATTACACAATAGAGCTGGCAGTTCAAATTTCAAAAAAGGTCTACACTTGACCTGCAAAATCAAACAATGCAAAACTACAAATAAAAAAAAAAAATGCAGAGTATGTCAGCCAGGCCGCGACAACAGCACTGCAAGTCCCAACACTGCAAGCTAAGCAACACAACTTGACACTGACAACAAAGAAAACTGCGGCACTAGGACTGCAAGACTAACCTCTGCTAGTCCATAACAACAGACAAGGCCACACTACAATCTCAGATTAGATCCATAAACGAAATTGCTTAACCTGCAACCAAGAGGAACACAATTCCAAAAGCTCACGGAATTAGACAACAAACGACGCTTGAATAAGGACAAACCATTCGGCAGAGCCAAATCCAAAGCGAGGTAAATCCAAAGAATCATGGAATCCATTCTTGAAGTATATCCTTTCTCTTTCATTTTGCAGAGAATATCAAAATAAACATTAACAAGTTTCCTACTTATAACATAAACAACCTAGCATTCCTTTCTCTCAATAGCCACTTAAAAATGGCACACAATAGAGATCAATTACTTGATGATCAACCCTTCAAGGAATCCTTCAACCGCCTATGAGTTCTCCCAATTTCTCCAAACTTCTGAGGGACACAAGAGGAACCATAATTTTTGGACAAAGTGTTACACAGGGAGAGCCACCATCGAAGGAGGTGACCAGGGTGCCGCTAGAGAAGGGGGACTTAGGGTTGAAGTGGGAGTTGAAGTGTGTTCTGAGTTAGGGCAGTTGAGAAGAATCTGACTTAGCAAGAAGTAAGGTCATGGGCTCGTGGGCCTGGGTTCGAAGATCAAAAGAATGGGCTACAGAAGGCATGAGCAATTGGACTGAGCATAGTTGATATTAATAATGAAGGGGTTTTGGCTAGTAGTAGTAGTACAAATCAATATAATTTCTCTTTCCTCTTATTTTCTCTCTTTTCATCGGAGTTCCTCACCCTTGAATTTTTATCTGTAATCACCATCCACCACAACCATGTAATAGATTGGCATTAGAGAAACAAATCCACCACCATGGCTAAAGCGATGTGCATCAACCAGTTACAACAGGGGCTGAGTGGGTTGAAGAAAACCACTGAGTCCCAGCTGAAGACATTGGAGACAGATGTGTTAGCTTTGAAGAGGCAATCAGATGCAGTAGTACAACAACTAGCAGCCTTAACAGTGGAATTACAAAAGAGAAATGGTAGCCCTCACAGAGAAAAATCTTCATCGGGAGTACATCACCATAGACAATAAGGGTATGTTGAAGTGAATGGTGAAATGATATCCAGGTGAGTCAGAATTTATTTTCCCTCTTTCCAAGGGGGATGGCTTTACAAGACTAATCAATTTTTTATGTTTTATAACACTGTTCCACAACACAAACTTAGGCTTGCTTCCTTCCACATGGGGGGAAAGCCATGATTTGGTTTCAGGATCTGGAAAACTCGAGTCTAATTATTGATCGAGAGACTTTTGTTAAGGCCTTTTTGATAAGGTTTGGACCTAGCTCCTATGATGATCTAATGGAGGCTCTAACTAGGTTGAGATAATCTGGTTCTGTAAAGGAGTATAAGGTGGAGTTTGAGACCATCTCTAATAGACTGTGTAGGCTGTCTAACCCCCACAAACTGAGTTATTTCTTAAGTGGCCTAAAGTATGAAATTAGGGTGCAGGTAAGAATGTTTAATCCTCTTGATTTGTTGACAACATTCAGTTTGGTTAAATTGCAAGAAGAGAATGTGAAAATTAGTAAGAGAGGGACAAAAAATTGGGCCACTGTGAGTAATGAAGCTGGGGGCAATAAAGGGTAGGGATCTTACCGAGGGCAGGGAATGCGTAAAGCTGTAGTTCCAGTTCAGAAGATCAAATCTATCCAGATGAAGGAGTGGGAGGACAAGAGATTATGTTACTAATGTGATTCCAAGTGGAACCCTGGGTACAAGTGTAGAAACCCTAAGTTCTTTCTAATTGAGGAAGTGGAAGGAGAGGAGTTAGAAGAAACAGAAAACCCCAAACATGTTAGAATTGTTGAAGAAAAGGACAAAGAGTTACAAACTTACATACTCTTAGAGAAACCCTCAAACCTGAAATTTCCCTACATGCACTAATAGGCTCTTCTAACCCAAGAACCATGAGGGTTAAGGGCAAGTGGCTGGGCAATGGGTAGTGATTCTAGTAGCACTCATAATTTTTCTAGATAGCTGCGTGGTAAGGAGGGCTAAGTTGCCTATCTATGGGGAGGAAATAGTGAAGGTCAGAATTGTAAATGGGGACCAGCTGACTAGTGAAGAAATGGGAAAGGATGTTAAGGTGTTTGTGCAAGGAAACCAATTCACAGTGAACCTTTTTGTGATGGAAATGGTGGGGTGTAACATGGTATTGGGTGTGCAGTGGCTACAATCCTTAGGAATTGTAAATTGGATTTTAAAAATCTAAATTGGATTTTAAAAATCTTACCATGAAGTTTTCTGTGATGGGGCAAATGATTACCTTGTAGGGTTTGATTTCTTCCCAATTAATAGAGGAAGGTTCCTGCACAAAGTTAAACAAATTAGAGAGGAGAGGAATCATACTGCAGATGATTAATAAGGAAAATGATACCTATAAACAGGTATTGACAGAACCTATTAAGGCAATGTTGGAGTAGTACAGTGATGTGTTCAGGGAACCAATGGGGCTTCCACCCTTTAGAACTCAAGACCATACAATAAACTTAATGTCAGGGACTAAACCTATATCAGTAAGGCCATACAGGTACCCTTTTATTCAAAAGGATGAGATAGAGAAGATAGTGAAGGAGTTAATGGGGTCTGGTGCGATTAAGCCTAGTCAGAGTCCTTACTCTTCTCTAGTGCTGTTAGTGAGGAAAACATATGGGTCTTGGTGCATGCGTGTGGACTATAGGGCACTGAACCAGGTCACTATCAAGGATAGGTTTCCAATCCCAGTGGTTGAGGAGTTGCTTGATGAATTATGTGGGGTAAAAATTTTTTTGAAGCTGGACCTCAGGTTTGGTTACCACCAAATCGGAGCCAGGCTTGAGGGTGTGCATAAAACAGCCTTTTGCACTCACGAGGGCCACTACGAGTTTTTAGTCATGCCATTTGGGCTGACTAATGCCCCACCCACATTTCAGGGATTGATGAATGAGGTTTTTAGACCTTTTTTTAGGAAGTTCATTCTAGTATTTTTTTTTTATGACATTCTCATCTACTACAAGAGGGAGAATGAACACTTAGAACACTTGAGACTGACCTTGGGCATGCTGAGAAGACACTAGCTCTTCGCCAAGGAGTCTAAGTGTCGGTTTGGTTGCTTGGAAGTGAGATATCTGGGCTATATCATTTCAGGCTAAGGGGTCAGAGCTGACCCTGAGAAGTTGCAGGTGATGGTGGACTGACCTAGACCAAAAAACTTGAAGGCCTTAAAGGGCTTCCTAGGTCTCATAGGATATTATAGAAGGTTCATTAGGAACTATGGTGTGATTGCAGTAGCCCTCATTGTGTTGTTAAAAAAAATAATTTCTTGTGGAATGAGCAAGCTGAAGTGGCTTTTACAGAGTTAAAAAAGGTAGTCACCCAACCATTTATGGTGGAGTGTGATGCTTCAGGAAGGGACCATACCTATTAATGCAGCAAGGCAGACCAGTGTCTTTTTTCAATTAGGCTTTTAAGGGCAAGGCCCTTTTGCTATCTACTTATGAGAAAGAACTTTATGCTCTAATCACAACTATTAAACAATGGAGACCATACCTACTGGGCAGGTCCTTTGTGGTAAGGATAGATCACCATAGCCTAAAGTATTTATTAGACCAGAAGGTTGAGACTTCAATGGAACAAAAATGGTTTAGTAAGCTATTAGGCTATGACTTCATCGTGGAATACAAGAAGGGACCAGGCAATAGGGTGGCTGATGCCCTATATAGGGTGGGGCAGGAGGAAGAGGAATTCTCTCTAGCTTTAATCTTAGTTACATCGTTGGAATGGTTAGAGGAGATCAAAAAGGGATATTAGGAGGATCTAGTTTTGCAAAAACTTATCTCTGGGTGTCTGAATGGGGAGTTGAGCCCCTAGCATTCAGTGAGAGCAGGGATGCTATATTACAAGGGCAAGGTCTACATTGCCAAGGCCCTTAGAACCAAGCTGCTAAGGTTTTTACATGACAACACCTAGGGGGACACTCAGGGGAAGACAAAACTATTCAGAGGGTCTAGAGGGATTTCTATTGGCCAGGTATGAAGGCAGAAGTCAAAGCTTACATCAGGAATTATGCAGTATGCCAGCAACAGACCACATGTTCCCAAGTGGTTTGCTACAAGCTCTACCTACACCCTTTAAGCCATGGACTTCATTGAGGGTTTACCTAGCTCTAATGGGTTCAATATTTTATGGGTGGTGGTCAACAGGATGACCAAGTACAGTCACTTTGTAGCACTTGGACATCCTTACACAGCTAAGGCAGTGGCTCAATTGTTCCTTAAACATATATTTAAACTACATGGATTGCTCCAATCCATTACTTCTGATAGAGAGAGCACTTTTACAAGTTCATTTTGGAGAGAGCTTTTTAAGGTGTAAGGAGTGCAGCTGGAATTTAGCATTGCCTATCATCCCCAGACTGATGGGCAGTCCGAAGCAGTGAATAAGTGTTTAGAGACCTACCTATGTTGTTTTGTTGGGACAGGCCTAAGGACTGGGTTAAATGGGTACCATTGGCCAAGTGGTGGTACAACACGACCCAACACTCAACCACCAAAATCACACCTTTTGAGGGGTTGTATGCAATGTTTTGAGTTTCGTACCATACCAGCCGATACAGCCAGTATTTTTCGTACCGGCCACCAGTCTGGTACAGGTACACTGTTTATTTCGTATCGGCCGAAATACCAGCCGATATTTCGGCCCTTAATTTTATTTTATTTTTCATTTTTTCAAACTACAAGCCTATTTTTTGACACTCAATTCAGATTAGGCTATTTATAATTTATATATCTATGTATTTATGTATAATTTATTCATATATAGAATATTATTTTGAAATATAATTTATATATTTATATATATAATTTATTTATATATCGACTATCCCGAAACGGTACCGGTATCGAAATATTTCGTTCCAGTGCCTTCATCGGTACGGCATCCGGTACGGTATTCAAAATATTGGTTGTATGTGTACCACCTGCCGAGGTTAATGTCTTACATACTGGGGACTGCCAATACAAAGGAGGTGGATAAAGAACTAAAGTCTAGGGATTTTATCACACAGCTACTCAAGCACAATCTTAACAAAGCAAGAGAAAGGATGACGAAATATGCCAACTTAAAACGAAGAGAACAGGAGTTCGAGGTGGGAGATCTAGTCTACCTCAAGCTCTAGCCTTAGCGACAAACCTCAGTGGTCCAACGGAGAAGCATGAAGTTGGCGCCCAAGTATTTTGGGTCATATGAGGTGGAACAGTATGTTGGGGCCGTAGTTTACCGTTTGGGACTGCCGTCGTTATCGCAGATACATCTGGTGTTCCACGTCTCCCAACTCAAGAAAAGGTTGGGAGAGGGAAGGGAGTCGACCACTGTGCTGCCTCCAGTGGGTCCTCAGAGGCACACTCCAGCCAGATCCAGAGGAGATCGTGGCGAGAAGAGTACGGCCTGTCAACAACAGGCCTATCATTGAGCTCCTCTTGAGATGGCAAGGGCAAGGAAGGGTGGAGGCCACCTAGGAAAACTACTACAAGCTTAAGAACACCTTCCCACAAGTTGTGGACAAGGTGTTTTGAGGGGGAGGTATTGTTACATTGGGAGAGCCACCATCGAAGGTGGTGACCAAGGCGTCACCAGAGAAGGGGGACTTAAGGTTGAAGTGGGAGTTGAAGTGTGTTCTGAGTTAGGACAGTTGACAAGAACCTGACTTAGCAAGAAGTAAGGTTGTGGACTCGTGGGCCTGGGCTTAAAGATCAGAAGAATGGGCTATAGAAGGCAAGAGCAATTGGACTGAGCATAGCTGATATTAATAATGAAGGGGCTTTGGCCCGTAGTAGTGGTAGGCCTATTTGATGTTTGTTATTTTTATGTTGTCTGTTACTTTTACTTGCAAGGACTGTTATTATTTGCCTGTCATTTTCATTACATGCTGTAGTGGTAACTTTGTCTTTAGCCTTGGAGGTTATTAACAGGAGGAGCATATAGCTCTACAGCAAGGGGAAATTTGTTATCGATGCTCAAACAAATCAATATAATCTCTCTTTTCTCTTATTGTGAGTCTGCAATCACCATCCACCACAGCCGTGTAACACAAAGGGATACACAGACTAAAAGGTCAAGGCTTTCAACCTTGGCATTCAACTTAAAAGTGTATTATACATTATACTTTAAATCGTCAAAATCTTCAAGCGTATGATTCAGATCCAAAAAATCTCGATTCAGTGAAGTTAAATAATCACCATATAGGCAAGAAAACCATCTCATATATTTGACAATAATATAATACAAACTAATATACTATGCCATCACTGTATTTATTGATTCATATATTTTCACAGACGCGGACAGCTGACCACAAATGAAAGAGATTGCGAAATCACACAACAATACAATGACTCGGATGATAGAATTAATGATACAGATTCTTCTAAGTGCATCAAACAAACACACGTATTGTGCAATGGAACATCACAAATACCAATTAGCACCATGGCCGCGCAAAATATATACCCGTGCCTCCATGGGGAGGTAGCCTTCTGCACCTCCCTCCCTCACCCTACAGCATTCGAACCAATCCTACACGGCCAAATTTGAATATATGACTTTTATGCAGGGGGACAGAACAAATCTCTTCTTTGGCTGGCTATCTTCACAAAAAACTACCACAATATAGAAACCAAAACTTTCCACCCGGCAACTTGACAGGGAGCAATAAGATGATAGTTGAACTAAATGGCGTTGGATAAGCTTTCTTTTTCACATCCTCATCCAAATGGGTTTCCACCAACAGCCGAGAAGGAATTTGGGGTAGCAGGAGCTGAGTATCTTACAGCCTGCTGCGGATCCATATTTAAAGAGCCAAAAGCAGCCCCATCATTGCCAAAACCCCCTACTCCTTGATGCCTACAAGGATACTCAAAAAACCTCAATAGGTGACATAAATATATAATAAAATTATTATTATTATTATTATTTTTACTGTGAATTAATGAGGAAAGTAATCATAACTCCAGGGGAATGCTATGAATCCACTTGCTGTCAATATCCAACACAATAATTTTAAACATTAACATTATAGTTTAAGAAGCAATTACCTTGGAGGTGGCATGTTACTAGCTACTTGTTGACCCATGTATGCCCCTGAGGTCATAAAAAAATAGAGTTCAGTGCATAAAAGATCACATATGTAGCATTACTTGCTAAAAATATATATATATTTAAAAAAAAAAAAAGAGTAAAGAAACCATAGGCATGGTGGGGAATTTTTTTCCCAAATGATGTATATACTTGGAGGTATTGCTGATGTGTAAGATGGTGCCTGCGGAGGCAACATTGATGTGTACGGAGATGCCTGTGGAGGCAACCATGCTGAAGGAGTACCATAGCTGGAATTCCGCATGAAACCAGATGCAGGTGGGACATTTGGTAGAGCACCTTGCAAGGACGCCATGGAGGGAAACTGCAACACAAGAAATACACAAGGAAATGAAATCTTTTTTCAGCAGAAAAAAGGCTCTTTGGCATTAATTTGACCAAATAGATCAAATGAACCAATGAGCTACTGATGATGTAGACCAAGCTAGTTTGTTTTTTTCCCCCAAGTTCTCTCAATCTCTCCCCTACTAAGTAGACGAAATTGAAAGTAAAATCGAGCACTCTTCAAGTAATTAGCCATCTCCAAGTGTGGCATAATATAGAGATTTCTACAGTCTAATCGAGATTAAATATCTGAGCATCCTTTTATAAATTTATAGCCAGTTCAAATCACCCTCTCCACAAGTTTACTCAGACCAGCTATAGTGTTAAACATTTGCATAACCATGAATCGAAATAAGACCATGAAAAACCAGAAGCAGAGAATGGAATCCATTCAAATTAGTTGTAATCACATACCGTTGGGGCTTGAACTGGAGGTGGTTCACTGTTGAAGTCAAACGGGTTTGTAGATTTTGACTGTTGAAAAGTGGGCACCGACTGCACCAATGATTAGAAACTCAAGCATTAGTGATTTGCTTAAGGGATTTATACATGTCATCGCTTGAAAAACATAATAATATTGAGATTTGATGTTACCATGGTATAGTGCATATTGAACCCCATACCAGGGGGTAGGCCAGTTTGCCATGCTGGAACTGATGCAGGGAAGGATGAATAGGTTGCAGCGAAAAGATCCTGCAGATGCATCACAATTTATTTATTTTTGATAGGTAAATGCATCACAATTTATTGAAACATAAGTAATGCATACATAAAAATAATGTCAAAGTCAAACAGAACACCATAGAGACAATTACCGCAGGCAGTTCTTTTCTTGCACTGGATTTTACTTCCAAAACAGAAGGTTGAGACACGTCACCAGAAGTGGGCACATGTGCCAGATTTGAGACAGCTTGTGGTACTTGAGAAGCTAGAGTACTTGAAGGGCCTTGTGCACTACTGGTACGTGATAAATTCCACTGCTGCAAAATTCCCAACAAAGCAACGAGGTAAAAAAAAATATTTTATAGGAACAACAATAACAAAATCCTGAAAACCACGCCATAAGCCCACCTGATTACTCGAACCTACATCAACTGATGGCATATATTGCTGAGCAGTAGACTGACTACCAGTAGCAGGGAAGAAAGAAGCCTGTTGATGCTGCATATTAGGCCCTTGCCCAGAACCTGGAACTGTGACAACAGGGTTACCACCATTGACTGGTGTCAATCCAGGGGAATTTGCTGGTACACCACCAGGGGGAAACATCGACAAGACCGATACAGCAACAGGAGCACTGGCACTAAAGGGCAACACAGGTGTATTCCCTACAGGTGCAGCAACTAAATCACCACTGAGAGGTGACATTGTCATGTTGCCAGTGGGTGCAGTTGTCAGAGAACCAACACCACCAGGAGTTCCAAAAGCATGACCAGGCACAGGTGCTGAAACTGATAATTGTGATAACATAGATTCCAATGTATTCACATTTGAAGGGGTCTGAGAGACTTTCACCTCAGGTGCAATATCAAAAGAGGCCCAATTATTATCGTTGTTAGAAGGTGCTGGATGTGCAGTGGGTTGAGTCATCAAAGTTTGTTGTACTTGTGGAACTGCTGGAGCAACCGGAGGTTCAGGATCAGCATCAAAATCAATTAAGCTTCCAGCATTTTCAACTTTGACTTCTGCTGGATTCCCAGTATTAGATCCCAAGCTACTGGAAGATGTGGTTCTCTGTAATTCAAAGCTATAACAGATTCAAGTCTGCATATATTTTCTCGAGGAAAATTTGAATAAAGAGACAATTTCAAGTGAACACCACAATGCAGAGAATTCAAATAACAGACTCTAAACAGCAACAGATGCAAAACCAGCACATGTGGAATGGTTAATGCTTGAGTACAATGGCTGAAGACGAAGTTGCAGACTAGTAGGGGAATATAATTAAACTTCTAGTGACTAAAACTGATGTCACTTAAAACAGAGGTACTATCCTACGCCTAGCAACCAAAACATGGATAACTATAAGATGGCCTTCAATATGGATAACTATCATTATGCATAATGAGAGCGGGTACATTGTATGCCATCAAGTCTTTAACATTAGAGGATTGTAAGGTACAACTTTATGAATACTTTAATACCATAAGTTTAAATCTGAACAATTAAAATGCACCATTTCCATAAGACAAATAACAGCAATAACCTACTTCCATATATGTGCAGAAGATTGGAAGAAAATAGCAAAACCCTAAGAAAAGAGCACAAGGTTTAGGGTTCTAAGGATGAAGATAATGGATTGCTGTATACACATGAAGAGACATTTTACTCCATATAAGGTAACAAATAAATATAGCCTTTTTCTTTACTTCTACCAATAGATTCAAGTGACAACAGGAGATGGAGGGGGAGGTCGTTGGCTCAATCCCATATGGTACTCAAGTTGCATATTTACCTATTAAAAAAAGTTCCAACTTCATCCATGAACAATTTAAATGAAGCAGCATCATCCTCCCCGTCCAACTATGAATTGAACAGCAAATCTAGAACCCAAGAACTCAAATTGCACCATGTATTTACAAAGGGAGGAGATGTCCTTTGAGCTAGAGCTCATTGACCACAATAGATTCCTTTTTTATGACATCTGAAATATACTTTATATGCTCATATATTTCTCTGCTAAATCACCATAATAAATCCTAAAACATAATCTTTTCCATTCTAAAGACCATGGGTTTTGATATATATTAGAAAAAAGCTGTTTTTCCTAGTGTGAGAAGCTCTCCCTTCTCTCTAGAAATCGTTTTGAAAATAGTTTGAGGGTCCTTGTGAGTTAGTGTTGAATCATTAGATTTCAGTAATGTTGATACGTTTACTGTTCCAGTAATGTTGATACGTTAACTGAAAGTACGATGAGTCGACGTGTAGAATTTGTGATTGAATCTAAAAGCTTTATTGTGTCAAAAACTGGTGTTGGATTGAGAGTTATTGAGAGAAACTGGAAGTCAGAACACGCGGTGACGTTGGGACCTTCTTCAACGCAGTGGCTGGGAAGAGTGCTAGAGGAGAGCTTAAAAGGGAGGAAGAAGGAAGTATACTCAGCAACTAGAGAAGGGTATAGCAGTATTATAGCCCAACGTTGCTTAAATCATAGAGGGAGATACATAGAAGTTTCTGAATATAATCAGGGGGGGAGGAAGAACGTGTTATGTATTCCAGAAGGTGTAAATGGGTGGGGATGGAGGAAGATGAGAGAGGAGCTGCTAGAGAAAGGGAAGGAGATTACTAAAGTTGCTGGCGTGCTTGGTGGAGGTCAACAGAGAGTCGGAAAAGTGGAGGCGAGACACCAATCTCAGTCGTATAAGGAAGCGGTTGTTCAGTCGAAGCCGAAAGCTGATGGGGGTGCGAGAGCAACTGACCTGCCGAAAATGAAAGCTGGGATCTCAGTGGAGTGTCAGGAGATAGTGGAGGTCTGTAGGATCTTACGGGAAATGCAGGGACAGATGAGCATGCTGCAGAGAGATATGGCTGAGGTAGTGGAGAATGTCGGTGCACTGAAGGAAAGGGTAGATATGGGTGAGTTAAAAGGAAAATCAAAGGTGTCGAATACAAGCAACTGGACGCTGAAAGGCAGAAATAAAAAGGATTGGGCTGCAGGCTGGCGTAAGGCAACCCGGCCCATTTCGCAGCTGATATCTGATGTGGCTGGGCCGTCTCAGGTGGTGGATGGGGCTGGGCCGAGTGTATTTCGGCCCAAAGCGCAAATGGACGCTGGACTGGGTTTCTTAAACTCAAATGGTGATGGGCCGTCATTCAGGGCCCAAGCTCGGCCCAAATCGCAGATGGACGCTGGACTGGGTAACTTAAATTCAAACGGTGTTGGGCCGTCGTCCAGGGCCCAAGCCCACGACATAGGGCCCGGGGAACCAGAGTCACCAGAAACACGTCGGGCGTGCCCTAGCCCATCATCGCGACTCGGGGTGCTGCGCAGCTTCGGTATCGAGCCGGACAGCCGGAAGACGGTGCAGCTTTAGGCGGCCGATGCACAGACGGCGCCGACGAAGGTAATGGAAGCTTTAAATCGTGTAGAGAGCCCTAGCCCAACGGTCCCACAGGAGCTCGACAGCCTCGGCTTCGTGATGGATAGCCTACGGATGGGGAAGACTAAGGGGGTCCTTGCACAGATAAGGCTGACGGAGGTAGAGGAAGGCGTAGAGGAGGTGCTGCAGTTGTTTAGTGCGCAACAGGCACTGGTGGAGTTCGAAGACAGATTGTCACTGTCGAAAGAGGCACAACTCGAGTCTGAGGGGGTGGGTTTGGATCCGGTGCTTGAGTTAGTTGAAGTTGAGGGAGAATCGGAGGACTATATGAATTCGGTAGAGGATGAGTTATACCTCCCTGAGTCTAGTGGTTTGGAGGAGATTACTGTGCGAAAAGAGTTTCAGCAAAGTCAGAGTAATTGGTTGGGGAATCCTATACCGTTGAATTACTGTTATCCAAATCAAGCTTCCGATTGGGTCATAGATAAAGTGAAAGAGATTCAACATTTTGTGGGAATAAGCTGTGAGGGGTATGAAGAGCAGTTCATAGCCTTGTTAACAACTTTGGAAGCTGGACATCAACAAAAAAAGAAGGGAGAATCGAAGATCAGTAGGGAGCTTAATAGACTAAGGTGGTCGATGAAATCAGTGGGTAGTTCTAGTAGGAACAGGGTGAAAGGGAAGGGGTGGATTGTTCCCCAATGAAACCTAAGATTGTATCTTGGAATGTGAGGGGACTAAATGAGGCAGAGAAATGTTCGCGGATTTGACATCTGCTTAGTGTGTGGAAAGCAGACATTGTATGCTTACAGGAGACGAAGTTAAAGATGATCAATAGAAAGATAGTGCGGAGTTTATGGAGCTGTAATTTTGTGGATTGGGTATATATGGCCTCTTCAGGTGCATCGGGAGGAATTGTAGTAATGTGGGATAGGCGGGTGGTGGAGAAAGTGGAGGATTATATAGGGAGATATATGGTAGCATGTTCCTTTCAAGGTGTGTCAGATGGTTTCTTGTGGGCTTTTGCAGGTGTGTATGGGCCTAATTTAGATATCGACAGGAGAATATTGTGGGATGAGATGACAGGGGTTCATAGCTGGTGGGAGCTTCCTTGGTGTATCGTGGGTGATTTTAATGTGGTAAGATTTCAAAGTGAAAGTTTTGGAAGTAGAAGATTGAGGCCAAGCAAGTTTGGAGTTCTCAGAATGTATATTTGATCTGAACTTGATAGACCTCCCTCTCGCAAGGGGCCCTGCCACATGATCAAATAATCAGACTTGGTCTCGCTTGGATCGCTTCTTAATTTCACCTGAGTGGGAAAGCCATTTTCCGGATGTATGGCAAAAGCGTTTGGCACGTTTAATTTCGGATCATTGGCCTATTATGCTAGATTGTGGAAGCATTCATAGTGGTAAACGGTACTTTAAATTTGAAAACATGTGGTTGAAAACAGAAGGTTTTGTGGAGAGAGTGAAACTATGGTGGATGTCATATCATTACGAGGGTACACCCAGCTTTATTTTTGTGAACAAACTGAAAGTCTTAAAAAAAGATCTAAAGGAGTGGAATAAACAGTCTTTTGGAAATATAGGGGAGAACAAAAGCACCAAGTGGATAGAAATACAGGATCTAGAAAGATTGCAAGAAGGGAGGCCACTTAATGAGGAGGAGCAAGCAAAGAAGAATGTACTGGTTGCAGAGCTTGAGAGGATAATTTTACAAGAAGAAATATCTTGGCGTCAGAAGTCAAGATCACTTTGGTTAAAGGAAGGGGATCGGAGCACGAAATTCTTTCATAAAATTGCAAATTCTCATAGAAGAAATAATAATATTGAGATGCTGAAAATTGAGGGAGTAGAGTGTAGAGATGAAGTGGTAATTCAAGACCATGTGGTTAACTTTTTTGAAAAGCTTCTTACTGAGCACGAGGGGTGGAGACCTACCCTGGATGGTTTGAGTTTTGACTCTATTGAGCCAGAGGAAGCACTTAGGTTGGAGAGGGCTTTCGAGGAGGAAGAAGTGTATGAGGTAGTAAGGAAAATGGTAAAAGATAAGGAGCCCGGTCCTGATGGTTTTTCTATGGGTTTTTTCCAAGAATGCTGGGAGGTGATTAAAGAAGATTTGTTGAAGGTGTTTCAGGAGTTATTCTCAGTTGAAAATTTTGAGAAAAGTCTCAACACTACTTTCCTCGCATTAATCCCTAAAAAGGTAGGGGCTAGTGAGATTTCAGATTTTAGACCTATTAGCTTGGTGAATGGAGTATACAAGATTATTTCAAAAGTGCTTGCTAATCGGCTAAGTGAAGTTGTGGGGAAGATTGTTACTAAGCCTCAAAATGCTTTTGTTAAGGGTAGACAGATTCTTGATGCGGTTCTCATTGCCAATGAATGTCAGGACAGCAAACTGAAGGCTGGTAGCTCAGGGATTATGTGTAAGTTAGATATGGAAAAGGCGTACGACCATGTTAATTGGGATTTTCTCCTATATCTATTGGCTAGGTGTGGGTTTGGAGAAAGGTGGAAGTCTTGGATCAGTTGGTGTATATCCACAGTAAGGTTCTCAGTGTTGATCAATGGAAGTCCAGAGGGTTTCTTTCCGAGTACTCGGGGTTTGAGACAAGGGGATCCGTTATCTCCTTTACTTTTTGTTATTGTTATGGAGGCATTAAGCAGGATGATATCGGCTTTGTTGGCTAATGGGTTTGTTGGAGGTTTTCAGATTGGATCTCCGAGTAGGGGGAGTATCACGATCTCACATTTGTTGTTTGCAGATGATACTCTGATTATGTGTGAGGCCGATCAAGACCAGTTACGGGCTATAAAGGCATTGCTACTTTGTTTTGAAGTGGCATCAGGCCTGAAAGTAAATTATGATAAATCCGAGTTGGTGCCGATTGGAGATGTTCAGAATCCACGGGAGTTGGCTGGTATTTTGGGATGCAAGATAGCCGCACTTCCCATGATATATTTGGGACTACCTTTGGGTAAAGCTTCGAGGGCTGGTTCGATTGGAATACAGTGACTGAAAGAATAGAGAGAAGACTGGCTGGGTGGAAAAGAATGATTTTATCGAAAGGGGGCCGAATTACTTTAATCAAAAGTACACTTTCTAATTTACCCACTTATTTCTTATCCTTATTCCCTATACCGGCAAGTGTGGCGAGTCGACTTGAGAAGATACAGAGAGATTTTCTGTGGGGAGGATTAGGAGATGAGTTCAAATTCCATCTAGTTAAATGGGAGACGGTGTGTCGTCCTATCTCTTGTGGGGGTCTGGGCATTAAAAAGTTGAGATTTTTTAATCAAGCGCTACTTGGTAAATGGTTGTGGCGATATATCAAGGAACCAGAAGCCTTATGGAAATTAGTAATCCAGAATAAATATGGTGGTCTAGGAGAGGGATGGTGTACTAGAGAAGTTAGAGGGGCTTATGGAACGGGGCTATGGAAACACATCAGAAGAGGATGGAAGGCCTTCAAGCATCATACTAGGTTGCAGTTGGGTACGGGATCCAAGATCAGATTTTGGAAGGATGCATGGTGTGCCAATAGTGCGTTAAAAGATCTGTTTCCTATTCTTTATGTGATCGCAAGTGCACAAGATGTCATAGTGGCGGAGGTTATGGGTATCTCAGGAAGTATTATTCACTGGAACATCAATTTCAACAGGGCGGCACAGGATTGGGAGATGGGGAGTTTTGCAGAATTCTTTAGTCTCTTGTATTCTTGTCGACCAAATATCCAGCATGAAGATGATTTGTGGTGGAACCCTGCAGTGAAAGGAGTTTTCTCTGTTCGATCCTTTTACAAGGTTCTCACACATGGGCCTGAGTTACAGTTTCCGTGGAGAAGGCTTTGGCGACATAAGGCCCCTCCCAAAGCTTCATTTTTTGTATGGACAGCGTCTTTAGGCAAGATTCTCACTACGGATAATTTGAGAAAGAGGGGGATAATTATTGCAAACTGGTGTTGTTTGTGTAAAAGAGGGGGTGAGTCGGTGAATCATCTACTGTTACATTGCAAGGTAGCCAGGTTTCTTTGGGACGAGGTGTTCATAAGAATTGACATAGCATGGGTTATGCCAGAAACCGTCTTAGATTTATTGGCTTGCTGGACATCGATTCGAGGTGTACGTCAGATCAAAGCGGTGTGGAAGATGATCCCTACCTGTATTATGTGGTGTTTGTGGCAAGAGCGCAATGAAAGGACGTTTGAAGACAAAGAGAGATCTATGGAGGAGCTGAAAATTTTATTTTTTAGGACTCTTTGTACTTGGGCCATTGCTGTGGACTTTAATGGCATAAACTTTCATGAATTTTTAGTTTCTAATGCCCATTCTTAGATAGGGCATTCTTACTTTGTAATTCACTAATTTATGGTTTAATAAAATTTTGTTTACTTATCAAAAAAAAAAAAGATTCCTTTTTTATTTTTAATTAGTGACCACACTCTAGAATTTTCCCACTAGCAAGGAAGCTATACAAAAAACCCATAACCTATTTTAGGTATGATATGTAACTTGAATGTTATGTGATGAGACGAGTATTCATAATCCACTTTACAGGTTATGTATTTGATTGTAATGGATCAAACAACATAACAATCAAATGAAAGCTAATTTGATCTTGATGGACCCCAATGAATCGTGAGACCACTACTTAACAAATAACAGCTTAAGCAAATGTAGACCACACTGATACTGCTATCACCAACAAAAATCAAAGAGCTACAAAAAACTCGAGCTTTAAGGAATAAAATATATGTGTGTGTGTATATATTATCAGTAAACAGAGAGCTCTATTAATGATAAGACAGGCATAGCCCAAGTACACAGGGCATATACAAGGGTGACACCTAAGCATGAGTGTCTATTAAATATATATCATAAAATTAAGATAAAGGCAGCTTTATTGAGAAGAAGTCTCACCTGCGAATGTGCAGAGCCAATGGCAGCCTTGCCACCATTGGCTTTTGGAGGTTCACTTATGCGGAGAGGTAATACATTATCTCCTAAAATTTCTCTCACGGGCCGCACAATAGGGGGACTGGATGAATTTAGATCTTTAGGTCGATCAGGTGATCTGCCTTCCCGCTTAGAATCTCCATCAGATTCCCTACGGTCTTCGAGTCTCCTCCCATTTCCAAATCTATCCTCTCGACGCCAATCATTGACAACCTCAGGGCGAACGGGACTTCTCCTATAATCACCGTATTGCCTACTTTCTTGATCATATCCAGGACTTCTTTTTTCATCATAATTTCTTCCACCAGGACTAGACCTATCACTGTAACGGCGTTCAAATGTATCCTCATATGGTGGGCTTCGAGACCCTCCTTGATATGCATCTGTTCTCCTGTTTTCATAGACATCTTCCTTCTCACCCTGTTTGATACACAATGTATAAGGAGGAAGAACACTTGAGTGGACAGATCCAATAACATCTAACAGAAACCCAACGACACCAAAAGCATTATACACATTTTTTTTATCGGTAATCAAAGTATTTTATTCATAAAAGCAGGCAAAAATCCAAGTATACAGGGAGTATACATGAGAAATACCTAAAAAAGCATTATACACATAGAATGCCCAAAGTACGCATACACACACAGACAAATATTCAAATATGCTCTTTACAAGCATAACATAACAAAAACAATTTGGCTTCACATTTATTTGGCCAGAAATTTGAAATAAAATCTTATCTACATCTAATCCAGTTATCTTGAGCTACCCAGGCAAACCCAATTAATCAAGCACACTTGCAGGTTTTAGTCAGACTCTTTTTGCTCTCAAAGTGTAGACTTGAAAAACTAAAAAAGATTGATCGGAAAAAAAATAAATATAAAAAAATTGACTAGTGATTGACGAGACAAAAAAAATACACAGCAAATCCTCAACCCGATAACTCAACCTGCACCCTGTATTTGAGCTACAGCATATTGACCACACTAGAAAATCTTTTTGAGCTAGAGGTCATTGATCACACTAGAAAACTCTCTTTCTTTTTTTTCTTTTTTTTTTGCAATGTACAAGGAGGGAAAACACTTGAGAAGACAGATCCAATGACATCTAAAACAAATCCCACGATGTATTAGTAGATCTATATATTAAATCAATTTCTAGTACTAGTATATACTTACAAACAATACAAAATAATATCTTGGAGAAATTACAAACCAAGAGTAAGAGGCATTACCATCTTTGTCCTTGGAGACTTGTCATGGCTCCTCTCGCCTGTAAATCTTCTATCCACGTACACATGCTTAATAAAGTCACGAAGTCTCTCAACGTTACTGGCAGCAGAATTTTGAATCAGAACAGGAGCATTTTTAACATATATGAATGGAGCATGATATAAATGAGTGACAACCTGCTATCAGGAACAGAATGACGTTGTGGATCCCATTCTTTAAAATAGATCTCCTTTGCACGCTGTGAATAGAAGATAGATGGGAAACTGAGAAGATCAAAAGACAAAGGGAAAGAACATTTGGCAGAGATCTGAGAAGAAGTCGAGCAAGTCTACCTTATTTCCCCCTTCTTGAAGGGCAGTAACTTCTTGTGAAGTAAATTTGGCCATGGATACTGATTTTACTCGATGCGTGAACTCCCGACTGAAAATTATCTCACAATTAATAAATTGATGGTATGACATTCAGTCACACACACACTCTCTCTCTATCCACACACACACACACAGAAAAGAAATCTAAGCAACATATGCAGCAAAATATATGAGCACTTACTGTATTCCACTGCAGTTTGTGCAAACAAATGTCCAGAAATTTGTGCAAACATACTGAGGCCCCTGCTTAGCAGAAGATAAAGTAGCACTAGTAAAACAGACCATATATCTGCTTTTCCGTTGAGAAATAATGTAAGCGCCTTTGAAGTCCATAGTAACATCAACAAAACTTCAAACATATAATGCAGTGCGCAAAGACTCAAAGATTGCAGAAAACAAGCAATCATAGAAAGTTTACCACAAAATCTCCCATAGTAAATCTGCCCAAGGTGTGCTCTCCAATTTTTAAGGGAGGTTTATGAGCTCAGAACTTGCTTTGTTCAATTGTGCCTTTCTAGGGAAATGACTTTGACATCACCAACATGAGATAGAAGCCTCATGCTAGACTTGAGGTGAGTGATGATTCTAGGACTAGATTTTGGCATCACTTATGATGTGGTAAGTTGTAACAAGAACCTCAAGGATGCTTTCCCAAAAGTGTCTAGTGTTGAGTGAGCCCAGGAGGTTTCAGTGGTTAAGCTATTGGACTTCTTTAGTGGCTCCGAGAGATGTTAATTTTTCCAAAGCAACTCGTAACTAGGCAGTTGATGCCTCCATAGAATTCTTCAATCTCATGTACTCTACTGTTTGATCTTCCTATAAAGTCTGTATACCCTAGGATAATAACTCCTCTTTAATTATCTGGCAGACTAAAGTGCCTCTAATAGCAGCTCTTTTGCTTTGATAGCCTCATTAGGGAAGATCCTTATGATAGATAATTTAAATAAGCATCGTACCATTGTGACATACTGGCGTGCTTGTGCAAAAAGAGTGGGGAATATGTAGAGCACTCCATTGTGAGACTACCAGTGCCATGTGGAATGACGTTTTCAATCAAATTGGGTTGGCTTAATTATACCAAGAAGGTAGTAGGCCTGTTTGCCAATAGGTGTTTCTCTTGTATACTTTCTTTTATTTGGCTTCACCTTTTGCATTAATTAATGAAATCTTTTCAATTATTTATCAAAAAAGATACTTACCAAACAGTTATAAAAAAAAAATGCATGCACCAAGTGTACAAAGACAAACATTTAATTTAAAATTTGTCCATCTCTAGCTCCTAACTTGTAACTAGGTATTCTCTTTTATATACTTGTTGTGTACTTGGGCCACAACTATTTACTTGTTTCAATAAAATTTCAGTTTACTTGTCAAAAAAATAAAATTGAGGAGCTCTCAAATTAAAAAAACCAATACCATTAGCAGTTCTATTGTTTCAAAGCAATAAAAGATGCAACAAAACCATGCTCTAGAAATAGGTGCAGAATCAGATAGCAATCATCTACAAATTCTAGTAAGCCTTGCCTTCATTTTTTTTTTAGGTAAGCCTTGGCTTCACTTTTGAAATCACTATAAACTCAATGCAAAGCCATTTTTTGAAATTAGCTTCTTACAATCATCAAAATCCATTAGAGAAAAAAATTTCCATAAACATAATTTTGGGGGCAAGGAGGTTCTGGAGTTTTGAGGTTGGACGTGATTGAAGTAGCCGTTAAAAAAATTAACCACTAAAAAACACTATTTCACTGTGTGCTCTATAGACAGAAGTATAAATAATAATAATAATAATAATATTATTATTATTATTATGATAATAATGCATGAGAAACAAGATCATTTGTTGATATAAAGATTAATAAATAACACTCACAATCAACCTATCAGTCCAAAACTATTCAGGTTATGGGGCACAAAGACTTCCAACTAAAAACACATAAGCAAACAATAGTAGAGTAATGTTTACACTTCTTTCACGTGCTATTCTCTAAACCTAAAACAACCATATCTACACAATTTTGGCCTCAAAGAATACATATGGGTTTTTTTTTTTTAAATATTAACATAATATAGCCATAGAACTGACTTTTGACTCGATCTCAAGAAAATTCGTTTATTTTTGCTCCAACATTTGGAACTTCCCAAGGAGAAACAATGAGAAGCAACAACCACTTAACTAGAGGAATCGATTATATTTCATCCTTTGTTCCCCATAGTAACTAGGGATCCAACTGCACCAAATTCGATGACTTATTAAGGGAAATACGAACTCCAAGCACACTATTCAGTGAGAACAAGGTCGAATTCCCTTGCCCCAACAAGGAAAAAGATCCCAAAACATAAAGCTTTCATTTGCACTTAGAAATTTAGTCCCATAAAGATATCCAGGTAAGTAATGTATTAAAGTCCTTATCATTACTGGTTGAATCTCTAGAGGTATCCTATAGTTTTATCAGTCTCAGTAAAGCCTAAAAATAGAAGGTTTATTTATGCTCAATAAATACTGAAATAGAAGGTTTATTCCAAAAACAAATTTAACAAATAGACAAAGCCGAGAAAAAGTTTTAATGCTTCATCATTGCGGTTAATTACACTGAGCACACTTAGTTTCTCACTATTTCTCACTAGTTCATGGCAGGTCATTTAGAGATACTTTACATTATTTTTACAAGACAATAAAAAACTGATCAAAACTAGACAAAACCAAATGTACAATTAATCACAAAGAATCTAATTGCATTAAATACTCGATGATATACAGAAAAGCAGATCTCGAACATAAGACTCTGGAAAATAAGTTCCTCACGAATTAGTCATTACAGATAGCATACCAGACTGTTACAGTTGATACATCTCCGATTCTCAGCATGTTTGAGCAGGCCTCGTATGATTCGTTCATTTCGTTCCTCCTCCTTCAGTCGGTTAGCCATCACAATTCCTACTCCAATTAAACCAAAATTTATAAAAGAGCACTAACAACAATAATAGCAACAGGAACAGACCAACTGACACAACAACCATCACAACAACCACAAAAGAATCAGAAAAGGGCAGCCAATAAGCTAAATTAGACCGCTCCTCAAGTTTTCTCAAAATGGCACCGAATTTACTGGCCAAGAACAATTAGTTCAATAATCTAGTGTCTGGTTGCTCGAGAAAGTACGAAACTACATACAAATAACTCCGAAACTATATACAAATAACTCCGAATTTTATCTCTTACTAGATTATTTTCATTTATAACTCGCGTAGACCAGGACAGGAAGTCGCAAAAACGCACACAGTTGAGCATTGTTTTTTTGCCAATTTCTAAGAACGCAAACGAAGATTAAAAAAAAAAAAGACGATAATAAAATTGAGAATCGGAATTATCATTGCTCTCCCTACATTTCGTCACTTGCCAACCAGAGGTAAAATCGAAAGACACTGATATAGAAATTCAACCTTCCATACCAACGGATCTGAGCAATCCGGGCACAATAAGAGTCGAACGATACAAGTAGACTAAGCTAAGACGAGTTTAGAACCCTAGAAAGTTGACGAGGAAATAAGACCTGAATTTTGCGACAGATGGAGAAGCCTCTCTAGTTCCGCAGCCTTTGCAGGTGACGGTGATGCCCCCGGAGAGATCCGCCACGCGCTTTGACGCAACTCGCTCAGAGAGAGAGAGAGAGAGAAAAAGAGTTGCGCAGATCTTCGTTTCTTTCGTTTTAATAGTTGATTGGTAAAACTCCGTTGTACAGCTAGAGCCTAGATCAATCGGACAAGAGGGCTAGTGGGATATTTTACGGTGATCTCGGACACAGGGAGAGTACCCTGTCCCTACGGATCCGTGCGTACCCTATATTTACGGTGCACGGTCTTCTCTGTTCTGGTTTTAGTTTTGCTTGACGATGGTCCGTGGTCATACAAGGCGACTGAATTACGTCGAAGAGTAATTTTACTCATTATCTTAATTTTTATAATTTTATAATATGATATTAGATAATTAAAATTATTTATTATATTTTATTTATAAATCTATTATCTAATATTACATATAAAATGATAAAAAAATAAATGATGATTAAATTTTTTATCTGGTCGAAATTCAAATACTGCTCGTCTGCTTGTAGTACTTTCAGCGGCGAGCGATCGTATGACCTTTTAAGTGGACGTTGCGGTATTTGTTGGTTTAGGGTCGTTACGGCAAATTATTATCAAGGGCCGTGCATGTTTCTCAAGGCGACATGGGTTCGTCACAATATTCTTCAATTTTTATTTATTCCATGCAATTTTCATAAAACATACGAGCATAGAAATGGAAGATAATTACTCATTAGATAATATATATAACTTCAGAATCCAATTTTTTCTAAATTATTTTTTATTTAATTTTTTGAAATAAAAATATAAAATTAGTATGAATTTAAGCAATTTAGTTTTATTTTTATGATTTTTTAAAGTGTACACGGTGTGAGGATGAGATGCATTTAATCAAAGAAAAAGAAGTCTAATTTAGGGCGCCAGAGGTCCTACATTTTAAATTAGAAATCATAAGTAGGTCCCATCAATTTTTTAAAAAACAAAAAGGAATTGGAGAGAGATATATACCTCAAACAAAAATTCTACTCAACCTCCTACTATTTACACCACACTCCACACTCCATCTTTTTTTTTAATTTTCTTTTTAATTTTTTTATCAAATATATTTTTATATGAATAGTGAATAAAAAATTATAAATAGTTTAAAAAAAATAAATTTAAATTTTTTTTTTAAAAATATTAAAAAATATTAAAAAGTGTGGAGTGTGGGGAGGATGAATAGCAAAACCCTTACCATTAATAAAAGGAACAATAGCAGATCAAGTGCTTAAAGTTGAAGCAATTCTCAAGGCCCATTTCCATATTGGGAATCAGTTTTCAAACACCACTCCACTTTGAATTTTTCCTGAAAAAGTAATTGAGTTTTATTTACATTTTACACCTTCTTCCCTTTCTTTTTTTTTTCTTTTTATAACGAACAAAATTAACGAACACATTTTTGTTATATATTTGATTAATTAGAGATTATTTTACTTGAAAAATTCAAACTTGAATATTATTATATAGTTGGTCAACACACAACAAAGAAAAGACTCTTTTCTTCCTGCACGAGTCAATTGGTTATTCTTTGTGGAATTTTATCAAGTCTTTGACTTTTCTCATTATAATGGATATATAATCGTGATTGAATTTTCAACTTTAAAATTGAGTTTAATTAATAAAAAGAAATAATATTTGCAATTTAAGATATGTAAATCTCATGTATTTTTTTTTTTTTACAGTGATGTTTATTATTAAAAATTTATTTTTTACCTATAAATTGCAGATTTAACCAATTTATTCAAAAAAAATTGTACAAAATTTACATATTTGAAGACATTATCTACTCATAAAGCATAAAGCACTTATCACAATTCATTATTGTTGTTGTCTCGTCTTTACTCTTTTCTGGTCCAAGTTTTGAAAACCGCCTCAACGACGAGACAACAACAACAACATGATATGGATCATGAACCATGTCACCACCCTTTTGCCGCCAAGTTTTTACTAATTTTTGACAAATCAAGTAGATTATTTAAGGTTTTCAATCAAGGCTAAAGGTTTCTAGATGGCAGCACTGCAAAAATTCGTGATCCCGTTGCAGTTAAGGAAAGACACGCGAAACTTCCTAAAAATACAGTACGGTAGTTATTCTTTTGGCCTCAAGTACTAGGTTAATTAATGTAAAATGATATTATGTTGTTTGAATTTATCTTATCAATTTAATTGTTCGTGTATTTTATTTTATTTTATTTATTAAATTTTTTACTTAATAATTAAAGGAATAATTATTAGTATATTGATTTTTTTTATTAATGTTTAAAAAATGTTATAAAGAAAAAATAAAAAAACAAAAAAATATAATTTACACTAAGGACACATCCAATGGTCAAACCTGTACGCATAGTAGCACTACCTTTAATTAATTATTCTTAAATTTTTAATTTTGGTTAGCCCCTAAATTATATGACTAGTTTAATATTAATTCTTATATACATATCATACGAGAAACATTAGTCCGAACTGTGATCATTGATGGGTACGGATGTCTATTATAAGATAAACATACGCAAGATACTTTTTTAGACTTGCAATTAATCTCATAGTTTAAGGACAAATTACTCGGATCTAAAATTAAGAATTCATTTTTTTACTAGTAAGTTCTTTATTTTTAATTATGCTAACTAACTGATGTGACACAATTTAAATTATTTTATAGATCAATCGTTTAAATGAAAAGTTACTTAAAACATGAAACGTAGAATAATATGATTATAAATTAAATTAAATTAAAATAAAAAATAATATTTGTAGTTGTAAAGTACACAAGTATTAAGCAAAGTGAGTAAATATGAGACTTATATAAAAAAATAATTTTTAATAATAAACCACACTTATTAAAAAAAAAAAATGTAACGCTTGCATAATTTATGACTATATAGATCATTACTCTATTTTTATTCAGTGAACACACGCATTCGGTTTAGCTCAACTTTTATAACACGTTTTTGTTCACCCTTACGCATTCTTAAATCCACAAGATGACATGCTCTAAATCAACACACGAGATTTGATGCTCTGTAAGATTGTTCTTGTGGCTTTCCCTCGAGTGCATGCCTCCTTTACTAATTCCTACAACAGTGAGCAGAAGTACATCTGTACCTTGGATATAAATATAACGTTCAGTGTCGGAAAACTCATACGATGGTATCTCTTGGCTGCCATCGCAATGACAATAATTATTTTCATTAAAAAATATATCAGAAAGAAAAATACGGGGATAAAAATATCCGTACTGTTTGGTGGAGTTGATTTCACACTTATAAAGTTGGACTTAGTTATGCTTGAGAGCAAAGATGAGATAGAAATTTCTTATCTCTATCTCATTTTATCATTATAATTTTTTTAAATTTTTATATAAAATATAATAAATAATCTAATTTTTTTAAATTCCAATTCAATTTTTTTAAATTCTAATATTTTAAGTTAATATTTTAAACTTTTATCTTAACACTATTCACAAATTTTTTAAAAATTCTCATCTTATCTCACCTACCAAGTATAGACTATTTGGATAATGAGATGAGATGAGATAATGTATAAATAGTAAAAAATATAATTTATGAATAATAATGAAATAGTTTAAGTTGAAGTATTGTTTCATGAGGATATGAGAAATGAGAGAGAAAAAATTTAATAAAATTATTATAAAATTAAAATATTAATTTTGTTTTAACATTTAAAAAATTGAATTATTTTTTATATTTTGTTTTGAAATTAGAAAATTTGTAATAATTAAATAAAAAAATTGAAATTAAAAATTAAAAAATATTTATATTTATGATATTTGAATATTGAGATAAAATGAGATGAAATATGCAATTTTTACAATTCAAAGTTCAAACCATACTTAAACTGTTAATGTGCATGGCCAAAATCGTTTAGATCAATTGTTAATATTTTAATTTCTTATTAAAAGAATCAATAATCGAAATTTTGAATAAAAAAAAGAAAAAAAAAACTGTTAATGTACGTGGGTAACTGCAAAGTTGGTACGAATAGATCCATCTTCTGTATTTCTGACATTTCAGATTAGAAAGTATGACCTGACCATTGTGCTTGATCCTTTTGGGTCCATCCCCAGTCTCTTTTGCGGCCCGCATGGAACTCAGGACGAGACTTGGAAAGACGTCGTAATCCAAAATGGGCTCTAAGCCCATCCTTGTATAGGTAATCTCATTAATTTATGTTTCTTATTTTTCCGTGAGAAATTTATTATTTGTTCAGGAGAATCCTAGTCATGAAGGGACTCATGGAAAGAGGAATTAAAATGGGGAAAAAAATGACAAGTTTAAACTGAACAGATGAATCTACTGGAAGAGATGAATCATGATATTGCAATTTGTCGGTCGCTTTATTTCCCAAAAGGATTAAAAAAAAAAGAGGTTTGTCGGTTGTTTTAGCTCATATATTTAAAACAATAAACTTAAATCTACTTGACATACATCGTTGCATTGGAGGGGAGTGAGTGTCAGGTTGTTATCAACTTGGCATCGTGCTGTACATTAATATGCCTCAGAAGCATCAGCCATTGTCTATTTGCTTTCGGTGCAAATTCTCTAATTCAACGGCACGACTCCTTCGATTTTTTCGCTGGCATTTGAGTCGTCTTTCCCTTAGAGATCCGCCTGCAGTTGTTTCATTACTTTATATTGCTGGCTCATTGGTGTACTTGTCCCATCACAATATTTTTTGGTTTATTTCTAAATTTTAAGATTTATAGTTTAAGATCACGAGAAATATCTAGTTAGATCTATTATTGTTTGTGTAAATAATTTTAGAATAGTATTATTTGAACACATTTACATGAGTTTACGCCACACACTACCCATATAATATAATTTGATTTGTAAAAAAGCCTAGATGAACTTAGAACTTGCAGCTGGACGCCTAGAATGGACCTTATGAACAAGGGTCCTGCTACAGGCCAGATCATTGGTCTGGACCGTTAGTATAGTTTTATTATTTTTAATAAAAAATAAATAAAAATACACTAGCGGACAAAATCAAGTGGCAACACAGCATTTTCCTATGAACAAGTTTGAAATGTCTGTTACACAATAAATCAAGTCCCATCTATATGTTCCAATTTCAAATAATGTAAATTGCTTGTATTTATGTGTTATGGATAATTACTGGTCCTCATTCATCATCAAGTGGTTGCATGGAGTTGTTAGTAGTACTCATCAACTCGGCTAAGAGACCTAGAGTCTCATGGATTAATAAAAAGTGTTTGTTTATATTTATTTTTAAACATTTGTGTTTGAATGATGTTTATGTTATTGTGAAGGGAGTAAAACCTTTAGACCGAGCTAAAAGCAAGACTCAGGTTAGAGCCCAAATACAAGGTCTGGGTTGGGCCGAACAGATTAGGAAGTCTTGGTCGGAAACTGAGTATGAGATTCGGGTTGGACCATGCTTACGTCAGGAACCTAATCAGAGGGTACATGAGAGGCTTAAGGAAGAAGAAATGTCGCATTCAATGCAAGTCGGAAAAGTATAAGGCAGTTCATACCAAGCATTAATGAGATAGGAGGAACCTAGGATAGAAAACACGCCGCATTCAATGCGGCCTAGAGCAGAAGGCGTGCCGCATTCAATGCGTCCCATAGTAGAAGGCGTGCTGCATTCAATGTAACCCAATGCCCGAGCAACACATAGCGAACTTGAACACTTCATAGCTCGGCACGTAGACAACAAAAAGATAGTTCGGCGAGTAAATGGCGTGAATATTTTAACTCTTGTTATACAACACTCTACTACCATGAGACCAGATCGGCAAGTATAAATAAATACTACCTACAGCAAACAAGTAAGTTAACTTACATTCCCATCTTTATTATTATTTCTCTTCATCTTCTATACCACAGCTAACTTTAGCATCGCAAGACCAACGGATCCCAAGATCTCTTTTTTTTTTTTTTTCTGTGCAGGTGACAGCTCGAACACTGTCTGCGTTGAGTTGCCCAGACCCACGAAACACGACATCAACATTATCGATCTCTAATAATTTATTTTTATCATTAAATGCGTCTTTGTTACGGGACCATCATCCAGACTTGTAAACATTATATTTCTGTTAAATCTCAAATCTAATTCCAAATATACTAAAAACTTTTAAGTTAATTTTGCCCTAAAAGTTTTCTAAAAAAGAAAGAATATAATATATATATATATATATATATATATATATATTTATATAACATTGCTTGTAATCTTTTGAACTTCCTTCAAATTTTCTTCTGATCTTTTCCAACTTTTCTAAATTTACCTTGAGTTTCCTTTAACGTTTTGTACTCCGAGCTAGCCCAAATAAAGTTAGTAAAGTCACCGGCGGAACTTGACCTTGCGCAAATACCCCTATTTGGAGAAGTGAAACCAAACCGGACCTGTCTTTTTCCAATAAGCAGAGCTGAGTTTTTAACAGTCAATTAATACATGATAATCATGTGATTAATTATATCTACTCAAATATGGGTAATTTTTTATGATAATTACCGGAAAATGTCAGTCTGCAATCCTGAGAATAGGACTTGAGCATTTGGTGGCCAGTCATGCATATTCCTGCTTTTCTTATGGGGTCCTTTTGAAGGAATTAAAACCGATTGCCGTCATGTGATGTATGTTGTTGCCACTCTTAGTACTATGCCCGAATTGAAACTTCCTTAGTTTTGTACTATATAACGAAAGTGCTACATGCACTACGTACGAAGGAGGCTAGTGTGGTACAGTTGGCCATGAACAAAAACCAGACAACTTACAAAAAAGAGGTAAAAGATCTCAGCCTTCAAGTCATGATAAAGAGAGATACAAGAAGTGAGATCTACATGGTTCATATAAATAAATATTTCGAGCATCTACATTATTTATTACTGTCTGTATAAATATTTCGAGCAGCATTAAACAAATAATTAATTATTATATAAGATCCACTTTATATATCTATCATGAATTCTCTTCTTGAATTAGCAAGAATTTGAGAAAATATTGATTCAAAAAATAAAAGTGTATATACTCGATCCCGTATAAAGATCCTCTCGTATATATATATATACTAGGAAGGGCGCACGTGTGCTGCACATATGCCTAGTATGCACGTGTGTCCAGTAAAAAATACAAACCAATATTTGATAGTGTTTTGTAATTTGATTTAATTTAAATTAATTTAACATATATACCACAATCAATTTGAAAACTTTTGAGAAGTTTGTCCAGAAAAATGAGGAATGGCATAGATGAGAAGGAAAAAATTAAAAATGTTATAATATATATTAACATATTTTAGATCATATTATTTTGTACTACAAATCATGTTAAATCATTGCGTTACTCTAAAAACAGTTTAACTTTTAGTTTAAGAATGTAAACCGGATCATCTTAATTTACTTTAAAAGTTTTCATAACCCTTTTTAATATTACTAAAACAGAAGTGCTATAAGAAATAATAACAATGAAAAACATTAATTGATTTAACATTTTCACACTTGACTAAATAAAATAGTAATAATGACATATTATATTTTTAAATTATTAAGAAGTTATAATTTATTTCTTTATGAAAATTTGTAATTGTACTAACCAACCTCCTATTATTATTCTTAATAGTTATAGTTGGATGCGTATATTGTATATTTGTTATTTTCAAAATAAATATATAATGTGTTAATTTTAAAATTCAAAACTACATTGGTAAGTATTAAATAATTTAATCATATATTTTATAAAGTCTCATCCTTTACATTTAAAAAAAAATTAAACAAACTATAGTACATTAGAAACTGTAGATCTATCTCAAATAGTGTAATTAATTTCAGGTTAATTAATAAACTATTCAATTTATCTGGAAATGAAAAAAAATATTTAAGTTTATTTCTTAATAAATCATTAAAAAAAATCATTAATAAAAGGAAAAAATTAGATTTATACTAAAATGTAACGATTCAATTCGATATTTACATAACTCAAAAGTAAAGGAAATAAAATGATGCACAACATTAAAGTTTAATTTTCAAGATTTTGGTTTTTTATTAAAATTTTATGAAGAGTTGATATCAATTTAAAAAAAAATACTATAATCCAATTGTAAAGCTTAAACCGATTTGCAACGTTACTCATTTTTCACATCTAAAATCTAAAAGCAGTGTTACATCTTCCGATATGGGTTTCGATAAGGACAAAAAAATTTATTTTTTTGATTTTTTATTCAATTTTTTATACACTTAAACATTAAAAAAAAATTCATAATATTATTAAAAATATTTTTTTATAATAATAAGATGAAATGAAATGAATTGATAGTGTTTCTATAAAGTCAGGGGCAAGAGAGGAAAAATATTATTGGTCGAAAACCTGATTCGCACAGCTGGTGGCTTTGATTCGCTCATGGAGGTTAACGACAGCAGGATAGGGCTGACATTGGAAGGGGAGGGACGCCGGACGGAGGGGAAGAGAATGGGCCGAGTGGTGTTGGCCACGCTGGCGTGCGGCGGTGCACTGGGGGGATGAAGAAATGGACGGGCTACGGCTTGGATTCTATCGTGGCGGTTAACGACTGCACGAGAGGGGCTGAGATTGGATGGGGAGGGACAATGGATAGAGGGAAAGAGAATGGCCGGGGTGATGTTGGCCACACCGACATGCAGCGGCGCACTGCAGGAGACAAAGAAACGGACGGGGGAGGGGGGAGGAGGGGCGAAACGGAAAATTGAGAATAGAAGTAGGGGCAAAATGGGAAGAAGACCAGGGGTAAAACCGAAATTTAGAAATAAAAGTAGGGGTAAAATGGAAAAAAATATGTTAGGCGAAACACTGTTCACGGGTCATTCGCGTTTATATATATAGTAGATATTGAATGAATCAAATTTCATTAATGCAATCAAAGAATACATGACTTATCAAGCTGAATGACATATATCTCCTGATTCCCACTGAGTCACTTTCTATATATAAGCCTAGTTTTGCAGCCACATGTGCAGCCTGATTTCCATCTCTTCTAACATAGCATATATTCCACCCAGCTTGAGCAGACATTAGGACTTGTATGTCATCAATCAATTGACCCTTTCAAGAGAGATCTATATTTTTTATTTTTTATTTTTGAAGAAAGAGACAAAGGTCACCTGTCCATAAGTGACCATTTCTCAATTTATTAAAAGCCCTCACTATGGCAAAGGAATACCATAGTAATAAACTGAAAGCCAAAGCTAAAGAACAACAACCAGTCTAAACAGGCCTATAATCAAAACTAAGAGACAAAAGGAGAACAACAAAACAATCCAAAGAGAACTCATATTAACGATGTAAGTAAGGTAAGCCCAGCTTGTCCAACCTGATGATACCCCTCAAATGACTAGGCATAGAATCTTCCCCCTCAAAACTACATGTAAATCCTTGCCTCGACAAGCCAAAAAATCCGCAGCTTGGTTTGCCTCTCGAAACTGATACCAGATCGAGAAATTAATGCCTTGTAATTCTTGAAGAACTTCCTCACAAAAATCTCAAAGATACCAAACTAAACAACTCCCAGTAATAACCTAGTCCACCACTAATTGTGAGTCACACTCAATTTTCAGGAAAAGAAAACCCTAGATTTACATAGAGCCACCCCTTCTTTGAGGGCTCTAAGTTCAGCCTCATGGTTTGTTCTATTGCCAAAATAGGCAAAGAAACCCCCCAAAACAGAGCCATCACTATCCCGAATCACCCCTCCTCCACCACAGGTCCTCGGATTTCCTCGACAACTTTCAACAATGTTGAGCTTCACATAACCAGAAGATGGCTTGCACCACGAGACACACCTCACCTGACAACTCTGAATGGTTTGCACGGGTAGGCCTAAATTCTATAAAATCCGCTCATCCAAAAATGAGAGGGAGTGCACTTTCTTATATTCACTTGACAATATGTTCAGCCATGTTTTTAGCAAAAACCAGGAACTATCAAAAAACTCCACACAACCCTCCATCTTAGCTCTGCAACGTCTCTGCCATAGTTTCCAAGTGATAATACAAGGAAAATCGCCAATTAGCATACCTAGTCCAGCAGAAATCAAAGAAACAATGTCCCCCATAAGGCTAGTACCAACCAGATTTTTCAGAGCCTCAAAATTCCAAGACCTGTCAACCCAACACTCCCAAAGCTAAATCAACGGGTTGGTCACGTCTGGCACCCTCAAGCAAAGTGGTCCATTCTCTAACCACCAATCAAACCATAATGAAATTTGTCCACTTTTAACTTTCTAGAGGATATTCTCACATACATTAGGCAAGACTGACATGATAGACTTCCAAAACTAAAAACAAGAAGTATTATTTTTTGCAAGCATTAAGTGCCCACGTCAAGCATATTTTGCCTTGAAAAACCTAGTCCATAAATTGTCAACCGCCATAACATGCCAAGCAAATTTCATGTGAAGAGAGTGCTGAACCTAAGAGAAATCTCAAAGACCCAAGCCTCCTTCTAACGTCGGCCTGCACAACTTGGACCACAAACACCACTTCTTCTTAGCAATACCATTTACCTCTCCCCAAAAAAAGGAAGATAAGAATGAATTGAGCCTCTTCAAAGTCACTTTAAGAACACTGAGAACAGATAAGAGATGAGTACACATGCTTGAGAGTACATGTTTAAGCAAAATAAGCCACCCACCTTGTGACAATAATCTAAACTTCCACCCTGCCTCCTTATCCCGAATTTTATTAACAAGCGGCTCCAAGAGAGATCTATATTGCGCCCCTTAACCCCATCAACAACTAGTTTAGCATCACCCTCGAAAAGCACCTGATGCAGGTTTATTTCTTGGCACAATTGAATGCCCCTTATGAGAGTATAGCATTCTGCTGAGAATGCAGAACATACATGAGACCTTGGAGTAGACACCAGAATCTCAGCCTCCCCTCTGTAGTTTCTTACCACAATACCAATGCCCATTAAACTTCCTTCAGAATCATAAGCAGCATCAAAATATAATTTGTAGAAAGGCTCAGTTGGAGGATTCCATCTAGTGACAGAAATCTGTCGAGGCAACCTATCAGCAATGGGGATGGAGCATTGATATATGTCATGGAATACCTTGATTTCAGTTAATGCAAATCTAAGTAGAGCAGATGGACCCTTAAACGAATTGTTAAACACAAAGCAGTTTCTTCTAGTCCACAATTTATGAAATATTGTAGCAACCTGATCTAAAGTCACTACCTCCACTCTGTTGTAAAGCTCTTCTCACAACAACTTAAAATCAAGATAATTTGAGTTCCATTTCCTTAGAGGACTATCTTTATCTCCCCATACATTCATAGATGCAGGGCAATTCCAAAGAACATGAATGACAGACTCCTTAGCCCACATACAACTGGACACAAATCCTTATCAACTATATTTTTTTTTCCTCAACATCTGCTTTGTAGGTAGTATTTCATTTAGTGCCTTCCATAGGAACTGTTTGATTTTTCCAAGGACCTGCAGCTGCCACATCTTCCTCCATACCACCTCAGTAGCCTCTCCATTTGATGACTCCCCTTTAGACTGCTTTGCCAATACGTAGTCCAGAAAGTAGAATTTCCTTTAGACTGCTTTGCCAATACGTAGTCCAGAAAGTAGACACTTTTAATTGTGAAAATTCCCTTTGTGTTTCTAGCCCAGATCAGCCTATCACTGATATTCCTCATACTGAGATGAATACTAGATATAAGCTTTGCCTCCTTTGAGTTAAGCACTCTGCCAACTAAATCAGTCTTCCACCTGCAAGTGGCCCCATCTATTAAATCAGCAACTGTATAATCTTCATTCAACTGATTTATGGGTGTTTGAACTTTATAAGAAATAGATTGCGGAATCCATCTGTCATGCCAAACTTTTATATCATACCCATTCCCAACTCTCGAAACTACACCTGCCTTTACCAAACTAATAGAGGACAAAATGCTTCTCCATACATGAGAAGGAGAGGAGCCTAGTTTAGCCTCCAGCACATCATAGTTTTTAAAATATTTGCTTTTAAAAATCTGTGACACCAAAGATTTTGGTGTTGGAGTAATTTCCATAGTTGTTTAGCCAATAATGTTTTATTGAAACTGTTCAAATTCCTGAAACCAAGCCCACCTTTGTTCTTCACTTCCCCTAATCTTTCCCAACTTCCCCAATGAATGCTATTGGTCCCTCTCTTATGGCTCCACCAGAAACGAGAAAACATGGCCTCAATCTCTTTTAACAAACTAGATGGTAGTCTAAAGACACTCATAGTGTATGCAGAAATTGCTTGCAACACACTTTTGATTAGAATTTCCTTCCCTGCGGAGGATAACATCTCAGATTTTCAGTTGCTCAATCTCCTCCATACTTTCTCCTTTAAGTGTCTAAAGGTATTGTACTTTGATCTCCCTACCATGGTAGGCAGACCTAAGTACCTATTATAGGTCCCACACAGCACTCCATTGGTGGAATCAATAATCAACTCTTTTTCTTCCAGGTTTGTGTTGGGGCTGAAAATAATAGATGTCTTTTGCTTGTTCATTATCTGACCAGAAGCACATTCATACAAGCATAAGATCTACTCTACAGAATACCATTCTTCTTGCTTTGCTTTACAAAAGATTACATAATCGTCTACAAATAACAAGTGATTAATGGACATCCCTCCCCTTGAGGCAGCTACACCACGAATGATTCTATTCCTTTCAGCTTGTTGGAAAAGGGAACTAAGTCCCTTAGCACAAAGAAAAAATAAATAAGGTGACAAGAGATCACCTTGTCGTAGGCCTCTTGAAGGAACAATGGTTTGGCCTAGAGTGCCATTCACTTTAACCGAATAAAACACAGTTTTCACACAAAGCATAATTAGTGTGGTCCATTTTTCACCAAAGCCTAACCTAAACATGATGGTCTCCAGAAAATCTCACTCAACTCTGTCATAAGCTTTGGACGTGTCTAATTTAATAGCCATGTTGCCCATCTTGCCTTTATGTCTTGACTACATAGTGTGTAAGAGTTCATATGCCATCATAACATTGTATGTGATAAGCCTCCCATGAAAAAATGCACTTTGGTTCCAAGAAATAACCACAGCCAACACATTTTTCATTCTATTTGCCAAAACTTTAGATATTAACTTATACATTACATTGCATAAGTTAATAGGTTTAAATTCATTCATAGAGGAATGAGAGTTAATCTTAGGAACCAAAGCAATAATAGTGTGATTTTAACCTACAGATATTACCCCATTTTTCAAGAAATCCAAAACAACATGAGTAACCTCGAAGCCAACTATCTCCCAATGATCTAAGAAAAAACTAGCACTAAAGCCATCTAGTCCAAGAGCTTTAAAGGGGGACATTTGTTTCAAAGCAAATAATACTTCCTCACTGGTGAATTCCTTTTCCAGGTCACTTCTCATAGCTTCAGAAATTCTTGATTTCACCCCATCTAAACATTGATTTATACATTCTCTAGCAGGCTAAGTAGAAAGAAATACATGTGAGAAATGCTGCCTGAAGCCATGCATAATTTCTTCTAAATCTGTTAGCACCACGCCATCAACATTTATTATTATTTTTATGCAATTTTTCTTCCTTCTCTGGTTTACACAAGCATGGTAAAATTTAGTATTCTTGTCACCCTTTTCAAGCCAATGTCTCTTAGCTCTTTGCTTCCATTTGATGTCCTCTTGATCTAACAAAACATCAATATCCTTCTGCAGTTGTTTCTGGGCAACCATAAATCTTGGTGTCTCATTTTCTTGCAACTATGCTAACAACATTATTTTATCTTTGATTGCTTTTGTTCTCTCTCTGTCAATGTTCTTACTCCACTTCTTGAGGCCCTTGCTACAAGCTTTGAGTTTAGCCTGCACAGATTCAAGTAAAGTCCTCCCAGTGCTCCTTTTCTGCCATTCTGCTACTATCAAAGATGTGCAGCGCTCTTCTCTCCCCCAATTAAGCTCATACTGAAAGCTGCCAGACCCTCTTCTTTGTATAGGTTCAAACCAACCACACTCTAACATTAGAGGTCTATGGTCAAAGCAAATAGCAGCAAATGTTTCAACTTTAAAGTTTCTGTTGCCATCTAACTAAGATTGATTAGCCAAGACTCTGTCTAATCTCTCCTTGGTATAGGTGGCATTTTCACGTCTGTTGCTCCAGGTAAATTTCTCCCCCTTCCATCCCAGATCATGCAAGTTTCCTTATTCTAAAACTTGTCTGAACAAGTCCAACTGATTCTCACTTCTTAGAAAACCACCCACTTTCTCATCATTTGATAGTATCTCATTAAAATCCTAAATGACACACCACCCTATGCCATCAGGTTTAAAAGATTTTAATAAATCCCAAGCTTGTCTCCTTTGACTGACTTTGAGATGACCATAGAAGCATGTAAGTAGCCATCTAGAATCACCCAAAACATTTGAGACTATAACATTTATATGTCTGGCCTAGAAACTAACTAACTCAATATTAAGTTCTTGTTTCCACATGATCATAAGACTATCACTCCTACCCTGTGCATCAACTCCAATACAATTCTCAAACCTTGCCTGCTTTGCAATAAACTTGGCACGACTAGCAGGCATTTTAGTTTCCATCACAAACACCACCTCAGGCTCTTTAGTCTTCACTAAGGAGCAAAGACATTGAATTGTTCTGGGGTTCCCAAGCCCCCAATAGTTCTAGCTAAGTATTTTCATAATGCTTGGCGGGGCTGGCACCCAACCTCCGCCAATCCATGATATAAAACATCATCAATTTTGCCTTTCTCTAATATCACTAAATCTGAAAGTGTAGCATCATCCTCATCAAACAACCTCTTCCTACTATACTAAATGTCTGGTTGTAGAGTAGTTTTGACTTGACCTCAAGCTCTATGCTTTCATTTACTTCCCCCTTTTTGAATGAGTTCAGTCTTCCCTCTAACTGGCATCTTCCCTTGCAGTATACTAGATGAGGTTCGCGGTGGTGAAGCTGTTAAGTCCTCAGAGATTTGAGAAGCAGGACAACTAGATTTCTCCCCCGATTAGACAAAGCTATTGGGGCCTAGGCCCGCCTCAGTAGACATCATCTGTAACGGGCCTGAAAACCCCTCACGGCCCACCACCATTATCTTATCACTATCACTTCTAGTATTCGTAGTATTTAAAGGATCGATTTTAAAATTCTCACTAACCGCATTCACCGAAATTTGCTCAGAGGAGTTGCCTTTTCCCCTGCATGACTGAGGCACTTTATCCCTTCAGAGCTACCAACCAACCCTTCCATTACAACATTCTTCTTCTGATATTCATCCTCCTTACCAACAAAACTAGTAGCAAAAGATAAGGGGATACTCTGTGCCGGAGTCCTCCATCTATAAAATTAATCATATCTATTTAGTATAAAACATAAAATATTCAGATCATGATCATTTCACTTATATTATGCGTTAATAACTAAAATACCCCATGTGTATAGTAAATTAATGAAAACGATTTCATTGTATGTTCAAATGCATCCACATGATGAGGACTCTCTTGCAGAACAACTTTAATTGTTGCAGAGCCGAAGTCATGTGATCCAATCGTGAGAAACCATCATATCACATGGACCAACCTGTAGAGAAAAGATCCATTAATTAACAGAATCTTTCAATCATCTAATAATTCATAAAAACCTGTTGGCGAGGTCATCATGGCCACCCAATAATTCAAGGCCTCATGCATGCATGTCCCATTGCCACTGTACTATTTCTTTTTATTATTATTAAAGACAATGACAAATATGTCAACACGTCCAGCTTCTAGTCTCATGCACAGTGTTTTCAATTATGATTCTATCCATTGCCCCACAGCAAAGGCCAGTTGAAAGAATTATTTCTTATATATCTCGTAGTGCTTCAAGTGCAGTTGAGAAAAATTAATGCTACCAAATGTTTATCTCTGATATATGTACGTCTTCTACTTAACCTTCTTCTCACGAGGAATGCCTGCCCTTCCTTCATCCTAAAATTCAGTGTCACTCTCTGAGTATCTTTTTCCCATTAATCTTGGGTTGGCTAGCTATAAGCTTAGCCATTAATCACTTCATAAAGTTCAGTGTCACTCTCTCTTCCATTGGAGACTAATGCATTCTGGGATTCTTTGATTAGCAGAACATTCACATGAGGGAGACTCGATTACTCAACTTCCAATCTCACATGATGTTCTTCTTTTCAAGCTAGCTAGCTTTTACAGTTTGGATATATGGAGATCAACTCGATCTCAAAACATGAGCTTTTTTGTAGTTCATCACATGAAAAAATCTAGTTGGAGTATTGATAAGAGCTAAGAGTGCCCTTTTGGACTTCTGGATCACGGTCTACATTTTTTGACCAATTGGTTACATCTGAGGTGGTGATCTAGCTAATTGGTTATTTTTTTCTTCATTGGGTCTTGTTCAACTTTTCTTTCCCCCAATGAAAATTTGACCTTTAGCTCCTTTGTTCCCTCTCTCTCTCTCTCTCTCTCTCTCTCTCTCTCTCTCTCTCTCTCTCTCTCCACCCTTACATAATATTCTCTATATAAGTCTGTCGTTGACTTTATATTACTGAAGCAGTTGGTTAAGTAGGTAAGAAGGTTTTGGTTTCTTATGCGGGGAGATTCTGTTTAACTTTGGATTTGTCTGATCAGTGAGTAAGAACTTAATCTAGTTGAAAATGGGGAAGCTCAACTTTGGGAGGGCGTTAGAGTGTTTTTCTCTTTCATCTTGTTCAAGCGCTTGCTTCTGCATGAACTCTATGGAAAGCCAAGACGAGTTTGAGACGAGGTCATTGATTGGAAGTGACAAAGGCCAGCTGCCGAGATTGAAAGATGTCGTTGCTGGAAGCCAGACCTTGGCTTTTCAATTGAAGCCCAAGGTGAGGTTCTTTTCTCTGAGCTTTGTTTTGCCACAGAGAGAGAGAGAGAGAGAGGAACTAGTTTTTACAATTTCCGTTCTGTTGATCATGAACTGTGCAGACGGTGATGCTAAGGGTGTCCATGCACTGCAATGGCTGTGCAAGAAAAGTTGAGAAACACATCTCAAAGATTGAAGGTGCGTAAAAAATGGGCTTTTTACAATTTTGTTTTTGCCTTTCTCTAAGATCAGCTATTTGAAGTTTGAACAGTTCTTATTGGAGACTGTAATACAATTTCTTCAACTATTTTTTAACAAATTCATAAAAAAATAAATAGCAATTTCCCTATGGTTGCTCTTTCCTCGTCTTTCTCGTGATTAACGGGCATTGAATGCCAATGATGAACCAAGTAATCCCACAAAAAGAAAGATCAATGCTGTGAAAATGCTTTGTGTGTTCGTTTCTGTGTATGCAGCTTTTGAATGCGAGTAAAAAAAGATCACAACATCGAATCACAAACCAGACGAAACCAAAGCATAGATATGAAGAGCAAAAAATATGCACAAAAATGAGACTTGTTTTCCTAATGTTAACCTTAAATTGGCTTTGATTTCTTCCATGTTGACTTTGCTGGAAACTGAACTTACCGATCTCTTTCTCTCCCTCATGATCTCCTAAAAAACAGGAGTGACCTCGTACAAAGTAGACTTGGCAAGCAAGATGGTGGTTGTCATCGGAGACATTCTTCCTTTCGACGTGCTGGAGAGTGTCTCTAAGGTAAAAAACGCAGAGCTTTGGAATTGGAAATGATCGAACAACAGTTTTTCAACTCAAATTGCTTATCCACCCACAGAAAGAGAAGAAGACATTAAACAAATGCTCTGCATCTTGTATGGTTGTCATTCATATACACTACATATATCATATACGTGTTCCCATTTGCTGTCCTGATCTTCTGCAGGAAGAGGGAAACAAAAGTCTGCATCCCTCCATAAATCTGCATGCTATCTTGAGCTCAGTATCATGTAAATAGTTATTTGCAAAAAATATATTTCCGGCTGATTTTATGTAAAAATTATTAAATGTGTAAGCAATGCTATTTTTCATCCTAAAACACATTATCATCGTCGGTCACACACCTTAATGTATCAACAAATTTTATGCATTAATTACTATTTCCTTTTACATCCTGTTTGTATCTATAATTTTTTTTTTATAAAATATAGAAATATTTTTTATAAAATATAAAATATGAAATAGTAAATAATAATTGATGAGAAGAATTTTTATAATGAGTGATACGCCAGCTTTTATCAACTAATTAACTGATACTCACTTAATATCTGTCACATCAGCATGCATGACATGTTTGAATTTAGATAAATGATAGCATTCCTCTATGCAAATACGTGATCCAATCTAGTGTCGTGAAATAACAAAAACAACCTTATGACGACTAGTCTTTAAAGAATGGGTTCTTAGGCTCTAAGGGAATAAGCACACAAGCCCAAAAGCCATGATCCATAATCCATTTGAATCCGACCCTTTAGCCTAAACAGGAACATAAGTCAACGTGAGTGGATTCTAACCACGACACATTATTTATCTATAATTATTGAAGCAAGTAGTTTATTTCTACATTAATTGATGCCCATATGGTCATTCAGATGTAACTTAATTTAAAAGATGATGCCAATAAATATTAAATTATACATTTGAAATCGAGAAATACTTTTGTTACAAACAAATCAGACAAAAATAAATTCACAAATTAAATGTGATTCGATAATGTACATTAGATTATAAAATTATTTTTATTGTAAAATAGATCTAATATATTATATAAAATTATGTCAGTTTATAATTTTACTTTTATAAAATCTCTTTACAAGTATAGCGATTCTCTTAAAATTTAACAAGTTTAGAATAAAAAATGCAATTACGGTCCACCTTTATTAAAAGGCCAACAAAAGAAAGGTAAAGAAGAAATAGATGTGAATGTAGGAAAGTTTAGGCTCTGAGGTGATTTCAGATGATTTGAGAATAGTAATATTGTGTGGGTCTCATTCAAGTTTGTTTAAATGTAAATAGATTTAAATATGTGTTTGAATATATGAAATATATTAAAATAGATTTAACTGTTTATAAGAAGCTAAAAAAGTAATGGATCTCATTAATAATTGGTTTGAAATAGGTTGAAGTATGCTTGCCAACCTTATGCTATATTTGGTAAGTTAAGTAGTATGAAAAGTAAAATATTTTATTATAATTTATAAAAATAGTATTACATATACTTACCGTTTTACTTACAAGACTCATTTCATTAGTTTTCTTTTGAAATTTAAATTTTAAATTTTAAATTTCATGATTTTCAGCATATCAATAATAAACATATAGAGAAGTAAGCTTTTTATAAATTTTTCTTAAGTATGTATAATATTTTCCTATTTATAAACTATTTATTATTTTTATTATTTTTATTTTTATTACTATTTATAAAACATTTCAACGTTGAAACCAAAATTACAGCCGGAGGAGATGGGTTGTGGGGGCCGCTGCTGCCTTTGCTTTGCTCTGCTCTGCTGGCCCATCGACAATAATAATGCTTGCCTTTCTTTCTGAGTTCTTCTGCCCAAAGATTCTAACTTCAGAACCATGCTCAAGGAAATTAACGTCAGACATACCAATCATTATTATGATTATTATTATTATTATTTAGAAAGTAAAATAGTTTTTCTTTACGTTTTATACAACTTAGCCAGATGGCAGTGACATCACTTATTAAGAAGGAAAATGTTAGGGTGTATACTAAATGTGCATCTAAAATATGCACACTAATGTAAATGAATTTTTTTATTTTTATTTTTAAATATTCTTTAAACATCCTTAAATATTAAAAAAATAAAAAATATATATAAATTCACTAATAATCACTTTCTTAACCATTAATAAATAAATATATATATATATATATATATTGACGTAAATGACTTGCATTGGATTAGACAATATATAATTAGTCTGACTTTTAAGTACAGTAATTCAAAAAGATTCAATAAATTTGGCCTCAATTATAAAAAGGCCATTTTAATTTTTTATTCTTATTTCACCAATCCCAATAAAAGTTTATATAAAGTTAAACTAACAACTCCATAGAATTTTAAATATTTACTATTAGATTTTCACTTGCAAATAAAAATTATTGAAAATATAAATAAAAAATAATAATCTAATTAGAATGAATAATATAATCATTATGTTTTATAAAAATTAATAAAAAATGCACGTTATAAATTATAATAATTAAAATAAAATATATTTTATTCAATTAAAAAATAAAATAAATAATATTTTATCATTATATAGAATTTAGATGGATAAACTAATGTAAAATTAGATTTTAAATAGGATAACCAAAAGATAATAAATGTGATATTAGGCAACAATTTTTGTTTTTGATAAACTAGATTCATTCATAGATCAAACAATAGAATAGGAGGTGAAGAATGCACTTTTCCATATGAATGAAGTTAGCTCCTTAGGCCTTGATGGCTACCCTGGAACCTTCTATCAGAAGCATTGGAATATTGTGGGAGATCAAGCAAGTGCAACAGTTCTATATGTGTTGAACTCTAAAAGAAGCCTGTCTGAGATTAATAACACCTACATTACTTTAATTTTCAAGAAAAAGAATCACATTAAGAGCATTGATATTGACTTCATCAAAAGCCTAACCAAATGTAAAATATGATGAATCTCATCAAAAAAGAGCTGCATTGGATTGGCCAAAGACATAAATGTGAAGCTTTTAGCTACAGTAAATCTATGGGTTTCTTCAAATTTGAAGGGCTACTATTCATTCATCAAATCTATTTTTTATTCACTTTTAATCTCCAAAAGTCTTTTCTATTCACATTTAATCTCCAAAAGTCTTTTCTATTCACATTTAATCTCCAACCATCTTGTAATAATAATGTAAGAATCAAATTAAATTATTAATTAACATATGATTAGTGTGATTATAAAATATGAAAAAAAAATAAAAATATTATTATTAAAAAAATAATATTATATTATTATTTTGATGAATCCAATGGCTAATCTAATGTGGGATTATAGATAGGAAGGTTTTAGATATATGGAAAACATGTAATTTTCATCAAAATTTGAAGATGAATTTGATGAATCCAATACTAGTACTCTAAGGTGACTGAATTCAGACCCATATCCTTGTGTAATGTGATATACAAGCTTATTTCCAAAGTTGTTGCCAACAGACTTTAAAAATTTTGCCAAGTATAATATCCCCTATTAGTCAGCTTTTGTCCCAAATAGACTCATTTAAGACAATGTGATTGTTGCCTTTGAAGCTTTGCATACAATGAAGAATAAAATGACAAGAAAAGAGGGATATATGTCCTTGAAATTTGATATGAGCAAGGCATGTAATCGAATTGAATGGAAGTTTCTAAAAGTTGTGTTAAATAAGCTGGGATTCAATAGTCAGTGGGTGGCCCTTGTTATGAGATGCATTGAATCAGTTTCTTATGCCATCCTTGCCAACGGAGTTCCACAACCAGCTTTTCATCCAACTAAAGGGATTAGATAAGGTGATCATCTTTCACCTTATCTCTTTATTCTATACACAAAAGCCCTTAGTAATCTCATTGAAAAAGTTGAGAAATTAGGTGTGATTCGTGGTGTACCAGTTGCAAGAGGGCAGATTCGAGTCTCTTATCTCTTGTTTGCTGAAGACAGCCTCATCTTCTATAAGGCTAATACCCTTGAGTGGGGAAGGTTATTCAATTTATTGAAAGGCTATGAGAATGCCTCTAGACAGAGGCTAAATCTAGAGAAAACCTTCATAATTTTTAGCAAGAACACTTCCAGGTTGGCCCAAAACTATATCATGTCACTTGCTGGAATGAGATTTGCTATGTCCTATGAAAGATATCTAGGTTTACCATATGTTGTTGGAAGGGACAGAAACAAATCCTTCCAAAGTATTCTTGATGTAGTTAGAGTGAGAATTAGTGGCCATAATTACTAGACAAGTATTTGTAGTTTTAGATAGTGGAGCTTGGTTTAGATTTCTGGGATCAAATAATGGCAGATAGGATGGCATCTTAGTTGAGGTTTTCAAGTTTGATGTAGGTGTGGAGGCCATGAATGTCTACTTTGAAGAAGGTGAAGAGAGAGTGACGGAAGAGAGATTGGTATGGTAGCAACTAGTAAGTCTAGCTGTCATTTCAGGAAACTGCCTTTTGGTGGAAGGCTAGAAAAGCACATAATTTAGTCTTCCATTTCATGTTAAAGAAATTTTTCACAAGGGATATAAGGAGTGTGTAGCACGTGTGCCGTTTTCTGTACATTAATGCAGGCTTTTGTAAAGGGGTAACTAGCAATTGACTTCAAATACAAATTTGAGTTGTAATGAGTATAAATTTATGACTGAGTGAAAATATAATTAATCCAGAAATATAGTTATGAGAGATCTTACATTGTCCCTGCAAAGCGTGAGCATATGTGGCTCTTTTTATCATCGTAAAGTTTGGCTAAACCAAAATCTGAAATTTTGGGAATAAAGTCAGAATTGAGCAGATTATTACTAGCCTTCACATCTCTATGTACAATTCGAATCCTTGACTCCTCATGAAGATAAGCTAGACCCCTTGCTATGCCCATACATATATTGAAACACGTTGGCCAATCAAGACTCTGAACTTCTTTTTCCTACCACATGCGAATCATATATAATAAATTCAACAGTTGTTATACTTGTTAGAAAAGTAGATAGAAAGTTGAACAACATATTATTCTCTTACCAAACAATGCTTGATCAAGACTCCCATTCTCTAGATACTCATAAACAAGAAGTCTTTTATCTCCATCAATGCAGCAACCATGCAATTTCACAAGATTACGGTGCTGTATTGCAGATATGGTAGCAATCTCGGTTACAAATTGGTTCTTTCCTTGGTGAGATGCTAATGAAAGTTGCTTCACAGCGACTACTTTGCCATCATTAAGTGTCCCCTATACAGAACAAATTCAAATAGAATTTGAGGCAAACAAACACTCTTCATGAACAATTATATTATCATGTCAAATTCAAGTTGTAGGTATCATTTTACAAAAAAGATATCATGCTCTAATTTCCACTGATTGGATCTTGAGACATCTGGACATAAATAGAATCAAGTTATGCATATCAAATTTGCACATCCATTTATGGTAGGAAATTAAACCAAGCAGTGAAGTTAATTTTCATCTTATTAGAGACAAGATACTTAGTGGGGATATTGCTACATCATTCGTGAAGTCAGTAGACCAGTTAGCTGACATGTGCTCTTATGTCGTAGTCAGTCAGAAGTCACTTGTCCAATTTGGGCTTATATGAACAAGAATTGTTATGTCTACACAAGCTTTCTACAAAGGGAAAAGCTCCCAACCGGATGGGTGAACACCCAGTCTTCACACCAGCCAATAGGATTTTGCCACATATGACATACAATAAATATCCATCTACACTCACATGCACCATATTTTTTCTTTATTCTCCATCTCTTTCCCACTTCTCTCTCTTTCTCCCTCCCCCACCCCGCTGCAACTCCCCCTCTCTCTCTAAAATACTCTCCCCACATTATGTAATTTTTCACTGCTGAATTGTTCTATTTAATGACACATACATTTCTTTAGTCCCAGATGAGTTCTTATATTGTAACATAAATGTTACAATTCTTTTTGCATGATTCCTGAGTATGCCAAGTAATTCCCTATTCGATTTATGCTCTAGTTTGAGGGGACTGTTATAGAAAGTATTTTCATGAAAATTATATTTCAAGTAAGAAAAGTATATGAGGGATCTTTTGTAATAAATATTAGGTCGCATTTGATCTCTACATAATATAATGTTTACAGGAAGAAAGAATTACCTTCTTCTTCTCCTTTTCTATTCAAACTCTGATCATTATGTGTTACTAGTAATGACATCGAGGAGATTGAAAACTTGTCTCCAAAACATTTGGAGTTGAAATTGTATGTGGATGGAAAAAATATGTGAAAGAACTAAAGAACTGCCTTTTTGGGTGTGGAAAAGGTATTGGTACTAAGGTATACAACTAAAAACAAAAATTGGGATTCTAATTTCATAGTATTTTTAACCTATGACTTGTTGGTTGTCAGAAATCTACTTATGCAAAGATGTATAGTGCTGCTCCTAATATTTATAATAAATCTGAATGAGTGAACATGTAGCACTTCCTTGACCTTGCAGAAATATTGAAAATTTCTCCAAGTACAAAGAGTTGCTTGATGAAGTATTGTTTAATCAAAAGCAGATTATCAAAGACATATAATTTGAATACCACCAAGCAATGCTACACAACCTCCCCAACCTCCACACAAGGTCACATTCAGGAAACCAGCATTAAGGCAGTAGGAGAAGTTGTTGAGTATGCTTCGTGAGGGTTTGGTTTAGAACAAATAAGCTTTGAAGCAATTTTTCAATGATTTGGAGGATAGTTTGTTAGAATAATTCCTTGTGTGAAGAATAGGTCATTAGGTTAACACCAGTTGTGACGCCCCCAGATTACGCTTGGGATTGGATGGATATTGACATACAACCCAAGGTTACCTGTCCCCGTTCATGATATATATGATGACATGTTCCTAACATGCATCTTGCATTATGCAATATTCGCAGCGGATAAATTTTTTTTTTTTAGCAATACTATACACCAAACTGAAAATATCCCAAATACTTAAAACATAATTTATACAAAAGGACATACTAAATAGCTGAGATCATGACGCTAGTCCAAATGGCTATGATCAAAAGAGTGCTGGAGATGCAACTCCATAGTACTGTAGTAATTTAAGTTAAACTACTATATTAACATTGATGCCGCATCGCCGCTCAATCGACCGTGTCCAATTGGTCGAATCTTGGCTCTTCTTCGGGTCCTGTGACAAGATCTATCATTCGGATGGGAATGGTAGTTGGGACTACCAAAGTGAGATTTGATAACAAATCTCAGCAAGTTAACAGAAAACTTTCACATAGTTTAATGATGCATGTATGGCAGTAAAAGCATGAATGCATAAATAAAATCATAAGTAATCATAGCATAACTTGATAAATCACATAACATAACTGACATAACGTAAACTAAAGCGTGAACTGAACTTGACTTGCTTAAACTGAACTGAACTTTAACTGAGACTTGACTTGACATGAACTTGATTTGAGACTTGACTTAACATAAAGTTGATCATGACATAACGTGAAACATGACTTGAATATGAAATACAAGAACTTGAAATTTTATTCAATAAAATGAATGTGTCGGTGAAGAAGATTTGTTATTGTTTGTGAAAGTGTTTGAAAATGTTATTATTTGAGAATGTTTATATACGTGGATGCTCTTATAAAGAGCAGTGCTACATCTGCCGAGAGATGTAGCCCGAGAACTCACCGAAAAGGCAAAATGTGTTTTTTTATTTTTCATTTATTTTTCAAGTATTTTTTTAATCATCATAAACACTTTTAAAAAAAATAAAAAATTCACAACACCATTGAAAAACACTTCCTTAATCACTAAAAAAAAAAAAAAGGTTTGCGGGACACAAATTTGGGACCCACATTCAGGTCCCATATCATTTCTGTCTTATAAAAGGTTTGTTTACGAATTATTATTGGTTCTGAAAATCTAAAACGTTGGCCAAATTCTTTTTGAAACCGTAGAAGCGGAAAATTCAAAATTTGAATCCAAATTGTTCAGATAGTCTTCTGACCGACAATGGCAAACACACGGAGGTTGAATCAGATAAAGGAACTTCAATCCACTGTCAAATCTTTCCAACGCAAAGCCAAGAAATGCAAGATGGAGGAGAAATTCGAGAAGCGCAAAATCAAGAAGGCCCTGGAGAAAGGCAACGTCGACGGCGCCAGGATCTACGTTGAGAACGTCATCCGGAAGCGCTCTGAGCATTTGAATAATCTGGAGTGTCATACTCCACCCAACAATATGCTTGAGTATGATCATTACCATTACAACAATTGCATTTCTTGTCACCTCGTCCACCAGTACAACCACCATTACGGGAACCATGGCCTCTAAGGCCACTATGAAAACCACCATGTGCGCTACCGCGACTGCTACTATTCGAAACTAAAGCTGAAAACTCAGAGGAGGTGATGGTGGAATTTTGCCCCAAGGGTGAGTGCAACAATCGAGAATATGCATTAGCAGCTGTAAGTAAGGTCTCACTAGCAAGAATTTGATCTTTGAACCTGCGTAGATTAGTGTCTAAACTAGATAGCAAGGAAAGAATCATAAATTCTTCCCAATGATGTTTTTGTTGCTCCAAATCAGTAGTAAAGTGACAATACTTTGGCAGTTGATGACACACATTCTTAAGATTACTATAGTACTTGGATAGTGGTCTCCCAGAACAATTATGATGATATCCCAAACCATATCATTTCTGTCTTATAAAAGGTTTGTTTACGAATTATTATTGGTTCTGAAAATCTAAAACGTTGGCCAAATTCTTTTTGAAACGTAGAAGCGGAAAATTCGAAATTTGAATCCAAGGTTTTCAGATAGTCTTTTGACGGACAATGGAAAACACACGGAGGTTGAATTAGATCAAGGAACTTCAATCCACTGTCAAATCTTTCCAACGCAAAACCAAGAAATGCGAGATGGAGGAGAAATTGAGAAGCGCAAAATCAAGAAGGCCCTGGAGAAAGGCAACGTCGACGGCGCCAGGATCTACGTTGAGAACGTCATCCGGAAGCGCTCTGAGCATTTGAATAATTTGGAGTGTCATACTCCACCCAACAATATGCTTGAGTATGATCATTACCATTACAACAATTGCATTTCTTGTCACCTCGTCTGCCAGTACAACCACCATTACGGGAACCATGGCCTCTAAGGCCACTATGAAAACTACCATGTGGGCTACCACGACTGCTACTATTCGAAACTAAAGCTGAAAACTCAGAGGATGTGATGGTGGAATTTTGCCCCAAGGGTGAGTGCAACAATCGAGAATATGCATTAGCAGCTGTAAGTAAGGTCTCACTAGCAAGAATTTGATCTTTGAACCCGCGTAGATTAGTGTCTAAACTAGATAGCAAGGAAAGAATCATAAATTCTTCCCAATGATGTTTTTGTTGCTCCAAATCAGTAGTAAAGTGACAATACTTTGGCAGTTGATGACAGAAATTCTTAAGATTACTATAGTACTTGGATAGTGATCTCCCAGAACAATTATGATGATATCCCAAACCATATCATTTCTGTCTTATAAAAGGTTTGTTTACAAATTATTATTGGTTCTAAAAATCTAAAACGTTGGCCAAATTCTTTTTGAAACCGTAGAAGCAGAAAATTCGAAATTTGAATCCAAGTTGTTCAGATAGTCTTCTGACCGACAATGGAAAACACACGGAGGTTGAATCAGATCAAGGAACTTCAATCCACTGTCAAATCTTTCCAACGCAAAGCCAAGAAATGCGAGATGGAGGAGAAATTCGAGAAGCGCAAAATCAAGAAGGCCCTGGAGAAAGGCAACGTCGACAGCGCCGGGATCTACATTGAGAACATCATCCGGAAGCGCTCTGAGCATTTGAATAATCTGGAGTGTCATACTCCACCCAACAATATGCTTGAGTATGATCATTACCATTACAACAATTGCATTTCTTGTCACCTCGTCCACCAGTACAACTACCATTACGGGAACCATGGCCTCTAAGGCCACTATGAAAACCACCATGTGGGCTACCGCGACTGCTACTATTCGAAACTAAAGCTGAAAACTCAGAGGAGGTGATGGTGGAATTTTGCCCCAAGGGTGAGTGCAACAATCGAGAATATGCATTAGCAGCTTTAAGTAAGATCTCACTAGCAAGAATTTGATCTTTGAATCCACGTAGATTAGTGTCTAAACTAGATAGCAAGGAAAGAATCATAAATTCTTCCCAATGATTTTTTGTTGCTCCAAATCAGTAGTAAAGTGACAATATTTTGGCAGTTGATGGCACGCATTCTTAATATTACTATAGTACTTGGATAGTGGTCTCCCAGAACAATTATGATGATATCCCAAACCAATTAACTCGAAAAAATTGAATGGTCTTAATTATCTAGCTTGAGCACATGCTGTGAAAATCTTACTTTGTGGAAAGTGAAGATTGAAATATTTGAGGGATAATCCACCTGCTATGGAAGATGAAACTTATCTCGATTGGATGAGTAATAACTTAGTTGCTCTGGATGGTTGCAGCATAGTATGGAGCCTCAAATTGCTACCACAGTTGAATTTTGTAATTCTTCCCGAAGGATTTGATGCAACCAAACCATAAAAAAAAAAAAAAAAAATCAAGAATCCAACAAACAACAAACAAGGCATCAACTTCAAAACAACAGTCAGAAAATCAGTACCTGTGACAAACCAAGCACACCAAATCTATAGAAAAACCCAAAACAATGCAACATATCATCAAAGCAACACAAATTGAGTGTTTCTATACCCTATTAAGCTAAAATAGAAGGAGACTCGTGCAAGAAAAATTTCAAAGTAGCTCCAGATTTACAGATGGAAAATAATCTCGAAATTACATAAAAATATTAAAAACATAGAAAACTAATGGCTTAAACAAATTCAGCAAAATCACCACAATTACTAGGAGGCTCCGATAACTCAAACCATGTGGTTATCGGAGTTCGACAATAACGTCAGCATACGAATGCTGAAGTCAGATAGTCTCAATTAAGCCCAAATAATCTTAAAACATTTGTGCTTATTCAAATGGGTGGATTTGTTTGTTTGGTACCAAGTAGGCTTATAAAGTTGAGTTGTAAAGTTGACAAAATGTGTAGAAGAGAAGAAAAGTAGGGGGAAGCATGAAAAAAGAGTCTGTTACTATTGATTTTCTGCGAACATGTTTTATATTAGAGTAATTATAACATAATTACAAAAATACCCTCAAGTTCTAAGAGGAATCAGTTCCTATACAAAATATGACAACTCTAATAATCATTATGTGGGATATTTATAACATGTAAACCAAAAAGAGTTGAATACTTAATAATTAATATATACTTAATAAATAATATATCTGTAGAAGTTTATAGAGGGAAAAATACTTCTTACTTTTATTCATTGATGTACAACAACATATATACTACATACAATTGACGATTATATCCTCATAAGTTACACTTATTATAACCATGTCCTCTAACACTCCCCCTCAAGCTGGGGCATATATATCATATAAACCCAGCTTGAAACAAATAAGTTTTAACCAATTCCAACACAAAGACTTAGTAAACATATCTACAAGTTGATCGGTAGATTTTATAAAAGGTGTAGAAATGTCACCATTTAGTATTTTGTCTCGAATGAAGTGACAATTAATTTCTATATGTTTAGTCTGCTCATGGAACTGGAGAGAGATAGGAGCTGGAAACCCAATCTCTTTAAGGAAGTGTTGCAACTATGTCAGCTCACTAGCAGTATGAGTCATTTCCTTGTATTTAGCTTTTGCGCTAGACCGAGCTATTACTACTTTTTTCTTACTCTTCCATGTAATCAAATTACCTCCCATAAAAGTACAATATCTAGTAGTAGATTTTCTATCTAAAGGAAATCCTGCTCAATCAGCATCTGAAAAGGCTTCAACCCTAAGATGTCCATTTGATTGATACAGTAATCCAAGGCATGGGGCTTGCTTAAGATAACGAAAAATATGAATTACAGCATCCTAATGTGAGACCCTAGGCGTTTGTAAAAATTGGCTCAGTACACTCACTGCATAAGAGATGTTTGGTTTAGTGATAGTGAGATAATTCAATTTCCCAACAAGTCTTTGATACCTACCTGGTTCTCTAAACAACTCCCCTTCGTCTTTCAAGAATTTATGATTTGGATCCATAGAGGTGTCAATAGATCGTACACTCAATATGTCGGTTTCTTCTAGAAGGTCAAGTATATATTTCCTCTAAGATAGGTTGGTACCCTTTTTAGATTTACTGACTTCAATTCCAAGGAAATATCTAAACTTGCCCAAGTCATTTGTCTGAAACTGATCATGTAAACATTGTTTCAACGTTGCAATTCCAGTAAAGTCACTTCCAATAATTACAATGTCGTCTACATATACAACCAACAAAATGTGACCTGCATCACTATGAAGGTGAAATATCGAATGGTCTGTTTGGCATCTATGAAAACCAAATGCCAATACAACATCAGTAAACTTCCCAAACCATGCTCGAGGAGATTGTTTCAAACCATATAATGCCTTTTTAACTTGCATATAGTACCTTGATACTCCCTCTGAGCAACAAACCCATTATGATGAAATTTGATTGTATATACCCATTTACAGCAAACAGGTTGCTTACCAGGTGCTAGTGGAATAAGATACCATATCCCATTATGGTGAAAGGCATCCATTTCATTTTTCATAGTTGTTCTCCATCCCAAATCAGATAAAGCATCTTGCACTATTTTAGGAACAGAAAATTTTGAAAGTTGAGAAGTAAAACATGATAATGAATGAGATAAGGTATGATATGAGATAAGTTGACTAATCGGATGTTGAGTAACACAAGATCGAGTACCTTTGCGGAGAGCAATAGGTGGAGAGTCTGAAATACTAGGTAATTCAGGATCTGAAGATGGAGACACTGGTTAGTGAAGGCATGGAAGTCGGTGACCGCAAGCGACGCGAGTAAACCTGTAAAGGAACTGGGGGAGGCATTGAGGAGGGTTGGGTAAGGTTGAGTGAGTGTGAAGGAGAAAGTGTAAGAGCAGGTAATGGTAGAGGATCACACTCAACACTCGAAGTTGCGTCCGAGAAATAGGGTATGGGCTCAAAAAAGGTAACATCAGCACTCGTGAAGTAGCATCTAAGAACATGACTATAACAACGATATCATTCTTTAGTCTGAGAATAACCAACAAAAAAACACTTGGTATAATGTGAATCGAGCTTATCAAAACTTGTGCTAAGGTTATGAACAAAGAAAACACACCCAAAGATTTTTGGAGGAAGGTAAATGGTGGTGATGGAGAAAGAAGAGGAACTATCGAGAACTAATGAAGGCATATGATTAATAAGGTGGCAGTAAGAACACCATCACTCCAAAATCGTTTAGGAGCATGCATGTGTAGTAAAAGTGTTCGGATTACATCTAACAAATGATAATTTTTGCGTTCAACCATCCCATTCTGTTGGGGTGTATAAGAACATGAAGTTTGATAAACAATTCTTTTGTTACTTAAGTAAGTAGCAAATGCACTAAATTGATATTCTCTAGCACTATCAGAACACAAAACTTGAATCCTTTTGTTAAATTAGGTTTTAATTTCTTTCCAAAACACTTTGAATATATAAAAAAGTTCAAATCTTACCTTCATAAAAAACAATCATGTCACACGAGAGTAGTCATCAATAAATGTGACAAAATACTGAAACCTGTTTGATTCAATGTTGATTGGTCCCCATATATCAGAGTGAACCAATTCGAAAGGACTCGATGCTCGTTTATCAACCCGAGGTGCAAAAGATACATGATGATGTTTACTAATTTGACATGCTTCACAAGAAAAGGGAGACACATTTCCTAAATTCCTAACTTGATGCTTCAAAAGGAAAAGAGGGGGCTGACCAAGGTGACTGTCTCATTCATAAGCAGATGATGAGGAGGATGTAAGAGCTCGAGTGTGTGACTGTTTAACATCAAGATAATACAAACCACCAGCTTCATGCCCTGTACCAATCTTGTTTCTCGTCTTGAGATCCAGAAAGACACATGAAAATGGATAAAAGGTCACTAAACATTGAAGACTTTGAGTAATCTTACTAATAGACAGCAAACTAAAGGGACAACTAGGAGCATATAGAACAGATGACAAGGATATAGAGTCGATGAGTTTAGTGGATCCAATGCCTGTAACTTTAGCAAGAGAACCATTAGCAAGAGTCACACTTTTTGGAGATGTCACAGTATCCAACTTAGATAAGACAGAGGACAAACCAGTCAGATGTTCATTAGCTCCTAAATCAATGATCGATGGATCTTGAGTGGATGAGGCAAGACATGCGGACGTTGTACCTGATTGGCAAGAGTAGTTGTGAAAGATGAAACCTGTGTGCGACCCAAAAGTTTATCATACTTATCCTTTAATATACTAATCGCATCTTGGCAAATGTTTTGATTAGCAGATCCAGATGGTCTACCATTTAGATCCCCCAACAATAGTTCACCGAGTGGTTAATACGACCACCATGGGTGCACTTACGAGATTCTTGACCTCGAGTGCGATTACCTTTGGCATCACGTCCCCCACATGAGCCTCTACCACCTCGGCCTCCACGCCCACCAAGAGCAACATAAGAGGCAACTGCGCCATGTAACTATAACTCAAATTTAGTTGTCATGGATGCAGAAAAAGAAAAACCACAATTCAACTTGAGAATCCAAGAAACACACTCTGAAAATGTAGAAACTTAGCCCAAGTACCCGAAAAACAACCCAAATAACAACATTTCGGTCTTGTTTCGGTCAGAATTACACTGTATCGGCCTATATCAGCTCTGAATTGGACTGTTTCGGCCTGAATTAGATAGTATCGGCTAGGAACCGGTTAGTATCAGGTATGTTTCAGCCTGTATTAGTCAGAACCGGATTTGTATCGGCCGGTATTGGTTTGTATCGGGTATAGACCAAAAATGATTTCTACTTAAACCCAAAACTGGATTAGATTATCCTAAACGAGAATAAGTTATGTGAATTACTTTATCCTCGTTACCAAACATGCGTTATTCCAAATTAGGGACAGGCTCTTCCTCCAGGTTGGGGTTATCCGCACTTGAGGATGGGATTGGTTATCCCTGAATCATACACTACGTCCCATTGACGTTGCCGGTGACGGGGAACACACTAAGATGCACAGACAACGGCGGGGAACTCACTCCTAGTGTCTAATATCGGAGAAGACACCAGAAACTTGCCGGAAACACTTCAAACACCTATGGGACCGCCGACGATGGAGGAGAAACCACTTGGATGTGCGGAGGACATCGGCAAACTCGAATCTGGCATCTGCAAACATTGGTGGGCTTAGATCCAGTGACAAAAGGCAAATATGAAACCGGAAAATACTCCAACGAGATTAGACCACAGTGAGCTCGATTTCAGTGTGAACCACTGTCCACCACTTACCACCATCCGAAAACCGTGAGCTCTGATACCATGTAGAAGTTTATGGAGGGAAAAAATACTTCTTACTTTTATTCATTGATGTACAACAACATATATACTACATACAATTGACGATTATACCCTCACAAGTTACACTTATTACAACCATGTCCTCTAACAATATCATACAGTAAAAATATTTTGAATGTTGTTTCTTTCTTTAAAAGCATTCTTAAATATATGTAAGTATTTGTACACATATTATAAAGCATTTATTTTTAAATTTTTACATTTATAGTGGCCGACGCATTCATACTTGTGTGCAAGGATGTGCACTGGTCTCATAGCCTATGCACATGGGGTATCACATCATGTTGGATGTAAACATTCCGGCGAATCACAAGCTTGGAACGTTCTTTATTGTGGCTTGCACATTCATCTGGAGAATTAGTACCTAATATCATAATTTGGTCAAACAAAAACATTTATTAGAAAAGCATACACTCACTCATCATCATGCTTTGTGTCATTCTTTCTCATAAACTGAACTTTTTCATAACACTAATAACATGAAAAGAATAATAATTTTCATACGAAAATTATTCACAGAGCTTTCAAAACATAAACATGTTCATCACATTTGTCGTAGTTAGAAATTTGAGCGAGAAGTAATTGAAAGTCAGAAATGATGGACAGCTCAAAATTTTTTCCTACACTCATACTATGGCATTACATATGACAGCTTGCATTTGACATTTACACCCTCAAGGAATATACTTAATACATTTATACCCTTTTACACTCACATCAATCAAGCTGGAGCATCATGTTCTATAAACTTAGATCCCCAATAAATTTCAATCACTATGACACAAGGACATAGTAAATACATTTGTAAGTTGCTCCACAAACTTCATAAAACGTGTTGAAATATAACCACTAACTATCTTATTTCAAATAATGTGAGAATCAATCTCTTTATGGTTAGTCCTTTTATGAAATATAGTATTAGAGAGAGTATATTATGCAGCTTGATTATCACGATCTAACTCAAGAGGTGAGAGTGTAGATAAGCCAATCTCTTGAAGAAACTATTGTGAACATGTCAACTCACCAGTAGTGTGAGTCATTGCCTTGTATTCAGCTTATGCACTTGAACAAGTGATTAGTGTTTGTTTCTTATTCTTCAATGCAACCAATCACCACCCAAAAAGGTACAACATTCAATAGTAGATCTTCTAATTGAAGGTTCTAATGAAAGGAGACTTGTCCAATCAACATTTGAAAAAGCTTCCACTTGGAGATACCCATTTGGCTTATATAGCAATCCAAGACTATAAGCTTTTTTATGATAGAAAAGAATGTGTTATAGCATCCCAATGTGAGACCTGTTTAGCTTCTAAGATTGACACACTACATGCTGAGTAAGATATGCTAGATATAGTGGTAATGAGATAATTCTAACTTCCCAAAAAGTCAGCCATACCTGCTTGGATCTTCAGAAAACTCTCCCTCATCCTCAAAGAGTTTACAATCCGGATCCATATGAGTATCAATAGGCCAAGTACCCAATACACTAGTTCCTTCCAATAAGACAAGCCGCCATGTACATAATTCCTATGAAATAGAATAATACCATCTTTGGATCTACTAACTTCAATCCCAAGAAAGTATCTGAGTTTTCCTAAATCTTTTATGTGAAATTGATCCTACAGAAACTTTTTCAACCTACCAATCACTTGGGTCGTTCCAGTAATTACAATATCATCCACTAGCATTGTCAACAAAATGTAAGCTCTTTAATACAATACACTAATACAACATCAAAAAATTCCCAAACCTTGCTTTTGGAGATTGCATCAAGCCATATAATGCTTTCTTTAACCTGCACATTGTATTCTTGCACTCCTCATGAGCAGCAAACTCAGGCAGTTATTATGTAGAAAGACGTTTTTAATTAACTGAAATAATGACCAATCAAGATTAGTTGCAAGGGATATCAATACTTGAATGTAAGAGATTTTGGTACCAGCGAAGGAGGTCTCCTTCTGATCAACACCATAGCTTTGTGTATACTCCTTAGCAACCAAGCAAGATTTCAAATGTGACACAAGATCATTTACATCCAACAGCCTGACTATCAGGAGGTAGTGAAACAAGCTCCCATGTCCCACTATGGTGACTGGCATCTATTTCATCAATGATTTACCTTATCCATGTCATGAGAATGTGTTACACGGGTATGAGATTTAATCGAGTCAAAAACAGTTGCACAAACGGTCTGTGCGATTCCTAAAAAGAAGCCAGCTAGTTCTAATACGATTCCAAAGTTAGGGTTTTGAGAGTGAACTAATGGAGAATAGGAAAACTGATGGGTAGTATAAAATCTCGTCCTACCCTCTTACTAGTACTCATATAGAAGTTGCATAAAAGCGAGCTTTCATGAAAGGTCAATATCATAGCATATAATAACAATAATCACTGAAAATATTACCATACTACTTGTTTCCTTAACTCTCAAAATATCAACATTTTATTCACAACCTAGGGAAAGCATTCATAACCATTTCTAATATTATTTTTATTTGCACAAATGTTTTGAGTCTTTTTATTCATGTTTTTGTACATAGAAACAGTTCTACTTTCAGTTATTTGACACTTGTATTTTAAAGTGAAAAAAAAAACAATGTTTTTGTTCATTGATGATCACATCGTACCTAGGAGGTGGACTTGCTACCGGTTTAGTAAACATTTGATTTGTTTTCTTAATTTCTCTCTCTACATCTGAATATGCTAAACCTAACTTGACTTATTTCCAACCCTACTATTGATAAGTTTTAAAAGGTCACTAACTTGAGTCATTAAAGCCACTGCATTTTTCTTTACATTTGGTCTCATGACTCGAGGAATTTCCAGCAAGTATGCGCTTGGAGTTTTGGAAACTCTTAAGGCCCTCTAATATCATGGTTTGTGCACAGCTTTCTAGGGTCTCGAAATGTTACTAAGTGATGTGTGTGTGCGTGCGTGAGGTACGTAACCCCCTGTGTGTTGGTGGAGTTGTTAACAGTTGAAACTCCAAGTGATGCCTTAATACTTGGGAATGTTGGCATATGTTAGATGATGTGGAGCCTACTTATGAACTTGCATACTTAAATTCAAGTATTTGGTTTGGGCTTATTAGTTAAAGTCTAAGAAACCCAAGTCCATTAGAGTTGGCCATTATCTGTCTTTACATGGGTATGTGTGTGTGTGTGTGTGTTTATGAATGTAATGTTTTTAATTACTAATGAAAGAAAATGACTACGGAATTTCCAACATCTAATTTTTTTATTGTGTAATTCAACCATTTCCATGTGTGATGTCGATAAATAGTATTGTGAAGCTTGGGTTATCTTTTTCATATTGGTTTTCTTCTTTAAAACTCCTAATAATTTTTCAAGAAAACTGGAAATCTAGACCTTTTCTTTCTTTAAAACCATATACTATACAGTCCTTACAATATTTGAAAACAGAAGCACTATTTATGGATACTGTTCACGACTACTGTTCCAACAGAATTTATGCTACATAAAAGTTCATGACGCAGATAAACAGTTCACAACCATAACCTAAGTTTGTTTTGAATCTGCAGAGCTTCTAGGGAGAGATGTCGGACTGTACACTTTCAATTACAGTGAACTAAAGACTGCCACAGAGGACTTTAGTAATTCTAATAAACTTGGAGAGGGAGGATTTGGACCTGTTTACAAGGTAAGTCACTGTTCTGGAGGCCATGTCAATGATGCAAATTTGACTATCCAATATGAAGGTGGTATTCATTATCAACATGCAATTGCTTGCAACTAGGAAATTACAGCTTGCAATTCTCCTTTTTATTTCTCTTCTTCTTACCCATCTCTCTCTGCCTACCCCCCACCCCTCAAAAGAAAAAAGTCAAAATGAAAGTGCACCCTTGTTACCACCAATATTGTGAGCTTTTGATTATCAAGATGTTGGCTATTGCAATATCTGTAAATTATCATGTTAATTATGGCAGACACCATTAAAAAACAAATTGACATGCAAATTGGAAGTCTTTCTCTACTATTAGCTTCCATGGCCATGTATTCTTATTCTAAACATACCTTTTCTGCTTGTGGCTACTTAAGAAGTAATTGAAGTTCAAAGTCTTCTGTACTTTTTAAATTCTTAGCTATGCTAGAAAAGTTCACAATGAAATAACAAATAGACATATTTTCTCTCTTTTCATTGGGACATTGTCCCAGATACCCAGTGCCAATAAAAAAAGAGAAAAAATGCATTCTATCTCTTTTCACTTATTGACCCAAATTTTATCCCAATTCAAACTTGTCCTAGTGAAGATACGACGAAAGTCTATTACACCTATTTTAACATTTTCTTTTTGCTTGGAACTTACAAGGTTTCCATGGTTCTTTATGACCAAATGTTCTCCACACTCCATATTCTGCGAGGAATTTGGTGGGGGAATAAATCCATCTTTGTGTTGGAATCATTACCGAAATCATCTTAAAGCTTGGTTTAATCCCTTGTATTTCCTCTAAAAATTAATGCAAAAGACATGAATCAATCTCATCAATTGCACAGAACTTTTAAAAACAATATTTTTGGTATGAAAAAATCTACACAATCTCCTACTATTCACACAACCTCCACACACCACGCTTTTTGTCTCACGCAGGGAAGGAAATCTTTATAAAAGCAATGGTTCAAGCTTTCCCCACCTACACTATGAGTGTATTTAAATTACCAAAGACCTTGTTGCATTCTATAAATAGTGTTATTCATAATTTATGATGGGATCAGATGGAAAATGAGTATAAGATCCATTAGCTCTCTTGGAAAACTATGGGCAAGGCAAAATTTGTTGGGGGAATGGGCTTCAGGAACCTGCAGTGTTTTAACTATGCAATACTGGAGGTTAGTGTAGGAACCTGAGTCAATTGCAGCTAAGGTACTGAAGACAAAATATTTTCAGAATGCTACCTACATGACAACAAAACTAGGCTCCAAACCTTCCTTTATTTGAAGAAGCTTCATGGCAGCTCGACATGTGGTGGCAGATGGCTCCTGCTGAAGGATTGGAAATGGGTAAGAGGTGTAAATATGGAAGGATAAAGGGCTTGGCCACCCAATCCCTAGTAAGGTTCTTAGTCCAATGGTGCATTTGGATAGTCAAGCTACTATCTTTGAACTTATTGATCACCATTCCATCCAATGGAAGTCTGAACTTGTGAAGGCAGTCTTTGATGAGAGGAAGGCCAATCTGATTCTGCAGACTCCTATTAGTACTATGCATGGAAGAGATCGTATTACTTGGCTGGGTACCAAAGATGACCACTTCTCTATAAGAAGTGCTTACCATATGAAGCTAGCTAGGGAACAAGCAGATAAGGGTCAATCATCATGTAGCAATCAGTTCAAGGAGGTATGACACACTATATGGAAGCTGAAGGTTCAACCTGGAGATAAGGTCTTCCTGTGGAGGCTTGTCTTGAGGCCCTTCCTATTCAATCGAATTTGGCCAAGAAGAAAATTGTAACCACCCCAAATGCCATTTTTGCTACAGGGAAGAGGAAAGTGTGGTCCATGCTCTTTGAAGCTGTGAATCTGCCAAGGATGTGTGGTGTCAAGCTTCAAAAAAGGTACAGAAGAAATACCTGCCATAGCTTTCTTTCTTGGAATTACTTGCAGCCCTCATCTAGTCGACTGAAAACCAGGTGCTCAAAGAATTTGTCATAGTGGCTAGGAAGATTTGGTGGAGGATAAATGGCTTTATTTTTAATAATGAATTCACCCATCCTAACTTAATTATTAAGGAAGCCTGAGCATTAACTGATTTGTTGGATGAAGAAGCGAAGACTAGTGACTCTAGAGCCCAACAGTTTAGCTCATCCCTAATAGAATGGAAGGCACCTCTCAAGCACTGGTTCAAAATCAATTGGGATGGATTTGTCGACAAGAAGAAGGGACTATTAGGAGTTGGTGCTATGGTTAGAGATAGTGAAGGGCAGTTAATAGCTACCATGAGGCAAAGAAAGAAACTTTTTCCAGACCCCTTGTTAGCTAAATCTTATGGTGTGCTTCTAGCCATTAAATTTGGCTTGGATCTTGGCCTTAGACAAGTCATAATAGAAGGGGATTCCCTACAAATGATCAATTCTCTACATGATGATAATGGATAGGGGAACAGTGCCTCCATGTTTGTTAGTGAAGCAAAACTTTTGATGCAAAATTTTGCTAGATGGGAAGTTTCTCATGTTAGGAGAAATGACAATGTAATGGCCCATTTGTTAGCAAAAGATTCTCTTTCCATTTCTGACTTGATTGTAACAATGGAGAATACTCCTAATTGTATTTCCTCTTTATTATAATGAAATGGTCTAAGAATTTTTCCCTAAAAAAAAAAAAACAAGAGAACAAAGTACATGTCCCAAAACGAAATAAACAACTAAAGATTACATCAAATCAAAATCTATAAACACCTTACTAGAGATAAAATCCGGATAAGAGTGCCATCATTGATGTGTATATTTATCAATCCATTTGGCATGTTGAGCTAGTAGGTGTGTTGCCTCATTACCTTGTTTTCCCACGTGAATGACATCAAACATATGAAAATATTGTAAAATACGCTGAATCTCCATGATCAAAGGCCTCTGAGAAGTAAAATTGCTAACTTGAGAATTTATAGCTTTAAGAACCATCAAAGAATCCCCTTCTAGTTGTAATCTTGTATACCCCATGTGTAAAATCATCTATCAACCTCTTAATGTTGCTAAAACTTCAATATCATCTGTTGAAAACTCCCAACTTCCTTTCTACTTAAAGCAAACAAAACAACCCATTTATCATCTCTAAGAATTGTCCCCACTCTAGCAGCTCCTATCTCCCTAAAGAGAACCCCATCAAAATTCAACTTAACAAAACCAACTGGTAGAGATTTCCATGATAAAATCCTTTCTTTTCTCAACACTTCTCTAGTCTGCTTGATAAAATTAAAGCTAGAAACATACTCAATACAATAATCAACACATACTTCAAGAGAGTCAGTTGTTGTCTCAAATAAGCTTTGGTTTCTAAATTTCCTCACACCCCAGGCAATAGTAATAAATGATAAAACCAAAGACATTATTTTCCATAAGATTACACACTAACCCATCAAAGCAATAGAAAAGAAACACTTGACTACAACGAAATAACCATATCTAAGTTACCTTTGAGCATAAACACAAAACATGAAGCTAATCCTCTATTTGGGTGTTGCAAATTCCACACAATCTTTCTAACAAAACATCCTGCTTCAATAAGTTTCACTTTGTTGGTAGACTATATTAACTAGCTCTCTATGCAAAAATTTTTTAATCTTTGGAGGTAGATCCAAATGCCACAATTTTTTTCCAATAAGTTGGATATGTTCTGGACTCCATACTTTCCATCTGATCAGGTTTTGAATTAAGTCTCAACCCAAAATGATAACTAGATTTGATAGTGTATTGTACACTCTTATCCCCCCCCTCCCCCCCAAAAAAACTTATCCACAGCCTAAAAATGCAAAGAAGTTTGTAAAATGGAAGCTGCCACAGAAAAAAGCTTTTTGTACCAAATCAAAATGCCATTACCTGGATTGTGCATCAAATAACAAATTTACAGAAGTATCTAGAGATAACAAATTAGAACATGGAACCCCAAGAGGATCTACCCTTGTTGGAATCCATCTATCAGACCACACATTTATGCTCTCACATCTCCCAATTCTCCAATAACACAAATTTTTTAAAATATTCTTGGTTGTACATAAACTCCTCTTATGTACCTCCATAAATTAGAGGAATTAGCATGAAAATCATATTGTAAAAAAAATTATTTCAAAAATACCTTGCTTTTAGGACCTTTGCCACCAATTTATTTGGATTAGTCATGATTCTCTATCCTTGTTTTGCAAGAAGCGTGTGATTAAATAGTTCCAAATCTCGAAAACCCATACCACCATGCAGTTTAGAAACACACAATTTGCTCCAACTAATCTAATGCATTTTAAGTTCAAATCCTCTTTGACCCCACCAAAATCGAGCAAACACATGTTCCAATTCTTTACACAACACTTTGGGTAGTTGGAAATAACTCATAGTGAATGTAGGAAGAGATTGGACCACAGCTTTAATCAATATCTCCCTACTCACTTGCGATATCAATTTTTCTTTCCACTCTTGTAATTTATTCCAAATACGACACTTCAAGTCTTTATATTTTGGAGCGCCCCTCAAAAGAAGACAATCCCAAATAACGATCATGTGCTTGAATAGAGACCACATGTCATACATCCTTAATAGCTTCAATTTCTTCAAAACCCACATTTCTGCTTAGCAATAGTTCAGTTTCTTCCAAATATAATTGATGTTTAGAAGCCCCTTCATAAATCTGTAACAACCTCATAATAGCTTCATTTCTGGCTATAATAGCTTTGCAAAGCAATAAACTATCATTAGCAAAGAACAAATGGCTAATAACTGGTGCAACATTACAAATTTTAATCCTCGTTAGCACTCTCCTATTCACGACATCTTGAATAAGAGCATATAATCCTCCCACACACAAGACAAGCAAGTATGGTGATAATGATCTCTTTGTCGAATACCCCGTGGGAACAAATGATGAAAATGGCATACCACTTATTAAAATCTTGTAAGAACCTAAAGAGATATATGACAAAATCAGCATTACCCATTTTGGATCAAACTCCATTTTGACCAACACCTTTTCAAGGAACTTCCACTCCAACCTATTATAAGCCTTACTCATGTCCAATTTAATTGACATAACATCACATTTTTCCTCATTTTCCGTTTTATAGAATGTACAGCCTCATATGCAAGAATAATATTATCAGTAATAATTCTTTTTGGTACAAAAATTGATTGGCTAGAGGAGATAATGCTTGGCAGAATTAATTTCAACCTATTAGCAATCGTCTTAGCAATTATATTATAGACCACATTGCATAAACTAATAGGCCGAAAATCTTGAACTTTTTCTTGCTTATTTTTCTTTGGAATAAGGATAAAAGTGTCGCTTCGTAAGAGTTATCCCTTTACGCAAAATAGATAAAATTGTGTTGCTAACCTTTTCCCCCACTATGTGCCAATATTCTGAAAAAAGATCTGTGACATCCCATCTGGGCTCGATGCTTTCATAGGTTGCATTTGAAACAAAACTTCTTTAACTTCCTCAACGATTAGGACTATAATAGTGATTGATTCATCTCATCAGTAACTTTTCTCTGCAAAATATTTGTAATTGGATCCATCATGTTAGGACAAATAGTGGAAAACATATCTGAAAAATAGGGAACTATAACCCCATCCAATTCCTCTCCCTCTTTCCACACACCCATAGCATCTTGAAGTTTGGAAATATGATTTTTGTTTCTTCGCTGAGAAGCTTTATGATAAAAAAAAAAAAAAATTGTGTTTTATCACCCATATGTAACCACGACGCTCTAGATCTATGCTTCTACATCATTTCCTCACGTTCAAATAACAAATTAATATCATATTTAAGCCTCTTGATTCCTGAAACTATATCAGGATCATAAACCAATCTATTCAATTCAGCCCTTTTTTCTACCAATTGTTTTTGAATGCTACCAAACTGTTTATACTTCCAACATTGGAGTTGGAGTTTACAACAAGATATAGACTCATTCAAATCATCAACTAATACATTTAGACTCATTAGTACATTTACCTCGGACAGAAGCAATTATTTCTTCACATCTCATTGCCCCAATCCTCATAGATTCAAATATGAAAGGCTTTTGACCATGCCTTGGACCACAAACTAAACCAGTTGTATCAAGCAATAAACAATTATGATCAAAATGTGTGACCACAAAATTATTGACTTTCATAGATGGATACAAAGAAAACCAATCGGGGTTAGCAATAAATCTATCTAATCTCTCATGAATATTAGTCATCTCATCCCTCATATTAGACCATGTAAAATAATGCCTGTGTGTTTATACTTTGCATATGACGATAATCCAAAGCCCCTCTAAAATCCCTCATTTGTCATTCACATTGATTCCTACCCCTTCTTTTCTTTATTTGAAATCACCTCATTAAAATCACTAAAACAGAGCCACAGACCCTCAACAGACAAAAATATTTTTTATCAAAGCTCAAAATTCGTTTCTGCCCCCACTGGGTGTCCATAAACAGCAGTAATTCTCCTTTTGGTTTGTAAATTTACATCCACCAGCCAAGCATCAAAATGATGTATGTAAATTTGCACAATCGGATAATATTCCCTTCTCTCAACTTTTCTCTCCCATCTGTTAACTTGGCGATGTCGTTTTGCCAATCTTTTTATTTCCTACTCCGCCCCCTGATATCGGGATTTGACAAAATCAAAGAAGGAATTCCTTATCTCCTTTGGTGTCAGTTGCTACAAAGTGCCAACGCGTACATCAAAAACAAAACCTGAGAAAGAAAGGCATATAAGAAAGCAGAGTCAGCACACGTCTCAGACTCTCATTTTCTGAGTCAAAAATTTACAAACCTCAGCTAAACGAAAATAGCACTATGGCCACAAAATCCCTCATTTTCTCCTTCTACACCCCCTTCCTTCTCCTTCTCCTCTTACCTTTCTCTTCCCAGAACCCGACTCCGGCCCACTCTGAGCTCACGAACTATGGCTTCCCCATCGGCCTTTTACCCTCCTCCGTTCTCGGCTACGCCATTAATACTACCACTGGAGACTTTTCCGTCGACCTTGGCGGCTCCTGCAAGGTTACTCTCCCGCCGGACAACTATTTGGCCACCTATTCAAAGAAAATAACCGGCAAGATCGTGGCTGGTAGAATCGCCGATATCGATGGTATCCGGGTCCGAGCATTTTTCCAGTGGTGGTCCATCACCGGGATCCGGTCCAGCGGCGATGACTTGGTGTTCGAGGTCGGTATGGTCACCGCCAAGTACCCCTCCAAGAATTTCGACGAGAGCCCGGCTTGCGAGGGAAAGCACTCTGCTTCCTGAGAGGTTTGGGTCTTTGTCATTCAATTTGATTCAGCCTTCTTAGGGTTTCGGTTTGGGCAAGTAATTTGCGAGCAAGGTTATTTTTTTTGCATGGATAGATATTTGTGGTGCCAATTAGATTGTTCATCGCTTAAGTTGAACACGATGTTTTATTAAATTATTGAATATCTCTTTCATTTAATTAATTATCCATTGTTCTTCCTTTATATAAAAGGGAACCGAATTTGAGCTCTATGTCTCGATTATTTCCTGAATTTTACCTGAATGTGCTGCGTAGTATGGATGAAACAGGGTTTTGCTATACAACAGCCTGTCAGCCACTATTCATCTAAAAATTAATAAGCATCTATTCACTTCACTCCCTCCAATATGTACTCTTCCTGAAGAAACTTCCAAATTGCAAATGATGGCGTTGCCGGAAAGTTCCCAAATTTGTTGCTATGCTCTAAGGGTTGCCTAGTCTTTACCAATTGTACTTTTACGGGTGGTTTCTTCGGGCACTACTTTTGGCCGTGAATGCCTTTTGTTTGTCTTTTTTTGACAATATGTTTAAAGAGTCTATATACAGTCCCTATATGGGGACTGCTCAAGCCCATTGATTTAAGTTTAATTTTTTTTTTTAAATTATAATAATATCATTTTTAAAATGATGATTTTTACTCTTTTATCCCTATTCATCGATGGGACTGCACACATAGTCTCTCACTCAGGACTGCAAATAGAATTTCTCATGTTTAAAACTCCATCAGAATAATGTGAAAGCTCGTACAATTCATAAATATACAAAAGATATTTAAAAAACCATTTTCAGAATATTCTATATCTATTCACTTTTATTATACTAGTAAATAAGGTAACCTATCAAAAAAAAAATTATACTAGTAAATAAGGTTATTTATTTCTATTAATTTCCATACCATCCTTTTAAAATATCTAAACAAGATAGTTGCATTGATTCCATTCCATTTTATTCATTTCCTTTCCATTAATTATACCCATTCCATTCCATTCATTTTTCCCATTAGTTTTTTTATTCCATTCCATTCCTTTATAAACTCCTAAACAAAGCCTAAATGGGTTTTGGAGATTTACCATTCCATATTATTGTAACCTATACGTTAGGTGGTGATATGATATCATTATTTGTGGCTTGATATATTTCAGCCTTTTGACTTGTGATTGCCTTTTGCTTACTGAATTCTCTTGGTTTAAGCTAAGACTTTTTTTTTATCCGATCCTTGTATTCCCTAGCTCCAGTCCTTGTATCCCTTGCGCCCCAGCACATTTGAACAAAATAAATCCTGTATAACACTAATATGGAATGGTCAATCTCTATGAAATAAGAATGATTTAAGAGGGTGTTAGGCAGATTTATTTAGGCCTTTTAGGTACTTTCGGTAGGATTTGGGTGTGTTACATTTTTTGTTAGCTCATTTGTGCTGATAAGTTCCTTGTGTTTATTGTCTAGTTTTTTTTAATAAGTAATTATTGTTTATTGTTGCCCATAGTAGAATACCATTTTCCTGCCATCTGTGCAGATTTTTTTAAATGGTTTAAGTTGTTTGTGACTGTTACTTGTTGTTGAACATGGTAAAATACCATTTCCAGCCATTTGTGTGGATTTTTAATTATTTCTTAAATGGGATCATGCAATTTTGGACCCTTTTGTTATATTCTTGTTGTACTTGGACTACACCTTTATGTTTTTAAGAAAATTTTCAATTACTTGTAAAAAACAAGTCTGGTATCATGGGTATCCTTAACTTTCCAACTTGGTGTTTCTCTTATCTTTACTATCTTTATGTAAGTAGGGGGTCTGAAAATTGTACTTGTATGCATTGGCAAAAAGTGTCAACTAATCTTAACCATTAGAGTCATGACACATTGACAGCATTTCCAAATAACTACTGGATATGCACAACTTGAGGATTTGACGACCTACGACAGCGACCCATTCAAGAAGTAAATAAATAAAATAAGTTACGCATTAAAATATACAAAGAAAAAAAGAGTAAAACAAATTGGACTAGAATACCCGAAAATCTCATGACAGACGCAAGAAGCAATTGTGTAAGTTTGTGTTAGTGGTTGGTTTTCAACTTCTGTTAATTTCTATGCTTTTTCAAAGGTTTATTAGTTTCAAATTGAGTGTTAAGGTTGCCTATTAATTGGACTGTAAATGTGAAATTTGACTGCAGTAGCGATTAAAAGTATTCATGGTCAGATTGGACTTTGTACAGGCTGTTGGTAGGAATACTTTGCCTCCTTGTCTTATTTTTTCTATTTGGTTATGGAGAATCGTTGGGTGCACTTTTGGGTAGGCGCTTTACAGAAAGCTTGAGTGCTTGTTTGTGAATTCTCAAAGCTGGAGACTCAGTTTTGGGCCCATTTGTTTACTGCAGTACATGGTTGCGGTGCTGATCAAGTCAATTACTATAGTCCTGGATCAGGATAACCTGAGTTATATGTTTCTAAGAGCCTGAAGTCCCTGTGTCTTTGTATGCTTATCCGTGGAAAAAGAGAGCCTGAAGTCATGTTGATAAGAATGTATTTTTTTTTTTTTGGGGCGCGGGGGGGTTTGGAACTTGAATTGGGCCGATGAGTCATTATTTCTACTTTCTAAACCAAAAAAACCCGTTGAAAAAGTCTCAAGATTCTATTTTATTTTATTTTAATTTATTTTCTCAAATTTGACTTGATGTTGCTTCACCTTCAAGCTATCTTTTATATGATAATTAAAAACTGAGTGAATCTTTCTGCTTCTCTGTACTCGAGTGTTAGCCATTGTATCACCATATACACACACACACACAGTATTTGGATGCATAAAGTAGGTAGTAGCGGTTAACCAATTGACTTGATGAATGTTGGACTATAATGGATACCCATTACAACATCTTTTTGTGAATAAATTGGCAGCATACTTACTTTTCATTGGTTCCCCTCTTTTGCAGGGCATCTATTTGCTGCTTCATTGGACTAAAAGATGGGGTAGTGACATAGATAGATTCTAAGCATAAGTCTTAAAAGTACCTATGGAATCGGAGTAGAGTGTTAGCTGCTCGTAGAGTCGGAATTGTGGGTAATAAATTCGAATGTTCCTGTCTTGTTATGTGTATAACAACACTGTGTATCTGCAGTCATCTCACATTTTATTGGTAATTAATCAGATGATATTCCACTTTGTCCTTATTTTATAGAAAAGCACAGGAACTCTGCACTTTGCACTCAAAATGATCAAAACTAGCACATTATTACACTCTTAGGCTGGTTTGGATTATGAGATGATTTTAGATAGAAGATGAAAGTTGAAAAAAATATTGTTAGAATATTATTTTTTAAAATTATTATTGTTTTGAAATATGAAAAAATTGAATTGAGATTTGAAAAAATTGAATTGATTATTATATTTTTTTATGAAAATTTAAAAAAAATGTAATGATATGATGAGATGAGATGAAACACTTTTCAAATCTAGAGGGGCCAAACTCTGAAAAAATATAATCTGTCAATTTGAATTGCTTAGAGCCTTAATAATTTATCTTTGTACTTTGATTGTTTTCTTTGGGAGTATCATACCTTTTACCTGAATTAGTGGCTAACAAATTTGCCAAATGGAGCTAGATTGTTGTTAGTTTTGTGTAACAATTACTTTCTATTATTTTAGACACATGCTTAAATAAGGCATAAACTTTATGAAGAAATACAAGTCAATTGAATGTTCTCTTTTTTATTTGCTCTCGAGGTTAGGAGGAATATGACTAGGTTAAAATAAATACAATGGTATTCGTGTGTATTTGAATGGGATTTGCATGCAAATATGACTGTTTTAGACAATTGGTGCTACAATTAGTACTTAAGTTATTAAGGAGAAGAATCTCGTAAACTTTACTGACTGAAAAAAATGAATCAGAAAACTATTTCTATGGTGTGCTACAATTAAAGGACAATCTAAACAGACAAATGATTTGTACCGTCTTAAAGATTGTGCGCTCCATTTAAAAAATATATATATACAAATTAAAAAAAATAGAAAATTTTAAAATTTACATAAAAAAACCTATTTATTTGTACGCACTGCAATTGTACTACAAAGCAAAAGTATGGGAAGTTAAAAGACTAATTTTTTTCTCTAAATAAGAAGTTGGTTCAACGGTAATAATATTTCTTCCTTCATATATTTAAAAACTGAACACAAAAATGAAAGTGAAAATCGTGAAAATTAAAAACTGAAAAGTAAAGCAATTTGGATAATTTTATAATAAAATATTACTTTTAAAGATAAATAATACATTTTTAAATTTAAAAATATACTTAAAATTATTATAGCTCATAATTTAAATTTTTACTTTTCAAAAAATCTAATGTATATCATTTTCTCAAATTTTATAGATGCCAATACCATTGCTCTAACAACTGGTAAACGATGTTGCACGATCTCCGAGATTTTTAGTAAGAAGAATTATTAATCTAATAGAATTATTAATTAATTATTGGTGGGAGCGGCAACGTTACAGGGAAGACAATTATAGATATACAATTTCTTTTACAATTTAATAATTTTATATAATTATGTTTTAAATGAGAGATATTTTTATAAATAATTTATAAAAATAATATCATTTTACATAAATATATTATTTTAAAATATAATTATATAAAAATTAAATAATTCTATTTATCATTTCATACTCACACTATATATAGATGATGAGTATAATAACATAATTAGTTTAATAAAAATAAAATAAATAATAAATCATTTTTTTTATAAAATATGTAAAACATATGGTGTGTAATGATGAAAATTATTCCAATAGATCATTCCTTGGCAATAGCCGATTGTACGGTCAACCGAAGGAAATCTACCACTTTATTGAGTAAAATTACAAGAGATATTGCCGCTTCTGTAGATTTCCAGAGTCCCCGAAGGGTGGTTGTACTTTTTGAGAGTACCAAGAAGCAACTTTGGTGGGATGAGGGATAACCTTCACATCCAATTTTGTTCTCTTTTTAAATTACCAATTGACATTATTTTATTTTAAGATGTTAAATATTTAATTAGGATAAAGTGTGAATCACTTCTATTCTGAACCTACCGTATTATATTAATTATTATTTATTTAAAAAACTTAAATTGATAATATATTTTTAATTATTTAAATTATATCTTAATAATAATAAAACTTACTAATTGAGAAAAAAAATATATAGGAAGGAGATAAACGGATGGTGCCACGTGCAACAATGACACCAAACTACTCTCCATCAGAGTTTTGTTACAAACTTCCACCACACTTCATATTTTTTAAAAAAAATTTAAATTTTTTTTAAGTTTATCCTTTTTAAACTATTTCAAATTTTCAATTAATTATTCATATAATAAATATTTGATAAAAAAAAAAAAAGTGGTGTGTGGAGATTGTGTGAATGGTAGGAAATTGTAGAAAATTTTTGTGATAATTATGCCATTGGAAATGCCGACTAGAGGAAGGTAGAGACAATGGCAGCACCAAGGAATGTAAGAATTATAAAGGAATGGGAGAGAAATAGGAGAAGATCATATTATACCTTCCGTGTAAATTGTAAAATATGAAATATTGTTATTTTACGATGTGCAGATACATAAAATGATTAAATTAGGTTCTGTTTGGATAGTGAGATGAGATAAGATGATTTTAGATGAAAGTTGAATAAAATATTATTAGAACATTATTTTTTAATATTATTATTGTTTTTAAATTTAAAAAAATTGAATTGCTTATTATATTTTGTGTAAAAATTTTAAAAAATTATATGATAAGATAAAATGAAACCAAACAAGGCCTTAATTAATACCTCATGTTTTATATTATATATATATATATATGTATATATATATATATAGATTCTATCAATTTTACTTAAAAGTAGAGGTTGCTTAAAAAAGAGAGGGAGAGATCATAAGACAATAAACTAACAATAAATGTTTAATAAATAGACAATAAATGTAATACTTTATTATTATTATTATTATTATTATTAACCGAGTGGTAAAAAAACTATATGAACATAAGATCTAGATCCGGATGTTGAATAAGAACAACCATGATTGCTCAATCATCTATTAAAAGCGATTGATTGTTGCAATCTGTTAAATGTGATTGGACCTCGTGGCTAGTGGGTAAAGTTGGAGTGATAGTAATTCATATAGGGATAATGACTGGTAGTTGTCAGAGTCCTTTGCATTCAATCACGCATATATAAATACATGCATAGTCTTTCAATTATACTTTTTATTAACTGGCGCGGCTACATGCATTAACTGGCACCATAATGCTCCTGCTGGCTACACGCGTTGTATAAGTAAATTTTTCATCTTAAGATCTTTTAAATTTATCTCAACCTATTTTACAATCGCCCGCGCATGGTCTTCACGCGCTACCATACTTGTATGTGAAGAAATTTGGCCCACCACAGTCCAATTCATCTGATGTTGGCCTTCTTACTATATTTATGCTTTTCTTAACCTATAATTTTGAAGAATGGAATATGAGTCTCTTCAAGAAACATTTTAAGACAATAAACCGTAGTGCACCTTCAGCTTACACTACCTCTAGCGATGGCTCCACAATTCTCACAACTGTGCGAACTGCAAAAAATCGTTATTTAAGATAGCGCAATTTTTATAGAATATGAGTGGAGACCAAGTACATAGTCCTAAAATTCTATTTTTTTTTCACTTTTTCACTATGATTGTTATAATGAAGTGTTTGTTGAGGAACTCTACGCCCTATTCATGTATCTCGTTTTCTTTATCTGAATAATATATTTGTTTGCTTAGGAAAAAAAAAACTTTTTATTAACAAATTATAAAATGATATGAAAAATAAATAAATGTTAAAAGGAGCTCATAGATCCCTTAAGTGCAAGCTATATAATCTTGTAGAGAAGTAATTCATGAGAGATATATGCACTTTGGTTATTATTGTTGAATCTTCTCTTCACAAGATTCTGGGGGCATACCGGCATATATCCAGAAAATTCAATCCAGAAATCACGGAAGTACTTAATTAGTAGTTGAATTTGCCAATAAACAAAAATCACGGAATGCCGACTCATTAGAAGTATCAGATCAGCCGCTGTGAGCTTTTATGGAGTAAGTAATTATTAGATTAGTATAAGTACGAATACGTGAAATTTTTGTCGTATTATATAATTTCAAGTTAATTAAATTTGATTCTTATAAAGTAGTTTTAATTATATTTTTACACACGGCTTACATAATTAAATTTAAAAAATAAATTTTAAATTTTACAAATCAAATTTTACTATTTAAATAATGTGAATGATGTACTCTACATACATACTTGAAAATAAAATAGGATGATGTACTCTGCACACATACTTGAAAATAAAATAATTTACTACAAAATTACCTAATAATTTTCACCCTTTATAGTATGTAGTACTGTTCAAAACCAGTTAGAGCCTGTTTGGGATTGAGTTTGTAAGTTTAAAAAATACTTTTAAAGAAAAAATAATATGTTTGGTAAATTTATAAAAAGTGCTTTAATCACCTAACAAAACTAAAATTATACTTTTTAAAAAAGTACCAAATTGAAACTTTTATCGAAAAACTCATGCAGATAACTGTATATTTAAAAAAAAGTAATGTAACTACCTTTAAAAGTGCTTTAGATACATGTTTATCAAACAGTAAACAACTTTTGAAATATAGTGCTTATTATTTAAGTTATAAATTATAAGCCCAAAAATTATAAGTTATATTTCTCACCATAATCTCAAACATGCACTTAATGTGAAGCAAATTGAACACACGTAAGTGAAACAATAAGGAGAGGTGTAGTAAAAGCTCTTCCTTCTCTCTAGAAAGAGAAGTTCTTCATTCTCTCTAGAAAATCCAAATCACTCCGAGTGCCTTCGCCAGAGAGGAGGGTAAGAGTTGTGATATGCTTTCCACCCTCATTTTCATCTCCATTTCCTTTATACTACCACTGTGCAAATATGCTTTCATGGTAGTCATGTTTTTTTTTTCCTCCACTGGTTCAGTTTTCTTCAGATTTACTGCACTTCGACCACCTCCAGTCGACATGCGCCCCACCATGCAACCCTATTGCCGCCGATCTATTGGAATAATGTGGAACCGCACCAAAAATATCGGTGCATGACCCTCACGTGAGGCTTGCTTCTGTGCATGGTCTTCACGCACCGTCTCACCTCGAGGACTCAGCCGGCTACACGCGCCGTACCAATAAATTTTCCACCTCATGATCTTTCAGATCTTCCCCATCTCACCTCCAAACCATTGGCGAGTGGCCACCACTTGCCACCACAAAGGCGCGGGAAGACAGATGATCTGTAGCAGGTCTGTCCATTTGATTCTGGTCTTTCTACTATGTTATCGCTTTTCCTAACAGATGATCTTGAAAAAAAGACAGAGATCATATCTCAAAACAACAAACTGCAGTGTACTCACAGCTTACACAACCTCTAGCGGTATCTTACTTAAAAACCATCTTTTAAGATGGCACCCTCTTTGTAGGGCATGAGTGGGGATCAAGAAATTAGTCCCAAAATTCATTTTATTTTCCTAATTATTTCTATCACTTTTATACAGTAGTTATTGTACTAGGGTGTTTGTTGGGGAACCCCACCCCCTTCTCATGTATTATCTTTTACCTTTCTAATAAAATTTGCTTGCTTAGGGGAAAAAAAAAAGTGGAACAATAAGGGAATAGAAATCATAAATGGCAATAGATGTTTCAGCCTTCTGCCTTTCATTTCTGCATGTTGTGAGCTGGAAATGAAGGGGGAAAAAGAAAAAGAAAAAAGAGCAATGCATACGTAGATGTTTGGTGGGAAATAAATACTGATCATTTAACTACTCTTGAATTTGTTCCGCTATGATCAGAATTAAAGCTTATCTTTTCTGCATGCAAGCAACCCTCTCATGTTAATGCAATATATTTAACAAGCTGGCAGAGATAATATTGCACGTACGTACGCTTATTACAAACTTTACTTTAAAATGGTAATAAAATCATGATCATTATTATAAAGTACTCTTGATTTAGTTATGGCCTGCATATAGATCACGATAGATAACAACATTAACAAAGTACTCAATTTTTAGCTGCGAATTAATTAAAAATTAGATGCAGTCTCGCATGCAGGTGCATGATGTACGTGTTTGGTGTCATGATCATGAGTGTGGTGCAGGCTCACTTCCGATGATCTGTTCACCTGTCTCGGCTGACTGTGCCATGTACACAAATCTGAAATATTGGCCAAAAGCATGCATACACGCACGCGCGTACGTTTAGGGACGCCATTGAATGGCCAACAGTACGGTCGCACTCTTTGTCCAAAGTATCATGTCCCTTTGCCATGGTCGCAAGTTATTATATATGTGCAATCGGTCTATATATGTTAATGTTCCTTTTTGATACATTATTATAGATAAGGCCGCTTTATCTGCTAGTAAAGTATCGGAAGACATGAGGAGAATGATCAAAATATTCCACGTTGGTGAAAAAGAGAGAAATTCTTCATGTGTTTTATAATATTAATTTTAAGAAATTTTGAGTACTATAACATTGATTAGTCTTTTAAAATATGAATTGATCATCTGTGACTTATTATTTTCTTCGATCTCTATAAATGGTATTAAAGTTAATCACTAGTGAAGAATGTATGACTCGAATTGTACTAACTACACATAGAGAGATATTGATGATCGACCCTTATGCTGGCAACACACAGTGGATAAAAAATATTAAACGATGTCTCAGTTAGATTACAAAATTATTTTTATTATAAAGTAGATCTAATGTACGTATTATATGAAATCATGTTAATTTGTAGATTTCTTTTTGTGAGATCTTTTTGTGGATATATCACTTCCCTTTATAAAAATTTCAGAAACAATTAGTGTTGTTTATGCATTTTTATCCTTGTATGTTGATCATGCAACAGTCATTAGGGCTACAAAAAATTGACGGACGATATAGAATGTCCAAAGTTGACTTAAAATGAAAATATCTTTATGGTGTATTAATACTAGTTTTAATTCACTTCAATTATAATATTGATGAATCATTTGAAAAATAAGTCTTAGATTATTATCATTAAAAAAAAATCACGAATCACATGCATTTTATATCTTCAATTTTGAATCTCTTGGGTCAAACTTAATTACCATGTTTCACATTACTTTATTAATAATGGGTCCAAGCTAACGTATGTAGTTACATGATTATCTTAGACTCATGATTATCATTAGGAAACTCATGTGTCTATTCCCATTTATTTCAAGCACTACCTTTAAAATCACAAACTTTAACGTACGAAATCGTCAAATTTATCAACCTAAATGTTTAGCAAATGGGATTTTGATTTTGGCCAATGTCTAATTTGCGCAATAACGGCAGCTTTTGGGTATGGATGCATGCATGGTAATGCTCGAGATTCATGCATTCTACATTGGCACAAGGCAAAGGAGCATGCACTTCCAAATTCCAAAGTTTGGATTCATCATGCATGATGCATCCCTATCGACCCCTGAGACTTGTCATTTCGCAGTTCGCACACCCACCAATGAGGTTACGAGGCCGGTTGATGAAGTTATCCCGAGTGCAATTCCGTGTACAAAAGCACAAAAAGTTGGACTGCGACTCGGTCATGCATGGAGAAAAAAGAAAGTACCAAACTCCATGTTTACGTTTGACATGCATTCTTTTGCTGACTGATTCTTTCCATAACTTTGAAAGATTCAAAGTTATTTGTTTTTTTCGCGTGAAACCCATGATGACCATAATTGCTTGTTAATTACTTTATTAATTTATTTAAAATGTTACTTTCATTTGTCAGCTTATTAAGGAATTCAAATCATGCATGGTGGCTATCTGCGTATCATTCATTCGTCGCCAATGTATCTTGGATCATACTTTTTCTCTTTGTAAATAAAGTAAATTAAGGATAGGATGAGATTGCTTTTTATTTTGAACGCTTTTTATTTTTAAAAATATTATCCATTGTTTTTTTTATTAATATTATTTATTATTTAGCTTGAATTTTATCATTTTAATCATATTTATAATACGATACATTTTAAGTAATTTCTTTTAGACAATTGCTCAAAATGTGTCATATCTATAAGTACTGCAAAATAAAAAAATTATTATTATTAGTTACTATTTATCATCTCACACCTCACATTATATAAAAACCACACTCACATCTTATAAAAAAATTATAAATATGTTGTGTAAGTAAATAATAACTGATGTATAATATTTCTCATAAAAATAACATGGTTTAGAATGAAGAATATTATTATATATTTTATTTTTTAAGAATGATGTATTAAACCGTGATCAATAACGTTATTATATGTTTTTTTATAACAAAAGTGAAAGGTAACGTTGGGACTTTAAACTTTTATAATCCTTTGCTTATAGCTCATGGCGAAGGAATCCAATACGTATGCACGGGATACTGCATGTACTAAAGAATCCGCGGACAAAAAGCCCTGGATACCCCAAAAAAAGGATCAATGCTGAATGGGGCAAGATCCGACGGTTCACATAAGTTTATCGTTAGACGAATCCGAATGCACAAAAATGCCGAATGACGTGGACTTGGTGACACATTTGTTTCCAACAGACACCGGTGAACAAAATATTACAAAAGCGGGGGTATATAACTGGATAAAATAGAGGGTGAAAATTTCTGTCACCCGCCGATAAAGCGCGTATTGAAACACCTACCAATCACAACACTAGGCTGTGCTTTATGTAATTTTTCTGCTCCGCAGAACCAACCCCGCTATCGAACTAACCCCGAAAACTATACGTGCCACAACCGCGCGTGAAATCTCGCCTCCTATCCTCTCTAAACGTGAACTCGTAGAAGGCTAGAAGCTCCCCCCCCCTCTCTCTCTTCCTAACAAGCCAACTAACAAAAACGAAGAAGTTTCTCTCTCTCTGTCTCTGTCTCTCTCTCGGATTCATGCGCTCGCGGAGCGAATTCTTCTGCCTTGGCTTATCGAAACCCTAGATTCGCTCCCATTCTCTTCAGGTACTTTTTCCGGATTCGTTTTTGTTTTCGTTGTTTTACGAAACGATTTTCGTGATTTTTGGACGACTCCTTCGCCCAGATCCGTTCCTGTTTCCGTTCTCTCTGTTTTATTCTCATTTTGCTTCCGCTTGTCAAAATTTTATTCGCATTCGCTCCCAAATTTGGGAAGTTTTAACATCGTTCTATCCGTCTAAATTCCCGTGTTTAAATTATTTTGCTTTCATATGACGTTTTTGGTTTATCTTACCGTTAATTGACACAATGTATGTGCTGAAGAGTTTTGAAGACGCAAAGATGCTCTCGTTTTTTCTGCTTTCGGTTCCACTATTTTAAATTTGATTCAGTTCTAATCTTAGTAATCTATATATGCATATATATAAAGATACTTTTTTTGCCTTTTGTTTTCGGAAGTATTTTCTCTCGTACGAGATTTCACGAGTCATAGTAAGCATGCTATTCGTATTAAATTCTGCTTAAAAATATGGGCATGGAAATATGTCACTTTCTTGTAAATAAGTAATTTTTTTCCTCGTTTTATTATTTTTGGTTTTTTTTTTTTTTTGGTTTTTTTTCCCATTTTTTTTGTTCTTGATGATCTTGTTGTTAAGTTTCAAATGCTGATTTTGTAGCTGTACTGTAACTTTTGGTTCATTCGGTTGGTTTCGGGATCTGCATTGTGGCGAGGAAAGTCAATTTTTTGTTTGACTTATTGTGATGAGAAAATGGGGGTACGGAACCAGAAATAGATCTTCGATGACTGTGGTTATGCTTTTTTATGTTTGGTAAAACTGAACTCAGCTAACTAGTTAAGGACGTTCAGCTCGGTGTAAATGGAATTTGTGGTTCTCCATTCAGCTAAATAATTCAGCCGAAATATCGAATATGGGAATAAAATTTAAGCTTTGCTATTTATTTATTTATTTTCCTCTTTCTTACATCGACCAACGTGAGAAGTAGCCATGGCAATAGATTTTTATGTAGCTACCCTTGATTTTTGCCCGCTCTCCTATCGTGTAAATGTACTAAGATTTTTAATGCTTATTTATTGTCAGAGGGGAGCGCTGCTTCAGACTTCAGTTAGTCGGCTAGCTTATGAAAATGGACTTGGAAGATAAATTTATCGCTAAAGGTAAAGTCTTTCATCTATCCTCTGTGCTTTTGTGTAATAGGTACACATTTGGCCCTTTCTTTTATCGCCTTTCAAAGTCTTGGTAGAACAGGTGGCTAGTAGTCAAAAGAACAGGAGCGGGGTAAACCATTAATGGTGTTTCATGAATCTGCGTACTCTACTTAAATGGCGTGTTGTTTGAAATATAATTGACTTTATTCTGTGGGAAAATATTTCTTAATATTCTTGTAATTAGTCATTTATGGCTATCCGCTGGTGTGTTACTGTACCAGTCTTCTACCAATGAAAAATGCTGCGTATTAAGTACTTTTGGTCATTTCTAATTAGTATTGAAGTTCTTTTTGTTTATCAACATTATTATTATTATTATTATTATTACTATTATTATTATTATTCTTGGGTTGCCTTGTATATGTTGAAACACTTCATAAATGGAAATTTTGTGCTTGCTGCATTGTTTTCTCATTTAGGTTCTTTGTATTTTCCTTGGCATTTATGTTGCACAGTCAACAAGCTCTGGTAGGCTGAGGGATTTTGGACTTGGGATTTGGGGAGCAATGCTTTTCTCTAGTTATTAAATCTTTCTAGGGGGTTTTTTAATAACTTATTCAGTCTCACGTGAAGGTGATTGGGAGGAAAATTGTCTATTGGCCCCCAAAGTTGGGGTAAGGATTTCATTTACCTAGTTTTTGGAGTTTTGCTTCTTTTGAGCTCCTATATATGCACTGGAAATTGAATTCATTTGCTTAATGTTGGTCAAGAATCAGTTAATATCAGCGTTATAAGTTTGTCAGTACTTCTTTTATGCTAATTAAAAGTTCAATGGTCAAAGTTAATAGGCTTAGAGTTGGCTGTCACCAGTATGAGCTATGAATGAGATGGGGGCTGAGGTCGTGGGTGCAAAACCCACAGGGTGCATAGTTGTATTTAGATAAAATAAAAATGTTTAGGTTATTAAGTTGAAACCTTAGTCCAAAGATGTAATATAATGTGGAAGAAAGAGCCAATTAAGTGGTTATGATAAGCAGTTCAGAGTCAGATAGCAAGCTTCTTGAAGACACATCTGAATCAATCAAAAGTTGTAAAGCAAAATGTAGGATTCAAAGGAAGTTATCTTAATTATCTTAAAATATCTATCTATGTTGATCCACGCTCACCGCATCTTATTCTACTCTCTGCTTTTAATACTCATAAAAAAAATTATGAAGTGTATGTGGCATATTTAGTTTTTAATTTGGTGTTGTCTTGTATATATTATTTCAAGAGACCACAATAGAGGCCATAAAGTAATGTCACAAATTTATTAAAAAAATATCAGAGGTAGAGCGTGTTGTTTAACAAACCCCATCCCCCTTTTTATCCTTTAATATTTTCTTACAATTTGCTGTCCGTTGTTTATGTTTCATAAGTAAAAAATTTATTCCCGTTTTGAAAAAGTACAAGAGAAATTCCAGATATCAATCATGTTACTTTTTTTGTCATATCCAGAAAAATATTATTTGATGTTTTCAGACATCTAGAATGCGTCTTTAGTTTCCCAAGAAAAAACATGCCCGAGCAGAACTTTTTAAATCTTCTATGAAATTACACTGTGGTGTCGTGTAGTGTAAAATGCCTAATAAAACTGAATCTTGAACTTTGGTGACTGCCAAATAGGGAAAGGATGGTTGGATAGACCATGTTTCATATATTTGAATTCTCAATTGGTTTAGTGATTACATTGAAGGAATGTCTATGTGTACCTCGAACTTTCTGTTTTTATGGGATTATGGCAAAATTATGGGATAACAGATGGCATGATGTCATAAAGGAGTTCATGTATGTGATTGACAAGTAGGCATGATAGTAGACCAATCTTTGGTCTGACCCATTTCATCTTATGAATTTTGTAATTGGTATCCAGTTTGTTAGATCCATTAACTACCAAGTTCACAATCTGACTGGGCTAAAACAAGGGCCAGGTAATATTGTAGTTGAAGATACTATATACAGGCATATCAATACACATACGCATGCAAATGTGCATACATACATACACACATACATTTTATTTTTTGATTGGCACCGGGTGTCCGGGAACAGTATCCTGACTAATCTCAGGGGTGCATAAGCCCTCAGCAAAGAGTTTCCCGCAAGTGCAAATACATTCATATTATACATGGAGAGCCCTATCTAAACTCTAGCAGTCTTGAGTATCTTGACTAGAGGTGGCTCCTCCACTAGCCTCCAGACCACTTAGATGCTCCTTCAGTTTCATTTATTTAACCCTCATTTTGTTCTCATAGAAAAGAAAGATCTGTTGTTCATCCGGTATGCCCTAATTTCTGAAAAATCTTGTCTGTTGTTTGGGTTTTATGTCAAATCATATTGCTCTTTTCCAATCGAGAAGACCTGATCTTTATTTATGTTGTTTCTTCCAAAAACCTGTTTTATGCGGAAACTCTGACCATTGTTGTTGATTGCGCTTCTAGTTCAAGATGGCTTGAAATTATGTACTAATTATTCTGTTCATTTTTAACAAATGAATTGACGCTTTTGTCACATTTTCTTCTTGAAGGTATGATTTAGTGTTATGACGTTTGAATATAATTAAAGTTTGGGGTAATATTGAATTACTTATCCTTTTTTCTAATGGGAAGGGCCTAGAATTTTTTTCCCTTCTGAAAAGGTACTCAATGTACTAATCGAAAAAAAAATTATAGGTATTCAATATGCCGCAATCTAGTATTGTTAAACACATTCTAGTATTATTTGTTACCTGTTTATGATTCAATATCGAACTTTCAACTAGTTACTGATAGGTGATTTAGGACGAATGGTTTCTTTGGTCTCTGGACAGATGGCAATTTTGCAGGTCAGAGGCATGGCTGATCAATTCTTCCTGCATTTGTGTTTCTCAGAGTTTAACTTGTCTAAGAGACAAATGAGAAGGAAAATATATTTGTATGGTTAATTCAATGTTGTAATAACTGGGATCCGCCTTTCTATATGACAGTATTTACTATTGTTATTGTTGTTGTTGTTGTTGTTATTGATGTTATAACTATTTGAGAAATATCCCTAACTTTCAAGCTCAATTGTCCTAGTGTGGGATTGAGGCTGAATTTCACCAATAGAAGCATAGGGAGTGTTGGGCCGGGGTTGAAGATGTTTGGATTATTTTTTTATTTAAATTTAAGCAAATATAGATAGAAAACTTTGCGGGAGCAGTATTCTTCTGTTACGTTAACATTAGTGGAGCAATATGCTGTCAAACATGCTATGATGTATTCTAATAGCGTTGGTGTAATTGAGATGAAGATCAGGTGTATCTGAGTAGCAGATCAGGTGTATCTAAGTAGCAAAACAATAAAGATGTCAACCTAGAAAATGAAATCAATCAGGGAAAATGTTGCAGTTAGGATCTGACTTGTTATATAAATAGTAAAAGGAATGCAGCAACCACCTATCGGGAAAAAAAAAAAAAAAAAAAAAAGAACGCACAAAAAATTTGGATAATACACACTTAAACTTTTTATAGACTTAACATCCACATTTGTAGACTTAAACATTTTTATAGAATAGAAAAAAGGAGAAAAGTAGACTTAACATTTATCCACATTTTTATATAAAAAAAGTAGAAAAGTAGATAGCTGACATTTTATAGACTTAATTAACATCAACATTTATGGATAATATACATTTAAAATTTGTGTTCAGTTTTGTTTGTAATATCTGTTTTCACCAAATATGTTCTCATTTTCTTAGTTTGTTTCTTTGCCCTTCTAGTTTCTGGTGTTCAGAGCCTTTCTTCCAGTGTGCAAAGCACCCCAGAGAAAAATGGGCATTCGGATGATGCTTCAAGAAGTCCAGAACTCCTCCAAGAGTTTCTGAAGTCTGGTCCAAAGAAGGAACTTCTTCGAACATGCTTTGATAAGGAAAGGCAAAACTCATCTAAAAGGAAAATGACAGAACTTCACAAGACTAGTAACAAGACAATTAAGAAGCAAGACTCAAGAAAAGCTTCTTCTAGTTCCAACCTTCAGTCTTCGAGGAAGCAACAACGAAAGGGGGAAAATCCCATGCGACTCCCATCAGCTGCAGACCAGTCTCCAGATTTTGGACATACAAACTCATGGATCTGTAAAAATTCTGCTTGTAGAGCTGTTCTATCCACAGATGACACATTTTGCAAGAGGTGCTCTTGTTGTATATGTCACTTTTTTGATGATAATAAGGACCCTAGTCTTTGGTTGGTATGCACATCTGAATCTGGTCAGGGAGACTCCTGTGGGTTATCTTGTCACATTGAGTGTGCCCTTAAACGTGAAAAAGTGGGTGTTGTTGATCTTGGGCAATTGATGCAGCTAGATGGTAGCTATTGCTGTGCTTCTTGTGGAAAAGTTTCAGGGATACTTGGGTATGTATTTTCTTGCTTCTCCTAAGTTATCGATGCAGTTGTAGTTCTTGACACTTCACAGGCTTCTCTTGCCTGTGGAAATTGTTGCTCAGCTATGAATAAGGCTCCCTTTCTTTTTCTTTTTATCCTTTTCCCCCTTTAGATGCGTTATCTTATATATATATACACACACACACACACACACACGTTATCTTTCTATAAGAATTTTGAGGAGTGACCTTTAATTTTTTTCCCCGGCTCTAAACGTATGGGTGTAAATTTCTTTGCTGGAAATTATTGCTATGAGCTCCTGGACTTTAGTGAACTGAGTAGTGGTGAATAAGGAAATCTCTCTGGTTCCAGGTTGTGATGGAATCCAGAAACATAAATAAAGAAATAAAAGGAGCATGGATGAAGTTATTCTTTTGTGTTCTGTTAACTGATTTTTAGCGATAGTTGTAGGGCTGATGGGAATTTTGTGATTTTATGTGGCAGATGTTGGAAGAAGCAGCTAACAATAGCAAAGGATGCTCGCCGTGTTGATGTTCTCTGTTATAGGATATACTTGAGTTCCAGGCTTCTGGAAGGCACATCCAGGTTTAAAGAACTGCATGAGATTGTAAAAGATGCGAAGGCTAAACTAGAAACTGAAGTGGGCCCAGTTAATGGGGTATCTGCCAAGATGGCACGTGGCATTGTCAGCAGACTCTCTATTGCAGGGGATGTGCAGAAACTCTGTTCTCTTGCAATTGGGAAAGCAGATGAATGGCTGGCCACTGTTTCCAATGTGAATACAAATTGCAGAGGTTGGGAAACATACCAACTGGTATTCTATCTTTAATTGTTTTGAAGAACATATACAAGCTTTAGTTAAACGATTAACTAATTTTCTTGGTTTCCTTTGCAGAAGATTCACTTCCTGCTGCTTGCAAGTTCTTTTTTGAAGAAGTAACATCATCCTCTGTTGTGATTATCTTGATTGAACTGTCTAATGCATCATCTGATGATATTAAGGGCTACAAGCTTTGGTATTGCAAAAGTAGAGAGATACACACAAAAGAGCCCATATATGTTTTTCCAAAAGCTCAGAGAAGGATAAAAATCTCAAATCTGCAGCCCTGCACGGAGTATACCTTCCGAATAATTTCTTATATGGAGGCTGGTGATTTGGGTCACTCCGAGGCCAAGTGCTTTACCAAGAGTGTCGAGATAATTAGCAAGAATCCTAATTCAGCAGTTGCCCTGAACTGTAACAAAGAGAATCCCATCGTTGATGGCAGTTCTTTGAGTGCCAAAAGGGAGCCTAGGAATACAACAGAACGTGGTTTTTCTTCTGGATTTAAGGTTCGAGACCTTGCGAAGATCCTGCATTTGGCATGGGCCCAAGAGGAAGACTGTTTTGAGGGGTTTTGCAATCCGGAGGTGGAAAAATGCTGTGGAGTAAGCGAAGTGATCAAGCCTGAAGCTCTTGAAGTAGAGCGGTCACCTTTTGTTTCACGTGGGCTTGACTTGAATGTTGTTTCGGTGCCAGATTTGAATGAAGAGCTCACCCCTCCATTCGAGTCCGACAGGGATGAAGATAACGGATGCACTTTGCAGCAGGCTGTTGAGGCAGATGATGATGCTGCTTCTCGTGACTTACAGAAGAATGGTTTAGGTAGATCACATGGTAGTGGTGACTTGCAGACTTGGATACATGGGCCAGCTATAGAAGTCCCAGCTGTTGATTCCGGGGCAGAGTTTTGCAGGAAAAGAGCTGCAAACTCTAATGAAGAGACATATGATTGTGATAGCACTTTGATAAACGGGTCACCACTCCGAACCTCTAATGGTTCATGTTGCTTGGATGAAAACTTTGAGTACTGTGTGAAGATAATCCGATGGCTGGAATGTGAGGGTCACATTAAACAGGAATTTAGATTGAAATTGTTAACATGGTTTAGCTTGAGATCAACAGAGCAAGAACGTAGGGTGGTCAACACATTCATTCAAACACTGATTGATGATCCTAGTAGCTTAGCAGGACAACTAGTCGACTCCTTTTCGGATATTATATCCTTCAAGAGGCCACAAAACGAATTCTGTAGTAAGTTGTGGCATTAAACAAGGGTGCAGCAGTCTAATTTACCGGATTGCTAATTTTCCTGTGTTTAGTTTTCTTTCTCTGCCATAAACTACCACTGATTGTTTTCGCCCTTCTTTGTACAGGCATTTTTTCTTAGTCACCGTTGGAAGTTATTAATTTTTATGGCTGGGCATAGATTTGAGTTGCTGATTGTGGAGACAAGTTCCTGATGATTCTTGGAACGGGGAGGGCCTAGCACTTGAGGTTCGTGCTGTAAAAGGCACTTTCCATCTCCTATATTATATCCTAATTTACATTGAAGTAGGAGCAGCATAGCATTTACTCAATCATGGATTGGAGGATATATATGTATTAGTTACTTTTGCATTGCCTTCTTTAAATCAAAGAAGGGTACATGAAATTGATCCTGGATTTTACATCATTAAATTATCTTCCTATTTTTCATATTCTACCTTGTTCTTTTTATTCCCTAATCTATATTTTTCAACTATCAATTGATTTAGGATTTGGAAACAAAAGGGTCAAATTGTCAATTTGGTACGGGCTGGTATGGCAAATTTTAAGAAATTTGCAATACTCGGTCCATTGCGCTTATGTTGGTTTCATCTGTCTCTGTCTTGGTGAATGATCGTTTGTGGATGAAAATCTCCTAAATTTCTTTAGATATTTTGTTGAGACAATTCCTGACCACTTTTTTTCTCCTGACACCAATGCTAGAGATTTTATCATATTGATATATATTTTTTTATCACTATTAAGTTTAAGTATTTCTTATCTTAGTAATTGCCACAGTGAATTTGGAAATAATCAATCTTGTTTATGCTGGTAAATTTGATTAATTATTTCCTATGAAATTTAAGGAATCCTGATTTCGGTAATTCGCTTATAAAGATGTCAGTTCTCATGAATTGTCCAATTGAATATATATATATATATATATATATATATATATATATTTATATATTTTTTGATAAGATCCAATTGAATATTTCAAGCTACGAGGAAGTTGTGTTTTCGTGTAGGATAGTGTTATCTTATTAAAATTATGATAGAATAATGATATTTATACTATTTCTATAATATATTTTAAAATCGACTAATGGGATAGTGTTGTCTTATGAATAAAATTAAAGTTATAGTTTTGGAATATATAATTTTTATATATTTCTTTGAAAATAAAATAAGTCATTATTAAAAAGTAATTTTTTTAATGTCAATTTCAGATTCATTTATTTTTTAAAAAAAAATACACGAAAACTTTACCTTTTAAAATTGTAAATATTATTTTTCTAAAAATTATATTTATGTCTTTTTTATGACACACCAAACTCTACATGACAACTTGCTTATAAAAAAATATTAGAAAAGAAACAACTTTGCCAAGTAGGCAAAACTGGGGTCAGCGTCAGACACAAAAAAAGGAAAAAGAAAAACAAAGCAAACACAATCAGCAAGACGTTGTCGTTCTGGCTAATCGGATTGGATTTTGAAAGATTGCACGACACAACAGCTAGAGGCTCTCGGAGACCACTCACCTCCCGGTCCTCCCGTTCGTTTCTTGCATTGCATCTCTCTCTCTCTCTCCCCTCCCTTCCTTTCCTTCCTTTCTTCTAAAATGCTACTCCATGCTCCATCTTCACCTTATCTCTCCTTACTAAGCACAAAATCACGACCCAAAGCAGGTAACTTCTTACACCACGCTCAAGTTTCCTACTCTTTCTTAAGTTTGTAAACACTGAGTTGCTTACCTGCTTTGTTGTTGTAGGACTACTTTCACCAGAGAATTGTCTTCTAGCTTCAGATATATACTATTCTATTCCGCCTAAAAGACTTGAAAACTCCATATGGGTATCGAGTAAACGGTCCGTTTTTAGCTCTGCTACTACTAAAGCTGCCTCTGTTGAAGGTAAAGCGCCCTCCCAACCCTTTTAAGCCAAGCCATAAGCTCACTGGTATAAAGAAACAAAGCCATTCTTAGAATTGAAAATTTCAATTGAATTAGGCGGGGATTTCTGAGGTTCCCGAAGAACCCAAATCAAATTCTGTTTCTGATACGTTTTGGTTGATTCATTGAAATGTAATGCACTAGTATCAGATAGTTCGGTGTCTTCTCTCACATCAATATGTGGTGAAAGTTACAGGATTTATCTTGAATCATTTTGCTAGTAAAATTTAAAGATATTTTTTATAGGTAAAATTTAAAGATGTTTTTAGGGGATTTTTTTTTTCTTCAAAAAGAAATCGTGATCTAATGTTATACATTTAGATGGCATGTAATTGAATACAACTATATGACTTTGGCCTGTAGAATTAGTAGCTCGTGTAGGGATAGTTTGCGTAAGTGTACATGTGAGAGAGATTTATAACCTTAAACGTGTTCAAATGATAAGGATTGATTTAATTTCTCAGGAGTATTTTATTATGCAAAAGCCTCTTTTGATCGCATTATCAGTATGTACCATGCATGTAAGCTTGCAGTAAGTGGTCATGTTAGCTACCAGATTGTTGTGGGAGACTATCACTCATATGGAAGGGTTGAGGAAGGTCTTTGAAATGCATGTTAAACATCACTTTAATTCAAAAGCTTAAACCATTGTGTGCTCACCATTTGCAAATGAGCACCTATAGAGATAACCAAGTCTTTTTGTGGTGCTGTTGCTCCCGTTACAAAATTTTGTTCCTGCCACTGTTCTCTCCACCTTTTAACAATCACAGGGTTGTACTTTCAGGGACAATGTTTGCCAGAGTTCATTTTCTTGTCCTTTTTAATATAATTATTTTTTACACGTGTAGCTGGTGCTTCAGCGATATCTACTGGAGTGGCTGAGAGTGATGTGCTGAAAGCCTTGTCTCAAATCATTGACCCCGACTTTGGGACAGATATTGTATCGTGCGGTTTTGTGAAAGATCTGGACATCAATGAGTCTTCAGGAGAGGTCATTTAGAATCTGAACGTGAAAATTTTCTACTAATATAAAAACATGTCCTGATTTAAATGTCATGACTTTACATCTCAGGTTTCATTTCGGTTGGAGCTTACTACACCAGCATGTCCAATCAAGGACATGGTAAATGACACACCCACCGTTGTTTGATCAGGATCTGACATATATTGGGAAGGGTAGACTTTTATTTCATAAAATTCACTTAAAATTACTTGAGAATATGGAAACAATATCCACCTCTCCTTTTTTCTTCCTTCCCTATCCTAAACATCAATTCTTTTCAGTGAAAATGATACCCAATTTTTTTAATGGCGTATCTTGGAAGACTCATGAGTATTTTTCAACATAATTATGCTTTTGCTTGTGCAGATTATATGATTGCTTTAATCTAGTTTTTGCATGGGAAGTGTAATTAGATTTACTTGATGACAGTTTGAGCAGAAGGCAAATGAGGTGGTTGCAATGCTTCCTTGGGTGAAGAACGTGAATGTGACAATGTCAGCACAACCTGCACGACCCATTTTTTCTGAGCAACTCCCAGTGGGTTTACAAAAAATTTCAAGTATTGTGGCAGTTTCAAGTTGCAAGGTTGATTTTCCTTGATTTTTCAGATGATTTTTCCCTTTTCTCCTTAAAGGTTGACATATTGAATTGTTACTCATAGACGCACTGAATTGTTATTCTTATTATCATGTATTAGTAGTACTAGTACCGATACTTATAGGTTGACATATTGAATTGTTACTTATAGACACATTGAATTGTTAATCCTATTATCATGTATTAGTAGTACTACCACCGACATATTGGGCATATGGGTCTAGTCTGACAGTTATCTCTCTATAGTTCAAACTTCAGTTGTTTATATGCCTGGAGAATTTCCATTATACTACAAAATAAAGATCTCCCTTTAGGTTTTGTGTTTTTTAGGATTAAGTGCTACAATAGTCTAGGGTTTTTCACATTTTTCCAAAAGACTCTATGTTTTCATTTTATCAATTTACTTCTTGGATTTGCAAAATTCATCAATTAGATTCTTTTGTTCATATTTTGTTAAATAAATTAACAGCAGCATTCCCATGTGTCCCCAAAGTTACGTGATACCCAATGAGAGTATAACACGTGTCAAAAATTTGACACTTCTGCTTTTGAACATAAAAAATTTCACGTCAGCTTAAAAACAATAATTTTGTTTTTGAAAATAAAAATAATTTAAAACAAAAAATCTGCACTTCAAACCTTTAATAAAAAAACAAAATTTAACAAATAATTAAATGATAAATATTAAAAACAAACTTAAGCAAAGAATTGAGGAGGTGAAGGGGCCGGGCCTCCATCCCTTGGTGGGTGGATCTGGCGACCCTAGAAGTGGCCACCTTTCGGGAAGCCACCTTCGGTCCTTCAGGGTGGTCTGAACCACTCAGAGGTGGAATGATTTGGTCACACCGAGTCAATTCTGGGGTGACGAGATCTACTGATACACCATGGAGGTGACTTTCAGGAGCCATCTCTGGGGTGGCTTGGATGTGTTGCCCTCAATCCACCCAAAGGCTGGGATATGAGTTTTACTCCTTCCTCCTCCTTAGCCCCTCCTGGGAGGTTTTTTTTCGCTATATGTTATTTTATTTTTATTTTTGTATAAGGGGCTAACATGGCATTTTTTATCTCTTGATTACCATTTAGTATTTTCATAAATATTTTTTGTTAAGTTGACATGGAAATTTTGTTTTTGTTTTTTCTAAGTTTTAGAACTGGCATGTCAACTTTTCAACATTTATTGTGCTCTATTTGGGTGCCACGTGGCTTTGGGGACATGTGCAGTGGCGGATCTACGTATGGCTGATGGCCCCCCCAAATTTTTTTCAAAATTCAAAATAGCCACTAAATTTTATTCATAATTCCATGTATATAGAAATTCCCCCCCCCCCCCAAAAAAAAAAAAATTATAATTTCCTTATTCCCATATGCTTTCAAAAATTTTGTAAAATTTCAATATACATAGAAATGTCTTTATCTAATTTTTTCCCTATAATCCCTAGATTTTGTATAATTTCTATATATTATCTATTTTCAAGGATCTGGCCACACTAAAAATAAAAAAAAAAACTTAGATTAGGAGAAATAATAAACTATTAACATTGACCCCAAATTTTTTTATTATACAATATTAAGTTTCTTAATATAGAATCCAAAGTGAAAATACCAGAAAAACCATTTAAGATTGATGATTTATATGAAAAATAGTGGAGATGAGGAAAAGTTTATTTAAGGTCTCAATTGTGAATGCTTAATGTGACACCAAAAGAGATAGATTTTACATGAAATTTGATAAACTAGCTTAGATATTAGAATGAAAGATAGCATTCTAAAAGGTCACTTGATAGTTTATATGAAGAAAATAACTTCTAAATATTTCATATTTACAAAAATAATAATGGATGAATATTATTCTATGAAATATTGTCATGAAAAATCTGAAACATGCATTAAGTTGTGTTTTAAAAATTTTATTTCAACGTTATTTGGAAAATTATCGAGATTTAATTTTATATATGCTTTATGATTTTGTAATTTTTTTTCATTTTACATAAACATCTTGTGCGATAGAAAAGTTGCCCCCCTAAGAAAAATTGCTGGTTCCGACACTGGACATGTGGAAAGGCTACTGTTAGTTTATTTAATGTTGAATGATCTGATTGATAACACAGTAAATTGATAACATTAAGAACTGGGGAAGATGTAAAAACCTAGGCACTGCTTATGTATTTAACTTGTCATCTTATGAGGAAATCTATCTTTATGAAATATTTCTTAAAATCATATAGTCTCCCTGATTGAAGTGTCAGAGAAAAGGCAATTACTTGTAAAGTTGCTGCTTCCCCTTGGATTTCGATGGGAAAGGAATGTAAGATTCTCATGGCTTTCTACCGTAAGAGGAAAAGGAATATAAACGTTCATACTGGTCTGCACTAACTTATTTTATATTTTACCTGCTTCACCAATCCCAACTAAGGTGATCCGATGATCTTCTTGTTTTGTAAAAATATTAAAAATTAATTTACTAATGCCTTCCTATTTTAAGCTGCTTCTGGATAATTGTGCAGGGAGGTGTGGGAAAATCAACAGTGGCAGTAAACCTGGCTTACAGTTTGGCTGGTATGGGCGCCAGAGTTGGTATCTTTGACGCTGATGTCTATGGTCCCAGTTTACCAACAATGGTGTCCCCTGAAAACCGACTGCTAGAAATGGTAATGTTTCAAATTTTAAAATGAATTTTATATGCAAGTTAGTGAAGAGATGCATTAATGATGGTAAAACCTTATACAGAATCCAGAGAAGCGTACCATAATTCCAACTGAATACTTAGGAGTTAAATTGGTTTCTTTTGGATTTGCCGGACAAGGTCGTGCAATAATGCGAGGTCCAATGGTTTCCGGGGTCATCAACCAACTTCTGACTACTGCTGAGTGGTATGATATACTTCCATTAATGAATTAGAAAGAAAGAAAAACTAGGGTAAGATTTGTTTACTCATGATTTTTATGAGAGTTTCAGTTCTGCTGGAGTTTTATTGTTGAGTTATGCTATATACTACACTTTCATCCCATTCCCATCACACTACACTGATGTGGTTATCTTTTCAGGCACCTCATGAATTTTATGGCTAAATTTTCAATTGTTGTCTTTCAGAGAGATGCAATGTCTAATCCTTTATTCCAAAATGCAGGGGAGAGTTGGATTATCTGGTTGTTGACATGCCCCCTGGAACTGGTGATATCCAGCTCACTTTATGCCAGGTTCTGTTTTTAAATTCACTACTTTGCCTAAATTTATAGCACCCTATTAGTTTCATAATCTTGATCTTTTGTTAATTTATTGCCTTCTATGGTTTTCGAATGATTATGCGTATGTGGATAGCTAGAAAAATACTTGTCCAGAGCACATTGCTTCTTAATCTTATCACTCTACTTTTAAAGATGGGTAAATCACATTTCTCAGGTAGTCCCTTTAACTGCAGCTGTTATTGTTACCACCCCTCAAAAGCTAGCATTTATTGATGTAGCAAAAGGAGTTCGCATGTTTTCAAAGCTTAAGGTGACATTTCTGTTTTAAATCACTATATTCTTTATAGATATGATTCTGGATCAGTTTTTTGACATGTTTGAGGATTAAATGTGTTGCAATTTTTCAACAAGTGATAGTCATGAGTTTCTTTTTGTTGTCATCTTCAAATTCTTGTTAAGCATATTTTTGTGATTCTATTCATAAACATTAGGTACCATGTGTTGCTGTCGTTGAGAATATGTGCCACTTTGATGCTGATGGAAAACGCTATTATCCATTTGGAAGAGGTTCAGGCTCTCAGGTACCAAAATCTTCTATTTGCAAAATCTAAAACTTGAAAATCTCATGATTCTAGGCTTTAGCATTATCGGTAAATTTTTATATGAAAAATATATACAAGAAAATAATACACATCCTTGCAGGTGGTCGAGCAATTTGGAATCCCTCATCTATTTGATCTTCCCATCAGACCAACCGTATGTCTTGTTATAAGTTACTTACTGCTGCTAATTGTCTGGAATGTACTCTGGATGCTCACTTGAAACTTGACTGTGATTTCTATTGTTAGCAATTGTAGAGTTTTCCCTCTCCATGTTGTATAAGTTGCATGCTTTATGCTTTTTGTTACACCTAGATCAAGCGCCTTTATGTGTCTCACATAAATTTAACTACCTTTTTAATTGCTCGTAAAGATTTGTGTTTTTCTTTTTATTTATTAATGGCAGGTTTTGTTTTGACCATTAATTTTCCATTATAATTTCTCCATTAATTCCGTGTAGAAACCTTCTGTATATCTAGATAATTCGTTTGATTTTAGCTCATTAGAATTCACATTGTACATATCTGATAAGCAACCAGAGTCAATTTTATAGTTGTTAATTACCTATTGACAGCTGTCTGCTTCTGGAGATAGTGGAATGCCTGAAGTTGTGGCCAATCCTCAAGGTGAAGTTGCAAAGACATTTCAGAACCTTGGAATTTGTGTTGTGCAACAGTGTGCCAAGATTCGCCAACAAGGTACCCTATCTGTGCTTGAAAATCTTGAGAAAAGTGTTCCCAAGACAGTGAGAGTAGAAAGCTACTTCTCTTCACACCCATATAAAGAAGGTTATAAATTTCTTTGCAATTGCTCAAATAAAAAATTCAACGATTAATACTAAAGAGATTTCTTTTCTTTTATCATTATCTTAAAAAATTCAGAATTTTTTATCGTTGTTAGTAAAATGGAATGTTGATAATTCATAGATAATGAGAAGGACATGTTGGGATTGCTCTTTGATTTGGGACTAGATCATTATAATCCTAGGCTTTTTTTCTGCATTGGCTATTGTGATTCCCATATGTTTCCTTTGACCTTAGTTTGATGAGAAATCATTTTTTTTTCTAGTGTCTACGGCTGTCAGATATGATAAATCTATCAATGCAATCAGGGTGAAGGTACCGGATTCAGATGAAGAATTCCTTCTGCATCCTGCAACTGTTAGACGGAATGATCGTTCTGCCCAAAGTGTGGTATGAAGAATTTCATTCAATTATATAATATAAACGGTTCTAATTGAAATAATTACATCATATGCCATGATAACGTAAGATAAGTTGTTACATCTGCGTTAGGCCTCGTTTGGATGTTGAGATGAGATGCGATGAAATGAAAAATCTGTGAATGGTAATGAAATGGTTTGAGTTTAGATGTTTTATGGGGTTTTGGGAAAGGAGAGAGAAAAAGTTGAATAAAAATATTATAAAGTTAAAATATTGTTAGAATATATATATTTTTTTTTTTGGGATTTGAAAAAGTTGAATTGTTTTTTGTGTTGTTTGGAAGTTTGAGAAAGTTGTAATGATTAGATGAAAAAGTTGAAAATTTGAAATTGAAAAGTGTTTGTATTTGAGTGATGTTTGGATGTTAAGATGAGATGAGATTAAATCATCTCAACATCCAAACCAGCAGTTGTAAAACCTGAATTTTAGTAACGTACTAACATACAAGACAGCAATGACATAGAGATGGTGATTGCTATTGCCTTTCTGCTCAGGACCTGTCCAATATTCAATGCTAAAACTGATGGACAGCATTTTAATAATTATATTGCTGGTTGTATATGCACTGCTGCTGAGGGTTTGGTTTTCATGGTTACTGAATGCTATATGATGTGGGGTTTCAAACTTCTTCTAGTCTAACAGAAAACGCATGGCACTCGGAACTTGGAGCCTCTGGCTTTTTGTTTCCCCTTTATAAACGTATGAAAGCTACCATACATGGAAAATTGTTTCTAATTTCTGAATTTATTATCATATCAGAGGCGTTATCACAGATCTCCCAAAGAAAACTTGCAAATACCATAAAGCAAACCTTATACTATAATTTTGTTGGAAAATTCCTTCTCTCTCTATCAAAATTGTTGCTTAGTTTATATGTATAGAGGATATATTTGCTAATACTGATTGTACTTGGGGTGCACCTTTTGCACTTTTCAATGTGATTTGTTACATATTAAAATAATATTTGCAAATAATGACGTCCAAAAGTTAAAAACAATAGTTGGTTTGTAGCAGAATAAATAGCCGGTTTTATATATTTTATGGGCCATAACTGATTTCATACGTTCTTCAAGAAATCTGCTGGTGATGTTTAGCTTTGAACACAATGAGAAGATATATGTGCGTGTAAACGTAATAAATTTAAATTTTTAGTGGGGAGTCTATTTTTTTTTAATACCACAGTATAGGATATCGCTTTGATTTTATTCTTGAGAATGCTCTCATCTTTTTGCATCAGCATTGTTAAGTACATCATTTCTCCGTTACCTTGTGCAGAACCATAAAGAAGTCAGAAACTGACATCAGATCCTTACACTGTTTAGTTTTAGATAAATCAATAGATAGATGTAGTGGGTGGCTGCTAAAATACATGTGATTCCAGTCAAAAGAGACTCAAGTCACTGTGATAGGTTGTAGAAGCATCTAAATTGCATACTAGTTGATCCCAATGCTAATTATTCAAAGCAAACACAATGTCACTTTCTAGGAAAAATAAGGCCTCTACAAATCCTACACTGGCGTTGATTTCAATTCATGCTACCATGTGTTTGGAACCCCTTGACTAATTGGGGCTAATTTGGTTCATAACAGGATGAATGGACCGGGGAGCAAAAACTGCAATATACAGATATTCCAGAAGATATTGAACCTGAAGATATTCGTCCTATGGGGAACTATGCTGTTTCAATAACATGGCCTGATGGATTCAGCCAGGTGACTTGACATTTTAACTAATGCTAGAAATGGGAAAAAGGTGATACAATGCGTTGTTGTCGTTATCACGGAGCAGAGATTACCATAATAGAAGGGAGGCATCAATTCATTGCAAACATACCTTTCTTTGACCAAAATACAAAACTATTAAGGGGATTGCCATGAAAAGTCTAAACCAGTGGCTGGCAAGTTTTATCATGAAATTAATACAATGATATAAAACTGGGGGTCCGACAGCAGCAGTTGAGCTAGCTAATTTGGTTGGATAAAATTGCTTTTGGTTAAGCCATCAACACTGGCTGTCCCTATAGGAGGGATACATAGAGATTGGGCAGTCTTACTTTGAAATTGCTCATATAGTAGCAGTCAATAATCTATATGCGAGTGACTAGTATCTTGAGTTTAATTCTTGTAACCGAGTAGTCTAAATGCAAATTTTATATCTTTTGATTTTAAGTACGATATGAGCATTATGTGCATACTTGCCATCAAGCATCGATGCATGTGCTTGTTCGGTAGCATATCTCCAAATTTATTTGTGTTCATTGTCTATATTTGGTGACTAATGAAGGGATAATAGTAATAACAGATTTATTTCTCAATAACTGTTCTATATCACTATCTGAGTTTCATCTTGTGGTGCAGATCGCACCCTATGATCAGCTGCAAATGATGGAGAGGTTAGTCGATTGTCCTCAACCAACTCCTGCACAGGCTTGACCATTAATAGAATCTTGAGATCAATAGGTAAAAGTCTAAACAGTTACCTGATTTTTTATGAGTCAGACTTCCTGGAACTCTACTCATTAGTTTATTTTTTTCCCATTCTATACTGTTTAGGCAATTATGTATGAGAGATTCCTATAATGTTTTTTTTGGCTAACACATGCAAGGCCATAGGCATCTCTTGTCTCAGTATTTTATTCTTTTGTTTTATTCTTTTTTCTGACTTTTGGATTTCATTTGAAGTACAGCAATAGTCTTATCCAATATTCCCCTGTATGCGTGTATATATAGGCACCTAGCTGAGAATGGTAAAGCTCAAATTCAATAAGAAAGCTTGCCATCCAAACTCCGGTAATCCTCTAATTAAAACTCCAGCTCAGGCTGTTGTTTTGCACAATAATTCAGCAAGGTGGCCACATGACATCTTGCTTGGCATGCATAAATTTGCATGGAGAACAACCACTGAACGCGGGATTCATTTGATCTAAGTTGATAAAAGGAACTAGGATTTTTAAATACAAGATATAAAAAAATACTTAGGTCCCGTTTAGGTTTCATCTCATCTCATCATTACAATTTTTTCAAATTTTCATAAAAAATATAATAAACAATTCAACTTTTTCTAATCTAAAAACAATAACATTAAAAAAATAATATTTTATTTTATTTTCAACTTTTAATTTTTATCTAAAATTATTTCATCTTACTATCTAAATAGAGCCTTAAGTATTGAAATAGATGATTCTATGCCACCTTTTCACAAACAGAATGAGGCACTCGGCATGACACTACAGCGAGCAATGGAGGACAACTACAGAGGCATTGTGATTTACAACAGCAGAGTACTACACAACCAAATACAAGTTTTAGAAACTAAGAGCACTCTCAATGGCTTCTTCATCCTATACTTTAAAATATATCATCAAAATTTACTTTTTTTATTTTACATACTGACTTTTACAATATACCATACATCAACTTTTCTATTTTTTCTTTATATCATTTAAATATTAGATTTTTTAATATTTTTTTATTCATTTCAAATATTTTCTCTAACTATCAATAATATCCTCAAATGATATTTGCAGTATTTCTCCATATACAATGTCATATAATTATGTTCTATTTTAAATTAATCCAAATTTATAAACTAAACCAAATTTAAATTAATTCAAAAAAATAAATAAATAGCATGAGAGAGGAACTAATAACATGAGAGAGAAACTAATTTAGGACTTTTGAAGAGATGAGGAAAATCAAATAGTATGAGAGAGAAACTAATTTAAAATGTTTAAAGGATGAATAATTTCTATATTTAGTATGCTACTGTAGCAAAATGTAAAATAAAGGATGGAATACAAGATCCATTGGAGGGTTTTTTTAAGAGAATTTCTTTATATTTTAAAGAAAAATGTATTATAGAGGATCCATTAGGAGTGTTCCAACAATAGAGGAATTTGTTACTGGTGCCTACGGTGATTTTGTAACCAACTCAATTATTTTTTATTCTTTTACATCATGTATAAATATCGTCTGCTATAGACAAAATTTATCAATTAAAACAGAGAGTTTCCAGCAACGTATTTCTCCTCTTTCTAACATTAAACAGTATGCTGCAATGGGGATTCATTTGCATGGTGTAGGCCTAGCATGGGCGTTTTTGTGCACGTGTTTATGTAAATAAAATAGACAAGCTTTAAATTTTATGTTATCATAACTTTTAAGTCGTAACCATATGTAAAATTTGCACATGCATTAAATCATATGTTAAAATGCAACTTCTATTTCAAATACAGAAGTTTTCTTTTTTGTTATAGACATGCATGAATAAAATCTAAAATACTTAATTAGCATCTTCTTCATATTATATTCGCAGACATGTTTTAAGTGTCATATTAACAAAGGCTAATATTATATAATAATCTTAGGAATTGAAGCCTAATATTTGTAGAGAATTACTGTAGACACAAAGAGATTACGTAAAATAAACCTACAAACTAATGTGATTTCATGAAATCCGTTACATATACTTTATAATAAAAGTAATTTTACAATCTGACGTATCACATCAATTTATAAATTTATTTTTAGTAATCACTTTGTAGCTAAAGAATTTTTCATATTTGTGATATAACTTAAATTAAAAGATTTTTTTGGTGGGATTTTTGTTAAGAGATGCAAGAACTATAGAAATCTGCGGGTGGCTCCCACCCCAAAACAAGTGGTGCAAGAACCTCACACCAAATAATCTGAATTCGTTGAATGATAGCAGCACCCTCTGTATATTTCACTATCAGTGCCTCTTGGTCAGACTGTTGAAGTGTAGCATTGAGTACTGCTGCCCCCATCATTTTTAAGTTTTGTTAGATATTAATCATCATAATAGTGAAAAATAAGAGTAATATTAGTGCAACTTTTGGGTTTACAAATAAAGATTTGAGAAAATTTTAGTTTAAAATAAAATTTATAAAAAAAAGGTAAATTTAAATAATACAATAAATTATAAACAGAATAAAAACAATCCCATTAATACCATTTGCTGGGATATATCTGAAGCAGCTTTTTTAATCCAGAAGGAACTGTGACTGTCGTGTTCAGCTTTTGTCAAAGAGGTCCCCTTCCTTCCTCAACCGCAATCCTCAGCATTCAATTTCTTTCACCTTTTATGGCCTTTTAAAACTGACTTTCAAACTAACTTTTTTTGTGCGTCCCCACTTGCCAATGAAGTCCTTAATGGCCAGGGCCCAGAGGCATCGGCTGGTCTTTGTTTGAATGAGATCCTCTATTAATTGCATTTTTGTGAAGGTTCATTTTACCTTTTGGCTTTAGTGATGTTATGCATGCGCTGTCACCTGTCATTTCTCCTTTTTTTTTTCGATGTCTATGTGATGCTTTTCTAAGTCATAATTACTTTAACAGTAAATATATATTTTTATCAAAAAAAAGTAAATATATTTTATAAAAATAAATTTATAAATTAACATAATATATTATATTAAATTAAAAAATTAATTTAAAAAATTATATCAATTACATTAATTTAGAAATTTATTTTTATATAATTTTTTTGTAATTATAATACTTCTCTTTCTAAATTTTAGAATCTAATCCACTAGCAAAACTATTTCAAATTTTGGCACGTCCATTCTACTAGTATTGGAAGTAATATTGTTTTTATAATTTTATTCCCTCCGAAGGTTTTTATTTTTTATGACTAAATTATTTTATAACAATTTAAAATCTTCTTAAAAAGGGTGTGTAGATCACAGAATGATCGAAATTTTATTATTAAGTTTAAATGATATTTTTGTTAGGAGTTAATAGTTATTCTATTTTTTAATAGGTATATATAGCACACAATTCATATCATTTAAATAGTAAGATTTAATTTGTAAGATTTAAATTTTAAAATTTATTTTTCAAATCAAATTATCTCATGTAAGTATTTTATTATGTATACTCTACACATCAACTTGATAATAGAATTTTTCTTATTTTAGATGAAATATCGCTTTGTAGAGATGGAATTATTTATCCCTAAAATATAATTTTGTTGTATAAACAAAAGCTACTCAACTTGAGACTGAGACCAACGTCTTGAAAGCCCATTAATTAGAGCGCAAAGTTTAAAATTGATGATGAGGTGAATCATGGTGTTAATATTGTGTTTCGCATATATTTGACTAGGTTCTAGCAACTTAGGTCTTCAAGCTTTCACCTGTACTTAAGCAAACACATAGAATAGGGAGTCTTGGTGATGGTCGGGGAGTTTTCGATGCTAAAATCAGTATATTTTCTTAGTAGTTTGTGCATAAGTTTAGAAGAATCAGAGAGAATTCTTCGTACCTGAGGATTAGTTTTTATATTAGGTTTATAGTGGGAATCACATGTCCCTGACTTAGAGAAACCTATGTCCTTTCCATTGTTCTCTTTTCAGAATCTTTTAATGCGACATGGCTTTTGGGGCATCATCATTAAATGCGGTGTAGAGTCTGAGAGTGGCGCCATTAATGTGACGTGATTCCCTGACTCACTTTATCCATTGGGTGTTTCTCGTTTAGCCCCTTCATGCTTGTTATTAGGAGATCAAAAGTTCTCTATATTTTCCACCCGCCTGCATGCGCAGGTTCCCAAAGGTAGGGAGTTAGCTGGGTGGTGTTATGACGGCGAGTCTCATCTCCCCCTCCTGTCCGCTTTCCACATGTATGGATTGCTTGAAAGGTGCATTTTACTCGCTGATTGAGTACTCTGCAGAGGAACATTGACTCCTCTTAATAGAGGGTCGTTGGGCTTGACCAGATTCACTAACTTGTTTCCCCCGTAGTCCCTCGTGGATTCGATGTATGGAACGATAGGGAAAAAACCCCGCTACACATGGCATTCACCTTGCATTTGAGTCTCCATTCAAACAAAAAAGATCATGTATTTATATCATTTGAAGAGCGTTAGGTATATGTTTGAACACAAAGTCTAAGAATATTGCTTTTATTATAATTAAGGAGATTTAAATGAAATAAAAATAGCAGTAATTGAGTGATAATTGAATACTCTTTAAAGGGGAATTAGTTTAAAAAAAAAAACCTTTGTACTTTCCAAATTGGAGTCAAATTTGTTGTGTTTATGTGCCTTCAAATGACATACATATGTATATAATATATATATGGGACCTTAAGTCCTTAATTAAAAGTTCAATATGCAAATGTAGAGAGAGAGAGAGAGAGAGTTATAAATATATTTGGGTTCTACTACACGTAGGTGTAGATGATGCGACAGACTTCTATATCAGTAGTGTGTTTGATTTGTCAATAAACAGATTTAATTATATATATATATATTTATATAAATTAGTTATCATCAATGTTACGGGGTGCCAATCGAATTTAGTAATGTCTATTATGTCTTTTGTTTTCAAAACTTGTGTTATTTTATTAGACCACTGGTAAAATGAAACTTGGAGCTGTTATTAATTGATTTTGGGTCTCGTTGAAGAGGCAAAAACACCTATATATATATCTATATATATATATATATATGTATGTATGTTATTAATTTTATAGAAGGACGTTGTTACGTTCACAGACAAAAGTTATTGAGCTTTTGTACCGACAGTGTTATTTTATTTTAGGGTTTTGTTATTTATCCTCCCCACACTCCACACTCCACACTTTTTAATATTTTTTAATATTTTTTTAAATTTTTTTTGAATTTATTTTTTTTAACTATTTATAATTTTTTATTCACTATTCATATAAAAATATATTTAATAAAAAAAATTAAAAAAAAGATGGAGTACGGAGTGTGGTGTGAATAGTAAGAGGTTGAGTAGAATTTTTGTTTATTTTATTGTTTTACAGTATTTTTTTGTGTATTTAAAAAAACAAAAAAATAAACAAATACTAATACAATAAAAAAAATACATTTTGATAGCTTTTGTCTGTTAGAATATTAGAATTCATCGTGGCTATATCATTTTGCCTAAAAAAACAGCTGTAAAATGAAATATTTTACTGCAATTAAGGAAGAATTTGGACCTTTCTTGTGATAGGGAAACGGAGTGGGGACATGCCAGCTTGAGTGCAGAAAAGGTGAGGATTGGACTTATCTTAGGTCTAAACGACAAGCATTATCACACAAGCAGACAAGACGGACCTTTTGCGTCTGAATACATCTCCTGCTACTAAATCCACGTCCTCTTGTCGTTCCCTTTAGCTCTTCTTTCTTTTCGGCCCCCACGTTTGAGGGGCGATCGTTATTTCTTAAAACTTCAAATTTAAGAATTTAGAAATAAGTTTCTTTTTTTTTATTTTACTTAATAGTAAAACTCTAACCAAATAACATAAACATGTAATTATGTGGTTATTTTGCTAGCCTACAAAATAAAATAAATAGTTTTACTATGTACAATCTATTTTACAGACGAGTTTCTGCACTCTATTGATGCGGCGGGATGTTTTATATTAAAAAAATAAAAACAAAAACAAAAACAAAAACAAAAACAAAAAGAAGAAGATAGGAGAGGAATGTTCTTTGTTTTCCTGTTCATCTCCTCATTTTCGCCTCCCATTTTCTCATATCCATGTCCTGCTTCTCTCTCCACCACCCACATCTCTCTCTCATATCTCGCAGCTCTTTTTCACCATCCATGTGAACTCCATCATTCACGCTAGAATCAACTAATGTACCCACATCGGCAACATCTAATGCAAGGGAGTCATTTACGCCATCACCCAAAAAACCAATAACATGGTTACCAACCAACATCTAAATGTTGCAATTGACATCGATGCATTATCATCATTATCAAATAGATACAATGCTCTCACTTCTTTTTGTGTGGGATGCGCATAAACATACCGATTATCTATTGTGTCAATAATATAAGAGCGCGCATTATTATTATAATCATAAAGAGATTTTATTAGAATAAATTTATTAATTGACGTAATTTCACAATCTAATGTACCACATGATCAATTTGTGAATTTATTTTTATACAAATACCTTTATGACAGCCCCATTTGGATAGTGAGAATATTTCATCTCATCATTATAATTTTCTCAAATTTATATATACAATATAATAAACAATTCAACATTTTCAATTTTTAAAACAATAATAATATTAAAAAATAATATTTTAATAATATTTTATTTAACTTTTAATTTATATCATAATTCATCTCATCTCAACTCACTATTCAAATAATACCTAAAACATTTTTCATAATACAATGTTTCATATAACATATTTTCAACCATATTATAGTCATTGCAAATATGCCTGCTAGAAAGTGCCTATATTTGCCATACATGTTTTCTTTTGAGAGAGAGAGAGAGAGTTGGGATGGTAATTTTGACGGTAAACATTGCAAACATGGAAGGAACGTGGTGGGGCACGCCAGCTTTTAAGGCAGAAAAGGTGGGACTTGGACTTTTTCCAGGTCTCATTGTCAAACATAATTAACAAAATAAGACAAAATGGTGCTTTTGGATCTGAATACATCTCCCGCTGAATCGCTGATCATACAGTCGACCTCTTCCCTCTGCCGATCTCTTCTTAATGGCCATATCTTTCCATACGATTCTTACACCCAAGTTTGGTACCAATTTTTATTTCACTTTTAAAATATTGATGTGTAAATAAATTATTTATTGTGATATTTATTATTATATTAAAAAATAAAATAATACACATTCAACTATTTTCACAATCTTTTACTTATTTATATTTTAAATAAGAAATATTTTTATAAAATAATTTTGAAAAGTAAAATCGTTTTAAATAAATATCCTCAATATAATTATTTAAAAAATTCAAAATTTTATATTAATCGATGCGAGACTTTGTAAATATATTTTTTCTTTATCTAAATTATTAACATATTGAGATAGCTTGGAGGAAAAAAAAAGTACACTTGTTCCTAATAAAATATCAGTAGCCTTTGCATTTATTAATATAAATCTTTAATTCTACTAGAAAGATCTACTTATCAGAGGTATTTTTATCCTTTCAAACATGATTCTTCCAAATTAGCATTGGGTTTTGACAAAAGAAAGTTATAAAATAGGATCCAAATTCAAGTTCAAGGTTTATGAAGAAAGGAAAAAAAATATGTATTTATATATATATATAAATTCTGAGAAGAAAAAATTGTAGGACTTGAAGGGAAGAACCATCTTGATATATAAAAATCATATTAAAGGGAGTTTTGAAACATTTTTTTATCACATAAATCAGTTTAAAAAAAAATAGAGAAGTAGTATAGTTATAAAAAGATTTCATAAAAATAAATTTATAAATTATTATAATTTCATGTGATACGTTATATTTATTTTACAATAAAAATTTTTTATAATCTAACATATTACATTAAATTATATTAATTTATAATATATTTTTATAAAATCACCATTTATTTCTCTTAATAAAAAGCCCATAAACCAATACAAATAATTTTTCCTAATTTCTGTAAACACATTTTTACAAGCTCTTTCAGAGCCTCCAGATATGAAAGAGAAGACAACCTCTCAAAACAGTCCAGTAGTGATAAATGCTGGCAACGGCTACATTGAATAAGAGCCTGCTACCGTCTCAATCTCCGGCACCTAGTCGTGGAGTACGTGGCGAGATTCCACGAGTTTTGTCAGAGGGGTCCCACGACTTAAACGCCACAAATATTTCCCGCATATAACATGTGGCATTGAATATTCTTTTTATTATCTTCATTTGTTTATTTCCCATTATATATTTATTAGATATAGTGATCGGTGAATATAATTATTTTATATTAAAAAAATATCCAGTCAATCAGTACAAAAAATACACATAATAACTAAATATAAAGATTTTGTATATTTATTAGCCTGCTTAGAGTACTTTCAATTGCTTCTTCATCCTATACTTTAAAATATATAATTAAAATTTACTTTTTCTATTTTACAAACTGACTTTTATAATATACTATATATCAACTTCTCTATTTTTTCTTCATATCATTTAAATATTATATTTTTTAATATTTTTTATTCATTTCAAATATTTTCTCTAACTATCAATAATATCCTCAAATGATATTTGCAGTATTTCTCCATATACAATGTCATATAATTATGTTCTATTTTAAATTAATCCAAATTTATAAACTAAACCAAATATAAATTAATTCAAAAAATAAATAAATAGCATGAGAGAGAAACTAATTTAGGACTTTTGAAGAGATGAGAAAAATCAAATAGTATGAGAGAGAAACTAATTTAAAATGTTTAAAAGATGAATAGTTTCCTCTACATTTAGCATACTACTGTAGCAAAATATATGAATGATGGAATACAAGATCTATTAGAGGGCATTTTTTTAAAAATTTCTTTATGTTTTAAAGAAAAATATATTATAGAGAATTCATTGAAAGTGCTCTTATAGCTTATTCTTTATAATAAATAGACAGAACTACCTAAACTCCTTGCATTTATAACCTTTTTTTTTTCTTTTTAAGAAAATGACTCAATTACAAAATAAAGATGCGAAATAAGTTGTATAATAGTTATTAACCTACTAAAAAAATTCACGCATACAACAATAAATGCTTTAGATGAAACATTATTTATCTATGATTGAAATGCTCGAACAAATCTTGATTCTTGAAGTCGGAATTAGATTGGTTACCTGTCTCTTGGAGTAAGTTCACTTTTATATTTTATCGTAAATGTAGTGCAGTGCAGCAATGACTACAAGTAGAAATTAGGCTCATTAGGAAGCTCGAACAATTAACTAAGAATATTAGAGATAATATACTACAAAATTACTCTAATTGAGAAGACGACCCTTAATTATTTCATTCGTTTCTAAAGCCAAATCTATATATCAATCAAGAAAAATTCTTTTCATCAGTCACTATTTACTACTCTACATTCCATATTTTATAAAAAATATTCACATATCTTATAAAGAAAAAAATTATAAATTTAGAGTGTGAGAGTGAATAATGACTAATGTATAATATTTCTCATTAATCAATCACGTTTTCGTTATTCCGTATGCGTGTGTGTGTGATATATATGCTCAAAGAATGAAATAGTGGTGATGAGTGCGATAGGTCTTGAGGTTATTGTTGAATGAAAATTCATCTTCAAGATTTTAGTAATTTTGTTACACACATTCAAGTGTTCAATGCATAGGAATAATGCAAATACAAGTGTCATGATAACAAGTACATCATCATGATGTCTTGAAAAGTAATATTACCAACAGAAGGAAGAATATCCGATCAATAAATCTTTCTAACTTCCCAACACTTCAAATTTTAATTTTTTTTATTAAATAATTTTTATATAAATAGTAAATAAAAAATTTGAAATATTTTTAAAAAAATAAATTCAAAAAAAAAATATTAAAAAATATTAAAAAATATAGAATGTGGAGTGTAGATAAATAGTAAGAGGTTGTGTAGCAAAACTTCTAGAATAACCACTCCCATTTACTATATTCAATACGAGAAGCCATCTTTTTCTTTAGTCCTTGTTCCTATATATTAGAGGCCAAACCAAGCACAAACCACACTAAAGAGGGCCTTGCAGCTTTCAACTCTCCTCTTATGTACTAATTTTCTGCCTCGCTTAGCTAGCTCGCTTTTCTTCTTCCTCTTCCAAACATGGTGCTGCTAGAAAATGGCATCATCTCAACTGCCATGAACTCAAAAATCATTGGCTCGGGCAGTGAAGTCATAGTTCTAGCACATGGGTATGGAGGAGACCAGTCTGTCTGGGACAAAATCCTCCCCTCCTTGGCTCAACATTGCCGTGTTCTTGTCTTCGACTGGACCTTTTCTGGTGCTGTCGAAGATCCGAACCTCTACGATCCTCTCAAGTACTCTTCGTACGATGCTTTTGCCGACGACTTGATTTCTCTCCTGGATGAGATGAACCTTCAATCTTCGGTTTTCATCGGGCATTCCATGTCTGGCATGATTGGATGTATAGCTTCCATCAAAAGACCTGAGCTCTTTAAGAGGCTCGTACTCATTGTATCTTCTCCAAGGTACTTAGAAGAAGATTACCTTTCTGTTGCTTACATATGGTCGGCCGTTCTTTGATTCTTAATTATTGTACATGTTGTCTTTCTATCTTTTTTGTTCTTTTTGAAACATGATTCCAGGTACGCCCATTTAAATTTTTACTGTAAAAAGCATGCTATTTCCAGACTGGCATCAAGTTGGTTTTCTTTTGTACCAAACATAATTTAGAGAGCTCACCATTCCTGGCCTGTCTCTTAAGGGACATGGATTCAAGCTAGAAGAAGAAGTAATTAAGTGGATATGTTTTGATACGAATGGAGAAATTTGATGTGCTTTATCCAAGTAGAGCCAATCAAACATGTGGACACGAACTATAATATGGTTTCATGATGGTGCCGGCCTGCCGGGTTTCTAACTTTCCTTTGTCATGTTCTGTTTATGTTTGGTCTCTATATGTGGGCCAGTGAAGCTTTTGTGGCTACTGTTTGTGTCCACAACCAAAATGAAGACTTGACATCAGATCAGATAGCTCGAGGGCATGCGCACTCTTGAAATGAAATAAAGACACAAGTTTTCCTTTCCTCTAATTTTGACTTTTTTCGCATTTTGATACCCTTCTAGTTTGGATGCACGCCTAAATAGAACATGCTATTGAGACCCTAGTTTATTTTCACAATTTTTTTTAATTCATCTCATCATTATAATTTTTTTAAATTTTTACATAAAATAAAATAAACAATTCAATCTTTTCAAATTTTAAAATAAAAATAATATTTAAAATAATATTTTATTTTATTTTTAATTTTAATTTTAATTTTACCACATCTCATCTTATCTAATTTTATGCACGAAAACAAAGAGGTTTAATCAAAATATCATTGAAGCAGCCTCAAAGCATTATTGACTTTGATGAAATTTTATCTGTGTAAAGTCTCTTAACTATGAGACAAACATCCCATTTCTCTGCTTGTAGCTTTCCACGTGTGTTTTTGTAATCGTTGTTTGCATATGAGTGCATGTTTTTGGGGGGTGGTATTAGCAGATTCACGTCTCCTTTTCTAAAATTTCTTCGAATTATGACTATTAAACCCACTTTTTCTATTTTAACAAACCATAAATTATATTATTCCTTCTTTAAATTTTTAAATTTTATTTTTTGCCAAACCGCTTTTCTCCTTGCATGGTACAATGCATGCCTAGCTAATTAGCATCCATCTCAAACAAGTCTGAGAATTTCTCATGCGACATCACAGGTACATAAACATGGACGATTACGAAGGCGGATTTGTGAACTCAGACATTGATCAGATCATCTCAAACATTGAATCCAATTATCAAAACTGGACCTCAGCCTTTGCTTCTCTTGTAGTCGACGCAAAAGATCCCCTCTCGGTTGATAAGTTTGCAAATTGCTTGAAAAGAATGAGACCCGAAGTGGCACTTCCCTTAGCCAAGATTGTATTTCAAAGCGATGAACGAGAGGTTCTTGAAAAGGTGATTACCCCATGCACAATCATCCAGACCACCAACGATTATGTCGTCCCAAATTCAGTGGCACTCTACATGCAGAAGAAAATCAAGGGAAAATCGACTGTGGAGATGATAGTGGGTGATGGGCATTTTCCACAGCTAACTGCTCACCTCCAGCTCCTTGAGGTGCTAGGGCGTGTCCTGGGTTTTGATCTTAGTCGTGATTAATTAATTAAGAACATATATATATAATAAGATAATATATGTGGGTGTTTTTTAGGGAAAATATAACAATAAATACCCGCAATTAAGGACATTTTAATGTTGTGCATTAATCATCGGTTCATGGGAATTGTTATTTTATTAAAGTTTTGTGCTTATTAATGTTGTCCTGAAATTATTAGTATGGTGCTTGTAAACAAATTGGTGGAAATAAATTGCTGGTCTTTGCCGTGTCAACCTATGATCTGACATACTATTTGATAAGAAAATGATCTGTACAATTTTTGAGTATGTAAACTCCGCACAAATAATCTTATTTTTTTCAAAGAGACCGCACAAGATTCTTGTATATCTTAGGACTATATCATACTTTTGAAGACATCAAATGGTACTTGTATGTGTCAAGCCCGTAATCATTCAGTGATTAACGAGCCTTCAGCCTGATAAAGTGTTAAATTTGCATAATTAAGCTGCTTTAAGTGAATAAATTGTTTAACCTAAATTAATTGAGTTAAGCACTTAATTATGCAATAGATTATGATACTTGAGTCAATTGATAAATTCTAATGTTTTGTACTTGAAAAGAGTTACAATACAACTGATCCACACAAAAATTAATACTCCAAATTATAAACCTCTCATATCTTACTTTTTATGTTGCAGGGCATTATTGGAAATACTCTAACTTGAACGTGTAGCACCCAAAAGCTAAGGAGCGAGGGGCAATATTGGAAACATTCAGCTTGAACGTACAGCACCCAAAAGCTAAGGATCTATGGGTCTGAAACACAAAAAGTGAAAAAAAAAAAAAAGAAAGGAAAAGAGAGAGGAAGTTATGGGAACGTGGGGCACGATCTACATCCAGAGCACGACAGTGGCCTCATGCGTGGAAGTGCAGCAGAGAAATAAGCACAGTCAAGGAGGGGCAAGCACGTACGGGCATGAAAAGGAAATGGAGCTAGCCAATCACGAGCGCACGAGAGAAGGATATAAAGCTGGGCATTTCGAGGATTTTACTTCACTTCTTTTTGGTTTTTTTTTTTGGGTTTTTTCGTTTCCAGACCTTGGTGCTATTTTTATTCTTAATTTTCTTTCTGATGGAGTTTTTGGATTCGGTGATGTTAGGCTAAATTTCTAAGCCTAGGTTTTGGGGAGTAACCCAGAAACAATTGTTTGATTTGCTCTCTTTTCCATTGATTTCTATTTCACAACTTATTGAGTTGCAATATTATTATATTGGGAGAAGTTTGGATTTCTTTCTCATGAATCTTGATTTGTTGTAGATGCTAGGCACAACGGATACTTGAACTGATGCAAGATTTTGATAGACTTCTTTCATTGTACATCTAACTTTGCAACTCAGTAGGAAATTTGGGCTAAGACATAACTTGTGCATGATTTATTATATTTTCTAACCATGATCCTTACGAATGGGTTGGTAGTTGAGTAAAGAGGGATTTGAGCATTTTTCATTAACAATCCGTGAAAGGGTGAAACCTGCAGCCTGGGTGTTTGATATTTTGTTTCATTGGAATTTATTTTTCTGCAATATCTAATTTTCTTGCACACACCTCACTAATATTCATTTGTTTCACTTCCTTCAATTTACAAACACTCAGAAAATCATTCTTTAAAAAAAATAGAAAAAAGATCTAAACCATCATTCATTAATACACTCCATATCAGTACACAAACATACTTTTCTTGTTTATCTTATTAGCTATGTAAATAGTTCTTTCACAAACAAGTTTCTCACACAAAATACATTTCATTATATGTTTGCTCAGCATGAATACTATTGTCCCTGTGGAAATGACCATGGAACTCATACATGTACTACTTTGATAGCTTCTACACTTGGAAGACAACTTTAGAAAGCGATCAAGTTTTTTGCGCCGTTACTGGGGACAACTGGTGTTTATCAGAGTATTCCCTTGCTGCTGAGAAGATGTTTGTAGTGTTGTGAACCTCTTCATAGCTTGGGTGACATTCTTCTTTATTTTTTTTATTTCTTTATTTCTTTTTCTTTTTCTGTTTGTCTTACATATTCTTTTATTTTCTGCTCTTGTTTGTATGACTTGTTGGACTAGGGACCAAACTTCTCAATTGGTTAGGATAGAATCACTAGCATCTTTTACCTCAGCATCCCTTTCTTTCGAATCATCTTCTGACACTTATAGCACCATGGCTGAAAATGAGAATTATGATAGGGGAGTAGTAAATCAGAATAGAACACTTAGAGATTATTTACAACCTGTCAGGACTAGCACACCCTCATGCATAATCCAACATTTGAATGCAAATGCCTTTAATTTCAAACCTAGAATGATCCCATTGATTCCACATTTTCATGGCATGGAATCTGAGAACCCTTACCTGCATATCAAAGAGTTTGAAGAGGTTTGTTCTACGTTTATGGACCAGACCTACATTGAGGAGATTATTAGGTTAAAGTTGTTTCCATTTTCCTTGAAAGATAAGGCCAAAACCTGGTTGAATTCATTGAGACCTAGAACTATAGGCACATGGCAGGAAATGCAAACTAAATTTTGAAGAAATTCTTTCTAATACATAGGACAAATGCACTTAAAAGACAAATTATGAACTTTGCCCAAAAAGATCATGAAACTTTTTATCAAAGCTGGGAAAGGTTCAATGATCTTTTAAATGTTTGTCCTCATCATGGTTATGAAAATTGGCGAGTGATAAGTTTTTTTTTTATGAAAGTTTAATACCTAAAATGCACCAATTTGTATAAACCATGTGTAATGGAGAATTTTTCGACAAAGAGCCTGAGGAAGCATTCGAATATTTTGATTACCTTGCTGAAAATGCACAATCTTGGGACACGGTTGATGTGCATGATAGATCTAGGCAAGTTGAGTCTAGTCATGGAAAATATACTTTAAAGGAAGATGATGATTTGCGTGCTAAATTTACCTTACTGTCCAAAAAAATGGAAGCTATGGAATTAAAAAAAGTAAATGAAGTGCATGTTGTCCCTAAAATTTTTGAAAAGCGTGGCATATGTGAGGATCATGGGCATTCAACTAATGAATGTCCCACAATCCCTGCTTTCAAAAAAGTATTGTTGGATCAATCTAATGCTGTAAACATGATACATAAACCATATTCTGGTCTTTACTCTAATTCTTACAATTCAGGATGGAGGAACCACCCAAATTTCAGTTGGATGAGTGACCAGCAGTTGGCTCCAGCAGCCTTGGCTCTAGGACCCTCTCAACTCACAATTCAAGCATCTCCAATGCAAAAGAAGGGACTTGAGGAGACGGTACAGCAACTATCCAACACTTTGCAGCAGTTTATGTAAGGTCAAACAACAATCAACAATCAAAATTCTCAAGTAATAAACGACATTCGGAGCACACTTACAAGGATGACTACTGCCTGGAGCTCCCAAGAAAAAGGAAAATTTCCTGCATAACCCCAACCCAATCCACAAAGTCAGCCACTTCAAGAAGGAGTTGAGGGTTCAAATGTAAGGCAAGTGAAGGCAGTCACTACTTTGAGAAATGGTAGGGTGGTGAACATTCCAGTTTAAGGTTCAGACAAGGCTAGTAAGGTCTCTAAACCTGTACAAAATGAGGCTGAAAAGAGTAAGGTTGAAAAAAACCGAAACTGAAAATGAAACTGAAAATATTTCATGTCCTGTACCTACTCCTTTTCCTCAAAAATTGGCTCCCTTGCACAAAGACAAACACCAATTTGAAATTTTAGAAATATTTAAGCTAGTTATGATTAACATCCCTTTGTTGGATGCTATTCAACAAATTCCCACATATGCTAAGTTTTTAAAAGATTTGTGTACTGTTAAAAGGAAATTAAATGTGCAAAAGAAAACCTTTCTTACTGAGCAAGTCAGTGTTATAATTCAGAGCAATACCCCACCAAAATATAAAGACCCTGGTTCACCTACAATTGCTTGTGTTATAAGAAGTTCAAAAATTGGTCAAGTATTGTTAGATCTTGGTTCAAGTGTGAATTTATTGCCTTATAATGTCTATGAGCAACTTGGTTTGGGGGAATTAAAACCAGCTCCTATCATTTTACAACTAGCGGATAGATCTATTAAAATGCCAAGAGGGATTGTTGAGGATGTCTTAGTTCAAGTGGATAAATTTTTTTACCCCATAAATTTTGTTGTGTTGGATGTTCACTTGACACTAAAATCTTCTTTTCAAGCACCTGTGATTCTTAGGAGACCTTTTCTTGCTACTTCAAATGCATTAATAAACTGTAGGAGTAGTGTTTTAAAGCTGAGTTTTGGGAACATGACCCTTGAATTGAACATTTTTAATATTTGTAGGCAACCTCAAAACTTGGAAGATGTACAAGAAGTAAATTTGCTGTAAAGCATCCTTGAGGAAGAGGCTTATTTGGCATACCAGCCCACTAACATGTTGTTTGAGTTAGAAAATATTTGTGATCTCATCATTGATGACACCCTCATTGATGCTTCTCCTGTTTTTAATGTAGAAAATAAACTTGAAGCTAAATACAGGCTTAAAATTGAGCAACTCCCACCATTGACAGCAAGTTTGAAGTTTTCAGCAGATAAAATCCCAACACTAAAGCTGAAACCATTGCTGACTGACCTGAAGTATGCATTTTTTGGCCCCGACAGCATCTTCCCAGTGGTGATTTCAGTTCATCTCACTCGTAACCAAGAAGGGAAACTAATGGAGGTCTTAAGGCAGCACAAGGTGCTATTGGATGGACAATCGCGGATATAAAAGGTATAAATTCTCTTGTGTGCACTCATAAAATTTATTTAGAAGAAAATGCTAAAGTCTCTAAGGAGATGCAAATGAGACTAAATCCTAACATGAAAGAGGTAGTAAAAACAAAGGTTTTGCAATTACTTGACATGGGAGTTATCTACCATATTGCGGACAGCAAATGGGTAAGTCTCATTCATGTAATTCCAAAAAAATCTGGGCTTACTATTGTGAAAAATGAGAAAAATGAACTAATTCCTACTAGGATTGCTACTGGTTGATGAATGTGTATAGATTATAGGAAGTTGAATGCCACCACTAGGAAAGATCATTTTCCTTTGTCCTTTCTTGATCAAGTGTTAGAAAAAGTTGATGGCCATGATTTTTATTGCTTTCTTGATGGATTTTCTGATTTCTACCAAATAGAAATAGCACCTGAAGATCAAGAGAAAACAACTTTTACCTACCCGTTTGGCACTTTTGCATTTAGAAGAATGCCTTTTGGACTATGTAATGCACCAGCTACTTTCTAAAGATGTATGCTTAGTATTTTCAGCGACATGATTGAAAACATTTTGAAAGTATTTATGGATAATTTTTCAGTATTTGATAGTTCTTTTAATGTATGTTTGACTAACTTACAAATTGTTTTAGCCAGGTGTGAAAAGAAGCATTTGCTTCTCAATTGAGAAAAGTGTCATTTCATGGTTCAACAAGGCATAATTCTTGGTCAATAGTCTCATCCCGAAGTATTGATGTTGATAAAACTAAGATTGAGCTTATCTCCAAACTTCCTATATCCAAAACAGTAAAGGAAATCAGATCATTTCTTGGGCATGCTTGGTTTTATAGGAGATTCATTCAAAATTTTAGTTCTATCTCTAAGCCCTTGTGTGAGTTACTTATGCATGATGTTGCTTTTGAATGGACCCCTTCTGGTCAAAATGTTTTTGATAAGCTGAAAATCTTGCTTACCACAGCCTCTATCATGCAGCCCCCTGTTTGGTCTATTCCTTTTGAGATAATGTGTGATGCTAGAGATGTAGCCATAGGAGCTGTACTTGGACAACAGAGAAATAAATTCCCACATGTCATTTCTTATGCAAGTAGAACTCTAAATGGAGCCCAAAAGAATTATTCTACCATAGAAAAAGAATTATTTGCTGTAGTTTTTACATTAGACAAGTTTCAAACTTATATTCTTGGCTCTCCTGTGGTTATTTTCACTGACCATGCAGCGTTAAGGTATCTATTGTCAAAAAAGGATGCTAAACCACGATTGATTCGTTGGATTCTTCTTCTCTAAGAATTCGACCTTATCATCAAGGACAAAAATGGTGCTGAAAACGTAGTTGCCGATCACTTGTCTTGGCTTACATTTGCTGAAAATGAGCACATTGTCCCTATCCTTGACTCTTTTCCTGATGAACAATTAATGACAGTTGAAAATTTGCCCTGGTTTGCTGACATAGTTAATTTTTTGGTGATAGGACAAACTCCATCCATTTGGAGTGCTCAAGACATACGAAAATTTAAGCATGAGGTAAAGTCATTCTTCTATAATGATCCTTACTTGTTTAAATATTGTTCTGACCAAATCATAAGGAAATGTGTGCCTGAACATGAAATACAAGTTGTTCTTTCTTTTTGTCATAATGAGGCTTGTGGGGGACATTTTTCTGCACATAAAACCGTTGCAAAAATTTTACAAAGTGGGTTTTATTGGCCGCATATGTTTAAGGATGCGTATAATTTTTGCAAAACTTGTGAGCCATGTCAAAAAGTAGGCACAATCACTAAGAGAAACATGATGCCTTTACAACCCATTTTGGTCATTGAGATTTTTTATTGTTGGGAAATTGATTTTATGGGACCATTTCCATCTTCGTTTGGTTATTTGTATATCCTAGTGGCTGTTGATTATGTTTCTAAGTGGGTTGAAGCCAATCCATGTAAAACAAATGATCATAAGGTAGTGCTTAAGTTCTTGAAAGAAAATATTTTTGCTAGATTTGGCATGCCTAGAACTATCATTAGTGATAATGGAACCCATTTTTGCAACAAACCCTTTGTTGCCCTCATGAAAAAATATGGTATACACCATAAGGTTTTAACTCCATATCACCCTCAAACAAATGGGCAAGCAACCCCAACAGAAAAGTTTGGTCTTTAAGGCTGACTGATGCACTTTGGGCTTATAGGACAGCCTTTAAAACCTCTCTTAACATGTCCTCTTATTGCTTGGTATATGGAAAAACATGTCATCTTCCCGTTGAGCTAAAAACAAAAGGCATATTGGGCTGTTAAACAATTCAATTTTTCCATTGACCATGCTGGTTCTGTGAGAAAGTTTCAAATTTCAGAATTGGATGAGCTTAGGCGAGATGTATATGACAATTCTAAGTTGTCAAATGAGCTTATGAAGGTGTTACATGACAAGCACATCTAGAGAAATACTTTTGAGCCTAATGAACAAGTTTTACTTTACAATTCTCGCCTCCATCTATTTCCAAGCAAATTAAGATCGAGGTAGAGTGGTCCTTATTTAGTTAAGGCTATGTTTTCAAATGGAACTGTTGAGATTACTAATCCTCAAAATGAAAATACTTTCAAAGTCAATAGCCAACGACTTAAATATTTTTTGGCAAAACTTTCACATGAGGATACTTCCATTCCTTTGGAAGATCCTACTTATTCTCATGATCTTTAGTTTATTTCTGTTTTGCTTTAATTTTCTTTTCTTTTCTTTTTCTGCTTTTGTTTATTTCACTTCTATGTTTTGTTCTTTCCTTTGTTTTCTGTTTTTCTTTTTCTTCAGTTTATCTTTTCAGGTTCAACACTATTTATTTCTTTTTTTTCTGATTTCATTTTTACTTTCATGATCCCTTCAGCCATCTCAGGTATTTTCCTTCGGCTCTATTTTCTTTCATACCTTGTTTTTATTCATGATTTGCAGTGAGGACACTACCCATTTTTAGTTGGGGGTAAGGAGAGTCTTCTACCACTTAGTCTCTCAGGATTTATAATTGTGGGATCTGAATTTTTTCTTGCTGCCAAGTTACTATTTTCACACTTCTCTACTTAAGATCAGATAGTTGCAGTCTTGGACTACACTAATTTCCATTGGTTTAGGTTTAAGTTCAAGGCAGGACCTTATGATAAGTCTTAGCAACTCAAACTTAGGAAATGTATTTCAAAGCTATTGATTGATGACCCTAATGGATACAAGACAGATACTTTTGTTATTTGTTTGATGTCAATCAATGGTTTTCATCTAAGTAACTAGCAAGAACTACAATGAACCATATCTTAATGGCTTAGGAAAAGTGTGATGCTCCAAAAAAAAAAAAAATTGGAGGTAAAAATACATGAGAAAAGGGACACGCCAGAGATAAAAAAAAAAAGGAATGGTGCAAGTACATTGGAAAAGGCTACCTATCATCGGGATCTGTTCAAAAAAAAAATTAGGTCTTTCAAAGTGTGATAGCGTGAAAGCCGTCAATATAATAGTTTTGAATTGGAGTAAAGACCTTTTGGTTTTTCTTGAAAAAGTTGTTAGGCTGAAACTATTGTGAGAAATCTTGAAACTAACAAATGACAATTTGTTCACACACTTGATGCACTCAAAGATCTTCAGCTTAAACATATTTTCCTTGTTTGAGCTCTTGAGAATTTATAAGTTTTTGTGTTAAGCTATAACCTGACTTGACTACATTCTAATGCCCAAGATTTCAATATGATTGATCTTTTGTAGAGATTTTTGAGTTCAGTGGCTCACTCTTGGATCCTTCATTTTTCATCGCATTATTTGCTAGAGACTAGCAAAAAGCTAGTTGGGAGGTGTGATAAAGTGTTAAAATTGCATGATTAAGCAGCTTTGAGTGAATAAATTGTTTAACCTAAAATTGAGTTAAGCACTTAATTATGCAATAGATTATGATACTTGAGTCAATTGATAAATTCTAATGTTTTGCACTTGAAAAGAGTTACAATGCAACTGCTCCACACAAAAATTAATACTCCAAATTATAAACCTCTCATATCTTACTTTTATGTTGCAGGGCATTATTGGAAATACTCTAACCTGAACATGCAAAACCCAAAAGCTAAGGGGCGAGGGGCATTATTGGAAATATTCAGCTTGAATGTGCAGCACCCAAAAGCTAAGGATCTATGGATCTGAAACACAAAAAGTGAAAAAAAAAAAAAAGAAAGGAAAAGAGAGAGGGAGGAAGTTATGGGAACGTGGGGCACGATCTACATCCAGAGCACGGCAGTGGCCTCATGCGTGGAAGTGCAGCAGAGAAATAAGCACAGCAAAGGAGGGGCAAGCACGTACGGGCATGAAAAGGAAATGGAGCTAGCCAATCACGAGCACACGAGAGAAGGATATAAAGCTGGGCATTTCGAGGATTTTACTTCACTTCTTTTTGGTTTTTTTTTTGGGTTTTTTTGTTTCCAGACTTTGGTGCTATTTTTATTCTTAATTTTCTTTCAGATGGAGTTTTTGGATTTCGTGATTTTAGGCTAAATTTCTAACCCTAGGTTTTGGGGAGTAACCCAAAAACAATTGTTTGATTTGCTCTCTTTTCCATTGATTTCTGTTTCAGAACTTATTAAATTGCAATGTTATTATATTTGGAGAGGCTTGGAATTCTTTCTCATGAATCTTGATTTGTTGTAGATGCAAGGCACAATGGATACTTGAACTGATGCAAGATTTTGATAGACTTGTTTCATTGTACATCTAGCTTTGCAACTCAGTAGGGAATTTGGGCTAAGATATAACTTGTGCATGATTTATTATATTTTCGAACCATGATCCTTACGAATGGGTTGGTGGTTGAGTAAAGAGGGATTTGAGCATTTTTCATTAACAATCTGTGAAAGGGTGAAATCTGCAGCCTAGGTGTTTGATATTTTGTTTCATTGGAATTTATTTTTCTGCAATATCTAATTTTCCTGCACACACCTCACTAATATTCATTTGTTTCACTTCCTTCAATTTACAAACACTCAGAAAATCATTCTTTAAAAAAAAATAGAGAAAAGATCTAAACCATCCTTTATTAATACACTCCATATCAGTATACAAACATACTTTTCTTGTTTCTCTTATTAGCTATGTAAAGAGCTCTTTCACAAACAAGTTCCTCACACAAAATACACTTCATTATATGTTTGCTCAGCATGAATACTATTGTTCCTGTGGAAATGACCATGGAACTCATCCATGTACTACTTTGATAGCTTCTCCACTTGGAAGACAGCTTTAAAAAGCGATCACAGCCAAACTCCAAAGCTCACAAATTTTGCAAGGACAAATCCACACAAGTTTAAATATAAACAAATAAGAATAATAGTTATACCAACAACGTCGACAAAATAAAGCAGACAAAGAAAGGAGATGTTATCCAGTAGCGAAACACGTTGTTTCACGTGACTCAAGCCAATATATAAAATCCTCGATATATTTAGCCTTTGAGTTGATTAACTTTATTTATAAGTAGGTGTGACATATTTCTATATTCTCAAAATATAGGTTTGCACATATGATTATTCTTAGCATTTATGACATATCTCTATATTGTTGATGTGTTAAAACATAGATTTACAAATAGAATTATTCTTTTTTTAAAAATATATTGATATATGATGATATCATCCCTTTTACGCATAACTTTTTCGTGTGGAATTTTTCATGAATTATTATGCCTCTGCAGAACCCAGAGGAGAATCCATCGTTAAATACTGATAAGAGTTTGCCCTTTCCACAGGCCATTTATGGATGTCTTGGACCCTCCCTTGCTTTGTAACCACGGTTTCCTCACCAAATGCGAATCCTGTAAGTGTGGATGAACTCAATCACAGTGAAGTAGAAACTCTCTTTGACCCATTGAGCCCAGGAGCCGAGGAGTAAAAACTTGAGGGTGTGATGGGATGATATATTATAACTTTCGCAGCAGCTTTTACCTTGTTCGTCAACAACCGAGAGATGGGCTGTGGATGCTATTGAAGTATAATTCCGACTCTGGAAAAAATAGTTCATTTTACATGAGCAAAAGCCATCCAACTCAGTGTATGATATTCTTCTTGATGATGGAGACTCTGATTAACAGTTGGTTTCTACGAGTTGTTGAGAACAACCGTTTTCTTTTTATTTTTTCCCCCACTAAACTAGTAGGAATTTTTTCAAACACTTTTCAAGAGACGACTGCAGTACTGTCATTTTTATCCCCTAAATGATTTGTAGGACATAACATTTGTCCACTTCAAAGAAGAATATATTGGCTTTTAACTCACAACATCGATTCTTACAACACAGCCTTTCTTCCTTCACATATAAGCGGACCAAGGGGGGGTGTTGGGAAACACGATGCAAGTATCATTAGGAGCAATCCCCACTCCTCAAACTTCGTAGTAGATCCAAGTATCCAAAATGTTCAGGTTTCATGTATCTGCAAAGTTTGTAGATAAAAATTAGTAGCCTAAGGTGATAGTTATGCCATATATGTGTATCATGGAATTCATTGAAAAACTATCTACTTCTATTAATTGGAAAGCTATTTTACACACCCAAAAATTAATGAAACCAGGGGAGGAGAGGCATATCAACTTAATTCCATAATCATTGTTCTAAGTGTAACATAAATTATAACTGTTTTGATGGTCATGGCGGTGATAGGATGGGGCTGCCTTTTCTTTCCCTTTTTCTTGTAACAAGATGTTACTGGGGGTGCATTATCCTATTCGTACTTCGCCTAGTTCTACAAATTCAGAAAGCATATATATGCTTATATTTTACACTATCCAAAATGAGATTCATGTATGAAGTGACAACTGAGGGCACATAAGCAGGTTTTAGTAAGACTCGGTAATTTGGTATGGGCACAAGTCTTTAGCTCTCCAAGAATAAGCACGGGAATCTCTAGGTAGAAACTCGAGCATAAATAAAAATTGTGTATCAACACTGACAACAATGTTAGTATGCAAAAGATTCTAGAAATACACATGAAGCTCGTAAGTTCTTTTTATTTTTTATTTTTCAATTTGAGAGAGAGAGAGATTACCAGATAAAAATGAGGGAAAATGAAGTGATCTTGAAAGTGAAATATTAGGCTCAAAAAGTTATTTCAATAATTTGTTAACAGTGGAAATTGGGTAGGATTGGTTCTAAGCTGAAAAGCATAATGGCCACAGTTATCTCGCAGCATCAGCAGTAAAGTCAGTGGGTAGGAAAGAAATGTGTTTTGGGTTCTTTTTTTTTTTTTATTGACACTGGGTGTCCGAGAACAGGGTCCCAACTAATCCCAGAGGTGCACAGACCCTCGGCAAGGAGTTGTTTTGGGTTCTTGTTCAACCGATTGCTGGAAGTTAAGAAAATATCAGAATTCAAAGGAGATATACCCGTGTCGAAACAAGAAATCAATGATGACAAGAGAGCAATTTGGCTTGAAGAACTGTGTTCTGCGAATGACATTGGCTACATGTCTCGCAGGAATCAACTTGAAGCTATCCACCTCTCCATCTGTCTCTCAACAAACAGTTCACAAAGGGGTCAAATCCTCCATAAGAAACCACTTCAGATCAAATGAAGATTACTGAGATGCAACCATCAAATGAATAAGACTGTGGTTAGGAACAGATACAAGCATTAAAGAAGGATGTGCTTGAATCATCCTACCTTGATTCTCAGGTCTAAAACTTTCAGGAAGCTTCAAATCATAACAAAATAGAACATCTCTCTTATATCTGTAGCCATCAATGTCCATATAGGAAACAGCACCTACTGGTATAGCTCTGTATGAAATGCATTTATGAATCAGTGAGAGGCGGAGAGAGAGGTTGTAAGAATCCTTTCTCAACCAATGGCAGATGCCACTATTAGGTAACATGAAATAATGATGGCGAAAACTTACTCATTAGCTATGGATCTGGGAATGCCTGCCTCCTCTTCACATTCCTTCACAAGATTCTCCCCACAAGCAATCCCATGAGGCTGCAATTGCCATTGTGGAAATATGAAATCAGTGGCTGGAACAGAATCATAATGGGCATAATATAAATCAGCTAATAGGCCTTAGTAATGACTTGACCATAAGAGCTTTATCTTTTCATTATTTTTTATCAAGATTGGGCATAGATAACCCTGCTCAATTTAACTGCTTCGACAAGAAAAACTGAATTGACCTCCAAAAATTTGCAGCAAGGAAGAAATCCTCAGATTCCCACCCGCCTCAGGTTTTAAATCATAACTAGGTCATTACAAACCAGTCCTCCAGCAACTAGATGATCAAGCATCCCTGGATAAGTGGCTTTCCCTTGACTTCTCTTCCCTATCCATAAAAGTTTTTGCCTATCCCTTTCAACGTAGCCATTCATGTGAACTCCATAAGCCTATACAGAGGAAAGCATAAGAGAAAAGAAGGCAAAACATATAGTCATCAATAACCTGATTGCAATACAGTCAGGATCATCAATCAGATAGAAAAACAAAATGTATTGCTTGGTATGTTCAAATATTGATATTCTGTCTTCAATCAGTAATGCAGATATCTGGGGGTAAACATGAAATACGATGGTAATATTCAGGTCCATAAGTTTAGTACAAATGGTATTGCAAAGAGGAAGAAGTTTAAAGCAAGTAAGACTGACGTACTATATTTACACTGTCCTACAGTTAATAATACAGTCAAAAGGTAATCAAGAAGTCATGAAGCGCATATTTTTTGTTTCTGTAGCATGTGATGAAAGTTCACTCCACTTCTTTCATAGCAGAAGCCCAATTTGTGTTTATAGCTGATACAACTCGCACAAAATTATATGGGGATGAACCTATGACCTCACCACTGACCCCACTTTATAGAGGGAGGAGATGCCATTTGGTCCACAGACCTCAGTCTTGATTAGCCAAAACCATGGATTTAATATGTAATATTGACTCATCACTCTATGGGACTCATAAACTCACTTTATAGTTGCGTAACAAATGTAAGAAAATCCTTGACTACTAGTAAAAAAAAGTGCAGAGCTCGTTGTGATGAAATTCTTAAGAGCGATCATTTACTAAATTGTCTGCAAGAGTTCCACATATTAAATGATAATAAAGAGAACAAAAGATAACAAAATAGTGAAAAGGCCAGTCATACGGGGAAATGATTCCTAAGCAACAGGTTGGACAATTCACCTTCAGCATTTTGTTTTATATAATTTCAAGTCCTGAGTTGACAGAATCACCTCTTTTTAGGTCAGTCTCAGGAACCTTTGGCATTGAAGAATATAAGCTTAGTGAAAGCAGAGCATCTAAAAGATAACAAGTATTAACCACTGAATTTTCCTCTCCATTGATAGAATATTTTTTATAAGTACAAAAAAAATCTATCAATGGAGAGGATTTTTTTTCCTTGATAAAAGCTAAAGAAAACCACTTGGTTTTTAAAGCAAAAGAATCTAGAACCAAATCAAGTTGCAAGTGTCTAATCATATTTGACACGTTTTCTTAAAATTTAGGACCACAAAACAATGGTGTCAACTTTGTCTCGAGAGAACTGTGTATCCAAAAGATGAGACATTCCACAATGCCATAAACCCACCTTTATTCCAAAGTAAGGAGCTGCAGCACGTTCCAGTGAAAAAAGGACCCGCGAACCAAAGGAAGATGTCACAGGGTAAAGCTGAATAAAATCAGTAGAATTGATATCAGTCAAGGATACCACGATTGGACACTCCGAAACATAGGTGGAAACTTCTAAATAAGGGAGTGGGGAACGGGTGATATATTCTAGCATATAATCCTCACTCACAAATATTCTGTGAAATCACTATTTGTCCTTAACACACGTGTGAGTCAGTGCAGTCTAGGGTTCAAACTCAGTGCTCTGCTCTAATACTATTTAAAATCACTGACATGTTAAAATTGAGAGATATTTTATTATTTAATTTATATCTTAACATATGTGATATTCCAACACACATTCACTTGGTACGCACAAGAAGAATAACATGAGCGAATCAGTGCGTAGCTTAATTGTAATGAGTACCTCGTTCCGTATACCTGGAATCAGTTCTTCCCCCAAGCATTTGACCACATCTCCAACTGCACCAGTCCTATCCTCGGGTTTTCCCAGCATTGGATGTAAGGTCACATGGGCACCATTGCGCCCTCCGTAAGAATCATCTCTGGGGAAAATGAAGACATCCTTGAATCTCCTTAAATGTTGAGCGAAACTGCGAGAATTTGAAAATTTACCTAATAAACCTACCGTTTTGTTTCCCGAATAGATACAAACAAAATCAATTCCGCAATACAATTCGACATGACAGAAATTCAGTTCTCGGAGAATTTGACCGAAACATATCAGTGAGGTCAGTAATAAAAAAACCATATACGAATTTCTCTATAAGACTCTAAGCCTTACCCATTATGAAGATAACCAACGATTTGGTCCTCGATGACAAATGGAAGGAACTCGGATTGTTTTTCCTGGGAGCGATTCCAAAATAGAAATGAGTAAATCTAACAAAAGGAAGTGAAAAAACGGTCCGTTTGGCTTGAGAAGGAGTCAAAAACTACGAGAAGTAGGTCCAAAACAGCCAAAATGCTTCTTAATTCCTTTCACGTTTTGAATTTCTGGGGATCCAAGCAGAGGAAAAGAGGGACTTCAAGGGACTTAACTGATCCACGATTGCAGATTTTGACCTTCTGGAAGAATCCTGAGATATCCGAAGGATCGTCTGGAAGGCTTTCCGGTTGCGAAATTCGCAAGACGTCGTCCCATGTGAAGGAAGTACCGGCGGCGGATACTGAAAGAGTAGTGGACTTGGCTTTGAAGCAAATGTGAGTGAGAAAACGTGATGGAAACGGTGTCGAAGTCCTCATGGGAAAAGCAGGAGAAGCTTTGGAGATGCAGAGGGAGGGAACGAACGAGTTTTGGATTTTCTGAGAGAGGGGAAGAGTGCAACTGCGGGCCATCAGAGAGCTTGGGCAACTGGGAATGCAAGGATAAGTGAATATCACTCCCTCTATGCTAATTTTGTCCGTTCCGGCGCGAGAACACTCCGGTCCGTCCAGGGTTTCCCCACCCGGTTTAGGGTGCTACGATTTGAGTTGAAATTAATATTTTATGGATCTTATTGTTATGTGATTAATTTTTTTAAGTTGATATAAATTTAATTTTTAGGTTGAAAGGTATGAAATAAGTTAAAATGAGTTTTTTTTTTAAATTAAAAAAATAATGCGTCTCATCAATAATTAATTTGAAATAAGTTGAATTTAGTTTAACAATCAAATACAACTTAATGTTTTTATCTTTTTTTTATTAGCACCAAGTGTGGAAATAGCGTCCGACTAATCTTGAGAGTGCACAGATCGTTGATAATAAATTTTTGCAAGTATATCTCAGATAATTCAAGAAAAAAATCTTTTTGTTTGATGACCAAGTGCACATTGGATTAGAGATTATTTACTTAGTGCCTTTTTTCCTAATTATGTTTTTATTGGATAGATATTTTTAATAGAATAATTCTAGTCATAATATTTATACTATACACTACACATTTTTTTATCTTTTTATTTTTTTCTTTAGCAAGTATGTGATTTAGGAACTAGAGTAGAATAATTCAATTAGTTTAATAGGAATAAAAAAAATTAAAATATATGTGATGTATAGCATATGATGATGTGTAGTAAAGCACTTTTTAATAATGATAGTTACTCTTCAAATAAGCTGTTCAATCTGTTATGATTTCGCTACTTATATTTTTTAATTCACGATGTATTAAATTGGAGTTCTCCTATAGATCAACAGTTGTTCCCTCCCCACACCTGATGTGGATTTTATCCTTTTTTTAAACGCTAAAACGTCGTTTTGAGGAAGAAGAAAGATATGCATTTCAAATTTATTTTGCACCCCGCGTCATTTTGAACCTCCTCTACCTCGCCCAGCACCCCACATCGCCCCCTCCCTCTGCCCAGCGCCACCCAGCGACGCCCTTCTCTTTGTCGGGCAATGCCCTGTCGTTCGCTCCTTTACTTGCCCATCGTCGCCCGCGTTCACTACTCCCTTTGCCTAGACAACGAGGGAATTGCCAAAGGCGGTTTGCTTTTGAGGGGAAAAAAAAAAGAGAGAATTATCAAAGGCAATTTGCGTTGACTTAACAAGTTGATCGTTTGCTTGTGGCTTCAAACTACAATCGATAGAAAGAACATGCAGGTAGTTGTTCTAGTGCATTTCATAGAAAATTTCCACTTCTATTGTCTTCATGTTCTCTTAAGGCAGAAAATAGGAATATATTTAAAATACCTAGACATGGAAAAACACAATCGTCAGAGGTATCAAATAAGTATTGGCCATTCTATTAGTGAGGATGGTATGTTAAAAACCATGTAAGAGAAAGAAGATGTTATTGAAATATGACAAGTATTGGGGAATTTTAAAAAAATGAACAAAATCTTATTTATTGCGACTATGCTTGACCCGCATTCTAAGTTGGAAGTTTTGTAGTTTTGGTTTATAGATTTTCTTAGCCACGAGCGAGCGTCCGAACTTATTACAAGGTTAAGGAGGATGATTGAGCAAAATTATAAATAGTATTCAAGATTCAATGTATGTTCTGAAGACAATCAACACAAGATGTTTGAGAAAAATACTCAATCATCGTGAGAGTACTAAGAGTGTTTCTTCTATTATTTATAGAGTATGTTTGAACCTCCTAATATCAAATACAAGTTGTATTTATAGTTATACATTATACAAAATGAGATACTATGTTTAGTGATGTCGTTTGGTTACCAAACTTATCTCAACTCATTATTATAATTTTTTCAAATTTTAACACAAAATATAATAAACAATTCAATTTTTTCAAATCCTAAAATAATAATAATATTAAAAAATAATATTCTAACAATATTTTATCAACTCAACTCAACTCATTTTAACATCCAAACGCAGCCATGTCGGTAATATTGTTTAGATAGCCGTTTGGTGCTTTTCATATCTGGCAAGTGTGTTGAGGCTATGATTGTAGAAGTGTCATTGAGATTTGAGTTGTTGTGTGTTGAGCTATGTTGATGTCGTGATTGTAGGAATGTCGTTGAGGTTGTTTCTTCTATATCCTAAGTTGGATGATTTGGGTGGTTTGGGTTAATACTTCCCCTCAAAACTAGGCTGAGGTACAAGGCCAATTTTGGCTCGAAGAGGAGAAAGTGCAGTTCGTCCGAGTAGTTTGGTAAGAAGATTAGCAAGTTGGAGAGAAGAAGAAACATGCCTCGTATGGAGAAGTCCTAGTGCAACTCATTCATGTAGATAATGGTAGTCAATCTCGATGTATTTGCTTCGAGCATGGAAGACAGATTAATCATCATATAAAGAGCACTTAAATTGTCACAAAAAAGAAGTGGTGGAGAGAAAAGAGCAACACCAATCTCACATAAGAGAAATGAAATCCAAGTGAGCTCAGCGATAGTCTGGGCCATAGCGTGGTATTCAGCTTTAGAGGTAGAACATGAAACTGTATGTTGCTTCTTGGCAAACCAAGAAATGTAATTGCTTCCAAGAAAAATACAGTACCCAGTGGTGGAGCGCCTGGTGAGAGGACAACCTGTCCAATCTGCATCTGAAAAGGCATATAGATCAAGTGTAGAATTTGAACTAAAATATAATCCAAGATTAGTTTTACCTTGTAATATTGTAATATAAGTTTGAGCATTTTATAATGAGCTTCTGTTAGTGAGTGCATAAATTGAGAAACATAATTAACACCATAAGATAAATCAAGGTGAATATAAGTAAGATATTGAAAAGTATCAACTATGCTACGATAGTGACCAGGGTTTGAAAACAGAATGCTTGAGGTAAAATCTCTAGTATTGGGCATCATGGGGTCCCCATGGGTTTGCAATCATTCATTTGAGCACGCTTTAAAATGTCTAGAACATATTTAGTCGAGGAAAACACAAGACTCGTGCTAGTGGGAGTGACTTGAATACTAAGGAAATAGTGTAAGGGACCAAGATCTTTCATAGCAAATTGTTGACTCAAAACAGAAATAAAATCATTAAGTGATGCAGTGTTAGATCTCATTAAGAGAATATCATCGACATATAACAATAAAATAAGAGTCCCACAATGAGAATGACAAACAAATAGGGAAGAGTTAGTCGTGCTACAAATAAATCCATAACCAAGCAAGAAACTACTAGGTTTATCAAACCAAGCACGTGGTACTTGTTTTAATCCATAAAGAATTTTATTTAATTTACATACATAAGACGAGAGAGTAGGATGTACAAAACTTGGAAATTGTTTCATGTAGACTAATTCTTGAAGATCTCCATGCAAGAATGCATTATTGATATCTAGTTGATGAATGGATCACTAATTGATCAAGGCAAGTGTAATAACAATCTAAATTGTACTCGGTTTGATAACTAGAGAAAAAGTTTCATTATAATTAACATCATCTTCTTGAAGAAAACACTTAGCAACTAAGCATGCTTTATGGCGATCAAGTGTGCCATTGGCATTGAGTTTAGTTTTAAAAATCCATTTGCAGCCAATGACTGACACGTGAGGTTCACGAGGAACAAGAGTCCACATGTTGTTGTCATGCAAATCTTTGAGTTCATCATTCATAGCTTGAGACCAACCTGAGTGGGTGAGAGCAAAACAAATGGTTTTGGGCTCTTTGGGTATTTGAGAAGTATCACAAAAATTAGCATACTTGGGATTAGGTTTGTGACTCCCATGCTTAGAGCGAGTGATCATTGGGTGCCCAGAGATCATAGGTGAAGAAGAACTGGAGATGAAAGAAATAGATAGGGTAAGCGAAGCATCCGAGGGAAATGTGTTGTGTTGAGATTGTGGAATGATGGTGGGTAAAAAAGTGCCTAAGGGTGGTGAAGGATCAGAGCGAGGAAGTGAGGTGAGTGAGGGGTCAAGGGGAATAGGTATATCCGGCATAGTGGGAGAGAGGGTACTAGAAACATACGGTGGAGGAAGTCTCCACATATCAAAGGTAGATAAAACTTGTTCTAAGGGAGGAGGTAGATGTAAATTACTTGAATTTTTAAAAGGGAATGTAAGTTCATCAAAAAGCACATGTCGAGAAATGAAAGTGTGGCAAGGAGGTGAGTGATAGCATTTATATAATTGATGTCGATCATTATACTTGAAAAATACACAAAGTAAGGTCTGAGGGTCAAACTTATTTTTTTCTGACATCCCGAGTATAAGGATGGCATTTAGACCCAAAATCATGGAAGGAGTTATAGTCGAGGCAAATTCCAAATAAGATAGAAAATGTAGATTGTAAATTAAGAGAAGATGATGGTAAGCGATTAATGAGGAAAGTTGCGGTGGAAAAGGCTTCAACCTAAAGTGCTTTGGAACACCACTGTGGAAGAGCATAGTAATGCCGAGTTCGCAAATGGTGCAATGATGATGCTCAACAACGTCATTTTGTTTGGGGGTATAAGGACAAGAAAATGGTGGAGAATACATTGTCGTTGAAGATGAGCCGTAAATTGATGGTTAGAAAATTCGCCACCCCCATCAAATTGAATTTTTTTTTATATTAAATTGGCGCTCAACATATTTTTCAAATAAGACAAATGTATTTAAAAAAATCAAATTTTTGTAATAAATAAGCCACATGTATTTAGAATGAGCATCCACAAGACATGCATAATAGTGAATTTTTTCAACAGAAATCATAAGGGTAGGTCCCTATAAATCACAATAAATTTTTTCAAAAACATCATATGTAACATTAGAAGATGTTAAGAAAGGTAGTTTACTAAGTTTGTTGAACTGGCAACTTTCACAAATAGAAGACATTTTATTAGAACCAACATTTTGATTAAGGCCATTAGACTTGAGGACTTGAAGAATATAGGCATGGGGATGTCCCAAACATTGATGCCACACTTCTTTAGAGATCGACTGGAACCGGATGAAGAAGTGAGCTTCATAGGAAGATGACAATGTATTGAGATTACCCTTCCGTCGTCCAGTCAGAAGGATGCGGTTGGTCTCTGATTCCTTAACAACAAAACAAATTTTATAAAATTCATAGTTATAAGGATAATCAGAAGTAAGTTGTCCTATAGATATATATATATATATATATATATATATATATTTTTACTAAATTATGAACTAAGAGAACACCTTTTAATTTAGTTCAAGATGTGCTATTACCAATATGCGTGTCACCAATATGTGTAAGGACTTGTGAATTACCATCGCCAACAATAACAGCATCATAACTAAAATAACGATGAAAGTTGTCAAGTATACCTGCATTACCTGTCATGTGAGCTGAAGCATTGGTATCTGCAGTCCATTCAGTATCATAGGAGGAATTTTCAAGAGTGAGTGCAGCAAGCATCGATACCTGTTCCAACATTTAAGAGTCACGTGTCCTTTCTTTTCCCAAATATTTGATAAATGTCCACTCGAGTAGATCACGTCCTTTGGTAGAAGAATTAACTTGATCAGTTCGCGCAAGAGTATTCGAAGTGTGAGAAACATATTCAATGCTAGTGGTGCTTGTGGTTGGTGTGAAGCCACAACCTTTGGAAGAAAATGTGTGGGACTGGTTTTGCCCATTGATGCGGTGGTCTTTAACATTGGAGTGATTAGATTTCTGTACATAGAAAGCAAAAGTCAAGCCAAGGGAAGGGAAGCCTCATGCATTGAAAAGTGAATCTCAAAGCCTTGAAGTAAAGGGATCAATTTAGTGTCAGTGGGCATGGGCAGCTTCGACATAGACGTCGTGAAGGGCTCATACTTGACCCAAGGTTATTCAAGAAAGAAAAAACCTTCATTTTATCTTGTACAGGGCGGCCAATGGTAGTAAGGCTGTCACAGAGGCCTTTGAAGGTTCGTAAATGCTTGGTGAGGGAGGTGTTCGGTTCCTTTCACAGATAAGTGAGCTGCTGAGTAAGGTGGAATTCATGTTCTTGTGAATCTTAAGCATAGGCTTCTTTCACGAGGACCAGGCTTGAGATGTGGATTCCAAATCGACAACCAAACCCAGTACCTCTTAAGTGCCTATAATCCACCTACGAAGTAAGCGATCGAATTTACGCCAGTGAAGAAACTCGTCACTGAAGGAGTTATGATCAACGCTAGAAGCTGCATCAAGACTCCAAAAGTACAATATTTTGGAGGTGTAGAGCCCTCACTGAGAATATGATCAATTAGAGCCAAGGCCAAGATTTGCTCACACCACAATGGGTAATTGGAGCTGGTGAGGCACAAGGTAACAAAATTTTCAACATTGAGGGAGATGGTAGCCATGAGAGGAAGACTCTTTTATTCTCACACAGGCTCTGATACCATGAAGACAATCAACACAAGGTGTTTTAAAAAAAATACTCAGTCACTGTGAGAGTATTGAGAGTGGTTCCTCTATTATTTCATCTTTATACATCATACAAAATAAGATACTATGTTTAGTGATGTTTTAATGTCGGTAATATTGTGTAAGTAGCCGTTTGGTGCTTCCCATATCTGGCGAGTGTGTTGAGGCTGTGATTGTAGGAGTGTTGTTGAGATTGGAATTGCTGTGTGTTGAGTCTGTGATTCTAAGAGTGTTGTTGAGGTTGTTTCTTCTATGTGTTGAGCTGGATGATATGGGTGGTCTGGGTTAATAGGTTAAAGTAAAGGCCAATCAAATGATAAAACAACACAACATCCTATGATGATGGGAATGATCTTTATAGTAGGTATCGAAAGCATCAAGCATCAAAGGGTGTTGTAGAGTCCAATTCAGAGTTGGATCGATATTTTATGGGGAACCTTGTTTGACATACAACTTTGACATTTTAATGTGGTGGAAGGTGAACTCAACCAAGTTACCAATCCTTGCCAATATATATGAGATGTGTTAGCTATTCTCATCTCTATTATTGCTTCTGAGTCGGCATTTATCGTTAGAGGTCATGTTTTAGATTTATTTCATAGTTCATTGGCCCCGACAATAGTTGAAACTCTTATCTGCACACAAAACTGGTTAAAGGCTCCTTCCATTAATTATGACTTCCAATACATAATGAAAGATGTTGAAAGCTAAAGTTAGAAACTTGTAAGATTCGTATTTGAAGAATATTTTGATATAGTCATTTCAATTAATTATGTTTTTAACTTAACTTTAGTTTTTTTCTTTCTATGAAGAGATGACTTAAAAAAATATTTTGAATGATAACGATTGAAGTCTAAGGGTAAGACCATCTTGTAGTCTATGGGTCCGTTTGGTAACACAATTGTTCTTAAGTCTTTAATATTTTCATCTAATTATTACTTAATTATTACAATTTTTTCAAACTGCCAAACAAAACACTAAAAACAATAATACTTTTTCAAATTGCAAAACAAAAATTATTTTAAAAAATTATATTCAAACGATTTTTTAACTTTATAATGTTGTTATTCAATTTTTTTTCTCTCATTTTTTAAAACTCAATAAAACATCTTAATTCAAATTATTTCACTATTATTCACATGTATACTGATATATTTTAAGGATCCAACCCTAAGACTCATGGGAAGAAAAATGATGTTAATTCGAATAAGACCAATCTTGCATATCGAGGTCCTTTAATTTCTAAAATTATAGCTTAATTTAAGATTCTTTACTTACAATAATACCAAACATTTTGAATCTTTATTAATTAGTCACTTCCTTCACTGAGGTTTACTTTAATGATGTCTATTGTCCATTAATATTCTGCCAGTTATCTTAATGTTTTGATTCTGGTGCTCGTTCATTGTGCTAAAACCTTAATCTTGCAAGGGTATTGATACAAATCCAAATTGATATGGGATATTTAGATCTAAATTTTACGTTAATTGTATTAAAGTATTATTTTAAAAAAGATGTATCTATATAAATATAGAAGGAAAAACTTATTATATTCTTTAGACTAAGGGCAATATTAGTTATTTTTTATCAAATCATATATTTATACTCATTTTTGTCTTATTAGTAAATATTTGGTTTCAAGTTTTGGAAGTGATTCTAATTTCAATTTTGACCAAATTTTTTATAGAATTCTTGTTTATTTATGTGTTTATTTCTCATACAATAATTTAGATTTTTTTAAATCATCATAATTTTAAATTTTACAGCTATTTAACTCCAGCTTGTGGATTTTATAAAATCATTTCAAATTTTACTATTAAACAATATTATTCAGAGTTGTTTTCTCTGTATTTTGAAAGAATCTCTTATCTTTTCTATGTTAATTATCTGTTGAAACTAGCCGAATTAATTTTTATTCTGTTTGGCGTCAGCTTTATGAGTAAGGTGGTATATATTTTGTTTGGAAATGTTATTTGTTGCTGTATTTATCTGAATATCCCCTTTGATGGTGCTACTGTTGACTGCTACTGGAGTTCCCGTTGCGTGATCTGCTCTTGTTATGATGGTTCATTGCCAACTCTTGATAGACTTCTAAATCTTCTTCTCTGCAGATGGGATACTGGGTATTTTTTGAGAAATTGTTGTGTTGCCTTTGGTTTGTGCTTAGCAAAGTTTGCTCAATATTTCTGTGTTTAGCAAAAACACTCTGGGTATTTTTGGAGCTGGCATGCGTTCTATCCAGTTGAATTGCCCTGCATGTAGTGTTGATCTTGTAACTCTCTGTATATAATATAGGATCCCTATTTTTGGTTAATGAAATCTGAATTACCCAAAATAAAAAGAGAGAATTCTACCACTATTTTTATGTTTATTCGAGCACTCTGGTGTGGTTTAGCCGTAATGCACTTTCCCAATGTTAATATTCTGCACAGATGTACAAAGGAGGACGAAATGAAATGGTTCCAATGAAATACGAAGTTGCAGTTCTTAACAAGTCCCAATCAATTACAGCCTCTATGATCTTGGATAAGTTGTTAAAAGTTTTGCCGAGCCGTTACCTTCCATCAATTGAATAAAAGGAGATGATAAATTTGTAAATAATAGTAAAATAATTTATAAATAGTAATAATATAATTTGAATTAAAATATTTTATGAGAGTTTTGAGAAATGAAAAAGAAAAGTTAAATAAAAATATTATAAAATTAAAAGAAGGTTAGAATATAATTTTTCTATACAAATTATTCTTTTAGGCCTTGTTTGATTATACAGATGATATGAGATGAATTTAAAATTAAAAATTAAATAAAGTATTATTAAAAATAATTTTTAATATAATTTTTATTTTAAAATTTAAAAAAATTAAAATTTTATTATATTTTATGTAACAATTTAAAAAATTATAATAATTATATAAGATAAAATTTCTCTGACATAAAATCTCATCATAACCAAACCAAACTAATTTTAAAGGAAAAGAATTGTAATGAATTATTAATAAAAGTACCCTGCTTTTAACTTAAAAAAAAAATTTTTAGGGTGCGTTTGAATGTTGAAGTGAGTTGAGTTGAATTGAGTTGAGTTTAGATGATAAAATATTGTTAAAATATTATTTTAGGATTTGAAAAAGTTGAATTGTTTATTATATTTTGTATTGAAATTTAAAAAAATTGTAATGATGAGTGAGATGAGATGAGTTTGGTTTGAAAACCAAACGAAGCCTTAATCTTCATCTTTGCGTCATAATGTTGTATTCTATTCTTACATCCGTACCTAGAATATAATATTTATATTATTTAAATATTAAAAATTTATATTTTATTAAATTATAGTTTAAACAAGAAGTTAAGATAGAATAAAAATTAAAAATTAAATAAAATATTATTAAAATATTATTTTTTAATAATAATATTATTTTAAAATTTTAAAATTTTAAAATATTTATTATATTTTATATAAAAAAATTATAATAATAAAATAAAATAAAACATTTTGATTGATTCAATGCACAAGTCGATAATAAAATTTTTGAAACGGTTAACGGCGTATGATTCACGTCAATTTATACCGAATTATTTTGTAGTTTTTTTGGAGGAAGCAATCATTTCTCATTTGCTCTTTGTTCTCTGATTCTCACCTGATTCACGCAAAGCCCAAAGGTATCTGATGCCAGGGGCGTTATTATTCCTTTCAAATTTGAAAGTCGCACTCGATCAATGATTTCCCACCTGCCGCCATCCCTCAACTTTAAAACCCGCCTTCTTCCCAAACCCCAATTTGTTCCCGCTGGTTCTCCCTCTCCGTCACCGCCCGGTTGCCGTGTTTCCAGCCCTGTGAAGTGTCGGAAAATGTCGTGCTCGTCCCAAACCGCGTTCCCTACTCTTAGAACTGTCACCATATCGTACTCAGAGCTCAAGGTATGTATTCTCTCTTGGGCTCTGTTTGGTTCCTTAGAAGATTATTGGTAAGCAGAATAATGGTGTTTCCTGGCCCTTTTTGTGGAGAAAACTAAACGTTCATGTTAATTCGGCCGAACAAGACTTGGACGAGTTGACTTTTTTGTTATTGAAACTAAAATGACATTATAAACGGTGCTCGAATTGTTCGCATACATTATAAAATGTTGTTGAACACAATTATCACGTACGCCAAACTCGACAGCAATCCTATTTGTGCAGTATAGTTAAGATTACAATCGCTTCATAGATTAGTTTTTGTTTAACGTCCCATCACCCTGATGGAATTCTCGGAATTGATTGTAACAGGACAGGAGCGCTGACTTGTCGATGAAAATCGAAGAAGGTTTTGGACCAAACGGGCTGGGAATTCTATCGATTACTGAGGTACGAAATTGTGTCGCATGCAAACTGCTTGTTATTCTCTTTATATATACAATTATGAATGAATCTACTTTTACTATGATCTTAACGTATCATTTGCAGCTAGCACATTTGATATGTTCCTTCCTTGCCACCATCAATCATGGTTATCGTTTTGAAGGAATAGACATACCCATTATTTTTGCACGGGATAGTTTCTTTTTATTTCTTTCTTCTTTTCCCTTTGTTTCCTTTTATTATTATTATTATTATTTTTATTGTAATCAGCATATTATGGTAATTAGCATCCTAATATGCTGTAAAGTTAGTTTCATATCAGCAATTTGTTTGCGACAGTTTAAGTCATTAGGCTATGGCTTCAAGTAAAGGGAGCTCTTGATGTGATTTTAAGCGAGCTTTGTGGAAATAGATGTTAGTTGTGATGTCTGTGGCATTACAAATGTTCAGAGAACGTAAGGCACCCTCTGCATCGAACTTAATTGAAATATGATGACCATGTAATGCATTGGTGAAAAATAGATATTATATCGTTGTCTGTTTTAATTGGAACACTTCTATATCGGTGTGTTATTTGTTATTGCTAGGTATGAGTACCATACGTGGCATCTTTAATGATCAAATGAAAATTTGTCTCGTTCACAAGGTTTATTGAATTAATCTTAAAATGTAAAATACCATGAGTAAAAAGAACCTTTGAAATCTGTTTCTGATTTAAAAAAAAAAAAAATTGAAGTTGCTTATCAAAAAATTTTGTGGGGTTCCTCGTATTTCTCTAGGGGTGTACTTATTTCAGAGATATGTTCACCTGTATCTTTAATTTTTCTTTGGGACTAACTGTAGGCTTGTTCTTAATTATCACCACAACAGGGCCAATTTGCTGCTTTATTGAAAACACTATTCTCTATAATTAGAATTTAGGATTCTGCCATGAACTAGGCAACAATCGAAATGTATACTCTCCGTGCTCATGGGCTGCGGTGAAAGTTTTCACCTATCCTGCAAACTTAGATGCCTGATTTTTGCTTTATGTTTTGATAACACGATTGCTTAATTGTCCTTGTCTTTGCAATCTGAACTTCCTCAAGTTGTGAGTATAGTGTTAATCTCATGTCGGATCTCTTTGTATTCTGAAGCTGTGTATCTTGAACCCGTGCATGGCAGAGTTCAACCATTCTATATAGAATTTATGGCTCTGTGTTTTCTAGTATTATCATAATTTCTTCTCTGAGTTTAACCTTATTTAACTGTAGGTTCCAGGATTTACTGCATTGCGTCGAAATCTGTTATGTCTTTCACCTAGGTATAACCTTTGAAATATTCCAATTCATTATGTCTCACTAAGGAGTATATTTGAAACTATTTTTTACCATATTCTTCATATGATTCCCCCCATCCTCTCTCTCCAGATTGGCTGGCCTGCCTGAAGAGACGAAGAAGGAACTTGAAGATCCTCACAGTAGGTAACAAATTTTTCTTCTCAAGTATTTTACATCCCAAGTCTCCATTCCTGCTGATTGTTCCATTTCAATTACTTTTTCCACTTGGTAGGTTAAATTTGTTTGGTTAGAAAGTAAATCTACTTTCTATTGTCACCTCCATGGTAATGCTGTGTGTAGACACATAGGTTAATTTGACCTACTCTAAAACGACAAAGAATCTTCACATCTTTGGCAACTTGGGACAGCACCAAGGTGGTTGAGGGTGCCTAACCCAAAGCTGAAGAAGAAAGAAAAAAGAATAGGCTTTTTGTTATTTTTTCACTAATTTCCTTCAAAGACACCTTCCAGCCCTATACAAAATATGGAACCCAAGATAAATGTGTGGGTGTGAAATATTGTCATAACATTTATCACTTTTAACCCCAAGGGTTGGCCCAAGTGGTGAAGGTCTTGGTCTTGGGATATCACTCCTTTCAAGATCCATGGTTCAACACTTCATGGGTGCAAACAATCCTTTAAGGCCACACCCCCTGGTGAAAAGCCAGCGATTTAACCAGTTCCGTATAGGGAAACTTCCAAGGATGCGGTGCACAGGACCGGGGTTTACTCCACAGGGGTGAGTCCATCGGGCCCTGCCTTGGAGAGGTTCCCCGACATAAAATTTTTTTTTTATCACTTTTCATAGAGATTCTATCTGCTTGTATTGTGCTTAAAGTAGAGCTGCAGTAAGAATTCCTACTTCTATAGCTGATTGTATTTTTCCATTTTGGTAACCCATCTGTATAGGTGCTTTGCTTTTCTGTTCCTTTCACCGACTGTTCCCGGGTGCCCCCAACTTGTAGGTACAACTTTGGATGGAGTCATGGGAAAGAGAAGCTTGAATCTGGGAAGCCTGGTAAAATCTTGATGTGTTAGATTTTAGAACTCCCTAAGCAGTCTATATTTATTTGTGAATGAAGTACACACATGTAGTTCAGTATATAGAATGCAAACTCGAATTACTCTCCAACCGATTGGCCCTATTAATTGGTAGAGTTTTTACCTTTTATTATGACGTTGTTGTATTGCTTTGTATTTTGTTGTGCAGATTTGTTGAAGGGCTCTTTTTATGCGAATCCAATATTAGATACGCCTACTATGGAGGCATCTGTGATACAACGGTAAAAGCAGCTAAGATCATATTTCTTGTTTTAGTACTTCTATCTTATACTCATTGCAAAAGATGCCAATTTCAATAGGCTGGTTTGGCCCAATTGATTTTTGGGAAAGTAGATTAATAAAAAGGAAATGTTATTATTCATAATCACTGGTATATGAATTTAAATACTCTCTCCCCCTAACCCAAATCCTTAGTGAAATGCTTACATTTTTTTTTTCATAGAGTTCTACAAAACTGATCAGGTAACTTCTTGTTTATGCTGTAGAATGCTTAAGTGGTTCTAGCCAATTTGCATGCCCATCCATTGTGCATACAAAAACATTGTTTATCTATCCACTAGTTTTTAACCCATGATCTTGTAGGTATCCATCATACTGTGGGTCAAATATTTGGCCTGATAGGGCATTGCCAGAACTTGAAGTGGGTATGTCCGTAATTGATTATATGGTTTTCTTAGCTGCAAATTATGGTGCTAAATCATGCTTTATAAATGGCAGTTGCTTTTCTGTGATTTTTTCCTGACATTTTGCATAGCATACTGCTGGATACACAAATGTAAGTTGTGAGGAGTCTTTTGACTATCCTCATTGCATGCCACTGTTCCCATAAAGTGGGCACTTATCAAGCTAATGAAATAAGTCATGTTTATGATATTTGTTGTAAATTATTATAATCATGCCTTTTCTGTTATTTTTTTTCCTGACATTTTGTATAGCATACTGCTGGGTACACAAATGTAAGTTCTGAGGAGTCTTTGGACTATCCTCATTGCATGCCACTGTTCCCATAAAGTGGGCACTTATCAAGCTAATGAAATACATACCATCATGTTTATGATGTTTGTCATAAACCATTATAATCATGTCTTGTAGTGTCCACTGGTTTCTCTGGAGTGTGTGTTTTAGTGTAACACTCCGCTCCACAGGTCTAAAAATAAAATCACCTTTAGAAATTCTCGGAGCCAAAGTGCTACTATTGAACTTGATTTAAAAATATTTTCTTTTATTCTAAAGGAAGCTTTAGGTATAGAGATTCCTTATAATACAATCTTTATTAAATACTTAAAATCCAAAAGAGAGTCTGCAGAAGCACTTATTTAAGCTCAATAAAGTCTCATGTGCTTTCAAAATAACTTATTAAACTTTAAATCATAAAACTGAGCATGACATAAACTATCTAGGCCTTTGCCTCGCCTCCCTGGGCCAAGTCCTGTCCTATAGTTCCATCCTCATAAATATAATCATTTGGGGTGGTTAAAAAATAAAAACATATAAAAAATGAATCGAATACTCAATAAGCAATACATCATACAGTAAACATAATAAACATAAAATTTTTCGAAAAATATGCGTACTCATAAATATATACGTAAATAACATGAACATGAACTTATCTTTCACTTGTCATAGGCCGGTAACCATTATTGGTCTCCGTGAGTTAGGGTTAGAGAATCTAAGTAGATTCCGATTCTGCCCGTGGCTGTGGCTGTAGGTTGTGGAATCCATATATAAGGAAAACAGACTGAGTGCACTACCAAGATGTACAACCTGGTAATGTAATATGCCCATAACATATGGTACCATCTTCATATCATAATATAGGCCGTTACGTATCTTATCATTCATATTTCATCATAATCATACTTGCATATTTGTCATATTATAAATTTCAAATGAAATCACATTCTTTCATAAAATGTTGTGATACATATTTTCTCACATAAAATCATGATTTTTCATAAATATTTTGATGCACAACTTCTTTCATAAAACTATGAATTTTCATAAATAATTTAATGCATAAATCTTCACATAAATCATGGATTTTCATAAAATATTTAATGCATGTCTTGCAACTAACACGAAACATGTGCATAAAAAGGCGCTTCCAATGGAGGGCGTACATACATGATATTTTTATAAAAGACATGTTGTTTACTGTATATACGTGTAAGGGTATGATCATGCTATTTACCTCGCTACATTAATCCAAATTCTAGCATGAAATATATCACGTGAACTAGAAGGAGAGAGAAAATGTGAGGGATGCCGGTGGACTAGAGGTGCTCTGTGTGATTTTGGGTAAGCAGAAGCTACATTGGGGCTTGAAGTGCATGGGGCTGAGAGTATATATAAGGAGTCTTTTTAAGAGTTTTAATGTGAAGATGATTTGTAGAATTGTAATAGAGTTCTATTGGGGCATGAATCCTAGTGGAATGTGGAGACATGCATGACTTAGAGCTTGATAAGGCAGTCGGTTAAAGAGTTTTAACGTGAAGATTACTTGTAGAGTTGTATCTCTGTTGGAATAGAATGCCAACAAGTTCGACTTGGACTTGGCCACGATCATTTAAGAAGAGAGTTTGAATTTAAAAATATGATGTAGTAGTTCATTCAATGTAGGATTAATAGTGATTGAGACTGCGTAGGGAACTTCAATCGGTGAAGATTTTAAATTGAAATAAATTTCTAATGGCTGATCTTTAAATTCTAAAATGAGTTTAAGGCTGTGTTTGGATGTTGAGTTGAGTTGAGTTTTTTATGAATAATAGTGAATTGAGATGGTGGAGTGAATTCTTGAGGTCCACCTAAGATGAGTTTAGATGTATTTATGGGAAATTGAAAAAGGTTGTGGGTCCCACGTGTAAAGAGGTGGAGTTGAAAAAGGTTGTAGGTCTCACATGTAAAGAGGTTTTGAATTGAGATGAATTTAATGAGTTGAGAGTTGAGTGTTTGGATATTAGAAGAGATCTAAATCTGAACCGAACTCAGCTGAGCTGAGTGCACTCAAGTAACTAAACAAGTCCTAACTTGTTCAATAAATAATAAATGAGATTTACCCTAGTTATTGAGCCTAATTAAAACTCTTAATCAACCTCAGTAATTTATCGCTTGCGAGCTTATCCAATATGGCCCATTAAATATAATTTAAGCCCAATAAAAATTGTCAATGTTCCGACCTTAGAATTATTGGGCTGGGTCGTTACATTCAGTTTATAATATTCCTTGTATTAATTTTAGTGTATATGTTAGTTAAATTGAATACTACCGAAATGTAGTGTTTGGTAGTGAATAATTGTTTTCTCAAAAAACAATTGTTTTACTCAAGTCAGGCGAAAACTGGTGCTTGTAGAAGATAATCCCTTATGTCGTTGCTTTAAAAGTTTGCTTAAATAAATTCATCCTTTTAATTTGTATTCATGGCAAACTTTATGATCAAACAGTTATTAATGGGAATGAAAGTTTAGTACACTGCTCTGTTTTGGTTTCTTATGTTTTTGTTTGACTTTTTTATAACTTCTCTCTGTTCTATAAAGCTAATGCATCTAACCATATATTGATCCTTTGATTGGTCATTATAGCTTGAGATAATGATTAACAATGCCTTGCTTTATAAAACTCCTGATCCTGAATGTTGCATTATTATATAATTACCAAACACCAATTTTGCGTGTGCAGCTTTCAAGGCTCTTGGAAAGTTGATCTTTGATGTTGGGTTGATGGTGGCATATCACTGTGACCAGTATGGTAAGATCTCAATATGTAAGAACTTTTTGTGTTAGTACATTTTAGAAGTGAGCTTGTATTTTGTAGGTCTTTCTTTCAACAGATTTTGTTGGAACAGTTGGGACGGTGTCAATGTTTCTGCCCTCAAAAGAATAAAACATCTTTCTCGCCAAGCACGGAAATTGTGGGGTAGTTTGTCGTTGTTGGAACAGTTGGGACTGTGTCAATGTTTCTTCCCTCAAAAGAATAAAACTTCTTTCTCGCCAAGCCAGGAAATTGTGGGGTAGTTTGTGGAAAGGTTTCCGAGTAGATTCAGATTGAGATCTGTGGGTAATGGTTCTCCCTTGCAAGATGAGAGCTTCAAGTTTCCCCAAAACAAACACCAACTAAATTCTCAAGCACTTGGGGAAGATAAATGCTTCGATCTCAAATTTTTTTAAAAGATCACCTTTTCTATCCATTAAAAGACCGTTATCAATTTTAGTAATTATTTTTATGTCATTTCTAGATCATGTTAAGCACCATTTACAAGCATTTAGCCCTATGCAAAAAAACTGCCCAACTGTAGCCTTCTTGTTGCTCGTATTTGTTTCTTAAATTCAATTTTCTTTAACTATAATATGTGGTGGTTGTTCTTATTCTGTTGTGATCTCTTGTGACCCTAATTTTTTATGGCATTTGATTAGCATCCAAAGGGATGAATATGCACGAGGATCAAGGCCTTGAGCAAATACTTCTTCATTCTCGGTGTCATAAAGGGCGCCTGCTTTATTATTTTCCAGCACAACAGAGGTGATCTTATTTTATTTTTCTCATCACATTTTTTCCATAGTTGATAAACTCAACAGGCCGAAGAGATCCTTATCACTTTGTGCTTTGATGCTTGTTAGTAGCATAATCAATTATGGAACTGCGTTAAGAAGGATAAAGAAATTGACACAGTTGAAGTTTGCAGATTGCCAGATACATGTTTACTTTAACTTGCTTTAGTAATCCCTTGAATGCATGATCTCTTTAAATCAAGTAATGAGCATATCTTCCAAAAACTTTTATGTTCAAGTTTCTGTAGGAAGCGTTATTACTATACTGCAGCAGGGCTCAGAGATAGAATCTCAAGATTGCTATGAAGTTCATTAACTGATAAAACGATTGCTTACCTATAACAAAAAAACATAAACTGAGGTCCTGAAAAATACTGTAACATGTTGATGGGCATGTTAATATGAATAAAAGTGAATGCCAATTACTTGATGGGCAAGATCATATGAATAAGGCAATGGAAGACTTACATGTAGCACAAGTAGGAACATATTATCAGGAAAAGCTTTCTTTTAAACTGTTGCTCACGTAGCTGTTTTTAGTTTCTCTAGCTCCGTTAAGTTGTGTGGGTCTTCAAGTGTATCATGTTCAACTATATGATGGAGATTTTTTTTTATACATCAATTTTGGAATTTCATGGCTAGGTCTGATTTTTATTTTTATTTTTTGGGTTTGCATGAATTGATGAGAGAGCAATCATAGTTGGGTACTTGGATGGGAAGTTATGGATTTCTGATGTGGGGGTTTCTTCCTCTTATCTTTTAGTTATGACCTCTAGCTCTAGTTTTGGACACTACTTGTGAATCTTGTACGAAAATTTTTCTCATCATGTATGAGTGTTACGTTGTAACATTTCTGTTTAGAAAAAGGAACTAGACTTTTGGTAATGGTTTAAATAATAAGTTTTTAAGGCTGAGAATGTCACTGTATTTGTTTCTAAGGTAGAATAGTTGGTTTATGCTTAGGGAGGTGAAATTTTATCTAGTAGAGTATGACTTGCAGTAATTGTACACAAGATGGTGATTCCACATCATCCTGGTGCGGCTGGCATACGGACCATGGTTCCCTGACAGGTTATTGATTTTCTTCTCATGTACTTAAACTTATTTCTCTTCATGGCCTATGAGCCGCTCATCAAGTTGTGATTTGTGGAAAGCAGTACTTTAGCAGAAATACAATTGTGAATTGTGCTATCTATTGTGAAATAAGCCTACACAATAAAGTAAAATAAAATATATATATATATAGATTACTATCTTACAATACCTACAGTAGAGTTGACAATATTTTCTGCTTTGTCTGATTTCTGCTTCAATTCAACATGTAGGTCTGACTTGTGCCATGTTTACGAGAGATGCTGTGGAAATACCTTGCCCTGATAGTGCTGCCGGTCTTTATATTAGAACACGAACTGATCAAATTGTCAAAGTATGCTTTCTTGTTCCTAAATTCCAGCAATGCAAGACAAAAAAAAAATGATAACACATAATTCATTGTTTCGAAATTTCTTTAGTGCATGTTGCATCCATTCTAGGAGTTGAACCTGTCATTTTTTTTTCAATTATATGTTTCAATATCCCAAGATATGACCTTTCTCTAATGGGAGGGATTAACTGGTTGGAAGGATTTATCTCTCCAAAACATTAGAGGATTTGAAAATGCTGCAAAAACAAAACATAACAAAACCAAAAGATAAAAAAGAAAAAGAAAAATAGAACAAAAAAGAGATAAAATTTTATAAATCTTGCAGTAGCATTCCCTAGGTCTCAATAAATCTGAAGCAGTTCGGAAGGTAAAGAGCGATATGGGGATGTAGGGAGTTAAAAAGTGATATGATCATATGCTAGAGTGAACAATTAACATAAATCAACTTTCATTTCCTTGTTTTGCTCCTCCATGGATGTTGTGGGTGAGGACAGAATGCAATAGAAACTAGATTGGGCCTCTTGAGTCAACCATGAAATCTACCTCAGTCAGTTACATACACTATATGGTGAGTTTTGTGGAGTATGATAGCATACCTACATTCATAGAGAGAAGCTAAAATGACTTCTTTCCAAATTGGTTCACAAAACTTCTATTGCCCTACCTGTAACAACCCAAGGAAAGTCCAGGCCACATTTGGGTTCACACTCAAAAAGGATCAGTCAAAGTTACAATTAGAACCCCTTGGAATCATTATAAACTGCAAAAACTTCTTCCTTACAGGAAATGTGGGATCTCATTCACTACCCTTGTATACTCAATCAAGAGTATTACACTGCCTCTGTACACTTGAATCCACAACTTAAAGATTACTTCAAATGAATTACCACCAGATGCATGGAAACTCGAATACCTCATAGTAATAATGCTTCATAGGACTGGATATGGATAGGATGATGCTAGGATGCCCTCCAAATATGCCCCCCAAAAGTGCCCCCTAGTGTATTTTGATTTTTTTTTTTAATGTTAAAAAAACACACACAAATTCACTAGTGGTAATTTTTTTAAACATTTTAAAAAACAATAAATAAATAAATAAAATACACTAGGGGGCACTTTTGGGGGGCACATTTGGAGGGCACCCAAACATTTTCCATATGGATATGGTTATTTATAGTAACTTGGGTTCTTTTTTTTTTTTTTTTGCATCAGGTTGTCTTTGGAGAAGATGAAATAGCATACCAGATTGGTGAAACTACTGAAATACTGTCAAGAGGTTATCTTTGTGCAACACCTCATTGTGTTCGGGTACTTGCCACTGCCTTATTTTATATCCTGGAACGATGTTGCACAACCTTGGCTGAATATCAGTGTCTACATGCATGTGTTGGTGTATAACTTATGTCATAATCCCTAGTTTCTAAGCTTTTGAGCCTCAGAAACGCAGTCACTCCAAATATGCAAAATAATTTCTTATGTGGAAGCTGGGATTGAGTTCACATATTCAGTCACCAGACACAGAAATGTAATTTGTTGAATCATTGTTGAAAGAAAATGATGAACCTTTTCTTTTTTTCCCCCAAAACTGATTATCTCTTATTTCTTTAAAATATTATATTAAGCTGTCATCAAGTTGATATGTACATATGCCTCCATGCTGCACAGTTTCCCTCTTGCTTTATCTGATTTCCATTGGTAATGCATACATCAACATAGTTATATAGGGAGGGGGAGGTCCTATCAAACTGGCAAGGGACCGTTGTTGCTTCTGTAACTTGAGAGCCAAGTTTCAAATTCAAGTTCATTAAGTGATAGCAGACCCATTTCCTAGAAATTAAGACACTGCAATAGGTGGTGATTAGCACTGAGTGTAGCTGAATTCAATGACATAATTATGGTCATCAGGTTTACCAAGGATCCACCCACACCAGTCTTTTAGATCAAAGAACAGCTATGTTTAAGTTGCAAAGCAAGTTCCATTTATTTCCTTTTTATTGTTTTGAGATTGACAATGATAGTTATATTTTTAGTGAACTAGAAACTTTTCCTAGTTATCAGAATTTTTTTAGTTATTTGAATAATGTAACTAATAGTGGTGATCCCGATGATGATCCTTACATATATGATACTGAATATAGTTGGAATAACCGCATTAATAGTTTTATTGACAATTATTTCCGTACTCAAAGTTTGTATCGATAGCTACATGTTAAGTGGTATTGTCAATTATAATGACAGTTACATTTATAGTTGCATCTTTTATGAATCTATTCAATTTCTATTGCCAATTTGTCTAATAGCAACGGTGTTTAACTGATTGTTCTTAGGCACCTAAAGGAGAGGACTCTGGTCTTGAGCGTTCAACATTTGCATTGTTTATGCAACCGGACTGGTAAATAAATTAATAAAGTGGAACTTAAACTCTGTTGATTGACCTGACTTGTTCCACCAGAAATTGTACCTTGACCAAACCTTGTTTTGCAGGGATGAAAGCCTCAATTTTCCAGAGGATGTGCATATTCATAAAGAGGTATGTATTTTCAACTCTAATCCCAAAATAATTGGCATGTAGGATTAGAGAATTTGCGTTGCGGAAAAAGGTTTATCTGGCATTGATCAGCTGCCTATTATGTAGAACTTCAAGAGGTTTTGTAGAATTGAGCTTTTCCCAAAGTTGTAGGTCATGATATAGGCTATGATAAACCGCAGATGAAAATAATATTACGAGGATATGTGCCATGAATCAGTGATTGATTTTAGATGTGCCCAGGGCGCACTGTTATTTCAGGGATGTTTATCTTGAGGAATGTTGGCTAAATTTTATGTCTGAATCAAATATTTTTTATCCACCAAGAGTGTCGGTTCTTTATATCATTAATGCAGTCAAATGGTTTTCTTGGCTGTTCTAATAAATTATTACTTAAAACTTGGGCAATTGCAAACTCAGCCTGCTTTTAATTTCTCATGACTGAATTTTGACCCTAATAAATATATTTTCAGTGTCTTATTCCTTCCTCCAGTCTAATTTCCTAAGCCCTGTCTCTGGCAAGTTGAAAGAAATTTGATAAAATCTCAAGAAACACTTGATATGATTGCTGTACTGAGGTTACCTTAATGCTGCTTAAACTCTGATAAAAAGTATGAGGCATGTCTTTGACTCCACCATGAAAGAACACCAGCTAATTGCCTCTTGCCCATATTAGATTCCTTAACTAATTTCCTCTTATTGTAAGGGCGCCTTATCTGTGAGGTGGAGTCTTCTCTTTATGCGCTTTGGAGGCTCAACTAATTTGTTCTGAACGTTTGCTTTTTTCCTCAGCTGATTCCATCAAGTGGAGCTCTTACTTTTGGAGAGTATACCGAGAAGCTACTTGATAAATATTATCACCTGAAAGTGTAGAAAATTGTATATATTACCACAACGAAGTTTATTGATTAATAAATGCTCTGTAATGCAAGGGAAAACTACATAGCAAATTCATCATAAATGGAACTAACTTATTAATATGCCAAAAATCATTTGTTTGTGTAAGACCTTATATTCGGTTTATTTTCATTTATATTGCTCAATTTCACAGGAAAATGGATAGTATTTTTAAAGAAGGATATATAATATAGAAAAAATATTTATAGTTATGAATTGTGCAACTGTCACATAATTATTTTAAAAAAAATAAAAATGAGATTTATATTAAAAAATTAATTTTTTAATAATAAATTTTATTTTTTTTAAATAATTACGTGATATTTATGTAATTCTTAATTATTAATAAAATTACTCGTATAAATATATATATATATATATATATATATATCTTTTGTCAAAGGTGTCCTGCCTATTTAATGCTTCTGTGTTCCTATTGCGAAACAGGCCATAGGTCAAGGTTTTAATGGCAAGAAAATCGACCAAATGATTTGGGCAGTTGTTAATGTGACGTGTGTGAGGATAAGGTGGGGCCAATGAAGAAGAAGATCTTTTTGATGGTCTTTCTTCCGCTCAATATAAAAGTGAGAAGCGAACTCTATTGGTATTTTAAATACATAAAAAACACGAAAGTCACGAGAAGTCGGCCGGACACTTCCAAAACATCGAGATATTAGGAGCAAAACTCAACAAAAACACCGGCCGACATGCACCCTCGTGCAGTTTCTGACAGCCCCACCTTCTCGAAAGAGAGAGGTGCGATGAACTTAAGATTGGCGGCCACCTTAAACAAGCCTAAGCAGAAAACGTGGGCATTCGGAGCAAGGACAATAAAAATAAGCCACGTGGGATAGATGAGGAAAGAAAGCAGTGGACTGCAGGCTGTGTGCTTGGGGATTTGCAATTTTGCATCCCCACACGGCTTCTCTACGCTTTCGCGTCTCCATCTGTGTGTTGAAAATGTTCCCCGCATGCCACTGATCTGTGACCAGTATATGTGTTGCGTATATCTATTTGTATGTTTATTTGTGCAGTGACCTAAATGACCTTTAAGGCTTTCTCCAACTCTAAGATAAGATGAAATAAAAATTAAATAAAATATTATTATAATATAATTTTTTAATATTAATTTTAATTTTAAAATTTAAAAAAAAGAAATTATTTATTATATTTTTTATAAAAATTAAAAAAAATTATAATGATTAGATAAAATAAAATAAGATAACTTATATTGTGTAACTAAATGACGCCATAGTTTCATTGTAATTATTATGCTTGAATAAGTCTACAATAAAATCTTTATATTTTTTTATTAATGGAATATAGTTTTATAATTGGATGTTATTTCAAAAATTGAATGAACAAAAAAGAAAAAAAAAAAAACTCAAGCTTCCTTTAGGTACCCTTTATCAAGACTACAGCTTGGCATCTTAACATATGCATCGACTTTACTTTCCATTAATATTCTCAAAATCCAATTGCAAAACCTAAAAAAGAAAGAGCACCGCTACATTTGACCAATAGGTCAAATTGTCTTTTTTTTTTTTGTTTAATTTTTTTATTTATATTTTTTTATCATTTTAAATATTTTTAAAAAATATTAAAAAATATCAATACACTAATAATCACTTTCTTAATTATTAAATAAAAAAATTTAAAAAATAAAATACATTAAGCATCAAAATAAAAAAATAAATTGAGTATTTAAAGTAGTATTTTAAAAAAGTAAATTACATTAATAATAATTGAGGGGTGAAAATGTCAATTTAAGACAAAAGGCATTTATCCCCAACCCGAGAAACGACCTCTATCTTAAAAAGTGGGACCATGGTGTCTGAAGTCCTTCAAGCTTTTATATATAGCCACGCCATCTACTCCATGCTTATCCCACCCAAAGCGGCTCTACTCTTCGCTTCCTTCCTTTCTCCCCAAACCATCCCCTACCCATGTCGATGCTTAACTTCCCTGCAAAACCCCAAGTACCCCGCCGGAAGACCGGGTTCCGGAAACGCTGCTTTCTAATGGCTAAGCAGCAGAAAACCCGGTTCTACATCCTCGGACGTTGCATCTCTATGCTCTTGTGCTGGCACGACCACGATCTCTCGGATTAGCTTCCCAAGTTGCTCGCTTTTTAATGCTGTCGTATGCTGCAACGCAAATTAATTGGTTGTCGAAAAGTTGCAGAACCAGCGCGCGGACATGTTCCTGCTCTTTCGAAGTCTCAAGATGCAGAAGATCGATCACTAAAGGAAGATTGGAAACGAACTTGTATATAGTGTTAGTAATAGAAAATCTAGCGTCGGAGCTAAACACTGTTAGATAGTTTATGGAGCTAAACACCCAGTTTTTTCTCTTTAATTTTCTTTCTTGGTTTCAACTTACAGTGTCGTTTAAGGGCATCCCCTGTTTCAAAGTTTTGGTGGGTAGTATTGGATTTGTATACCCTTTCCGATTCAATCAAAGAGAAAGAAAAAGAAAGAGAAACGAAGTTAGTACCATACTTGTTGATATTTTGCTGATAATTGAGAGAAAACCCAGCAATGGAAACTCGAAATAAAAATGCTTTATATTCTGAGTAAAGTAGGCAGGAAGAATGTCAAAGCAAAACAAAACCGCATATAAGCCATGAAATGTGAACCAATTCCTGCTATCCCAGAAAAGTGGTGTAACGAACCGATTCAGTATTATTTTTTTTTAAGTATAAATTATGGATAATTTTATTAAGTTCAATAAATAAGTTAAAGTCTATAAAAAAATTTATCAAACATATTATTTTTATTTAACTTAGAATTAAGCCTCCATTCCTATTATTATTATTATTATTATTATTATTATTTTATCATGAACGGATTTTTGTTTTAAGCACAAGAATTTTACTTTTTTGAATTTAAACATTAATTCTCCCTATCTCCACCCATAAGTCTCATTCTTATCCTCTAATTAATAACTCCAAATCTTATTAGGAAACCAAACCCTCAACTCCAAATCTTATTAGGAAACCAAACTCTCAACTCTAAATCCTATTAGGAAACCAAACTCTCAACTCCAAATCCTATCTCATCTCCTTATGGTCACAATACCATTTTCCTTGCTTATAAAACCCACCCCTGGCCGAGACCTCTAGAAGAAAACATAAGAAACCATAACCACCGAAGCAAGTCGTAGCAAACCGAGAACCCACCTCTCTCGTTCATCTCGGCTTCTCTTAAACTTTCGGGCTTGCCCTAGCCACCCAGAGCCACCGTCGTCTCGTCCAGCCAACTCCCGTCACGTACCCTTCGGTGACGAGTTACGAAATGAGATTCAGGAAGTAGCGCTGCAAGGTAAGTAGCATGATCATACCCTTACACGTATGTACGGTAAACGACATGTCTTTTATAAAATATTATGCATGTGTACCCTTCATTGGAAGCCCATTTTTACGTACCCAAGACATGATAAAAATATGAAAATCCATGATTTTATTATGCATCAAAATATTTAAACTTATGATTTTATGAAAGAAATTATACATCAAAAGATTTATGAAAAGTTATGATTTTATGTGAGAGTTATGCATTAAAATAATTTATGAAAAGCCATGCATGATTTTATGTGAAGATTTAAGCATTAAAGTATTCATGAAAAATCATAATTTTATGTGAGAAGTCATGCATCATGACATGTTATGAAAGAATGTGATTTCATTTGAAATCTATGATATGATATGACAAGTATGAATGTGATTTCTTTGGAAATCTATGATATGACAAGTATGCAAGTATGATTATGATGAAATATAAATGATAAGATATGTAACGACCTATATTATGATATGAAGACGGTACCTATGTTATGGGCATATTGCATTGCCAGGTCGTATATGCTGGTAGTGCACCCAGTATGTCTTCCTTATGTATGGATTCCACAACCCGCGGCCACGGGCGGAATCGGAATCTATTTAGATTCGCTAACCCTAACTCAAGGGGGTCAACAGTGGGTAACGACCTATGACAAGTGAAAGATAAGCTCATGTTCATATTTATATTATTTACGTATGTATTTATAAGTAAGCACGTTTTTCAAGAAACCTTATGTTTATTATGTTTACTGTATGATGTGTGCTTATTGAGTATTCGACTCATTTTAGTTTATTTTCATGTTTTTAAACCACTCCAGGTGATGAAATTTATGAAGATGAGACTGCAGGACAAGACTTGACCCCGAAAGGCGAGACAAAGGCCTAGACAGATTATGACATGATTAGCTTTTATGGTTTAAGATTTAAGTAAATTATTTTGATAAGCACATGAGACTTCCGTATTATTTTTTTTAAATAAGTGCTTCCGCAGACTCTATGTTGGATTTTAAGTATTAATTAAATTATATTTTATTTATGGAATCTTTTGCATCTGGCTCGTTATTTAAAAGAAAAAGTTTTAGTCAAGTTTAGTAGTAGCACACTGACTCTCCGAAAAATTTTAAAATGTCTTTATTGAGGAACGGGGTGTTACAAGTGGTGAGGCTGCAAAACCCATGGATGCAAAGCATGATTAGCCTAAGGAAATAAAAATAAAAAAAGATGCAAAGTCTAATTTGATTTGGAAATTTCTTGTTCTCGAGTTTTATAAGTTGTTACTAAAAAGCAAACCAACTGCCGCGACAAAGTCCCAAATATAAAGTACGTTATGAAAATTTGTATCCACCGTTTTTCTAAACACTCACTTTTCCTGCCCCCGTTGAGTTGTCCCATCATAACAAAGTGAAATCCAAATTTTGTTGGAAAATGCTCAGGGATTGACAAACGGGGGACTGATATAGTTAATAGTTAAGTAATTTTTAGTGAGTTCGTGATTTTTTAAAAAATATATTTAAAAAAAATGTGAAAACAAAAATGAAAGTTGTGTGATCGGTCGGATCGTTGAATAGCACCATCCAATTTTGTTACCACTCCATATGCATCTTGGCATCGTCATTGCCGGGCACAAAAACAATTTTTTAAGGTTGGTTTCTTTTGTTCATGATTCTACTTAGTTCGAATGAAAGATATGTTATCTAGGATAGGATTGGGAAACAGGGTCGTCCCCCGGCCCGTCCGTGTGTTCCACCCAACCCGCATTGTACCGGGCAGGCAATCCTCCCTATTTATCTGGCATATAAAAAAAAAAAAAATTAAAAGAAAAAAGGGCGTGGATTACGGTTGGGAGTGTAATCAGTCTGGAGAGGTAACAGACCGAAAATTTTAGTCTATCATTTCTGCTAGATCAGACTATTAGCTATCGGTCCGAGCGGTTCATAAACATTTTTTCTCTTTTTTTGACAAAAAAATTAATACAAAAAGTTAATGAAATTAGTATAATTAAAAATAAATGGTCTCTTTAACATTTTATATATGGTTAATGAATATTAAATCATTTCATTGTATATATAATCAATGGTGATCTGAAAATTACATAATATATTATATATAAAATGATTAAAAAATATATATACATTCGGCCTGTCTCAATCAGGTTCAGGCCAAAAAAACCCCACCTCGAAATTGACTAATAAGATTATGGATGCGGTCTATTTTTCTAGTTCAGACTGATAGTCTTGTGCCCCTAGTTACGGGTAGGATATCCACTTGTCCAAATATTTGTCAGCCCCACCTATATATATATATATCCAAATTCATCAAATCCACCCCTCTTCTGGCCGACTCCTCATTCTCCTTCGTCCTATGCTCTACTCTCATTTCAATTTCTTTTTCTTTTTCTTCTTATCTGGTATCGTGGGTCTTAAATGGAATCGGTCCGATCAAGGCCTTAAAAGCCTAGAACCGAAATTGGACCTGTTCCAACCGGTTTTTCCATTACAGAAATCAGTTTCGGATCAGATCGGTCCAAAACCACTAAATCACTATAACTAATACTAATATATAGCTATATTAATAGTCTAATATTAATACTATTATATAATTTAATATATTATGTAGCTATCACTAATACTAATATATAGTTATTCTAATACTAATAGTATAATATAGACTATAATTATAGTTATACTAATATAATTATACTAAATCACTATAACTAATACTAATATATAGCTATATTAATAGTCTAATATCAATACTATTATATAATATATTAGACTATAGTATATTACCATTATAATATTAAACTATTAGTAATAATTTTGATAAATATATTATTGTATTAGAAAACGGCGCCGTATCCTATCCCAAATTCCCAATTGAAAAAACCCTCTAAGTTAAAAAAAAAAAAAAAAAAAAAAAAAACCCTCTAACCCGCCCCTCTCTTCCTAGTTCCTCTCCTCACTCTCTCACTCTGCCTCTCTGCCCTCTCACGCGGCCACGGTCCACGCCGTTGCACTGTGCACATCTCGCCGTCGACCCCTCAGCCTGAGTCCTCTCCCTCTCGCCGCCGCCCCCTCAGAAACACAGACCCGCTCTCTCGCCGTTGCACCTCCCCTCACGGCCTCACCTCCTGAGCCGTTCCCATCGCGCACACAGCCCCTCGGCCCCTCTCTCAACGCTGCGCTTCCCTCTCTGTCTCTCACCCGTCTCACTCTCACGCAGCCCTCCCATCTCTCACGCGGCCGGCAGCCCCTCTCTCACGTCTCTCTGTCTTCAACGGTAATTTTTCACACTAATTTTTTATTTTTTCATTTCACTTATTTAAGTTATTTGAAATTACTTTGAAATATGGTATGAATCATATGAAAAAGCTTTGGAACAATCTCGGATGTCTATATCTCATACCATAATCAGACTTTATATATAGCTAGTGATCTGTAATATCTGTATATGTATGTGTATATATATATGTAAGTGTTAGTTGTTTTTCATGAACTTGGATGCAACTTTTATAAATTTTTGTGTTAATCCTATGTAGTTTGCATGGTATCCCTTCAAATTTTCAGATTGCAGGCTGCCTATATTTAGTTATAGAGGCAAGTTATTTTGCTATAACTCTTTTTACAACCCTGTTTCAAATGGAGGGTAGTTATGTAAAACTTGAATTTATTATAGAGGCAAGTTATTTTGCTATAACTCTTTTTACAACCCTGTTCCAAATGGAGGGTAGTTATGTAAAACTTGAATTTAAATAATTTTGAATTTTAATGTTTTTAATGAAATGAAAGTATCACATTAAGTTGTAAAATAATTATATGAATATTACTCTTATTACTTATAATATGTTAGTAGCAATGCACAACATTTTGAGGTTGCTAGGAATTAATTTCTACAAGTTCTAAGGTTCAAGTAGCAAATGTTAAACCATAAACATGAATGTTGGATTTAGTTTACTGATAGAGAGAAGATCTATGTACAGCGCAGATTACAACATAACACTCATTCCATTCTCTCCGTCCATTTCCATACACAACATAGGCCCTCAACAGTCTCAACAAGTCTTGGTCTTCAAACCAATTCATAGAGAGGATCTTGCTAACGTGTTTTATTGCACAGAGAGGATCTATTCATTTGGATTTATCGGGATAAGCTAACATCTATTCCCCTAACAATTAAAACCTGCAGCTTGCTTATATATATATATATGTATGTATGTATGTTTAGACAACATATGATATATAAGATTTGACTTTTTGTACTGATCATGCATTTATATTGCAATTCTTTTCTTGTCATTATAACCGAAATCTTCTGAGTTCTTTTAAACATCAATCTTCTGATTTTTTTGTACTGATCAAATTTTGGAATAAAAGTATAAAACAGATTTTTTTAAAGCAGTTTTATTTATTTTTAATTTATTTTTATAAACAGATTTTTTTTTTTACAAATTTTCATTTTATTAAAACCGGAAACCGGACTAAACCGGAAGTATCTGTTTTGGGGGGGGGGGGAGGGGGGCGGTAACCGGTGCGTAATCGGTTTTTGAAAATGCAAAACCGGTACATACCAGTTCAGTCCTAAATTTTGTCAAAAACCGGACCGGTTACACCCCTAGACCCTGCCATGGGTGTAGAATGGTAGCCTCTATTCTGACCTCACAACGAATGTAAAATGGCCTTTATTTTGAGTGCAATCACTTTGGTGACAAAGTTATTTATGTTTAGTTTGGCTATTTGCAGAATGCACAATCTTGCCACGGGGGTAAACAATATAATGCACAATCCTGTCATGGGGGTAACTAGTAAAATACACAACCCTGGCACGGGGTAAGCATGACCTCTGTTTTGAGTGCAATCACTTTAGTAACAAAGTAATGTATGTTCTGCTTGGCCATCTGTAGAATGCACAACCTTGCCATGGGGTAAACATGACCTCTATTTTGAGTGCAATCACTTTGGTGACAAAGCTCACCAAAGTCATGTATATTTTGCTTGGCTATCTGCAAAATGCACAACCCTGCTACGTGGTAAACATGACAATCTGTTTTGAGTGCAATCATTTTGGTGAGTGATTGATTTATGTTCTGCTTGGCTCTCTGTAGAATGCACAACCCTGCCATGGGAGTAAACATAGCCTCTGTTTTGGGTGCAATCACCTTGGTGAAAAAGTGATTTACGCTTTGCTTGGCTATCTGCATAATGCACAACCCTCCCACGGGGTGAACATGATCTTTGTTTTGAGTGCACTCACTTTAGTGACAAGAGGCACAAGTGCGTTAAGATATTGGAATAAGTGCCAAAGAGTACAAGAGACTATTGGAGGATTTTTATTCAGGAAATTAATTACTTTTCTTTTTGAATAGTATTATGAGATAATGCTACATTATTTGAGACTTTGTGGAGTTTTCTTTTATTTTATATGTTAACAGAGTTCATGGATGTCTCTATGGAGGAATGTATATTTTTTAATAAATGAGTTTTACATGTTATTGGGCCTCGCCCTTCACCATTTGGAGTCTATACTTGTATTGTTGGAAACCTGATTTTAGGTAAAAGGAACTCGCTCCCTAACCCTTTGGGTACGGGTTGTGACTCCGGGGGGCGGGAGGGTTGCTACCCAGCACAATATTATCCTTTTCATCTTTCATATCGACTTTAATTGTATCAGAAACCTTTATATTGGGCTTTGGATCAGAATTTTAACCCCAAAATCCAATCCAATCTTTCTGTGTTCAGCCTAATACCAAACAACGTCGTACCAAACCAACCCCTCCTGGATCCGCCATTGTTTTCACATAAACCCTAGTCATCGCTTTCTTGTCCGCTGCAATAGTTGGTTGCTGGGTTTGTCCAGGATTACATTACGACATATTTGATTAAATTTTGTTCCTAAATCTCTAGCTCTAAATTTGAGCCCTAGGTATTGAGGGTTTATGATGCTCTTTCTTTTGATGTTCCCATTTCGCTTTCTCTGTTTAAAAAATCATAGGTTCAAGTTTTAATTGAGTGCTCACTCAGTGGCGAATTAAACAATACTCTGTGAGATAAAGAAATGTTGGATGAAAGCAAGTTTGATGTGCATCTAAAACTGTGGGCACTTCGAGTTCCTCGCGAGTTTTGCAAGGTTGGCACTCGAATTTTAAACGGGTGGGTGAGATATTGTTTATTTTTTCTGTTCATCTTCTAGTTTTGATTTTATTTCTTTAAAGTCCTGGATGTTTATTTGCAGGTATTTACTTGACAAGGCTCGCATTAAGCCTATCACTGAAGATCCAACATGTGAGAAAAACCGTTACATGATTTTATCTGAAAGAGTTCAGAATCCTGGTATGAATAAGAAATAGTAAAATTTATTTAGATGAATTATTTGTTCTGGTATTTTGCAGAAAATGGATATAATGGTCCCCTTATTGTAAATAAAAGAGCAATTAAAACTCAAATATTTTAGACTGTTGTGTTGTGAAGTTACTAAGATCAGGATGTTGAGGTTTCTTTGTACATTAAATGTAATTATGAAAAGAGATCCTTTCCAATTGCCAGACCAAATTAGATGATCCAATTAATGTTGAGTGTTTGGAATTTTTGGGCAGTATGGACCACGAATGAGCATTTGTGTCACTCTCTTTCCGAATCAAACCAAACCATCAAATTCTGGCAGGAATTCAGGAGGATCTCAACTGCGTAATTGGCATAGTGTGTACTGAGCTTTATTGGTTGTTTTAGCTGTCTCCCTATATCATATGGTTGACCCTTGTGGCACTAACTGTAAGATACAAAGATCTCATACATATTTGTTTTAGATGAGGGTCCAAGCCTATCAAGCCAGGCACTTGGGGCTTGTTTGGGGTTGCATTAGGGGTTGCAAAAAGTGCTTAAATAGCCTCAAAAGCTCTTTAATGATAAAATTAGGTTGTCTAGTTGTTATATGTTACGGTATTTTTTAATTGAAAAAAAACTAAAAAGTACGTTTAAGGAAAAGCATAATTTTGATCATATTAATGCTTTTCCTCAAACGTACTTTTCCGGATAATGCGGAATGTAGTTCGAATTTTAAAGAAGATTGTCAATGGGCAAAACTACCCATACAACTTTCGGATAATTACAACTTTGCCCTTTGCCCTATGAATATTGAGCGTAATTGTATTGATATTTCACTTATGCATCGATGAAGGAATTTTTTTTCATTATACTTACTGAAAATCCTATTAGACTATTTTCATTGTTATTTGATTATAAAATTTGATTTCTATCAAGAATATGGTCATAATCTTTAAAAAGTCAAATGGCCTTTTATGTCATTTCTACCTCAAAGAACACTTTTTTTATATTGTTTCCAAACAAATGTAACATGTTTGAAAGTGCTTTAGACATATGGTTACCAAACAATAAATAGCTTTTTAATAATAGAGCTTATTACTTAAGCTCTACAACTAAAAGCCCTAAAGCTGAAAGCTATATTACCCACCACAATCCCAAACATGCACTTGCACATTGGACTTGGCCTGAGCTGTTATGAAGATTGACTGGTTGGCCCTTGTGATTGAGCTGCATTTTCTTAGTTCTTCAATTGGGTTTCCAATTATTGTTACTTACATTTGTTGCATTTTTTAAAGGATCTCTTAGTTTCTTGTTTTTCTTGATTGTACCAAGAGGAGACTAAATCTTGGTTTATGAATTTGTGTTTGCTCTGGGATTTAGTCATTTGTGTTTTTAGGCTGTGTCGTTTCACTTGTTGTGCATTTCTCTCATTATTTGCAAACTTTTTTACTTTGGGCAGATTTATCTGATATTCCAGAACAAAAACTTGGTGAACTGAAAGTTTTATGCAAGATTGAAGTAGTTCCCTATTCACTGACACTTGGATATTCATATTGGAGTACAGGTTAGTTGGCTTCTTTGCACATTATACAGCCAAGCCAGTATTAGTTGTTTTGTCTTTATAAGAACCCCCAAATATCCAGATTTAGGCTCTGCCTGTGTTCTGTCTTCATTTATAACACACCTGATCTATAGAGGTTTAAGTGCCAAGGACTGTATATTGAACCTTTTGATGTCGACATAATAATAATGTCTATTTGCTTTCCAATATTTTACTCTGTGACTAATGGACTACTTTCTGAATGGTTCTTTTGATTATAGATCATGTATTGAAGCAGATTCTACCTCCTGGAGTGGAGGTTCCTTCATCTTTTGAAACGATAGTTGAGTATCCAGTTTATGTTCTACAATTGCTATGTTATTTAGCAGAAACCTTACTTTGCACTGCTTGGTGTCTTACTGATTGTGCATCTCTTACTGAAGATGAATTAACATATCTTCATGCTTATACAGGTCACATTGCTCATCTGAATATACACGATGAATTACTTCTCTACAAGGATGTTATTGCAAAGGTTATCTATGATGTATGTTTTCGTTTCTGGATTTTACATTAACTGAGCCTTTGTTCTATATATATGTGGAATGCCATCTAACAGGATGAATGTGATACATGTTTTAGCACAGAGGATACTTTGGCCTTTCTGACCCCAATGCTGCATTGCTTAATTTTTGTTTGTTAAATGTTGTTGCCTCTCATTCGGAAACTGTTTTTGTACATATCATCATAGTTGTAAGATAAGTGTTCTCGTCAATTTTGTTTCAACTATATGAGTTTGATAGCTTGATGACTTATTTGGAGTGCTCTTCCTTTTTTTTTTGGTTGGGGGGGATGGTCTAACTGACCTGCTTTGCAATGTCATAAGATAAGCTGTAACTTAAGTCAAATCATTTATCTAACTATTCTTACTGATTCTGTTAATATTACTACACACACACTCTCTCTCTCTCTCTCTCACACACACACACAAACACAAAAAGAGTTCTTCTCATTAACAGTGCTCCGTTCTGGGTTCAAAAACCTTGTATGGTGATCAGCTGCTTAGACCAGTCAACAATGCTACTCCTGGTACTGGGATTATCTGGATGCTCTGACCTAGTAACATTAATGTGGGTTGCTATGCCCTTGAGCCAATCTTTGTTCCTCTTCACAGAGATTAGTATTTGTACTTTCTAGTCTTCATATTGGGCACTTCTTTACTGTTGAGCAGACCATTTTTATATATATTTAGTTGTTACCTTGACTTTCTATGTGTGGTTTTGACTTTTTATATTTTAAATATTTTTTAATATGTGCAGAAAAATTATCCAAGAATCAAAACAGTAGTTAATAAAGTTGGTACAATTACAAATGAGTTCCGTGTGCCAAAGTTTGAAGTTCTTGCGGGGCAAAATGATATGGTTACGGAAGTGAAGCAATATAGGGCAACTTTCAAGCTTGATTACAGCTTGGTCTACTGGAATTCAAGATTGGAACATGAACACATGCGGCTGGTTTCTCAGTTCCGAGCTGGGGAGACCATTTGCGACATGTTTGCTGGCGTTGGTCCCTTTGCTATTCCAGCAGCACAGAAAGGATGTGTAGTGTATGCAAATGACTTGAATCCAGATAGCATTCGTTTTCTGAAGATTAATGCAGAAATCAACAAAGTTGATGATCTTGTTTGTGCATACAACATGGATGCAAGAAAGTTCATTATGCAATTGATGGCGGTGCCAGATGGTGAGATTAAAATGGATCCCAATTTCCTCAATAGGAAATGTAGTGAGAAATATGAGATGAAGGCCAATGAGGAATCAAAGTCGGAAAATGGGAAGCCAACTGGTGGTATAAATGTGTAATCATATTTTTGATTTTGCTGTAGGCATGCCTTGCTGATGTAGGGTTTCATCCAATTTTTCTGTTTCCTGCAGTTGAGGTGAAGTACACACCAGATACTATTACTAGTGATCTGGCGTGTGCACAAGGCTCAAGTAGGAAAGCAGATACATCTGTATCTGCAGTTAAAAGGCCTTCAGGTAATTGTCAAGAAGGTAACATATGCACTGCAATTAGGCTATGGGCTGTAACTAATTCTGATGCAGTGAAGTGCCTCCTCATTTTGTCAGTATCTTCAGTACTGCTGGAGCTAGATGCATGTGCAATTTACCTTTGCCTGCCCAAAGAAATGAAAAATCCCTTTAATAAAATGTGACTAGCCTCTATATAAACAGTCAAAATAGCTACATTTTCCTACATATTTTCCTCCACAGAGAATGGGGGTGCTGATGGAACTGATACCTCTGAAGCTTGTCGAAGAAAACGAAGCACAAATAAGAGGATGAGAGGCACTGAGATATCAAATGCTAAGACTTGGGAACATGTTGATCATTTGATAATGAACTTACCTGCTTCTGCTCTTCAATTTCTAGGTAACATGCTTTTGAACGAATTGTCTTTTAATGGATCATCTTATCATTTGTTCTGTTGGGTAAACATCTTTTATTTTTTTGCTTTAATTAGTATATTTTTTTGGCATGTCACATTGTAACTATCATTCTTAGAATTGGGAAGACCAGATCATAAATGCCATTCACAATGTTAGATAAAGATTTGTTTTTGTTGTTTCTATTGTTAGCACTTCGATAAACACTGCCATGTCATATGTTTCTCCGTGTTCACATTTTCACTTGCTTCTCTGTTCCCTGTCCAGTAAGATTTAGTGACAGAATAAGTTTCCTCAGATGTATTTAGGGGCATACTCCATAGGGAATATTGGAAGGGACCTCTTCCTTGGATTCATTGCTATTGCTTCATGCGGGCAAATGAAACCCAAGAAATTATAGTTTTGGTAAGTTCATCCTGCACTGTTTTTCCCTTGTTCATTTTTCTATCTGCAATGCTGATTCGTTTCCTGCAAGTCCTTTAGCTTGGTTATATTTTTATCACCATTTTCTGTTTTTAATTTCGGGTTCCTTGAATGTATTTAGTGTTCTTTTGTATACTTCCTGTGTACATGGGCTTTGCCTACTTCATTCATATTAATAAATTTTTTTTTTTTTATATTTTTATTATTAGACGGCATTTTTGCAAAGTAGCGGTGGTGGGTCTGTAGGGGCACTGCCCTGATTTACTGTAACTATTCCAGTTCAGCATAGAAAGTTCTTTTTATTCATTTCTAATTGAAAAATTTTACTTATCACCCCCTACACCAAACACCAACATGTGATTTTCATTTTTGTCATTCTATTTAAACACACATATTGATGTGTATATATGTATGTTTAAATAGAAGGATAAAAATGACAAATCACATGGTGGTGTGTGGTGTGAGAATGATAAGTAGCATTCTCATTCTTGTATTGTGATTGAAACTGCTTTTCCAACTATTTTGCAGGAGGCAGAATCTGCCTTGAATGCCCGTATAAAAGACCCAATATTTCATAGGGTTAGGGATGTGGCTCCAAACAAGGTATCGCCTATTATTACCACTTTTCTTTTATATATATATATATATATATATATATATTTTACTCCATAACTTATCAAAAAATATATATATATTTTTTACTCCATAGTTATAGCCATGCCTTGGTGGCCCTTCTGTTTTCTTAACTTTGTCTTGCTATATGCAGGCAATGTTTTGCTTGAGTTTTAGACTGCCAGAAGCATGTTTCAATGAAGATAACACTGACAATGTAATTCATAATGCTGATGGAGGGTGATTAGCACTTCATATTTTGCCGAGGCTTCAAGATTGGGTCTGACGCAGTATTAGGTGCGAGTACAATGGATTAAGTGACCTTGAACCCAAAGAAAACTGCCAACAAAAACTAGGGATGGCCTCTATGGGCCACTTGGAGTTAGTTGATGGCAAAAAGGTTGAGAATTATTGAGATAAATCAACAATTTGAAGTGCCTTCTTCCATGAGCCCTACAGTGTATCATTCCCTTTTGTTGGTCTTATGGTCAATCGGAACATCAATAAAAACCTGAGTCAACATTGTTTGACTACGATCTATCTTAACATAAACAAAGATTCGACTGGTGCTCTCTGTCCAACTTCTGAAACTGTTGTTCCATCATGATAATTGTGTCGTTTGATTTGCGTTTTCCCTTGGCCTAGCAATTTGTGTTGGCTCAAATGGGTTCGTGTCGAGTCAATTGGTTGAAATATATACACCATGGCATCCCAGCTCTTTCATTAGACGGGTTTATCTGACCCGACCCAAGATGGTTAAATCAATGGATGGTTGATTTTCATGTAGATGCAACTTGATATAAAAACTTAACAGAGATTTGGAAGCCTTTTCTTCTTGACAATTATCCTCATATATGCCGTCTTGACTGCGAAGCTAAGAAAAGTTCAAATGGTCATTTCTACCAATCAAGCTAGTCTAATTCTAGTTGGTCATTTAAGTGGGTATTAAACTTAGCATTTGACAAAGTGTTGCATGATGCTTGTATTTCGAGAAATGCCTCCTATTTGAAAGGGATAGAGATTCTATAGAGTTCTTGACCGAATTTAAAGTGGGAGAGACGTGCACATCTAATTTACTCAGGTAATTGTAAATGTTGCGTGATCTACTCATGCAATTTATTTGCGTAGTTATAAATATTGTATTGTCTAATTCATGTATTTATTTCTCTCTCACTCTACATGATCGAGATGATCCAAATTCAGTGGAATGCCATGAATCCCAAAAGACTTCACTTACCTATCTTTGCCTTTTTGATAGTTATCCACTTTATCTTTTCAGGTCTTTGCAAGGTTGAAGTCATGGTTGCTAAGAAAAAATGGTTTCCCATTACTAGGAGTCCATCAAAGTTTGCCAAAAATGAGTGATAACATTGTCACTTCTTCCCCCAAACACAAATTGTCAAATACCTCTAATATTCGGTTTCTTAGGTCCTAGATTATTGTCTCATTTGTCGTGGATCACAACAGAAGCTTGGGAAACAAGGAATGCGATGTGAATACAGTTTCCTTTTGGTATATCAAGTCGCCCTTTTACATTCAGATTGCACTAACAAATCACTTCTCTATCCTTTTGCGAAGATTAGAAGCGAATTAATGCGCAACACCTAGTAAGAAAGCGAGATTTATAGAATAAATTTCTGCACGAAGACAGACTATGGCTGTACAGTTGGCATTTTGGACGATTGTTTTCGGTCCTCATCTTAAAAGACTGGTCAATGGTCTTTCTCCAAAGTTCCACCCAACTTTAGGAAGTAGAAAGAAATGGAATGAGAAAATATTGAATACGGTTTAGGGGCCCGCCCTAAATATTTCTAGAGAGAGAAGCACCTTAAAGGGAGTGGGAGTTTTGGCTCCTCTCCTTCACTTGTCATTATTGCTTTATTGTTCAGTATTATTTCGATTTCAGTGTTATTCAATATTTCTGTTTTTTTGGTATTTCTTATGTTTTCTGTTATATTGTTTGTGTTAGATAAAAATTAAAAGAAATAGGCTATTAGATTTATTGTCCATAGCAAAAGAACCCTCTCCTCCTTTGTCCTTTGGAAGATTGATGATGGTTTTTCCGCTCCTCCTTTAGAGAATGAGAGTTGGTTATCTCAGACAGACTATGATTGAAATCTTTATTCTTACAGAGTTTCATATCTCAGAAGGTTTTTTCATTAGAGAGCTTATAGAAATTAAGACAGTATCTGTCACAAAAAAATTTATGTGTAGGGAGGTCCCAAATAGATGAGTAGTTTAACTTATAATATGGATTTTTTTCTGTATTTATCAATCTTAGCTATAACTTCAGTTTGATTGAATAAAATGAAATGTATTTTAAAAAATAAAAAACAATCAAAAATGTAAAGTTAAACATAATAAATTATTCTTTAGATTAGTCACTGTTTAGTAGCAGCCAGAGCACTCTTACGTGTTAGCATAAGTTTTTTTTCCCCTCATCTTTTGTAGACAATCCATTTCAAATTCTTTTTTTATTCTCTTGCCTTTAACAAAACTTGAGGTGATAAAGGTTGGAGAAACTAGAGAGAGGGAGAAAAAACTTGAGGAGAGAGAGAGTGAGTTCGAGTATGAGGAGAGAGAGAGCTTGAGGAAAGAGAGAAGAATTGGGTTGAAGGTGATAAAAGAGTAATACTACTCTCACCAATGGTTCTTACTAATGATTTCTACCACTATGATTTTTTTATTTTTTTAATATTTTTTTTTCTTAATGATTAAGTAAGAACTTTTTAATAGAGTTTTGCTACACAACCTCCTACTATTCATCCACACTCCACACTCCACATTTTTTAATATTTTTTAAAAAAAAAATTTTGAATTTATTTTTTTTAAACTATTTCAAATTTTTTATTCACTATTCATATAAAAATTATTTAATAAAAAAAATTTTAAAAAGATGGAGTGTGGAGTGTTGAGAGGTTAAAAAGATTTATTGTTAATCTTAATGGTATGACATAAAGTAGTTTTGTTGGAATAAAAAATAGAAAAAAAAGATTGCCACGTAGCTTGAGGAGTAAGCTAAAGGGAATTTGGCACATCATCTTTTGGGAATCTGTACATCAGCTTTTTACTTGTTAAAAAAAATATAAGTATTTTGTAAAGCGCTTGTTCACACGCGCTAATGGGAATCTGGCACATCAGCTTTCCATTATTTTTTTGGAAAAGAATCCCACCATCTTATAATGCCTTGCCATATTGAGTACTTCTTCCTAAAATTTCAGAACCGCGAGTTTTGGTTCTCTTGTATATTGCTCCACTAGTGCCGGTTTAGATAGTGAAATTATTTTATTTTATTATTATAATTTTTTTAAATTTTTATATAAAATATAATAATTAATTAATTTTAAAAAAATATTAAAATAATAATAATATTAAAAAATAATATATTAATAATATTTTATTCAATTTTCATACAAAATTATCTTGTCACATACCATTAAAACTGCACGCAGACAAGTTTTCATCCCTTGTTTCTAGCAACACAACATTTTCTACAGTCATTGATTCATAAAGAGACAAAATATACTGATGCTTGAAAATGCTTTGGCTTTCACGCAACAATGGTTAGCTATGTATTCTATTTATAGAATCATTTGGGTTTTACATCAAACAGTTTGTCCACCAATGAAATTATTGGTCTGAGACAGTTGACGTGTACATCAATCATTCCATTGTTACAACAAACACAAAAGATGCAACTTCTGTCTAGTACTGCCATGTTTTGTTTTCTTTATCTCGGTCTGGACTTTCTCTGATCTTTTATCTGGTTGTTTTTCTTGTTTTATCCTAACGGGAGCTTGGATTTATGGACGGGATGAATTCTAGTTGTTGTCTGTTGATGAGTTTTACTTTCTGGATTAATGGAGTTTGTCTCAATAATTCAAATCTATCAAAACTCTTGTATACTAACTTTGTGTTAAATCAATGGTTTATGCAAACTTGATGTGGCAAGTGGCTACAGTACAGGGCGGCGATTGGACACCATTGCAATGTTGACTAATAAAATAATCAGAGACTGACGTGTTGGCCTCTAATTGGACCATTTAACTAATTTTTCGGATTCTCTGTAAATTAACTACATGACAGAAACTAAAATTAAAAACTTCCCCAAAGCAAAAACATCAACAAAATTGCTAAAAAGGTTGAAATTGATGGAAAAACAAATACTGAACCACCAATAAAAAATCAGGGCACATTTACAAATCATGTAAATCATTAATTACGTAAGGTTAAGAGACAAAGTTGATTATAAGAAAAGATTCACAAAATTTACCCTAAAAAGTAGAAAAATTTAAGAACTCCCCAAGAGCTAGAATATCATCCCAAACACTAGGAAACCGTCAAACCATGCAAGAGTACCAACAATGAATCATACTCCACATTCAAATTATATAAATCATTACTTATGCAGAGTAAATGAGGCAAAGGCAAAGCTGATTATAAAAGAAAAGAAAGAAAAGAGACACCAAAGTTTACCCTAAAAGCATAAGCAAACATTTAAGAACTTCTCAAAAGCAAGAATATTATGCTAAACACCAGCAAAATTGCCAAGAAAGTTGAGATCGATGGGGAAACCGTTGAAGCACCAATAAAGAAGTTAATTCCAAGTCCAAATCCTATAGGCCATTAGTAATTAGTGGAAGTTAATTATTAAAGCATATAATTCTCGAAGCATGAGTTCCTGTTGAGTCATGTTATTCCGCACATCGTGCGGATGGCGGATTAGTTTTTGTCTCAAATCTTGGGCTCTTATAGCAAAAATTTGGCTATGACTTTTTGGCTTTTGATTAATTAATGACTCCAAACTCCACGTTAGATTAGCAATCACATTTTTTATAATAATAAAAATATTATTATTTTTTAAATATATTTTTTATAACAATTTTTTTATTTTTTTATTTTCATAATCTCCAACTCTCCCCAACAAACTCCAACAATTATTTTCATTTTTATTTTCACAACTCTCCCCAACAAGCATTTCTAGTTGAGCAACAAATTGTGCTACTACTATACTACTATCAGTTAAAGCACTACCACTATTGTTCACAATCCAACAATCTATATTTTCAGCACTATTACTATTGTTGTCCAAAATTTACAAATCAAATAAAATCACAACTACAAATTGACTACTCAAGACAACTACAAATCAAATCACAAGTTTTACAAAGAGAGAAAAAGAACATGCAAGGATATAGTTTCAGCCCAAAATTTATACAAATTATCACACCAAAATTTAGACAAATTATCACAAAATGTTGATGCACACATATAACAGCAGCTCCAAAAGATACTGCCCACACATAATAGCAGCTCATGGTTGCTGACCACATATAGCAGCCGAGAAAATATAACAACAGAAGCATATAGTTGCTATCCAAAATTTACAAAAATTATCACAAAAAACAAGAAGCTCATTTCACTTGTAGTTGATGCCCACATTATCACAAAATATAACAACAATACCCATGAGGCCCATATTACAACAGTACACGAAATAAATAAAAAATGCAATTGGAACCCAAACAAATCGAGCAAAAAGGAACAAAGATCGAGTGCTAGGGCAGATAATTTCACCCCGTTGCTGGGATTAGATCTGGAGAAAACGATGGAGATGAAGCTGCGGGAAATTGCTTAGAACATCCACATCTGGATGAGTAAAATTTTCCCTAAATTTTAGCTAAAAGTAATATTTTTCTAAAATTTTATTCAATTTTCTAGAATCTCCTGCATTTTACTCCCTATTCTATTAAAATACTCTTTCTCTATTTTTTTTTCTCACTTCCTTTTACAATATTAACTACTCACTCTTTTATCTTTTTCCTTATTTTTAAACTATTACTCTTTAGCGAATATTTTAAACAAAAAATTACATTATTTTTTGCGGGTATGATAATATTTACAAAATTATTATGTTTTTAAGAATAATATAATTTTTTGTCAAAATTCACTTTTTCGAAAGGTAATATTTGTAACGCTTAAATTTTAAAAATTAGTAGGGAATTGAAATTGTACATAGCACTGTGAAAATGTGTGTTTGTTAATAAAAATTAGTTAAATGCTCAGTAAAAATGATTTTATTTAATATTATTGAAAGATATAAAAATATAACCCGCCTCACATTAACAAAAATAAGAAAAATTTATTTTTATGATATTGTTTCTAATTTTGAAAATGAGTAGGAACAATAAATATATCTAAATGTATTATTAAATTTGGAATAAAAAAAAAACCAAAAGAATGATTTAGGATTTGTATTGTTGGGGAGCAACTGTACAAATCCTAAAATCAAAAATTAGTATAGGAAATTGGATGTAGCCCACTTTTCTTCCATTTTCATAGTTTTTCCCTATAATTTAGCTAAGGACCAATTGAAGCGGATGGTAGTGCTCAAGTGGTCCTTAGCTAAATTATAGGAAAAAAATATGAAAACGGAAGAAAAATGAGCTACATCCGGTTTCCTATAGTAATTTTAGATTTTAGGATTTGTATATTTGGGGAGCAACTGTACACATCTTAAATCATTCTTTTGATTTTTTTATTTGAAACTTATATTTTAATAGAATATAAAGAAAGAATAGAAAAAGATTATTTTACTAGAATAAAAAAATAATATGGAGTAAGATGTAACAGATTTTTAAAATATGAGTAAAATTAAAAAAAAAAATTTAAGTAGCATATTTTTTAATAAAATTATAGAAAAATTTATAAGGAAGCAAATGAGAATGATCTTAGGAATGCTTATCAGAGTTTGTTATAGTTAAGAACACCCACATTAATGTACAATACATGTAAGAACTGGTATTGCTTCCCTTCCTTAATGCGTACGAAATAGCTAGCCTTATATCAATTGGGATGCATGGCATAACTGAATTAAGGAACGGATCTCCAGTCTCTCTTTTTTTCTTGCTACTTTCCTCTATATTTATTTTATACAAACTCCACCTTTAAAACTTTCACCTTATCCATGAATGCGTCGAATGGTCTCTCAAATGCTAATAACTTTGTACAGAAGGAAGTAGGACGTCATCACTTTTTCACTTTATAAAATCCACAACGAGAAACCCAAAAATTCCCCTTCCCCGCCCCCTCTCTCTAGATCTTACATGCTTTCAACTCTCAAGCCACCATTATTTCTGCTCTTTGAAACATTGATTCTCTCTTGGTTCAAAAAAGATTCAGATTCAGAGAGAACCCAGTCAAAGAATATTCATCCAAGAAGGAAAAAAAAATGACACAAACGGCCTTGCTTTTTCTTGTTTTCATGACCATGCTCTATAAGGGCATGGGGATCCATATTCATAACCACAAGGACAAGGGCAAGGGTGTTGGAGTGAACTGGGGAACGCAGTCTACACGACAACTCCCAGCGGATAAGGTGGTAAAAATGCTGAGGGATAATGGGTTTAACAAGCTGAAGCTGTTTGAGGCCGATGAGAACATTCTTGGGGCTCTGATGGGGACAGATATTGAAGTGATGCTGGCACTACCCAATAAAATGTTGCGGAAGATGAGTAGGGATCCTGATGCTGCGGCTTCCTGGGTGGATGCCTATGTCACTAGTTATTCCTACCCTGGTGGAGTCCATATCAAGTTGAGTCACGCACTAATTTCTTTATCTTAATCAAACCAATTTAGAGTTTCGTTTTCCTTTCCTTTTTAGATCATCACTTAAAAGTTAAGTTTGGAGAGTGAGATGAGAATTTTTAATTTTAAATGAAAGTTTAAAATATTATTTTTTAATATTATTATTGTTTTGAGATTTGAAAAAGTTGAATTGAGATTTAAAAAAGTTGAATTGTTTATTATATTTTATATAAAGATTTGAAAAAGATATAATGATGAGATAAGAATTTTATATTTTATCTTTGGTTTCAAACCTAACCTTTTTAGTGTTCTATATATCACTTTCACTCTCTAGGTTCTGTAATTTGTTCCCATGCTGCAACTGTATCCGTTATGGTCCGAGTTTTTTTCTTTTTCTGGGTACTATACATTCTCCACGCTTTCCGTGATGGCTTCCTCTCTTCATTGATTGATAGTTCTTGTTTCCGCTTAAGACCGTTGTTCATGATCTTCTGATCAATGAGTACTCTCTCACTTCTCTCTACCTTATTGGAATAGGCTTTTGATCATTCTGGAAATTGGTCTTCCCGTACTTGTTCTAGTACTCATCCTCATTGGATTACCGTTAACCATCATATTTGAGGTGTGTTCTTCCAAATTTTGTGTCATTCGTGTGTTCTTCCACGATCTATCAAGAAATATTCAGTTTTTAGCATCTTCTGGTACTTGGAGCCTAGGTCCTTCAGCTTTATAATAAATTTAGTGATCCAACAGTAATTTTTTATAGCTCAAATGTCTAGCTCACATGACCATGTGCACACGACTTTGGCATGCATCTGGCTTAGGTGTCTGCAGCTAAATCTGACTAACTTGTATTTTGTTCTACCCAGTATCCAACAAAGCCTATAAAGGTGATCTTGATTGGCCTATACTTTATTCTGGCTTGATTAATTATGCTTAACCCGAAAAAGAAAAAGGGATATGTTGTCCCAGCTTGTGTTCGTGTGAAATTACCGTGACTATTATTTTTGCAGGTATGTTGCTGTAGGCAATGAGCCTTTCCTTAAATCTTACAATGGTACCTATCTCCATTGCACATTACCAGCCCTCAGAAACATCCAGAAAGCACTCAACCATTCTAGGCACGGATCCAATGTGAAAGTCACAGTCCCCTTCAACGCAGACGTCTACTACTCGCCGGACTCAAACCCCGTGCCATCTGCTGGTGACTTCCGGCCTGAACTCCGAGACCCCACAATTGAAATAATCCAATTCCTGCATTCAAATGATGCGCCTTTCACTGTCAACAGCTACCCTTTCCTCAGTCTCTATTCGGGCGGAGATTTTTTCCCCGTGGACTATGCGTTCTTTGATGGAGCAAACAAGCCTGTTAAAGATGGTGATTTGCTTTACACCAATGTGTTTGATGCAAATCTGGACACTCTACTTTCAGCTTTGTCTAAAGCTGGTTACCCCGACATGAAAATCATAGTTGGTGAAGTCGGGTGGCCAACTGATGGCGACAAGAATGCAAATATCCAAAATGCAAAGAAATTCAACCAGGGATTACTCCGACATGTTCTGAGTGGAAATGGAACCCCGCTGAGGAAAGGTGTGATTGACATATATCTGTTCAGCCTCACGGATGAGAATGCTAAAAGCGTAGCTCCTGGAAGCTTTGAAAGGCACTGGGGGCTGTTTGAATACGATGGAAAGCCAAAGTATGAGTTGGATTTGTCAGGTTTGGAGAAGAATAAAGATCTGGTACCAGCTAAGGACGTGAAATATATGCCAAAAAGGTGGTGTGTTCTGAACCCAGATGCTAGCGATTTGGATGATTTGCCAGAGAGTATCGATTACGCTTGCAGCAGATCAGATTGCACTTCTTTGGGTTATGGGTCTTCTTGTAATCATCTGAGCGTGGAAGGGAATGCATCTTATGCTTTCAACATGTATTATCAAGTCAATGGGCAGCAGATTGGGGCCTGTGATTTTTCTGGGTTGGCTCTGGTGACTGATGAGGATCCATCTGATGAGAACTGTCTATTCCCGGTGATGATTTCTTATGGTGCTACAGTGTTTCTGCATGGGGGAGTTTCAGATACAATAGTAAAAGTAATTTGGGGATATATGTTTTTGGGCTTTCTGCTATTATATATATAAGCATATTATATATAGGGCAGTTTCGGATATATTTAGTTAACATATATTTGGGGTCTAGCTAGTTAGCTAGGTTGATTGGTACTTTGTACGGCTAGCATGGATATATAGATTGAATTATTTGTCTTTCCCATCATGTATTTATCATTTTTATATTTGGTTAATATAAAAATATAATTTAAAATATGTCGCAGCAACAATCCATATAGTAGGAGATGACAAATTTAAAATAAAAAATAACTTTGGTGTTATCAATAGAATCTTCTATTTCCACGTCGGATTAGTTGCATTTGTCAATTTCTTTAGTGCATTGTGATGTGCAGATCATCATTCATGTATATAGAGGATACTTGAGTTTCCTAGTTATTTATGTTATCATATGCAAATTCTGCAACACTATATATACTTCTCGGTGTTGAATAATGGATATGCATTTTTAACGATCTCATATCTCATGACTCCATTAAGATAATTTCTCTCATTTTTTTGCCTGTAAGTATTCTGATTGTTAGGGTTTCTAATTGATGTCTCATGATACCGAAGTTTAATTAGTGATTAAGAAAAGACAAAATTCGTTGAAGAATAAAAAAACAGAAGTGTGATACTGATCTTAATTTGTGTAATATCCAGCGTATGATTTACAAGTTTTTAATATATTCTATCAAGTTATTTTTTATATTATGCTCGCATTTCATTTGCTAGGTGATCGACGTGATAATATTTGTTAACTTTTATTTTTTATTTTTAAGAAATGATTGATGAATAGCGTTACATTGACACAATAAAATATGATAGTAAAATATGAATAAATAAAGGTGTGCCGTATATTAATATTAATGAGTGTGTTTATATATATGTTAATGCCTAAAAATGGCCCAATTCGGATGTGAAAAAAGATCCATTCTCGAAACGTGTTGAGGTAGGTTGGGTCTTGATCGGTATTGTTGAGATCCCCTGGCTATGGTTCGGTGCGGCTGTACGGTGTCGGTGTGTACATCCATGGCGATGAACAATATTTAAATGCAGAAAAAATAAGAAAAGATGAACACATAGATTTTCGTGGTTCGATACTAGGTCTACGTCCACGAGGGTTTGGGGAGGGGAGATTTTACTATAATATGTTTGTTTACAGTCTCTCGTAGTCTCTCATTTCTCACTATACAATAAGAGCTAAAGATCTATATGCTAGAGAAGATATTCTCTCTAGAGCTCTCTATCCTGAGGTTGAAGAAGAAGTTGAAACCCAAAAGAAAAGTCGAAAGTCCCCCTCAAATCGTAGGCTCCCTGTTCCTTTTGTTTAACTCTCTACTTGCGTGCCCCTCAGTAGTGGTGAGAGATGTTTGCTTTGCGTATCTAACTTTCTCTTCCTTTCTTACTTTCTCCTGACACCCCCTCTTTCCTGACACCCTCACCCCTTAGTCCCTTCTTGTCCCCTTTTATTCTCTCTTCTTTTATCTTCTAGTGATAACCCCTTGATGGGTTGGGCCTTAAGATCCATTTTCGACATGGCGTATTTTACCCCCTCACAATATATATATATATATATATATATATATATATATATATTGATGTTTTTTTGTTTGCTTTTTTATTTTGTACCCTTAATTCCTTTCCCTACCAAAAGAAAATAAAAGAGAATAGAAGGCCTTGTGAATTACTTGAATGCATAAGTTGATTAGTGATACACATATTATAGAAAAGAAGGTTGTACTAATAGAAAATGGGCAGGGAGATTATAAAAATATGAACTCATGGCTATAAAATATGGATTGAGATCTCTTATAATTGTCCATGGATCTTGTAGGACTCCATTATTCTATCTTCGACAAATTTTAATTTGAAGTCATGACCCAATATTAGGCCACTTAAATTCTAAAATAACCGAGCCTTGATGTCTTTGAAACATCATAATTTGCATATCAAAATTGTGGATACATTCTATCTAGTATCCAATTATAAGTGTATATGAGTGTACTAATATATATACATATATATATATTGTTGACTTGTTAATAAACATCTTTTTTTTTAAGAAAATGTCATTATTCATTCATTCATTCATTCATCAAGAGAAACTTACATTCATGACCAGATACATGTAGGGATATCCTCATATATATCAACCATTTGGAACTCTACCAGTACACTACTGGATTGGTCTGGACTTCATTGATGCTGATACTCTCTATAGACAAATGTCCAAGAGACAACACTCTGCATAAACAGAGATCCAACCTCATCCTTCATAGAAAATGAGAACTCAACCTCTACGGACAAATTGTCCAAGAGATGAACTCTTTTTTTATTTTTACTATGCAATAAGGAAAATAAGAACGAAAAAGAATGAATTACAGTTTGGACCAACTCCAGTTGACTTTGATGGCGCGTGAAGGCAACAAGTTTGTCTCTTTTCAGTCACAAAAGTCAGATCTTTCAAATCTAGTGGTGGTGATTTTGGTGATCCGGTGCATGTGGCGCATGAGGACCATGCACATTGATTTTAGCAAAACTGTCACTATCCTCCGAATGATTTGCAGTCTAAGAGTTTTCTTGTGCTACATATGTCTCTCGAGAGTTGCTGGAAAACTGTAGATCTGACTTTTCAACATTGAAGAAAGAAAAATAAACTGAGAAATGAGGGAATGAGAAGGAGAAGGAGAAGGAGAAAGGAGAGAAGGAGAGGGGGAAGGGACAGATAGGTGTTTTTTAATAAACATCTTTGAAATTGAAGAGTTCTTATTCTCTCTTGATTTTTTTAAGATCATAAAAAGTGATATAGCCCAATGTTGGATTTTCAAAACAGTTCATCATGAAGGGTTATTAAATTGTTGATCATTGATAATTATTAATTTTTTATATTTTTATATCTAACTTTTTTTCTTGAAAGGATATTTTTATATGAGAATATCTTTACACAGGTATGTTCGATATACTCCAAACAACAGCATCCAATGGTAGTCTGCCACGCAGAGTCCACATCCTTCTAATGGTGGTTTGCATTGCAGAGGAACAAAAAATTATATCACTTCCGTCCTTCTCCTCCCCCCCTCTCTCTCTCCCTCCCTAGAAACCCTTGAGATCCAGAGGCCACTGTCACTCCCGTCCTCCTCCTTCCCAAGAAACTCTTGATCCAGAGGCCATCGAAACCCACTCCCTCTCTCTCGATCTCTTGTCCCTCTCTCCCTCCTCCATGAGACTCATAAGTCACCATCTCTCTCTCTATCTCTCTCTGAGCCAGGCATAACATCTCCATTATAATTCTCTCTCCCTTGACTCCTCCACCGAAACCCTCCTCAATCGACGGCGGGATTGCATCCAAGACTCATAAATTTTTGATTTTACAGTCTAATGCTTAAAAAAAATAAAACTCACAAAGAAGCAATATTAGCTATTGAGAATCTAAAAACAATGCGCATTAGATTATAATCCCTCAATGGGAATCACAAAGACTCCGCTACTGGGAATCACAAAGAACCCTTTTGGACTTTCCATTTATTCTTGTTTATTGTGCTGTTGAATGGGTAGCAAAAGACTAAACTTCTCTTGATTGGTGCTATATTATCAAAATTGATCTTGCTTATAAAAAAAATCCCGATAACTGATGGACATCTGGAAACTAATTTTTGTATTTGAAAAATAAGGTTGGAGGTTTTTTCTTGCAACATCAATTTGCAGCATAATGGAATAGCATCACATTGACACAATAAAATCTGACAGTAAAATATGAATAAATAAAAGTGTGGCATATATTAATACGTGTGTATATATATATGTTCACGCCTAAAACAGTGCAATCTGGATGGGAAGAAAGATCCATTCCAGAGACGCGCTAAGGTGGGTTGGGTCTCAATCGGTGCGTACATCCATGGTGATGAACGGTATTTAAATACAGAGAAAATAAAGAGAGATAAACACACAAATTTACGTGGTTCAGCACTAGGCCTACGTCTAAGGGGGTTTGGGAAGGGGAGATTCTACTATAATATATTTATTTACAGTCTCTCGTAACCTCTCATTTCTCACTATACAATAAAAGCTAGAAATCTATATGATGGAGTAGATATTCTCTCTGGAGTTCTCTGTCTTGAGGTTAAAGAAGAAGTTGAAGCCCAAAAGAAAAGTCGGAAGTCCCCTTCAAATCGTAGGCTCCATGTTCCTTTTATCTGACCCTCTACTTGCGTACCCCTCAATAGTGGTGAGGGATGTTTACTTTGCGTATCTGACCCTCTCTTCCTTTCATACTCTTTCCTGACACCCCCTCTCTCCTCACACCCTCACTCCTTAGTCCCTTCTTGTTCCATTTCCCTCTCTCTTCCTTTGTCTTTTAGCGATGACTCCTTGATGGGCTGGGCCTTGAAATCTATTTTTGGCATGATGTATTTTACCCCCTCACAATATATATTTATATATTGATTTTTTTTGTTTGCTTTTTTATTTTGTACCCTTAATTCCTTTCCCTACCAAAAGAAAATAAAAGAGAATAGAAGGCCTTGTGAATTACTTAAATGCATAAGTTGATTAGTGATGCACATATTACAGACAAGAAGGCTGCACTAATAGAAAATGGGCAGGGAGATTATAAAATATGAACTCATGGCTATAAAATATGGATTGAGATCTTTTTTTTTTTTTTAATAACCGTGGGTGTCCGAGTCAGCTTTTGTGCACTTAGACTAATACCATAGAGCCCTGAAGTTAACGGTCAGGTAAACCTCCAGTGGTCCTAAGAAGACTCGAACTGGTGACCATTGGGAAGCAAACCCAAGGCTGAACCAGCTGAGCTATCCCTCAGGATTTGGATTGAGATCTCTTATAATTGTCAGTGGATCTTATAGGACTCCATTATTCTATCTTAGACAAATTTTAATTTGAAGTCATGACCCAATATTAGGCCACTTAAATTCTAAAATAATCGAGCCTTGATGTCTTTGAAACATAAGTAATTTGCATATCAAAATTGTGGATACATTCTATCTAGTATCCAATTATAGGTGTACATGAGTGTACTAATATATATACATATATATTGTTGACTTGTTAATAAACATTTTTTTTAAGGAAAGTGTCATCATTTGTTCATTTATCAAGAGAAACTTACATTCATGATGCGGAGTGATTTCAGCAAAACTGTCACTATCCTCCAAACGATGTGCGGCCTGAGAATCTTCTTATGCTACATGTGTCTCTCGAGATTTACTGAAAAACTGCAGATCTGACTTTTCGACATTGAAGAAAGAAAATAAACTAAGAAACGAGAGAATGAGAAGGAGGAGGAGAAATGAGAGAAGGAGAGGGGGAAGGGAAAGATAGGTGTTTTTTAATAAACATCTTAGAGATTGAAGAGTTCTTATTCTCTCTTGATTTTTTTAAGATCATAAAAAGTGATATAACCCAATGTTGGATTTTCAAAACAATTCATCATGAAGGGTCATTAAATTGTTGATCATTGATAATTATTAATTTTTTATTTTTTTATATCTAACTTTTTTTTCTTGAAATGATATTTTTATATGAGAATATCTTCACACAGGTATGTTCAATATACTCCAAACAACAACATCCAATGGTAGTTTGCCATGTAAAGTCCACATCCTTCTAATGGTGGACTGCATTGCAGAGGAACAAAAAAATTCTATCACTTCCGTCCTTCTCCTGCCCCCCTCTCTCTCTCTCTCTCTTCTTCCTAAGAAACCCTTCGAGATCCAGAGGCCACCGTCACTCCTGTCCTCCTCCTTCCCCCCTGGTCTCTCTCTCTATCTCCTTCCCAAGAAACTCTTCGACATCTAGAGGCAACCTAAACCCACTCCCTCTCTCGATCTCTTGTCCCTCTCTCCCTCCTCCATGAGACTCGTAAGTTACCCTCACACACTCTCTCTCTAAGCCAAGCATAACATCTCCAATGTAACCCTCCCTCCCTTGACTCCTCCACTAAAACCCCCCCTCAATCGACGACAGGATTGCATCCAAGACTCATAACTTTCTAATTTTACAGTAAAAAGAAAAAAAATCACAAAGAAGGGTACTGGGAATCTAACAACAATCGTATTAGATTATAATCCCTTAATAGGAATCACAAAGACTCAGCTACTAGGAATCACAAAGAACCCTTTTGGACTTTCCATTTATTCTTGTTTATTGTGTTGTTGAATGGATAGCAAAAGACCAAGCTTCTCTTGATTGGTACTATATTATCAGAACTGATTTTTCTTATAAAAAAATCCTGATAACTAATGGATATCTGGAAACTAATTTTGGTATTTGAAAAATAAGGTTGGAGGTTTTTTCTTGCAACATCAATTTCCAGGACAATGGAATGAATCTATAGGAATGGATAGCAGTGCGATGGTTCGTATAAGGTGGAAGGCAGCAATGCGATGGTTCATGCGACTATGGTGGGGTGCGCCGGTTTGGTCTAGAGCTCCTCCACCAAGACCGGAGGTCATACGGTGTGCTATGAGCTATGGTGCGAAGGGACTTTCTATCGAAGTGGTTCACATGGATTTTCCTTTCTATTGAAGTGGGTTCCTAGAGATTTTGATTTTGCACTATGGTGCGATGTGGTTTAGCAACTTTCTATGTGCTTAGGTAACGTGTCATTTCCATTGACTTCTAATAAAGTCATTACATGTCGTTTCAAAGAGGAACTGGTTGTATATCTAACTTAAAAGATGCTGAGTGATATTCGTATGATAATGATTCATTTCGACTTTTCAAAAAAAAAAAAAAACTCCGTTCAGACAGGGCAAAAAAGGAAAGAAATAATCTTCTGCCACGTGGAGTTATGCGATTGGAAATATAGAAAGTTCTCCTCCAAGGTTCCTGTCACATCCTTTGCCCTTTCAGTTAAGGTAACGGTAAGCCCATAGCGAGCAACCCGACCCATTTCGAACAAAAGATTCTAGCGGGATTTTGAATTTGAATTCTGTAACGGACAAATCTACCTATCCTTTATTTCCAGTTCTGCCACTACTGGCCAGTACTTCTCTTCCACTCCACCTCCTCCTTTACTCTCAGACTCTCTCTCTCTCTCTCTCTCTCTGTGTGTGACAGGCACCCGCTCACCTACAATGGCGTCTCTCACTCCAGGGATCCTCCTGAAGCTCCTCCAATCAATGAACTCCACCACCCGTGTGACCGGAGACCACCGCTCGGCTCTCCTACAGGTCATCGGCATAGTCCCTGCTCTAGCCGGTTCTGACCTCTGGCCCAACCATGGCTTCTACGTCCAGCTCTCCGATTCCCTCAACTCCACCTACGTCTCCCTCTCCGAGCGAGACAACGACCTCATCTTGACCAACCGGTTGCAGCTCGGCCAGTTCGTGTACGTGGACCGCTTCGAATTCGATTCGCCCGTTCCGCGTGTCTGTGGGATCCGCCCAATCGCCGGGCGCCACCCGTTCGTTGGAACCCCCGAACCGCTCATTGCGCGGATTTCAGCCTCGAAACGCGAGTTTGTGATTCAACCTGTCGCGGACTCGGATCAATCGGCTGACCCGATCGCTATTTATTTGTCCAGCAAGAAGTTAGAGGAAGCTCGAAGCGAAAATAAGGAATCATTGAAGCTTGAGTCGAAGGCTGAAAAGGGCAGATCAAGGCAGGCTCTGGCACCTCGAGATAATGTACTTGTTGGAAATGTGGGGAATTATGATGAACCAAAGACTTCGGATAGACCTCAGAGGTTCTCATCTCCTGCAAGTGCAAAAAGATCAGTATCAAGAGGGAAGAAGAACGTGGCTGTAGTGGAGAGAGACCCATCACCGGCGGCAAAGGGAAAGAGGTCGGCGTCTCCAGTGCCTTCAAAATGTGTGGTTCCGAGCTTGGTTTCTGCTCGTGAAGAGAACCGGAAGACGTCAAGGGAGCCGTCAATCATCGTGCCTTCAAGGTACAGGCAGCCATCTCCAAATGGGCGGAAGCAGGCTTCGCCTAGTGCACGAAGGGCTTCTCTTTCTCCAGGTAGGAGGTTGTCGGGGGGTGTCAAGCTTTCGCCCATGGTGGCCGGAGGTCCTGTGGATTCCGCCAGTAAGAAGAAGATGGCAACTATTGTTGCTGGGATTTCCAAGGTTTCGGAAGCCCTTGTTGGGTCTGCAAAGACAATTCGGAAGAGCTGGGATGAGCCGCCAGCAATGGAAGCCCCAGTGGAGCAGAAAGAGAAGGCTGTTTCAAAGAATAAACCGGATCTGCAAGCAATTTTGCGGACTCAGGTAAATTTATAACCCTTGTCGATACTTAAAACTCTGCTTACATAATGAAATCTTGTCTCTATAATTTCTGTACTTCTAATTTTCTCATTCCCAATTTGTTGCCACTTCTTTAAGCATTAAGCTTTTGCTTGAAAAACTTGATTTACTATTGGGATTTATACGCTAAGCTTTTACGAGAAAAAATGCTCGTTTTTATTCCTTGGTAGTAGAATGGTCTTTTATGGTAGCATTACATTTTGTTTTTAGGCTTTACTCTGCTTTTATTTTACGGTGAATGTTTTGCTCAAGGTTTCTCTATCTGCATTCTTACAATAGAAAAAACAAAAATCACAGCGTCTGCCCAGCTCTTACTTTGATAGCTCCACTCCGTTAACACATGTCACTGTTGATATCATTGAATTTCAGTTTGGACTAAACCCTAAAATCTTAAATAAAATGATTTGTTATAACTATATTATTTTCGTGCTTCACAATATAAAAGGCTTATTTGAAAATTGGGCTTTGGTTTAATAATCTAAAATTACCCCTCTTAATATGCGTACCCTTTTGTGTACGCCATCGCGAAAAGAAATGGCTGTGACCAGGCATGTCTGATTCACGCATTTGGTGAACTGATGTAAAGAGAAAATTAAAAGAAAATGAATGAAATCTGTTAGAAATTCTTGATTCTTGATTTGACATTTTACCTCAAACAGAGCCAAATCAATAACTTCATGTTGATCAGTCTTCCCATTTGCAAGTGTAATGCCTATGATATGATAAATTATAGGTGAAGAGTCTATAACTCAGCAAAATCAATGCTTTGCTCTTAGACATATCCATTAGCACCTTCACTCAAGACTGTCCTTTGGTCAGGAAGTCAACTAACTTGATGATATATATGGTCATAAACGCAATCTACTATGTGAATATTTTCAGTAATTGGCACCTGTGAAATCACCATCACCACTTGTGCTAATGAGAAGAGAATTAGCACTCTACATTTTATCCCTTTTACTTCAAGTTATGTTGTTTCTGATATTCCTTTACGGATTTTCTTATTTTCATTTCTGTGCACTTGAGATTTCTCCTTGATATTCTCTCCAAAGCTTGTTTTGTTCATTGTGTTCTTTTCCTGCTTTCCAGGCTGCAATTTCTAGACGTTTAAGTGACGTAAACAGCCGAAAACCAAGTACCGACGATTCTTCAAGTGATGAGAAAACAAAACCAAGCTCTCCTGACAGTTGTCTGATTGAAGAAAAATTAAACTTGGGAGCTCTTGGTATCACTGTTCATGAAAAGAAATGGACTGACGGCAGTGTTCCATTGGATGCATTGTCTGTTGATCTTGCAAGCCTTGGGAAGGTATGGATCAAGATAGGAACTTGGATTGATTGATTGAGTCGGACAGCACTGAATAGAACTAAGTTATTAGCCACTTGGTAGTTACTACATGATTGCATCCGAATTGTTCACAATTATGCGGCAAGGATTACTTTTTATCTAGTTAAAAGACAGAGAATTATTAAATCTTGATTAAAGATTGAAGACAGAAGTTTGGCTTTTAACACATCAACCAAATGCAGGATGCCATGCAAAGGAGAGCTGTTGCTTCTGCAGCTGCAGCTGAAGCATTGAAGGAGGCCCTTGCTACTGAATCTGTTGTAAGAAATTTGAGGTAATAATAATTCCTCTCTCCCCATCAGTTTTATATTTCTCTTCAAGTGCACACATGTGGTTTATAAAACAGGGTGGCAAAACTTCATTAATAATAGGCATGTGAGACGCAACTTGAAAGCATAGTCTAATGAGGTTTTTGCGTTCTCAATTCACAGTTCTATGATTATAATTGCCATCTTAATGATACAAAGTTCGCTTATGGCCTTAATACTGATGTATTTGATATTGTGGTCTGTCTCAACTTCATACATTATATTCTCTAACAATTTGTTGAAGGGAGCCTAATTACATTACTTTCCATCCTTCTCAGCATGTTCTCAGAACTCTCTTCTGAATGCAAGGCTGGAAATCCTTTGCCCACCATTGATAGGTTCTTCACAATCTATAATGATGTTGTGAGATCAACTGCGATTGCTGAATCAGTTGCTAGTAGCCAGAATTCTGACATACCTGATGACAGTATCCCCACAGAGCAATCTAATCTGTGGGTTGAAGCTGCCTTGGCAACAGACCTGCAGATTGTCTCCCTTCTTACCAGCCAAGATCATGAACCCCCACCAATTCTACGGAAAAGTTCGTCAAGACGAAAATCTTCTCATAATGCACCTCCCAAGGTCCATCATAAGGTTTCATCGTCTTCATTGCCACAATCCAATCCGAGTAGTGGGGTGTGGACAAGGGGTCATGGTATGAAAGAAACAGCAGAGCTTGCAACGAAGCTGCTGTCTGAAATGCAAATGTGGTTTCTAAGATTTGTTGAGGAGTCCCTTGATGCAGGTTTTAGAGTGTTGGGAGAGCGCGGCACTGATGGGGGTAAATCAATGTGTCTTGATGGGAGCTCCATTGCTGTAGTTTTATCCAAGTTGAAGCGAGTCAATGATTGGTTGGACCTTGTGGTTTCTAAAGGGGATGAACAGCTGACAGAAAAGGTTGAACGGCTGAAGCGAAAGATCTACGGATTTGTCATCCAGCATGTTGGGACTACGTTTGATAACTCCTTGTCCCTTGCTTCTTCTTGATTTTCTCTGCTTTTTCTTCTCTTTTGTGAATTATGTTTGAATTCTGAACAAAAAAAATGCTATGAAATCAAATTGGCTTGCGTTATTCTTCACAGGAAAATGATGATTGATTCATTGTAAAGTCAGTATCGCAGTTGGTTTTTTCATTCGGTGGAATCTTACTGAATATATTTTGGCATTTTGCTTCCTCGCTTGGAGATTATTAGTGAGGTTTGGATTTCGGAATTCTTTAATTTCTTTTTACTTCTTGAGAATGCCCTTTTTTAATTTTTTTTTTTCTTTTGTACACAACTAATAGAGGTGCCTATTGGACGACTTATTAAAATTGAGTTCCGATGAACTTCTTCACATGTTTTTTTATTCTTTTTTCTTTCTTTTAGGCCCCGTTTAAATTTAAAAAATCTTTCATTTCATTTAATCTCATCATTATAATTTTTTTAAATTTTAAAACAATAATAATATTAAAAAATAATATTCTAATAAATTCTTTTTTACCTTTTATCTTTCATTTAAAAATATCTCATTTTATTTTATCTTTGAATCCATACCTTGATTATCATTTTCAAAACTGAGTTTAGAAAATGTTATTTTTGAAAATATTTCTTTAAAGTTACCATGACTGCCATTCCCAAAAGGAAAGTTCACGCGGGCTGGCCTATTTCAGGCCTCCAGGAAAGATATTTATGACTATTTTTTTACTAGAAATTTTATATATATCAATCACTATTTATTCTCATATTCCATACTTACAATTTTTTATAGAATGTGGAAATATTTTTTAAATAATATAAAAATATTTTTCATAATGTGTAAAGTGTGAAATGATAAATAGTGATTGATAAGAATTTTTTTTATTTTTCTCTTAGAAATAGGCAAAGTCTTTTTTTTTTTAAACCAAACATCTATTCATAAAAAAATCAATCAATACAAGCTGTTCTTATCAATCCATAGAGCTTGAGCAACAAACATAGGAACATCAACCTACCACATTTCTATATTATTGACATTCCAAGCATATCGTGCTAATCTATGGGCCACCTTATTCCTTATGCGATGCACATGTTGAATTTCAACTTTATTAAAATAATACAATAGGCTTTTTGCCTCATTAATAAGATTATCATCTGCTGAAAATGATTCTCGCTCTTCTTTCATTTCTTTAACCATCAGCAAACAATTACATTCAATAATAATTTCGGCGAAACCCAAACGTTAGGCAACATCTAGTTTCAACAATGTTGTAACTTGTAGATTCCTTCCATTCAAGCTAAAAATTCTTGATAAAGATCCATTATTGTTTTTAAATTCAAATATGTAACAAGTTAATATTTACCATGTTTAACTGTAAATTTAAATTAAATATAAGTTATATTATATACTACACTCACATCTTATTTAGTAACTAAAATGTTATGTAGGATAATGCTAGGATGTATACCGAATGTGCATCCCAAATATAAGTTATATTATACACTATACTTTCGTCTTGTTACATATTTATTTTTCTTTTAATTATTAAGAAAAAAATAAAATAAAATAAAAATTACTACTAATCACTTCTTTAACCATTAAAAAAATTAAAAAATAGGGCACGTTTGGCCCTTTGGGAATCATACTAGAATTTTCCTATTATGTTTTATCAATTTCTTGTGAGTTCAATTATTGCTTTCAAAGTAAATGATATAGATTTTGCCACGTCAACATTTTGTCACTTTGGAATTCAATTATCTTTTTGTGTTTATCACACAAAAATCTTTTGCAATTCAATACTAAGAACATACTCTTAGACTGCTGAACTGTTAGATTGGAACTGAGTTAAACTTCTTTTATAACACAGTTCATGTCATGTTAACATTGAAAAAGTTTTCACTCAAGAATGTCTCTTTTTGATGTATGGTTAAAAACCTTATTATTAAAGTGCCGCTTGAATACTGAGTTGAGATAAAAGTTAAAAATTGAATAAAATATTATAAAAATATTATTTTTATTTTAAAATTTGAAAAAATATAATTTATTTTGTGTAAAAATTTTAAAAAGTTATAATGATGAGATGAGATGAGTTGAGATCGTTTCTTAATCCAAATGGGCTAAATCTGAAAATAAAAATGACATTTAGGCGACATTTGGATGTTGAGCTGATCTGAGTTCTTTATGAATAATAATGATTTGAGTAGTGGAAGGAGTTATATGGGGCCCATCTAAAATGAGTTTAAAGTGTGTTTAAATATTAAGATGAGTTCAGATATATTTATAGAAATTTGTAAAGTTGGTGGGACCCATGACTGTTCATTTGCAGTGCTTGTCCCCCATTGGGCCAACCTGCAGTGATATTTTGAAAAAAAAAAGAGACTTGTGCTAGCCGGAAGAAATAAATGAGAGAGAAAGTTGATGGCTTGTTAGAGAGAGAGAGAGAGAGATGATGTTTGTTAGTAGAGAGAGAGAGATAGAGTTGACTGGAGAGAGAGAGTTAAAGAAAAAAATAAGCTGCGAGATCAACTTTTGTCAGTCCATCTACCAAAATTCACCGAATTCATTTATGAAAATAGTTCACTTTATTGTTTGGATGTTGAAGGAGTTTAAAGTAGAGGAAAGTTAGCTGAGTTTGAGAACCAATCGCAGTTTTTAAGAAATTTATTTGAGAGAATACCTTGAGAGATCAGGATCTTCTATTCATGGGTGTATAGTGTAGGATTCAATATTTAAGGGCTATGATGTTATTTCTTAGGTGCCTGAAACCCAACTCGAAGAGTCACCAACTGTTGCTCCTCTTTTAACTTGGTTGATGTAATTTCAGAATCACCCAATGAAAGTCATGCCAATAATTGCAATTGGTATCAACTCTTTTCATTGTCCTATGCCTTAATAAGGATGCCCTGGCTTAATCAAAATGTGTGAAACATTTTACATGACATGATATATGCCTTTTTCTGAATGAAAAAGGTGGCTATGGATATTTTCCTTTTTAAAGGGCACTATGTCTTTTAATGTGGCCATGCTTCATGTTTTATTGTCATTTTCCTTAGTCTACTCATCAATTCTTCTGAACAACATATTTTTTTGAAAAAATATAAAAAAAATACCATACATGAGAAAGGTTGGGATTTGCAAATATGGCATGAAAAGGAGAAAGAAAGTTTTATCGGATAAAAAAAAATGTTCCCCACCAATTCCCTGCAAACAAATCATTGTCATAGATGATGGTTTTTTTTCTGTCCACTAGACGGACTACGGTACCATCGCTGAAGGCAGTGATTGATTGTGTTGCATTAAAAATAAGAATAATGATAGATTTATTATTTTCTGCTACCTATTTATTATTATTATTATTATTTTTTATTTTACTTAATGATTAAGGAATTAATTATTAATAAAATTGTATATATATTTTTTTTAAATTTTTAAAAATGTTAAAAAGATACTTAAAAATTTAAATTTAAATACACTATAGAGTAGTAAAAGGATAGTAAAAAAATAGTAAGTCTATCATTATCCATACAACTATTCTCGTCTTACACAGTAAAAGCAAAATGTGATTTAAAATTTAAATTATGATTCCAAAGGCCACTTTACTCCTACCATTTGGCTCTCATTGCTTAAATAAGATTGTATTTTTTATTTTGTATTTTTTTTATAATATTCAGTCTCTTTTTCTCTTTCAATGGGGTGCCAAGTGCCATTGAAACACTTGTAGAAGAATGAGAAGTATAGAAAATGATAACTTTGATGATTGGCTCAAGCAACTAACAAACCGAAAAAGGTTAACCAAGAGGACATTTTATCAACAAGGCACTAGCAGTCTCCGATTTTCAGAGAAAAGCAAACTTGGAAGAAAGAAAATCGAGAAAATGAGGAAGGCCTGTTTAGATAGTAAAATTGTTTTATTTTATCTTATTTTATTAATATAAATTTTCTAAATTTACATATAAAATATAATAATTTTTTTTAAATTTTAAAACAATAATAATATTAAAAAATAATATTTTATTTAATTTTTTACTTTTATATAAAATCATCTCATCTTACCATCCAAACGGGACATGACTTACCTAAATTTCTTGTATATTCTACTTCATATGGAGTGATTCATATTAAAGATCAGTTCCTTAACCGCATGTTATCCACTAATAAAGCAAACTTAGTGGATCACGTTACGCGTATTTGTGCTTTATTATATAATCTAAAAGTATGAACGACATGATATTTTCATTCTATCATGAGATATTACTTATCAAAATTATTTTTGAAACTAGAAAAATCTTTCTGTATTACCTCAAATCTTGACTACACATTTTGTCTTTCAGTACAAAAGGATAGATGTCCGAAGGCCCTTCTTCAATCCAAAGTTTCTCCTCCCTAATAGTAGGTGCTATCTTAGCAAGTATATGAGCTACATTATTACAATATCTATAAGTATGTTGTATATTCCAATTCTGTCTATTGTATGGGACCAACTTAATATCTTCCACTAGTTGTCCATGCCATTCCCAGCTACAACTTGAGCTATTAACAGATTCGATCACAGACAACGCATCCCCTTCAAAGATAGCCTTAGCCCAATTAAACTCAGCACACACCTTTAGAGCTTCTCACAAAGCATATATCTCAGTAGTAACAGGATTACTCATGCCCTCCATTGGCTTACAAAGGGATAGCAGCACTTCACCCTCATCATCTCTCACCACTACTCCCAACCTCATCCTCTTCTTATCTGCACCCATAGCTGCATCCCAATTTTCTTTCACAAACTCCTTACCAGGCCTCTTCCATCTAGCCTCTCTTCTATTCATTAGTCTCTCATTCTATCACTGCTTCTATCCACTTACTTTTCTTGGTACTCTGTAAGGTTTACTTGAGCTTGTATGAACAACTCAGTAGGAGCTTTAAACCTTCCTTCGAAAACATAGATGTTTCTCTTTAGCCAAATATTTCTCATTACAGTAGCTACAACATCCAACACCTTAGCTTGTAACTTTTCTATCATAGATTGCCACAGCCCCAGAAAATCTCCCCCCACTCGAAGCCACTTCTGAACAAGACTGGATTTCTCAGCCCACACATCTGCTGCTGCACTACAGCTCTAAAGAACATGGCAGACTGTCTCAACTTCCAACCCACACACAGGACATAGTGAATTTTCCACCACACCCCTTATAGCTAGATTTTGTCTTGTAGGTAGACTATTGCTTTCAACCTTCCACATAAACATCTTCACAACTTCTGCGGTATTTAGTGTCCACAAACTTTTCCAGCTACTATTTCCCACATTTAACCAGATGGATCCCCTTTTCCCCTCTTTTTCCTGTCCATCTCTAGATGGTAAGCATTTTTCACACTAAAGATCCCATATTTTCTATAGGCCCAGATCTTTTTATCTAGGGAATTAGCATGGCTTATAGGAAGTCCACACACCACAATTGCTTCATCCTCCATCAGGGCATCCCTCACTAGCTTCTGGTTCCACTTATCACACTCAATCAACTCATTTACCCTTGCGTCCTCTCTTAAATTCTTTACAGGAGATTGTATGCTGAACAGAAATGGTTTTGGTATCCACTTATCTCCCCAAATCCTCACCTGCTCCCCATTCCATATCTTCCATACCAATCCTTCTTTTAGTAGCTCAAGAGAACCCCATAGGCTCCTCCAAATTTTTTAAGTCCACAACCTAGATTAGCCTCTAATAAATTAGAATGCTTGAAATATTTTTCCTTCAATACCTTTGTTGCTTCTAAGTTAGGCAAATTAAGCACTTTCCAACACTGCTTTGCAAGCAAGGCTTGGTTGAAACTCTCAAGTTCTCTAAACCCCAAACCTCCCACTGATTTTGCAGCCCCCAACTTAGCCTAACTCTTCCATTGTATCTTCCTGTCATTTTGTTTAAAGCCCCACCAGAATCTAGCCATTAAAGCTGCAATTTCTTTACACAACCTAAAACATTCATATGGTATATGGAAACTACTTGTATCACTGCCTTCAAGAGGATTTATTTACCCGAGGGAGATAGGAACTGATTTTTCCAGTTGCTAATTTTATTCCACACTCTATCCTTTATCACTCTAAAAGTGTTGTATTGAGACCTTCCCAACATAATTGGCAACCCCAAATACTTCTCACAATTCTTCTGCACCCCAACCCCCACATCCTTTGCAATTATACTTCTCACATCTCTTTGAGTATTGGAGCTAAAGAACATAGAAGTTTTCTATCTATTCAAGCTTTGCCCCGATGCTTGCTCATACACCTCAAGCACCCTTTTGATCCTCCCCCACTCCTACCAATTTGCTTGACCACAAATGATACAGTCATCTGCAAAGAGTAGAAGAGTGATCTTGAAACCCCCTCTAGTTATTGATACCCATTTCAGGTCTCCTTTAGCCTCACCATGATTCAATAAACAACTCAGGTCCTCTCCACAGATGAGAAATAGGTAGGGAGACAGAGGGTCACCCTGCCTCAGCCCCCTCGATGGCAAGATAGTGGCTCTTGGTTTCCCATTCACCAAAATGGCAGTTGACATAAAGGTCACACACTGCATAATTAAATCCACCCCTCTGCCCCCAAACCCCATCTTAACCATAATAGCCTTCTAATAATCTCATTTTACTCTATCGTATGCTTTAGAAATATCAAGTTTAAAGTCATACTCTCTCTTCTACCTTCTGCCTTACTTTCATAGAATGCAAGATTTCATAAGCTGCTATAATATTATTTGTCATGAGTCTCACGAGAATGAAAGCACTCTAGTTCTTTGTAATGACTTCATTGAGAAACACTTTTAGTCTATTAGTAAGAGTCTTTGCAATAATTTTATACATCACATTGCATAGACTAATAGACCTATAATCTCCTAACTTTTTTCGGCTCTTTCACTTTAGGAATTAATGCAACATGAGTATGGTTGACATTCTTTAACATAACTCCTCCTCTTAGGAAACTGAAAGCAGTAGCACACACATCTTCCCCCACTATGTCCTAATAGGCTTGGTAAAAGCACACCCCATAGCCATTTGGCCCTGGGGACTTCAGAGGGCCAATTTGATGTAGAGCAGCTTCTACTTCATCTTTTGTAAATTCTTTTTGTAAAGCTTCATTCATTTCATCTGTGACTCTAGGTTCCATCTGGTGCAGGCAAGATTCAATAGCTGCTCTTGAAGGTGCAGCAGTTTTAAACACTTCTGTGTAATGCCCATAGAAAGCCCCTACTATACCCTTTTGCTCCTCCCATAGTCTGCTTTGATTGTCCACCACTGCCTGAATCTGGTTTCTCCTCCTCCTTTGAGATGCACAGGCATGTAAGAACTTGGTGTTCTTATCACCAAGCCTATACCAGTTTCTTTTAGCCTTCTACCGCTACTTGACATCTTCCTGCACTAGTAGCACCCTAACCTCCTTTTGTAATTCTTTTATTTCCCCAACCTTTTCTGGTCCCTCTTCATCTTGCAATTTTTTAATCTGCTCGGTCATCTTCTCTATCTCTTTCCCTCTATTACAATCTTTATTTTTTGCCTACTTCTTCAACTTCCCACTACAAGACTGTAACAGATTCTGAACCTTTAACCAAGGATCACTATTATACTTTTGATCTACCCATCCACCCTTCACTACTTCTTCACACTCATCATCTTTAACCCAAGTAACTTTGAATTTAAACTTTCTAACTCTATTCCCAAGACTACAGGGGACATCCACAATGGATAACAAAACTGGTCTATGGTCAAAACTCCTAGCAGTGAGCCCCTTCACCTTCACTTTTTTAAAAATATCTCTCCATTTCTGATTTGCAACAAATCTATCGAGTCTTTCTTTTGTGAAGGTTGAATCATTGTGTCTATTACTCCATGTAAATGGACATCCCACATATCCCAAGTCTGTCAAACAATTACCCTCCAACATTACTCTAAACTGCTCCATTAGCCTTTCCTCATGCTATCTTCCCCCTTCCTTCTCCCCTTGGAGTATTATTTCATTAAAATCTCCTGCTACACACCAAGCCTCCCCACTTCTAGGCTTCAATGAAGACAACAACTCCTAAGACAACTTCCTCTTCAAGGCATCATGGTGACCATAAAACCCAATAAAAAATCACTTATCCCTTCCTCCATTATTTTTTATCAGACCATTTATGTGCCATTGAGAATAGTTTAAAATTTCCAAATCCACATTCCTATCCCAAAACAAGGCCAGTCCCCCTCTCTTCCCAACAGGTTCTACTAAAAAACAACCCTCCATACCCAATGTTCGCTTCAACCCTTCAACCCTTCCTACTTTAATCATTAAGTCAATTAGAAACACAACTTTAGGCTCTTTCTCCTTTACCATCAGGTAAAGGTTCTGAACTGTTCGAGAGTTGCCCAACCCTCGGCAGTTCCAAATTAACCAACTCATAATGCCTAGTGGGGCAGACTAGCAGCCTCCACCAATCTTGAAGGATCAGCCACTGCCACCTCACATCCTTTCCTCATTTTTTTCTTCATTCCTCTTCTAACCCCAAAAACATTACTCTCACATTCCATTCTTTTAGCTAGTAAGGAATTAAGTGAACCTTCACTCCTTAAACTTTTCCCACGGGCTCTCTTCTTCTAGCTCCTAGACTTCCCTTTCATCAACCCCCTCTGCTCTCCCTCTAATCCTTCATTCCCTATTTCTTGTGCCAATATAACATCCACATCACTCTCTGTATACAAAAACTCATTACTGCTAATTAAAGGCTCAAGGCTAGGACCCTCTAGATCCCCTCCACCAACCCCCTTCAACTCCCCTTAATTCACCTCTTGTAATCCCTCCTTATTCAAACAGCTCCTCCCCTCTCTGCCACTCCTCACCTCCCCCTCCATTGCACTAAGTAGATTTTCAGGCCCCACAACTTGAGTTCCTTCACAATCCCCTCCCATATCAGATTGAGAATCGACATCCACCCCCGTTTCCTCCCACCTCTCTACTTTCTTCCTTCTTCTAGCGAACTAGCCAAGGACCATATTGAGCTACACCCCCTCGTCTGCATACATCCCTGATCCCCATGCACAATACATCCGCATTGTAAACAAATCTTTGCTAATTTTTCATATTGAAAGGGAATCTACATTCTATCACCATTCAAATTAATTGTTCGACCTCTGGCTAAATTGTTCCTCAAATCTAACCCAACCTTCACTTGCAAGAAGCTACCCCTAGCAACATCCTCCTCCTGAACCTCAACTTCCCTCACCTTCCCAAAAGTAGCCCCAACCATCTCCCCCATCTTTCGATTCAGGCAATCCAAAGGTAGATTAAACATTTGGATCCAGAAGCATTCATAGTAAAAATCTACTGAGTGGAATCTGAGCATTGCCAACATAAGGTTTAAGAACTAGCAAGTAATTATTGAATAGCCGCAGACAACCCCCCAACACTTTATTCTTATCCCTTACATTGGCAAAAGAGATGACAAAACAATTAGGTTCAAGGTCTTAAAAGACCATTGGTCAACTCACCATCCAGATCTTTTCCATCGTTGCCCTGATGATCTCCTTTCCGATCCTCCGCTCTGCAAAAACCTTTCCAATCAGACTCCTCTCTCATTTTCTTCTTGCTCCATCGTTATTGTTAGCTTGAATCTCGATTGGTAAACTTTCCTCCTCACTCAATTTGAGCCTCTCCCAAATCTTCTCTAGCCCTTCCATTGTCCTCCCTTTGCCCGCTGTAGCCAGTAGATATTGCCACCCCTTCCTCCCAAAGAAGCAGGAGGATTTTGCTGCCTTCACCTCGAGGTGTTTCACCTCCAATCGCCCTCAGGAAGAAGACAAGAGAGAAAACGGTTGAGAGAAGAATTTATTTTTTTGACTAAATTTATTAGTTATCAAAATTGATTATATAAGTAGTAATTTTTAATAATATATTATTTTATGATAAGATGAGATAAGAGTACCACATATCAATATTTTTGTTGATAATACCATACCTTTAGGATGGAATTGCATATAATGTGCTTACCATACGTAGTCATCTTTCTGTTGAGGTTTTATATCCTATTGGTTTAGGGTTTGTTTGAGAACATAATTATTTTCAGATATTTTTAGACTACTTCACAAACTATTCAATATTATTTCACTATTGTGGGTCCTTAACCTATTTTATTTGTGGGGCAATGCTAGGGTGCACACCAAATGTGCATCCCAAATATGCACACCAATGCAAATGAATTTTTTTCCTTTTCTTTTAAATATTTTTTAAAACATCCTTAACTATTAAGAAAAAATTAAAATATATATAAAAATTTACTAATAGTCACTCCATTGACTATTAAGAAAAAAATTTAAAAAATAAAACACATAAGTAAGCATATTTAGTGAGCACATTTAGGAGTGATACTATATTTTCCTTAATTTGTGTTGTAGCAATAGGATATAAAACAAAAAACAAAAACAAAACCCATTATGAGCTCTTTAGGTACGAGACTTTTGTCTATTCTTTTTTTCTTTTTCATTTTTCCTTCTTGGCAAGCTTACTGCATTAATAAAGATAAATGTTTGTACATAGTTGCTTATACAATATTGATCACAACAAAGTAAATTAAAAAGGAGGATGCTTGCCATTATGGAAATTCAGTAAGCTAGGGGGGATTAAGGGGTGGGGTATGCTTCCATAGAGGTTTATGGAGACTTTTGTCTATTCTCTTTGTTAATCTATTTTCTGTCATGATATTCTCAAGAGATTAGAGCTAAGATTATTTTAACTAGTATCGAGAAAATGTAAGCACACACCTTAGCCTTTTGACCATAAAAACAAAACAAAAGAAAACTTGAGAAAACCAATTATGACACTAAGTTGTGCTTGAAAGTCGAAGTGATCTTAAATAATATAAGATGATTTTGAATAATAATATCTTATAGGTCTCACTGAGCTGTGTTTAAATATAAATAGGTTGAAATATGTATTTGAATGTATGAAATAAATTGAGATGAGTTTTAACTTTTTATAAGTAGTTAAAAAAGCAATGGGCCCATCAATGATTGATTTGAGATGTATTGAGATAATTTAATCTTCCAAACACAACTTTAATACTTGAAAACAAAGACAAATAGTTTTTAGAGAATAAAATTTTCTTTTATCTGAATTTGAAAATCTTAAATGAAGGAAAGAGTGACATATAAAATAATGGATTGTTTGGATAATGAGATAAAATGAGATAGTTTTAGATGAGTTGAATAAAATATTGTTGGAATATTATTTTTTAATATTATTATTGTTTTAAAATTTGAAAAAATTGAATTATTTATTATATTTTATAAAAAAATTTAAAAAAATTGTAATGATGAGATAAGATAGATTGAGAATATTTCTGTATCCAAACAGAATCTAATCTTATGTTATTTATTATTTATTTAATATTATCTAAAATATTTATATAGTCGTTAATATATGCTATAAAACTCAGTAATATGTAATTAAGGATCAAAAGAAAATTTGGTAAATAATAACAAAATATGGAAACAAAGTCACCATGCATAAACAGGTGGGAGTGGGTCCAAACGAAAGAAAAACAACCTTTACGCATGCCAGACAATTGTCCTCCCAACTCAGTTCATATCCATCCACATTTTTCTTTTTCATTTGCATGCATAACAATAAATCTTTTCAACTTTCCAACACTTCACACTTCATCTTTTTTAAATTTTTTTTTAATTTTTTTTATTAAATAATTTTTATATGAATAGTAAATAAAAAATTTGAAATATTTAAAAAAAAAAATTCAAAATTTTTTTTTAAAAAATATTAAAAAATATGGAGTGTGGAGTGTGGATGAATAGTAAGAAGTTGTGTAGCAAAACCCGACCCCCTCAACACATCCAACGGCTGATCTTCTCTGCTGATCATTATAATTTTCTATTTTAATCATTATTTTGTCATCATTTCACATCTTATAAATAAATAAAAAGTTGTTCTAATTAGTCTGTGTAAATATGTAAATAAAAGACTTCACATTCACATTCTTTATGTGTAAATATTTATTTTTAAAAAATTAAAATTTTAAAATTTTATTTTAAATGAAATCTCATAAAAGTTTTAGTAAGTAATTAAAATATCCTATACTTTTTAAGGTTGAATATTATATATAGTATATACATTGAAATAAGACAATCAAGATTAGAAAAAAAAAAAAGAGATAATCAAATTAAAAAGAAATAATCAAATTTCTTTTATTTAATTTTATCTCCATTAAAATTAGATAATTTCATAGAAAAATGAAGAGCGTCACTCTCTGGCCACTTCACCCTCCACGTGACGAGCCCCAAGACGCCACGGCGAAACGAAACGCTCCAAAAGCCTCACAGTCTCTGTCGACATTGCAAAATTAAAACAATAATAAAACGAGAGATAGAGAGCGAGAGCGAGACCCCTCTTCACAACGCAGGCCGCCTCCTGGTTCACACTCAGCGACGTTATCTTGTGGGAGTAAAATCTCCATCTCCGCGATTGTGATTACGCGTTCTGACTCTGTTGTCCTCTATTCCCCGCATTGTTGTCTCCATCTACCTATTCATTTCTTTCTTTCTTTCTTTCTTTTTGGAGAAATCTTGAAGCTCGTATTCCTCTGAAAACCCTAATCCGTTTCTCGAAGAATTTAAACTTTTTCCCCATTTTCCCCCTCTCTCAAATAGCTCTACATTATCATCGGCTCTTAAATATATAATACAAAACTGCAGTGTAATTCTGGAAACCAAATCCAAAAAAGGAAAAAGAGGTTAGTTATTGTTTGGTTACGCGGCTGAGGCTATTACCGAAGCGAATTAGAAAATGGTGGGAGGAGCGAGCAGGAGGGACGAATCGCTGGTCATAAACAGCTCGAACGTGTTCGCCGCGCTCGGAAGCTTGAAGAAGAAGAAGAAGAAGCCGTCCGAGAAGGAACATGCGGGTTCTTCCACCAGTAAAAGCTCGGCGTCGAATAAGCTCGCGGAGAAGGAGAAGGAGGAGGAGGTGTTCTGGGCCCCGGCGAAGCTGACGGTGAAGTCGTGGGCTGATGTCGACGATGATGATGACGACGATTACTACGCCACCACGGCACCGCCCGACTCGGTCTGGAGCGCTGCCGCCGATTCCAAGGTCGTGAAAGAGAGCGACGCCGAGCATGCGGAGGAGGTAAAATCCTTTGAGCTTGGCAATCCTTTAAAAAATAAAATTAATGATCTAGTTTTTGAATGCTAGTTTTCTTCTTTTCGGTTCATGTTGTTGAGTGTTATTAAGTTTGTTATACACGAGTAAACACTGAAAGGCATGCATGCAATTTCTTATGTTTTGTGCTGATGCATAAGTTTGAAGTAAAGTTTGTTAATACTTTACTTCAATTTATTGTTTTAATTATGTTGATTGTGCATTTCTGAGATGGGTTTTCGTGCTGTATGGCCTGATGATTTTACATTTTTCAAGTCGTACATATTGTGCAATTTTAAATGCATGTTCTCTTCATTTTGCCTAATGAATGAATTGTGTAATGTTGATGTTGGGACTACATGCTAAAGATTGAGCTTTAGGTGAACCAAGACAAAGAATTAAGGTAAAAACAGGATGTCACATAACCCCTAGGGGTTGGCTCAAGTGGTGAATGCCTTGGGCTTGGGGGTATGCTCCCCCCAAGTCTAAGGTTCAAATCCTCTTGGGTGCAAACAATCTCTAGGGGCCATCGGACTGGGGGATTTTCCTCTTGAATTATCTGAGGTGCACTTGCGGGAAACTCCTTGCCGAGAGCCTGTGCACCTCCGGAATTAGTCGGGGCATTGATCCTCGACACCCGGTGCCAATAAAAAAAAAAAATGATGTCACATGTTGTTGGATGACTGTGATTTTAATATGCAATCAGTCTGTTCATTTTAATAAATAAGATTGATATACAACTTCTTTCTCTTTTTTAAAAGAGACTTATATTTGTGAATTGTGGAGTACTAACTGTAGTATGGTGATGTTTGCTCTGGAGTTCTGGAATCTGAAGGATCTTGGTTGGATTTTTTTTTTGGGGGGGGGGGGGTAGCATTATGTTTGGTTTGTTCAGTCATTTGGTCGCTTAGTTTTGCAACAAAGAATTTTTATCCTTCAAAGTGCATGCCTATTGGTCCCCTGCATAAAGGATTGCGTGTTACTCTGTCCTGGCTTGCTCGTGTTTAATGATAGTATCTTGGTTAAGTTGCGAATGTTTCTTGTAGCATATGGAGAGATATTTAATCTTGTGGTTTTCGTTGCTTTGAGATATTTCGGAATAGATTACTTCTATGCAATCATTGTGAATTAATGGATGTGATAGATGCTGTTTGAGTTTCCAGAATCTATGGACTATGCATAATTTTTGTTAATTTAACAAGCATTGGTGGCGGCAGCTAATAATGAGAGATGTGGCCAATGGTCCTTGAGCAACCATAAATATTTTCTGTCATCGCCTTTGAATTTTTAAGATAATGTAACATTATGTTATAACGATGAATAATGGACATAAAATGTAATATAGCTTATAGGAGTCCAAGGAGTGTATAGTTTGTATTAATTCAACATGTGTTGATGGTGGCAGCTACAAAGGAGCACATGGCCTGCTGATTCATACATTTACTTTTGTCGTGTTGATGACAGAGCAACTTTGTCGGAATAGATCTGCATTACGTAATGCTCCCTTTTATGGTGTATCTCTGAAGTTTGTACTTTTCACTTTTGTTGTGTCTCAAGTTGGTAACTTATTAGTTGCTATGGATATAAATTTGGACTTGCGCTTTGTTATGTAAACATCTGGACGAATGTAAATGATACAGCCTTGCAAGAATCTTAGATGATGGGCTTATACTGATGACACCCAATGCACATTTTGTATCCTAAGAAATGGTCATGGATCACCAAATTGGGTGGGAATTTGACCTAAGACAATCAGTTTGCGTTGGCCACAACGTTGGCTGAGTGTTAGATGAAACCTGGAGCAACTAAAACTCGGTCTTTGGTAAAAGTATAACAGGTATTAAAGGGTTTTGTTAGAAGAATGTTGCTAGAAATAGTCCAACGTATGAGATATAAATATGATGGAAAGTATTAATGTTGAGGAGTTCAGCATTTGATTTCGTGTAGAAAATGCTATTTCTTGTGCCTGATCTTAGTGCTGTTGTGGAAACTGGAAAGATCTTGGTCAGTTCAAGTAATCACAAACTACATGCCAGGCATGGATAAAATCAGGGTGAAACTGTAAACAACCACATTTCCAAATTTATTATAGAGGTTATGTTGCTAAGATTTTATTTGGTATTCATAACATTGAAGGAATTTTATTTTATATTAGGAAAAAATAGAAATAGGTATCTTATTAAAGATTTTTTTTTTTTTTTGATAAGTAAAGGTATCTTATTAAAGATTACAGATGGGAAATAGATAAGAGAAAAGCAAGAAAGGAAGGAAACTCTGTCATTAATTTCTGAAAGCAGTAGAAAGTACTCCTAGCTGACCCAATATGGTGGCCTAATAAGATGTGAAACTAATCTAGCAAAAATAATCAAATTAAATAGCAACAAAAACGATAGAAGGGAAATACCTTATTCATAAAAAAAGAAGTCAGGAGCGAAATGACTGGGCGTTTGAAGACAGAGAGCGTTCATTGGAGGAGATTAGACTACTGTTTTTTGGAACTCTGTTTCTCTGGGCTAACGCTGTAGATTTCAATGGCCTAGATTTTCATTATTTTCTTATTTCTATTTCTTCTTCTTAAATAGGTTTTATCTCTCGTATACCCCATGTGTACCTATTCTTATTAATATAATATTATAGTTTACCTATCAAAAAAAGAAAAAAGGAAATACCTATGATAAGAATGAAAACATCAATGACACACTTTAACCAAGCAATGGAGACCACAGTTCCAGTAAGAAGGAAGGAGCTGCTCTTTTCTAGAAGTTTTGTTCTTGTATTTTGCATTTTGCATTCATTTGTTTCTTTGCATTTATCAACTAGAGTTATTATCTTTCTGCCTTAGGTGTAGATTGCCTAATTGTGGTATTTTATTTATTTGATAATTTATGTATCATTGCTCCCCTAGTTAGCTTTAGTGATTCTTGGATTTACTAATTTGCTATTATCTGATTCCAGGAAAGTGAAAGTGAGGAAGAAGGCCTTGATGAATTTGATGATGATGTTGAGGAAGAACATGAAATTGAACCGGAGGCACCAGTAGAAGCTGAGACTGTTATTAAGATTCCTCCTGAAGCTTCTTTGGCTCCTAAAGATACTGAAAGGCAGCTATCAAAGAAGGAACTGAAGAAGAAAGGGCTTGAAGAACTTGAAGCTGTTCTTGCTGAATTAGGATATACCAACAAAGAGACCAGTGGCCAAGATGGAACCCATGGTAATAATTTAGTACCTAATTTATGCGTAGGCTTAGCAATTGGTCCTCTTCTGGAAAATAAAAATTCTTAGGGGCTGTTAGAATTGGGAGGAGAGTTGAGATGAGTTGAAATGGTTTGTGAATAGTAGAAGAAGATATTTTATAAATATTATTTTTTAATATTATTATTATTTTAAGATTTGAAAAAGTGGATTGTTTATTATTTTTTGTGTGGGAATTTGAAAAAATTCTTTTGGGATTTGAAAAAGTTAAATTGTTTATTATATTTTGGTGTGAGAATTTGAGAAGATTCTTTTGGGATTTGAAAAAAAAAAATTATTATATTTTGTGTAAAAATTTAGAAAAGTTGTAATGATGAAGATAAGATGAGTTGAGATGGGTTGAGGAGAGTTTTGAAAACAAACATCTCCTTAGGGTGATTCTTTAGAAATCTATAAAGTTTGTGTTGTGGAATGGTTTTATTAGCTTCCCATATTTGAATGTTCTCCTTTTAAGTTAAGAAATTCTGAATGATGAGACATCAGTTGTTACTTTAGTAAATTAGTATTCATACATCATGTCGCTTCACTTAGAATTTGCTTGTGCGATTTTGTCATATTTAGGTTCTCACTGATAATTTTAGTGTAGGAGGTAACTTTTAGATTGTAGCATTTGGTATTATAAATAGTTCAGAAGTAGGACACAAACCAGTAATAATTTGGCCTCAGAATATGGAGATGGATGCCAGTTGGCCAGTTTTGCCATGGACTTGAATACATTCCTTTGGCTTATAATTATCTTCCACTAGAAATGCTAATGATTGATTGTTCTACTGTTCTGCTCTAGTAACATTTAATTGACTTGCTTCATAGATTTAGTTCGTTATTTTTCTTTGGCTGGGTACCTGATGGGTTTTCTTTCATAAACTGATTTCTTGACCTTATTCTTGTAGGTGTTGAACAAGAGAAGAAAGTAGATGATCTAAATGGAGAGCTAGAAAAGAAGGCAAATATTACAGGGGAGAGCAAAAGTGCGAAAAAGAAGAAAAAGAAGGATAAATCTTCAAAGGAGGAGCCAAAAGAATCCCAAGACCAGCCTGAGGGTGCTGATGCTGAAGATGCAACAGAAGAAGCTGCTGGGAGTGAAAAGGTAGAAGATACATCTTCTATTGATGTTAAGGAGCGGCTAAAAAAAGTGGCATCTATGAAGAAGAAAAAATCAAGCAGAGAGATGGATGCTGCTGCCCGAGCCGCAACTAGTGAGGCTGCTGCAAGGAGTGCAAAGCTTGCCGCTGCAAAGAAAAAAGAGAAAAATTACTATAATCAGCAGCCAATGCGGTGAGTGGGTGAGATCCTTTGTTTTTTGTAATTTCTTTTTCTTGCTCATATATGAAACATGTACTCTTTGTTCATTTCGCGAACACAAAATAAACAATGGGAACTGGTTTTGTGAAGTTGAGTTATATAAAGATACTTTTAGTTTTACTTCAGGGAAAAGATGTATGGTTCTTTACAAAATCTTCTATTTGTGTTGGCCTCATTGCCGTTTCTTGTGCAATATCTCATGGGTACGAGGGTATCAACCAGTCTTGAATAATTGTTGTTGTAGCATCGATTTCAAGTTGGCGAGGAAGGTATTTTTCTCCCACGAGTTTAGAGGGGTAAAAAGGGGTGGGTAGGAAGTCTGCTTAGAGGTGCGGTGGGGAAGGGAGAGTAGGAATTTTCTCCAAATGTGGAGAAAAAGACAAAATGGTATAGAACATGGCAATAAACCTTGCATGTACAGACCCATTTATCTGCGTGTGTTATTCTTGGGGATTACAATGGATGCTGAGGCAGCAGCCATTTCTAGACACGGAATGGTAGCCACTAGCCAGGTGGAGGTTGGTGGCTGCCGGAAGCAGCAAGCCTGTCGTGATGGTATGATCCATCAGAAGGAGAACGAGTGAGGTTGGCTCTCTCCGAATTATCAGTGTATGTATATTGAAAGAAAGAGATTGTCTTGTAATTTGGATGAAAAAAATGGGAGGTAATAGAATTTGTTAGATTTCACCAAGGATTTAACAAAAGAGTTCCATTATGTTACAAGACTGGCATGCATGCAAGGGATAAATTTTTGGAATTAAAATAGGGAAAATTAATAATTAATCCTTGGGTTTAGACCTACCAATACATGGCTCGCTTACAAAAGTTGGGTTGTAGTCCTTAAGTTTATGTTTCTTTGAAAGTCCCTCTGCTTGGCTCTAGCAATTCCCTTAAATTCTTAATGTGGAAATATTGGATAAAGATGGACATGTGATGTCCAAATCTCAAAATCTGAAATCATAAAAAATAGAAGTAAAAATAAAGAAACGTGAAAAAAAATAAGAAAATAGACAACAGAAAAAGCCAAAAAATTAAAAACAAGTTAAAACATAGGGAAATGAATTTACCAAACAGATGCCAAAAAAAAAAAGTCTAAAACAAAAAAATACATAAATAAAATAAAACGAAAAATAAAAAATAATATTTAAAAAGATTAAAAAATGTTGGGGGAGGGGATCGCCTCCCCGCCACGGCGCCACCCATCTGTAAGGGAGCCCACCCCCCTCCGAGTAGTGTTGGGCACAGTTGGGATCCTCCCTTGCCTCCATGGGCTGGGGGTGATGGAGGGGCTCCTCCTCCCGCTACTCCATGCCCCGCCCACGAGTCTGCAGGGTTGGTGTGTTAGGCGGAAACCACTCCATAATTATTTTTTTTTCAAAGGTTGTTTGTCTATTATTATTCATGTGGCATATCATGCCAATAATTTTATCAAGATTTTAATAGAAATGTGGCAGTATTTTTGCTAAATATTAAACCTAAGAATTAGAAGTTTAAAACGAGAGTTTTTGTTAACGGAAGGACCTTTTCAAGAGAAAGTAAGCCCAATGACAAATTATTATTTTTCCCTTAGGTGCCGTTTAGATAGTGAGTTGAAACGAGATAAGTTGAGATGAAATTTGAATAAAATATTGTTAGAATATTATTTTTTAATATTATTATTATTTTAAAATTTGAAATTTTTGAATTATTTATTATATTTTCTGTAAGAATTTAAAAAAGTTGTAACAATAAGATGAGATAAAACATTTTTTGTATCCAAAATGGGCCTTAATCTTTAATGAAATAGAAGTGTTTTTGGTAAGTCATGCTTCATTCTTTGCCACCACGGAACCTACTAACCTGTAACTTCACCCCCATTGCATTTTCGCTTCAATGTGTTCCAACCACGGTCGCCCTCCCCCCCTCCCACACACCCCCCCCCCCCCCCCAATCGACCATTCTCTCACCTGGTTTTTTTTATTTTGTTTCCTGTGTTGCTTGTTACATGTTGACATGCTTTTGAATTGGGTTCAAGATTATCCAGCACCTGAGTGGTTGGACCTGGGAATTCAGCCAATGCACTCATGGAAAAGAATAGAATAATTTGGTGAACGTGCGAAGAGAATTGAAGTGAAAAAGAATATATAATGCAGCTGGAGGCAGGAGACAGTAATATGACAAAAGGAAGGCAAGATATTATCAAAGAAAATGAGCATGACAGATTAATCAAAATGTATATTTCCTGATCATGAATGATATCACCATCAACTGTTCCACACCAATCTAGTTTTATAATGCTCATCTATTTAGCCCCAGCAGCATGCATCTTTGTATGTCAAATTGAGAATCCTTCTTCTACAAATGCCAATACTTGCATGAGACCTCTCAACACAGCTCTCTCTCATGGCTCTTCCGTGGGTTCAAGAGCTCCATTTCCCTCACCTCAACATCTCTATAACCGTTGATCGTTTGATTTCTGCTATGCCCTCGAGGCCTATTCCTGCTAAACTTGGTGACAGCCTTTACCTCTCTAACCTCGATGATACGATCGGAGCACGTGTTTTCACCCCTACAGTATACTTCTATCGATCAGATAATGGGAATTCGGGGCAAAGATCTGTCATGGAAATACTACACGATGCTCTCGCCGAAATCCTAGTCCCTTACTATCCTTTATCAGGTAGGCTTAGAGAGACTAAGAACGGTAAGTTAGAAGTGTTTTTTGGAACAGAACAAGGGGCAATCATGGTTGAGGCACATTGTAAAATGGCCTTGGCAGATTTAGGAGACCTCACAGTGCCAAACCCTGCTTGGGAACCATTGATCTTCAAGTTCCCTAACGAGGAGCCGTACAAAGTTCTTGACATGCCATTGGTCATAGCTCAGGTTACACTTTTTAGCTGTGGTGGCTTCAGCCTAGGCTTGAGGCTCTGCCATTGTATTTGTGATGGAATTGGTGCCATGCAATTTGTTGGGGCTTGGGCTGCCACAGCAAAAGCCGGTACCTTATTAACAGACCCTGAGCCATGTTGGGACAGGGAACTCTTTCTGCCTCGCAACCCTCCAAGAGTGAAATTCCCACATGTTGAGTTCATGAGAATTGAAGATGGCTCGAGCCTGACAATGTCTCTGTGGCAAGCCAAGCCTGTTCAGAAATGTTACCGGGTTAGCCGGGAATTCCAGACTCACCTGAAAGCTCTGGCTCAACCAGATGGTGCTGCTGCATGCACTACCTTTGATGCTATGGCTGCTTATATATGGAGGACATGGGTGAAAGCACTCGATGTAAAACCACTAGAATATGAGCTCCGGCTAACATTTTCCGTCAATGCACGCCGGAAGCTGCAAAACCCACCATTAAAAGACGGCTTTTATGGCAATGTGGTGTGTGTTGCATGCGCATCCAGCAGTGTCTCACAGCTTGTAAATGGCCAGATCTCGGACACCATGCATTTAGTTCGGGAAGCAAGACTCAATGTTTCAGAGGAGTATTTGAGGTCTACATTGGATTATATCGAAATGAACAGGCCAAAAAGGCTTGAGTTTGGAGGAAAATTGACAATTACCCAGTGGACTAGATTTTGCATATACGAATCTGCAGATTTTGGTTGGGGAATTCCAGTATATGCTGGTCCTATAGATCTGACTCCTACACCTCAAGTTTGTGTGTTCCTCCCAGATGGGAAGGCTGATCCTAATGGCACAATGGTGGTATGCATTTGCCTGCCGGAGGGCGTTTCTGATAAGTTTACAGAATATTTGTGCCTGATGGGCAATGAAAATTGTACGTAAACAGCTTCAGTATGAAGATGATAATTAGTTGGGGAATAAAGCATCAAAGAAGGCTTCTTGTTTATAGTTCATAATGAATATAGATATTATTTGAAAGAAAAATTGTTTTCATCACTCATTATTTATTACCCCACAACCCACACCTCATATCTTATGAAAAACAACTTCATATTTATAAAAAACATCCTTACACCCTGAAAAAGTTGTAGGTGTGGGTGTGAGAGTGAATGGGGACTTATGAGTATAATTCTTCCAAAATTTCTTATAATTTCATTTCCAAATATCGCTCAAATACAAAATATTTTTCAATTCTAAATTTTCAATTTTTTAATCTAATCATTACTTAATCATTATCCAAATATAAAAATCATTACAACTTTTACAAATTTTGAAACAAAATACAAAATTCAATACAACTTTTACAAATTTTAAAATAAAAATTATATTAAAATAATTTTTTAACTTTATAATAATTTTATTTAGTTTTTTTATCTCTTATTTCTTAAAACCTAATAAAATATCTTACTCAAATCATATTACTACTATTTACAAAATTTTTAAATGAGAAATTATATTTACAATCATGGAGTATACAAACGTCGTATAATCGTTTTGAAAAAAATGAATAAACATGAGACTCACATAAAAAAAATTAATTTTTTAATAGTAGACCACGCACTTTACGACTGTATATAATATTACTCTTTTTAAATATTCCAAATGTTTGAACCTTAATGCAACACATTGTGTAAAACCTTTACAAACTTCATTTTTATTTACTTCTTAGAGATTGCTTCTTTAATTACATAGATGCCACTTATTTAAAGTGGCTTTATAAATTAACTATTTAAATAAAAAATAACTTGAAATATGGCATTTGAAGAACAACATTTTTCATTTCTCCTTCGCATAATAAAGTTGGAAGGAGGTATTGCATATGTGTCAAGTTCTATGTCTGTACGTAGCAATTAGGGATTAATTATAGTAAGAAATTCTTAATTTTGACAAACGAGTCCTAAGATACAAAAACTATTTCATTCATCTTATCTTATCTCATTATTAAAATATTTTTAAATTTTAACACAAAATATAATAAACAATTCAACTTTTTCAAATCACAAAATAATAATAATATTAAAAAATAATATTCTGACATTATTTTATTCAACTCATCTAAAATCATTTCATCTAGGGGTGTTCATCCGGGTTTCAACCCGGGTACACCCGGACCGGAACCCGAGTTTCAAACCCGGGCAGGAACTCGGACCGGGTTAGCCCGGGTCAGACTCGGGCCGGAACTCGGATGAATCCGGATTGTAAATCTGGAACCCGGTTTTTTTTTTTTTAATTTTTTCTTCTTCTTCTTTTCTTTCTTTCTTTTTTAGTCTGTGTTCACGAGTTTGATAGTTATGATGTAATTGATGTTATTATTTACACTTTCAAAATTATTTAGTGTAATAATAACAAAAATGTGGTCTATATACTGTTTTTTAAAACCAAAATGTGGCCCAAGTTTTTCTCTTTGTGTTTTTTTTTTTTTTTGGAACAAGGCCTTCATCTAAATGGTCTGGACCCAACCACTTAACCAATCCATAATCAAATCATATGTGCATGATGCAGATATACTCAATAGGCCGAGGTAAACACCCAGATGCTAGAAAATGCAAACCGTTGTGGGATTTGTTATAAGGTGGAAAGATGACAAGGGCATCTTTCTTAGTCTAGATTTTTGAAAAAAAAGAATGTTATGAATATTTTGATATAAAAAAAAAAACCAGGTTCTGGGTTGTAAACTCGGGTTCTGGATTTACAACCTGGGACCCGAACCGGGCCCGGGTTTTGCAACCCGGGTTCCGGTCCGGAGTTGTTTCGGGCCGAAACCGGAATCCGGTTTCTCGGATTCCGGACCGGCCCGGATGAACACCCCTAATTTCATCTCATCTCACCATCCTAACAAGCCTAAACACATCATTGGACAGACATGGTTTCCGAAACTAATAATGTTTATTTTGTTTTACATGCCTTCTTGTTTTTAATTTTGGAGTTCAATGCTCCCAAAAGTTCTATGAGTTTTAAGTGCAACATACCAATTTGATAATATAATTTTTTTGTTAGATATATTATCTACATTTGTTTATATCGGGTTATAAATAGAATATTTTTGAAACATACTATTCTTGGAAAATTTTGAAAAAATTTTATTTATAAGTTTGTGTGAGTAACACATATATAACATAATTTAATTTAAAAGAAAATTTTAAAAATTTTAAAGAAACTTTTTTATGCTTGGTAGATAAGATAAGATGAGATGAGAATTTTTAAAAATTTTGTAAATAGTATTAAAATGAAAGTTTAAAATATTATTTTTTAATATTATTATTATTTTGAAATTTAAAAAAATTAAATTAGAATTTGAAAAAGTTAAATTATTTATTATATTTTATATAAAAATTTAAAAAATATATAATGATAAGATGAGATAGATATGAGATAAATTTTCCATCTTATCCCCAAACATAAAAGAGACAGTTGAGATGTAGGGGCGGAATCTGTCGCCCCCCAAAACTATAAATGCTTTCATCGGGAGCGTCATCCTCAAGAAGACGTCATTAACAAACCTTTTTTCCCCCTCTCGTGCTTACTTTTACTTTCGATTCCAATTGCATTTCTCCATCCTATTTCTCACTCATTTCTCCAAGCGCCCAATCGTTCCGCTCGGCGATCTCAGATTCACTCGGAGTCCAACGCAGGTAATCTTAGATTTACTCTTAGTTTTTTGTTGCTGCGGAAATTTGAGGAAATGAAAGAAAATTTCGAGTAATTGAAAGCTACGGACGGTAAAATTCGATTCTTTTTTTCCATCTTTGGTTAAATTTTACTATCGTGTGTTTGGTTGCTGAGAAATGGTGGAAAACAAATAAATGGAAAATATGATTCGAGCCTGTATGTGTTTTTTTCCTTTTTACTTGAAAATAAACACTCGACTGTATTAAAGTTGTTTATTTATATATTTTTTTTATATAGTTTCTTAAGTTTTCCTCTCTTTTTTAAACAACGTGCTTGTCTGAGATAGACTGTTACGATCCAAATATCCTGCATGATTTAAGCACAAGCCTAATTACATGTATATAAGCTATTAAATAACCTTCCTTTGCTTGAGTTCTATCTAGGGGTTTGTATCATTCATATCAAAGTCAACCACCAAATTAGATTAGGGATCGAATGAGTTGTGATTTTGTAGTCGGGTTTTGAAAGGGGCGGCCTCAAGATTTCTTGATACTATGTAAAGGCGTAATAAATCATTGAATAGAGCCATCAAAAGAGAAAAGGATACCGCCTGGTCCATGTCAATAGAGTGATCTGCTATCGTGGCTGCGAAGTGTGGTGGTATGGTACAGTTGATTTTTTTTTTTTTTAAGAATGTGTACAAATGAACAAAGAGTAACAACCCCTATGCCGGAGTGGAGCCAAGATTTGTTACTTGGCATCAAGATATCATGATTGAATTGCAAAGGAAGCTTTTCCCCTCCTCAGCCGATAACTTGCGTTTCTCATCAAACTGATTAGGGAAAGCAAAGTGGAGAGGAGGATGGAAGAAAGCCACATGTTCTAGGTTTAGGAAAAGGACACATATCTTGTAGAAACATTTTGGATAAACTCATATTTTCTTCAGATCTTTGTTGGATGGGCTTTTCTTTTCATGTATTTTGGGTCCATTTTTTTTTTCCCCGAATTTTCAAAAGGGCCTAGGGAGTCTTATTTTTTATTTTTCCAGAAGTCTTGGGAAGGCAAGTGGGGTTATTCAGTTTTTTTTATTTTATTGGTTTGTGGGGGGGGGGGGGGGGGAGAGAGAGAGAGAGAGAGAGTGCCATGGCTCCCCCAGCTTTTAGCCCCCTCTTTTCTTTTCTTTTCTTTTTTTACTTCCGGTATTAATGTTTTGGAAAATGTGACTCTCTTTGGTTTTTTTGTAAATATATGTGGATGTTAGATAATTTCTGTTCTTGTCTTTAACCTGAGCTCTATTGAGGGATTTAATTGGTTGGACTATATGTTTCTAATTTATGAGTTTGTCCAGTGTTTTTTTTTTTTTCCGCTTTTTCCTTTTGTCTAGGATTACTTAAGTTTGTTCTGCAGACAAAAGAATTCATAATTCCTATTTTGTTCCCGAGGTATTGGTTTATAAGATGTGCATATGGTTTTGAATGGCAGGACATACAGAATTATCAAGTGCTACCTGCAACATGGGTTATACGCTAATGCTTTCATGGCTATTTGAGCATCCCTGTATATATTTTGCTATACTCGCTATAGAGATTAGAGACAAAGCCATATATGAGTTTGAACCTCTAAGAAGTGCAGTTATAAAGTGGCTACGTGATCGCTTGAACAGCTTTGATGATCATAGTTCTTCAAAGACACCTCTATAGGCATTCAGTGTTTTACCGGCATTCAGTCTTTACAAAAAATATCAGACATTTTTGTTTTAGTTGACCTTGATTTTTTTATTCATTATTTTTAATATTTTTCTCTATATAGTCAGGATGATCCTGCTGGCATATCATTATTTAATCTGAATACTCTATATTCAAGACCAGCTGGATTGCTTCTGAGTTGTTTCGGTTATTTTTTGGTTGTAGTTTCTCTTGTCAGTGAAAGCTCTCGTCTGTCTTTAAACAGTTTCAAGTCTTTATAGATTGAGAATATGAAGCAAGGAACATCTTCCTTAAATCCGAATGCAGCATCATACATACCACTTTTTAAGCAAGGAGCAAAGATTGAGGGTAAAGTTTCTGGGTTAACAACAGAAGATTCTTTGAAGAATGGTTATAAGACTTCTTGGTCCCGTTGTCCTCCTGAAGGCTACAGTGGAATTGATCAGAGATATCTCCAGGCTGGTATGGATTATGATATACATGGCTTCAAGGGTCCTCTCATCGGCAATGAATTCATGGAGAAGGGTCTACCTACAGCCTGTGAACTGACAAAAAAACACTCCATAGATGAAGATTCCGAGATGGACATGGCTTATCTGACAATCATGTTCCCCAATATGTCAGAACAGTCCCTTGCTGATGTTTACTCTGCTAATGCGGGTGACCTAGAAGCCTCAATTGAAATGCTGAATGAACTAGAGGTATGAGTTGTATATTGTGAAATCCCTTACATTAAACTATAGCATTCCAGGAATTACATCTGATGGTGTTATGGTGGTGGTGGTGGTGCGCAAGCTGACTAGAAGATGGATATTGTGGAACGCCAAAAGGATTTCAGAAACTTTAGCTTGTTTATTTCAATGCCATTTTACTTTAACTCCATTATAGAATTGCGGGGCAGACCCTCATCCACCGTTGCCACCTTTTCACTTCTCAAACATTCTAAAGAAGGTTGGATTCGTTTCTATCTCTACGACGTGGTGGCATTAGTCGTACCCAAGATTTTCCTGCTGAGCCTTTCCTATTTTATGCGTATATGAAACAATATGTTCAGAAATTGATGGCTTATGATTTGAGTAATGGGCATTTAATATGTAATGTGTAAGATATGTTTTTGCCTTTTTGGTGTTTGGAGATATGTCCTAAAACTTTCATCTCATTGTTTCAAATTTGCAGCTCTGTCCTGTTGATTTTTCCGAACATCTGCCAGACAGCTTGGACATTGGTGATGTGTCAGAACAGAAAGTTACCGAAGGTTCTTATTCAAACCTGAAGAGCATCTTCCCGGGGGAAGCCAGTGGGTCTTCGGCTGGTCCCTCTGATTCAGGTTCCTAAGTTCCTAACTGCATCTGCATCTGATAAAAAGATTGATGTAGAGGGGGAGAGAGAGTGGCTTCCTTCTTAGAAGTTGTAGATAGGTAAGAATTAGGATAATTCGGATATAATAATTGGAGTTTCTTTCCCGATATATGTTGTAAAGCGTCACTGTTCCATTTTCTGTCCTATACTTCTTTACTGGTTATCCCTTTTATCTCAAGTCTTGTCCAGTGCAAAGATATATATCTTATTTACATATATTACAATCTGTGTTCATGTTTTACTTTCTTCTCAAATTGCTCTTCTTTTAATGTGGGGTAATTAGCTGCTATTATCATGCTGTCTTAGTAATTTTCGAATTGGCTTTTCTGCTGATTGGACAATTAATGAATTCTGTTTGATGTGCTAGTATGTTGAATAGAATTTTAATACAGAAGGTCGCATACCATGCATCATCTTCTGTACATGTTTTCTGTTCATGTGTAAAATGCTTCATGATCCTGACGGGCTAGATATGGATGAATGGAATGGTTGATACTTAATTCAATTGGGGACTGCTTTGAGTTGCATGGAGCACTAGATAACTATTATCTACACCAAAAAAAGAATGCACTTGTGCAAATTGTTTTGGAGAATTTGTCAGGTAGTCTTATGATCCTTCCAAGTTGGCATAACCAAGCCCTAAATATTTATTCATGCTTTTGCGTGAAAAAGGGAGAAAAAAAGCATAGAAGAGAATGATTTGATGACTCACTACTCCTTTGGGGGAGGTTTGAATAATGAGTTGAGATAAAAATTGAAAGTTAAATAAAATAATGTTATAATATTTTTTTTTTATTATTATTGTTTTGAAATTTAAAAAAATTAAATTGTTTATTATATTTTTTGTCTGTAAATTTGGAAAAATGGTAATTATTAGATTAAATGAATTGAGATAAGTTGAGGGATTTTTGTACCTAAATCGGGCCCATCCTTTTATGTCGGACAACACTCAAACCTTCCAGTCGAGGGTGAGAAGGAATTTGCCCATGCATCAAAATTGTGGCATTTTTGCTCTATGCCCTACACTGTAACTACATTGCTTCGCATCCGAATTGAATAATGCTATATGCAATCGTAGAATACGCAAACGCTACGTAATTGTTTTGAAAAAGAATAGCGTTCACTAGTAAAAAATTAATTTTTTTAATGTGGATTTCGTATTTACTCACTTTTTTTAAAAAAATTGTGCGACGCTAGCCTAGTCTACGACTGTAAATATCATTTCTCTTTTTTTATTCTCATAAATACTTAGCCCACATAAAAATTTTGTACTTCAAATTTATGAATTAACATGGTTTAATATTTTCCATCCAATTATAAAACCTTTTTATTGTAATGTATATTTGGCATATTACGTTAATGTGTAAATTTTATTATATAAGATTTATACGTAGACCTGATACTTATGTATAAGATATTTGGCATCAATTCATTATGATTTGAACTTTGTACAAATATAAAAGCAGAAAATGTTCTGTCGTAAACAAGGAGTGTTTGCCCTTTTTTTTTTTTTTTTTTTCTAATCAAGCTTGCATTTATAAATAAAAGTTTAAGTTACAGTACTAGGTGGGTCCTTGCCACTATCAATAAATACAATACTAGAAGGTAAAATAGCTACTGGTATGCAACCAATCATATTGTTGGTTGCGGCCCATTGCGCTACAGAATGCGCAAATCGATTTTGAGATCGATCTATTTTTTTAAAACACCATCCTTGATGAGAAGACATTATAAGAGCAATATCTTCAGTAATGGTAGAAATTTGCCAAACTAATGATGACCCTTGAATTGCTGAGACGACAAGAAGAGAATCTCCTTCAATTATGACTTCTGAAAATTTTAGATGTTTAGCCATATTAACTGCTAATCTTGCTGCAATTGCTTCCGCTACTACTGGAGTTGTTGTTCCAATTTTTTCTGTCCATATTTCAATTGCACTTCCTTCAGAATCACGACTTACTACAGATGCCAAAGAGAACGATGACCTAACTGCTGCGTCAAATGAAATGCTTACAGTGTTAATATGAGGGTTTTACCATAGCTATGGTTGCTTTTCTTTCAGTTTCATTTGCCAAGCAGATAGATATTCTTGGTAAAGGAAATCCAATTGATCTATAGATTTCCTAATAGATAAAGCTGTATGATTATGGACAATATCATTTCTCAATCTCCAAGTGAAATCCAATATCAGAACTGCAAACAGTTGAAAAGGGTGTACTTCCTGTGAATGTAATCCCAGCTTTAGCTCTGGATGAAGAATGAAAGAAATCCAATCTTGTTTTGTAATAATTGCCAAGGAAGACAGATTCAATGGCCACTTGCTTTGGCTCCATAAAATTCTTGATATAGGACATTCCAGAAAAAGATGAAGTAATGTTGCTTCTTTCTCATTACACAACGGGCAACTAAAGGAAGGCATAGATGGTATGAAGTTCTTTATCCTTCCTCTAGTTGGAAGTAAATCCCAAAGAATTTTCCATAAAAGAAGTTTATGCCGATCATGGATTTTTAGTTTTCAAATCTTCTCTACTTCAAAGTTAGGGAAACTTACTTGAAGAGCACAACCAAAATTTACTGCCAAGTGATAAGCTGTTTTAACAGAGAATTTCCCAGAATGAGTTTTAATCCATATGCTACTATCTTCTCTGAAGTTTGAACAAGGCAGTGGTATTTTAAGTATCTCTCTAATACTTTCCCATTGGAAGAAGTTTAACATTTTTTGTAGATTCCAAGAGTGAGTTATGTTGTTGATAAAATCAGAAACTTTAAGGGAAGGCAATAATTGTATGTGATAGTTAAGCGGTTGTGGCTTAAAACTATCCAAGGAAGGAATCCATGGATCAAACTAGACTTTCACTAAATTTCCATTTGAAATTTGATTGCACGTACCTTTTTCTAATATTCTTCGTGTTTGCAATAAGTTTTTCCAAAAATAGGAATATGTAGCTTTTGATGTCACCTGCCAGAATGAGTTTGTTAGTAGATATTTTTTCGAAAGAAGATTGTGCCATAAATTTGTGCTTGCTTGACTCATTTCCCATCCCGTCTTGGCTAGCAGTGCAACATTCATATTTTCCATTAGCCTCAATCCCAAACCACCATCTTTTTTTGATTGACAAATCGATTTCCATGATTTCAGATAAAGCTTGTGCTTTTGATCCTTATTTGTTCCCCACCAGAAATTTTTAAAGCTTGTATTCATCAATTTACACACTGACTTTGGTAAAAGATGTGTGGACATTTGATAAGTAGGAATTGTGCTTGCCACTGTGCGAATTAGCATCGTTCTGCCTACCTGTGATAAGAGTTTTGACTTCCATCCTTCTAGCTTATGATTGATCTTCTCTAACAGTTCTCTATAGCTTTCTTTCTTGGACCTACCAAAAAAGGTTTGGATTCCTAAATATTTCATACTGGATATAGATTCTTATACTCCAGCCTCCCAAGAATGGCTCTCTTTGTTACTTGATTTGTATTTCCTGTAATGAAAATTGATGATTTTCCATTATTGATTATTTGGCCTGACCATGCTTGATATTTTTCTAGATTCACATATATTGATATTTTTCTAGATTCACATATATGGACCTTGCTGCACTTTCTATTCATCTGCAAAAAATAGATGGAAAATTGGTGGACAATTTCTGCAAAGCTTAATACCTTCAATGTTGCCATTGGCCTCTAATTTGGCAACTAATCTTGATAGAACTTCCGTACATAATATAAATAGAAAGGGTGAGATAGGATCACCCTGTCTAAGTCCTTTTCTGCTTTGAAAAAACCTCTCGGAGAGCCATTTATAAGAACTGAGAATGAAGCTGTCGTAATGCATTCTCTGATAAGATTGATCCACTGCATATTATAACCTAGAGCCTTCATCACTGCAAATAGAAAATTCCATTCTATAAAATCAAAAGCTTTCTCCATATATAGCTTTATAGCCATTTGACCCTTCTTCCCTTTCAACTTCTTTAGATGATGAAAAAGCTCATGCGCAATAATGGAGTTCTCTTTGATATTGCGACTCGGAACAAAAACAGTTTGAAAGGGAGAGATTATACTTGAAAGTGTTGTCTTTAGCCGATTTGCCAGGATCTTTGTAATAGTTTTATAAATAACATTGGTCAAGCTGATTGGCTGGTAATTTTGCGGTGAACTCGGATTTGGTACCTTTGGGATTAGAGCAATATTTGTATGATTCATTTGTTTCAGTATCCTCGCACTTCAGAAGAAATTTTGAACTACTGCAATGACTTCTTTTTTGATAATGTTCTAGTAATGTTTATAGAAAAGAGTTGTCATACCATCTGAACTTGGAGTTTTATGATTTGGAATTTGTTAGAGCGCACCATAGATTTCATCTTCAGCTGGTACTGCCGTTAAGAAAGCATTATCTTGATCTGAGACCTGCCTTTGAAATAAGTCATCAAGCTCTGTTGCAAAGATAGGATTTGTGGAGGTATAAACGGTCCTAAAATGATCATTAGTTCTCCTTCGGATTGTCGTCGATAGATGATAAAACTTTGTGTTCAGATCCGAGGTGGTGAGCCAATTGATCCTTGATTTTTGGCGCCATAATGTTTTTTCATATTTCAATTGGTCTTGAAGCTTCATTTGCAATTGGCGTTCTTGATGGAAATTGCTAGAATTCCCTTGAGCACATTGAAGATGATTGATCTCTAATTCCAATTGCTGAATATTATCTTGTATTCTCCTAAAGTGCATTTTGTTCCATTATTTGAGCGCTTCCTTAGTAGCTTTAATTTTACTGCATAGAATAAAAGAGGGGTTTCCACTTACATGCTTGCACCATGCTTCTTGAATGATTATTCTACTAAAAGGCTCTTTTGTCCAGAATTCCTCAAGTTTAAAGGAGGTTGCTCTCTTCTGTATTTTCATGGTGTTTAGCAATAGAGGATGATAATCCGATGCTCCTGATGTTAAATGTTGAATAGTGGCATCAGGGAATAATAATCTCCATTGTGAACTTGCAATTCCTCTATCAAGACGTTCTCTGATAAGAGCTCTACCAGGTCGATTATTAGTCCAAGTGAAAGTGGGTCCTGAAAAACCAATATCAACTAGTCCATGATTGGTCATTAAATTCTTTAAACCACCAATAGAAGAGGAAGAAGATACAGGCCGCCCTCCTATTTTTTCTGATTGATTCATAAGATTATTGAAATCCCCTATACATAACCACGGCCCCGGATAGGAATTATGAATTGTTTCCAAATTAGCCTAGAAAGTTGATTTTTGTTGCCATCTAGCCAGAGCATAAACATAAGTAGCTAACCATGGATAATAAGAAGGTTTAGAGTAAATCAAAATAGAAATTGCATTAGTATTTACATGCACCGGTTCTATATCTATACCCGGTCTCCATAACAGCAAAAGACCTCCATTATTCCCAGAGGAAGGGAAGTGTACAAAATACTGGAAACCTAATATAGCAACTATACTATGGGTGCGTGTATCAGGCACCATGGTTTCCGGCAAAAAAATAATATTCGGATTATATTTTCTTATATTGGCCCTTAGACTTTTAATTGCTTTGGGTCGAGCGAGTCCCCTGCAATTCCAAACAAGTGTCTTCACTTAGTCTTTGAAGGCTTCAATGCCCCCGCCTCTTTTTTCCTCGAAGAACCTAACTTTGATGCCTGAGTATACGGCTTGGTCTTGGTAAGATTTTTTTTCTTTTGTATTTTCCCAGTGGTTACTGACTTCATTGTAAGTAACATGTGTGCCATATCTTTCTCCTCCTTGCTGAGATTGATCTCCATAGCATCTTTCATTAGCTTTGGAATTTTACTTTTAATATCCATATTTTCTTCAGACACTGTATCCATAATTCTTTTCAAAGAACTTGAAGCACAAATCTTTGAAGACTGAGTTACAGAAATAGTATGAGCCATATCAGAGATCTGTGTTTTATCGGGCATTGAGCAGCTGAAAATAGGTGAAAGCATTAGGCTTTCATGTGTAGCTTGAGAATCATGAATGCCCATAAAAGGCTGTCCAGATAAGCCCTTTGTGGGGATAGTAGAATGGGCCGAAGTAGATTGAGCCAAAGCAACCCATTTAGATTGATGAGTTGTAAAACTCATTGAAGATGCTTGAAATCGCTGCCTTAAATCCACCCATGCCTCAGAAGTCAAACCTAAAGGATAACTACTACTCTGCACTGCCGAATTCTTTTTGTTTTGGAATAGACGCTTCTGTTCAGTCAGATGTGAATAGCTTGGCAGATTCAGATTGTCTGAAGTAAATAAGGTGGGTGAGAATTTAAGACCCGAAGTAATTGAGAGTGGGTCGGTAGCTGAGGCGTCTTTATGGTCTACAGGAACAGTGAACAGTAAGTTTGAGGAAGAGCCAGCTGCAGGGGTTAATTCCTTCAAAAATTTGGCGCCACCATGATCTGCCATTGCCGCTTTTTGCATATTTTTCCCGCCACCGTGATTTATATGCTTTCCAATAGTTCCTTTCCAGGTAATATCATCCAATTTCGGCATGAATTCATGAGTTTTCAGAGCTTCAAAATTAAAATTATGCCCTAGAAATTGTGATTCACCAAGTAATTCTTTGTCTGTTAATAGAGCTTCATGGGAAGAATTAATTCTTGTAGCGTAACACCAGAGGCCATAAAATCCTGATTTTCAATTAAAGGCCCTTTTCCTTTTCCTTGTCCAATATTATCAAAATCTGAGAGATGATTCACCTTGTTGATCTCTAACTCTTGATCTAAAACCATAGCAACCAAATTGCTATTAAAATTTACATAAGTCGATTCTTTGAAAACCACTGAAGATGGATAAACCTTAGTGCCCTGTTTTCCTATAGTTTCAGTAGAAATCGACTTTGCAAAGAGATTTCCTTCTTCAGATAGAATGCCTGATTGAGAGGACCTAGAAAATGAAGATTGATCTTGCTGTGGAGGAATAAAAATTCCCGAAGCATGATATTCAGCTCTCAACCATGGGCCAAAGGGTAATGGATCAGAGATAATCTCAAGAAAATTACAGAAAATCTGAGAATGACCCAATCTACCACAGGCATAGAGTCTCTCATATTTGAAGGAAACCCACGTATCAATATTATTATTTCGAGCAAGCCAGAAACCAGGTTTGAGTGGCTGATTGATATCTAATTCTACTTTGATCCTAACAAACTTTTTACAAGTGATACCAAAGTTTGGATCAACATCTATGTCCAGTAATATTCCTAAAGCTTTCCCAATCTTTATAGCATTTTCAACAGTAGTATGATTACGCGTAAGACCATGAATTTGAATATGAAAGACTGATGAGTTTAGGCTTATCTCTTGCCAGGTTAATCCAGCTAGCCAATCTTTGAGGATCAGTAGATGGCCTTTGAAATTCCAAGGAGCTTGATTTAGAATCCTTTGTTTGTCCCTTGTTGACTGAAAAGTGAAAAGGAATTTGTTTGCATCCAGATTTTCAATATGAAACTTTTTGAGAAAATTCCATGCTGCCTTGAACGTAGCATGTAGTGAAATTTTGTTAAGAGGCCTTGTAGCAACAATCCTTCCTATTAACGCAAAATCCGATGTGTCTTTTGCAGGATCTTCAGATAAGTTGAGATTAAGATCTTCCCAAGTTAGTGCTTCAGTTTGTTGTATAAGAGAATCCATATCTATGATACTCGGTGAAAGAAATCGAAAGGTTGATAAAGGTAGACAACATGAAACGTGAATAACGCTAGCCGGAGAGAAAAACCCAGAGAGAGTTTGGAGTAGTTTTTGCTAATTCATAATGATAGCATTGTAAGGAGTGTTTGCCCTTATTTATATGATTTAGGATCTAACTAATGCACTAAAGAATATGATTAATTTTGAACTCTTTTATAATTGTTTTAAACTTATTTCAAAATCTCCTAACGTAATTGTGTCAATTTATTAAAAATAATATTAATTTTACAATTTCTATTTTCTAAAATAAGTCGTAAAAGAATTGTAAATGTATCATTATCTTTGATATTATAAAATGTGTGAAACCTTATTAGCCTTTACATGTAAAAAATAACACTTGTAATTCATCGTACTCAAAGTTAAATTTATTGAAGATGGAGATTTGGAAAAATAAGAAGAATGAACACTGTGGTTTTAATAGATTAGAATTACACTAAATAATAAAATTATCTACTTTAAATTAATAATACTAGTTTCAAATTATTTGTATTATTTAAGCATTTTTAAGACTGACGTAACTCCAAACAGACTTAGGTCTAAAAGTGGTAATATATGACACGACTTGTATATCCAACACGAACACGATATGAAATTAGCAAATTTGTTTTTTATGTTAACAAATTCAGATCAAAATGGATTAACCCATTAAGACATGATTTATTAATAGGTCAATAACAAGTTAACCCGTTTAACACGAAATCAACCATTTTTGACCCGTTTAGATTTCATTTCAAATTTAAAATTTTCTTATTGTTAACTTGGAATATTAGTAATTTTTAGTATGTTTATATTTTTATTGTTAAGATTGTAATTTTAGACCTATGCACATATTTGTTATTGTATAATTTGTAATATTGGTTCTATTATAAATTAAAATTTGAAAAATATTGATGTATATTTTTTAAGATATTATGGCTACTAATAAATATTAATGTTAACTTTTATATGAAATTATATTAATCAGGTCAAATGAGTTATGTGTGTTAGTTCAACCTATTTATATAAAATGGGTTTAAATGGGTCGTGTTTTATTAATTTATTTTTAATTAATTATTTAACGGATTAAAACGGGTGACACGACCCATTATCTAAAGAAAAATGCTACTCGCAACCTCCATGGGGAACGAACCCTCACAGTATCGCGTCTGATGTGGCGAATGCAATTATGTCATTTTTCTTTGCTCGAAGACCGAAAGGGCACTGGTGGCCTCCATTCCCATTTCGCCCTCATCCCACGAAAACTACTATTTTCACTTTCTATCTTCGTCTTCGTCTTAGTCTTCTACGTCCCACGAAACCCCATCGTCTTTTCCGCGAAGCCTCAGCCTGTTGCAGCCCAGTCTTCATCTTTTCCACAGTCAGTCTTTGTGGTCTCCACCAACCCACGAACATCCACAGTCACTGTCTTCGTCTTCTCCACAAACCCACAGAGCCACAACCCCCTTCATCTTCTCCACAAACCCATCGAATGGCTAGCTCCGTCTTCTCGATAAAGCCCATTCTTTCTTCTTCTCCACCCAGATATGAAATCTACTAACCCACAAACCCAAATCTAAAATCCCTTTCCCGCAAAGCCCCAAAACCCTAACCCTAACCCTAATCTTAACCCTAAACCCAGATCTGAAATCAAGCCCCAAAACCCTAACCCTAACCCTAACCGAAACCAACCATAGCCTTAACGCTAACCCTAGCCCCAAAAAATTTAGTGTAATCATCGATTGGGCTGAGTTTCAAATTATGACCTTGCAAAAATCAGGTTAGTTTTCTCCTTTTTTTGTATTTTGGTTTTACTTTCCAAAGATTTGGAAGTCAATAATTCTTTATCATACATTGTAAATTTATCATACATTAACAATGTGCCTATATAGTTCTTGCATTAACTCTTTAGTTATGTAATTATTTAAATCACATATCATATAATCGTTGTTAAGTTGTCAATTTATAAATTCCACTCATGTATAAAAGTAGTAGCATCGCTTATAATAAAATGAATCTCATTCTAAACTTCATTACACAGAACATACATTGGGTCTTGATTTGTCTATACTCTGTGGTAAGACTGTTTGAGGTTAATAGTTTAGGTTTGTATGATTATGGATGCATTGCCATTATAACCTCAGACTTGGATCCACCAGTATTTTAGGTCTATTTAGTTTCTTTTCCTCTGTTTTCCTTTGTACATGATTTTTCCAACAATGTTTTTCCTTTGCTCCTTATATGAATGAAAGGGAGTTTAGCTTTAGCATATCTATGGAATGCATAAATTAAATTGCTACATTAAAATTTCAATGTTCTAAAAACAATTAGTTATTGTATAAGCTGTTCTTATTTGACTGTTTCAACAACTTGTTAATTCGTGTAATGTTTGTTGCACTATTGTTCCCTTATAGCTCATTGGGTTGTGGGAGAGAGATTGACTTTAGGCTGTTTAGTAGAGTGAATGGTTTGATAGTTAGGGCGCCTGATGGAGAGTGAAGAGCATTGAGTTAGGCTGTTTAGTAGTGAGTGAATGGTCTAAGTTGTGCCATGTATGCAGATGTTTGGCTGCTTCAGATATGGGTTTGGTTGCTTCAAAGATAAGTTTATATAATTGTACCATGTATCCTTAGCATCAATTGGGATGACATAATGATCTCAATGCAACAATAATGAGAACTTTCACATCAATTGCATTTATTTCTGATAAGTAAAGAAATACCCAGCCTCCCTCCTTTACACTTGATTTCTTTCTCATCAGTAATGTTTGGGTGAATTAAACAATACTATAAAAGAATTCAGCCAAAATTTTTTTTCTTACAAAAATTGTTTTGTATATTCTCTCTCCAATTTAACTTGATTGTTATTTTAGTTCATGTTAGAATGTCATCATCAATATTTTTTTCATCCTTTGCTAAACGTGTTTTGGGTATACCATTATGTTTTTGTGAGGAGTAAGTCACACTAAGATATTCAAGTACTGCAAAGAATCCAGGACGACCCTTCTTAGGGTGTCCAAAGTACAACACATAGGTAACTAACATCATTTGTATATAAAATTTTTTTATTATATAATGATTAATATTAAAACATCAAACATTTGTTATATATGTATAAAATCATCAGGGATTACCATACTGCAAGTTTTTCAATTGGGCAGATAGTAATCAAGAGAATGAGCTCTAATTTCGAGAAAGAACCAATGAACTATTAAGGAATGAGAAAAAGCTCAAGAAGATACTCGACGATGTCAAAAAAGGGAGATTGAGGTTATGAAGAAAGAGTTGGTGCTTCAGGAACAAGAAGCTGAAATAAGACGTTCACGCACAATACTTCGGTTATATTAGGCTTTTGCATTTGTAGTTGCATGTTATCTGGTAATATCTAAGTAATTCTTGGATAATGTTAATAGTTCCAAAAATTGTATAAGAGTTTTGGTTTTGTATTGGACTATATAGTTGATGTAGGTGTTGTAGAAATTGTAAAACAGTGATTATTGTATATTGGTTGCTGTGAAACACGTTAATATATTAAGCAGTTTGTTGTTTCACTTTGGCCATTAAGCAATTTGTAAAACAATGATGATTGGATATTGGTTGTTGAGAAACAGGTTAATGTATTGAACAGTTTATTGTTGATATAAAAATCCAGGTGCAGGTTAATGTATTGAGCAGTTTATTAATGTATTGAGTAGGTTAATGTATTAAGTTATCAAATTCTTATAACTTTTACTTCACTTTGGCCACTGAGCATTTTTGAAAAAAGTGATGAGACAGGTTATGTAAGGGTGCCAATTTAATTAGGATCCCTGCATGCAACCATACCCACTTGCTAAGGAAGGATTATCACAATTACTTCATTCACAATATTACATATCCATCCAGAATATATATGCATATACATATAAAAATAGCTATGACTTAATTTACACAAATAACAACAACTGGCTTGCCAATACATAAATACCAACATTACATCTGCCACTACATAAATATCAACAACTGTAAAATCAATACACAAATACAAACCTAGAACTTGCCAATACACAAATAGCAACATTAGACTTGCCAATACACAAATACCAACAAATGACTTCCCAATACACAAAATACCAACAAATGGCTTCCCAATACATAAATACCAACAAATGTCTTGCTAACACACTAATAAACTGGCTATAGCATCATGCCAGTCTTATACAACGTTATGAACTGTTCCCAAACATTACAATGTATTGGCTGTGCACACACACAAAGATGCACTATCAAGTCTACCTTGCAAAACATATAACATAGATCAAGTCAGTTTCTAATATTACAACTAAAAATATCAGTTGTAATAACATTAAATGTTAGTGTTATTAATAACATACCCATTGAATCATATCACTGCAGCGATTGTGATTCATTTAACCCAAATTCTCCCACTTGTGATTCATCCAACCAAAATTGCATCTGTAAATAGTAAACCCCAAATATTATTGCGTTGTGGATAATACTATTAAAATATTGACAATACAAGAAATCCATTTATACTTCATTGACTCTCAATCACCATTTCTCGGACCTATTCATGTTCAACATTGGGAGTATCCATCTTTGAAGGGCCAAATTAACTCCTGCAAGTTTCACGACTAGTATCTCTCTTCCATCTTGCTAATAAACAAGTCACAAATATCTGTTAGCATTTTTGTCATATTCGCATTAACAAATAGTAACTAAAACTCGTTAATATTTAAAATCTGTACCTGTTTGTGTTTCTCCTTCACTGGCGTTTTATTCGTCTTCGTTTTCACTTTACGCATATCTTTCTCCATCCTCGATACTCTCTTCAGAGATGGGGGTCTGTCTTTCCCTCTCACAACGTTTGGATTGAGTACTTGCTTTGAACTACCAATTGTAGTTGTGTCCTTTGTCGTACAACCAACAATAGAACTCATTAGGGTTATCGATGGGGATTCTTGGTTGACACGATATATGTCAATCATTACATACAATTTTGTAGTTGCATCTTCAATATGTTGTATCAAACTTGCTGCATGAGTAATCATTTGATAACAGGTTGAATATCTATTAGCATCTGCTTGTTGATCTCCTGCATTATAGCTGCTATAGATTAACTTGTACCTCCTTTTGATGTTTTTCCTCCATTGATCTAAAATGTACCTATCCGGTATAGACTTAATCCTGTTACATTTGAATCCTACCAAAATGTGCCTACACAATATCTCCCTCATCTGAAACAATTTACATAAACACTTTACAACTATATATTTCTCACTAAAGTCCACATAATCTGTAACCGACTTATTGAACTCTTCTATACAAACTTCATCCTCTATGAGATAGATCTTTACTGTACTGTCACGCTTAAGTAACTCTTGATCCATATCAATAATGTCAGTAATTTGCTGTTAAACTTTCCTGAATTTAGCATTCGTATATAAGTCTTAAAATCTCTTTTCAATTGGAGATCTAGATATACTAGATTTGTGACACTAAATGAGTGGAGGTACGTGACAGTTTCATTCTCAATTTTTTTTTTCAACGCGTTGTCAAATTGGTTGACAAACTCTTTCAAGTTTGTCTTAGTATAAACATAACTATCAAAAAAGATATCCATGCTCTCGCTCTGCTGTGTAGTATTCATTCCAGCCTAAAATAAGTCTTTCAAGAATACTTATACCCAATGCTCACGCTCATCATATAAATTTTTCAGCCAGACATTCTCATACAAGTTGTACGTGGTGATTATCTGTTCCCAACATTTTTCAAACTCTTCAACATTTTGGGTGTCATACACACATTTCATCAAAACAGTTTTCATGCCATTTTTGTACGAAACATGAGAGCCAAGCTCTTCAGGGACTTTCTTCAGTATATGCCACAAACAAAATCGATGTCGACTTTTTGGAAATACAATGGCAATTGCACTTTTCATCGCTCTGTCCTGATTTCTGATAATAGCTCTCGGAGTTATACCGTCCATATATTGTAACCAAGTCTGGAATAACCACACAAGCATCTACGTATTCTCATTGGATATCAATCTTGCTCCCAACAAAATTGACTGGTCGTAGTGGTTTACACCAATAAATTGTGCAAATGACATAGCATATCTATTCATCAGATACGTGGTGTCGAATGTGACCACATCACTGAAATACTAATATGCCGCCTTACTACTGGGGTCTACCCATAAGACATTATTTAACCTCCCGTCATCATTTAAATCCATCATTGCAAAGAATCCAGGATTTTGTACTGCATCCTTACAAAATTCTCTCGAAGCGCCACCTTTCCTAAGTCGCAGATGTCTTGTCTTATCGATGTAATTACGACAATTATTTTCTAAAAACGCGAGGTTCTCAAATCCACCCGCTCCAATGACAAGACTGCTTAAACTCTTATTCATTCGGATGCCAACCAAGTCATTTGTATCTAGGACTTTTTTTACGGTCTCGCTAACTTCTCTATTACAATGAAAGAAGCGGAATTTCTGTGGACTGTGATTGTGATTATGGATATTATGAACTGTTTTCAACCGCACCTTTCTCTCAACTTCTAAGACATTAATATTTGTCTTACATTCTGTCTTTTCTATCAGACGTGGTTTGGCGACATTCAACATCTAATTCCGGGCCTTCCCACCGTGGGCACAAGCAAGGGTGACATATCTAACACTCCTATCATCGGCCTTTTCACTCTTTGGTTCCTCAAGCATATCATCATTATCCATTTGGGCACACTCAGGTGTCCCGACACTGTCATCCTCAGTTTCTCGTGAATCTGGTATATCCTCTTTACTCTCCTCATCAAGTTTAGAGGATGTACATGGTACTTCAATTTCCTACAATCGAGTGGATCCTCTGTATGAATTATTGAGCTCGTTGCGGAGCTTGTAGTGATGAGAGGAATTAGAGATCCCATACCATACTGAAATTGGTAACCAGCATTCTGCATAAAGCACAAAAATGAATGAAATTAAACTTTCAGAAAAATCATAGTTATTAAAAAAAGACACTAACAAAATTGCATCACCACCTGAATGTTGATTGGATATTGATTGCCATTTGAATATGGCATAAAGGCCAATGAGCATGCAGGCATTGGTCCATGCCAAACGTGCATGTAATTTGAAAGGTTTGGAGTAGTTGTTGGGATGTCTTAACATAAAAAATAATAATGATAAGTAGCAACCACGAGGTTGATGTAATCAACCAATAAATATCAACTCAACACATTCCAACAAATCTTTAAAATAATATAACATACCGCGCTTGGAGGATTTGAGCTAGATGGTAGTAACTGAAATGAGTGATCTTCTATTTTTTCCATGCTTACAATCCCAAGGAAAACTATATATACAAACAATAAAAGAATACCTCTTGCAAGAACAAGAAGACAATCACCAAATTAAGTTGATTATGCTTGAAAAAACAAAAATTAGAAGCATGAGTGTAAATGATCCAAACAAATCAACAAAATTTACATGAACAATTAACATGTGTAATGAATTCTATTATTAGCAAAATAAATTGATATTTTAAAAAATAATTGCAGAATGGACTCTATCATTTGAAAATTTCTTAAAAATTTAACTATGAAATGGTTTTGTTTGAACAACCTAGTCTCTAAACTCTAAAATCAGCTCATTAATGCTATCACTCACCATTATTACTAGAAATTTAGAATCTAATATGAAATTTAACGACCATTCTGCAAAAAATGGACTATAGAATACAAAAATACAATACTATTTTCTTCCTCATGCACACTTCTAAAACAATCGATTATGCGAACAAAAGGGAAAGACAGCCACACAAAGACAACTAAAAATGCTTATTTCTTTTTTATTTTTATTTTTTATCCAAACATAATATAAAAAACTAGAAATAGATTAGGCAACCATATCAACAAGCATTCTTTGTAGTACCACATTATCTATGCAAGAAGCGGCAAAATTAAATAGTAACCTATTATACCATAATTAATACCACAACTACGAATACAATTAATCAATAGAGATAACCAGTGCAGTAAATTTCATAGTTCTTAGACTTTTCGGCCGGCTTTGACGAACCTTGTGCTTTGGATCCTTCCTCTTTAACAACTAAAAATGATTATGGATGTTTCTAGACAACAAAATGCGAATAAAAACACCACATACGAAAACATAATGCATGCTTATAGATGTTTCTAACCAACAAAAACAGAATGTAAGCAAAAGATAACGACGCGGGATGTCTTACCTGAAGGTAGCCACAGAGACACGAAGCCGACAAACAGAGATGGAGGAGATCTAATAGTTGTTCACGCAAAGATGAGCAAATCTACCAATTCTTCTAAACCCAAAGACAAAGAAGTAGAGCTCTTCCTTCTTCCGCGATTTTGCGTTTCTTCTGATTTTTTGGTTTTGAAATCTAAAACTTTCCCTCCTTTCTATCTGTGTTCCATTTTCTTGCATTTTTTTTAATAAATAAATCAGCTAACATGGTCCATGTCAACCAATTCCCTAAATGGTGTGCGGCTCGGTTGCCTGTGGCACTATTGTTATCTAAATGAGTTGAGTTAGGATTTGAAATTTTGACACGTTTAGTTTAATGAATTGGATTCGGATTGACCTATATAGTTGATTGTTCATGACTTGACACGACACGAATATGATCTAAAAATACAATTTACCACTCCTACTTAGGCCGGTTTAGATACAAAAGTCCCTCTAATTCATTTAATCTAATTATTATAATTTTTTTAAATTTTAAAATAAAAATAATATTAAAAAATAATATTATAATAATATTTTATTCAATATCAATTTTAATCTCAATTCTTTCTCGTCAGTTGTCCAAACCCTTCACTTAAAGCAGCCGCCAACGGTTCAGATCTCGCGTGACCCATCCAACAAACAGCTGCCAACGCAACCCACCTAAATCACCCGCAGGGGAAGACGAGTATCAAGCGAAGTTGCCTTGACCGTATGGTATTCCACAGCGAAGCCTACCTCTCGTCTTCCTCCTCCACCTCCTAGCTGTCTCTCTCTCTCTCTCTCTCTCTCTCTGCGTTTTATCTCTGTTCAATCCCATTTCGATTCGATCTCTCCCTTTCTCTCTGCAATTCAATCCGAACGCATTTTTGTGAAAATCCTTACTATTTTCATCGGTTTCCCGATCAAGATGAAGAATTTAGGTTTAGCTAAGTTATAATTAAATCGATTCCAGTTGGCGAATCCGTGAATAACCGTCAGAGCTGGGGGCGAATCAGTCCGGGCCTCACCGAAGCCCGGCGGGGGCGGCATCCCGTACGGGAATCTGGCTCTTTCTACGCCCTCACAATGCGCCACCTCCCCACTCCCTCGCTTACCTCGACTCTGTGAGCCGTCCCCACGCACGCGATCCTCACCACCCGCCTCCAAGACGAACGACTCCCATGGACTCCTCCATTCACAATTCCCATTCTGCCCCCCCTCCTCTCGAAGAGCCCGAGTACCTGGCCCGCTACCTTGTCATCAAGCACTCCTGGCGCGGCCGCTACAAGCGGATACTATGCTTTTCCAGCATCTCCATAATCACCTTGGACCCCTCCACGCTGTCCGTGACCAACTCGTACGACGTTGCGACCGATTTCGAGGGCGCCACTCCGATAATCGGCCGCGACGACAATTCGAACGAGTTCAACTTGAGCTTGCGCACCGACGGGCGTGGTAAATTCAAGACGATGAAATTCTCTTCGCGGTATAGGGCGAGCATATTGACGGAGTTGCATAGGATTCGATGGAGTAGGCTGGGGGCCGTTGTCGAATTTCCGGTGATTCATCTGCGCCGGCGGACCTCGGAGTGGGTCCCTTTTGTAAGTTACTCTATATTAATTTTCCCTTAGTTTAAGTGAATTTGGATTGTCCAATGTGATGATTTACGGTATTAAGTTGATGGTAAAATATTCTTTTTTGCCTTGGTTTAGATGTTAGGTTGGTTTTTATAAGTAAATTCATTAATTAGTTAAAAGCACAGGTGGAACCCTAGTAAAAAGTTGTATGGGAGATGATCTTTTTAAAAGAAGAGCAGAAATCGTAAATAAATTCAGAAATATTAGAAAAAATTAAAGATTTCATACGCCCCTGACCGTGTATAAATAAATTTGAGCAACATATTCTTTAGCTTTTCCACCTACGCCTCGTGATCTTCAAAGCATCTTACATTCCGCTCTCTCAATATGCTCCATGTGAAACACAAAGGGACCATCCTCCAAGCAGCTAAAACTGAGAGATTGCCCATTTGATATCTCCAACAATCTAAAAATCCTATCACCTGTCTAGGCACGACTCATTCTACTTCGAATGATTTTAAGCTTGGATGTAAGTTGTTTCAGTGATAAGAGGCATGCTTATTTCTTCACCAAGTACTCTGATGCAAGTGTTTAGCGTTGATGAGACTATTAGAAGGCATAAAGATTGTGTATTACTGCTTGCTAGACATGCATGCATACTAATGTAAACATTTTCCTTTATATTATTTTTAATTTTTTGCAACCATTTGGTAATAGAACTTGTTTGTTCGTTTTGTATGATTAAGAAATAGACTGATAAAGTTTATTACTTACTGATAAAAAAAGGAACTAGACTATATGAAAAGAAAGGAATGAAGATGTGGGAAGAACTTTCTACTTAGAAATCACCTTTTACCTCATCTTATTAAAAAAAAAAAAAATCTCTTTTTGGCTTGTAAGTTGGGATTGAAGCTTCAGTGCTAACAGGCAATCACCAGCCATTGAGGAGTTTTTCTTTTCTTTTCTTTTCTTTTTTTTTTGGGGGGGGGAGGGTGTGGAGGAACTGGAAATGCACTCTGTATCCTGAATCACCATTCTTTATAATTATCTACCAAGCAACTGTTCTCTTTTTTCCTAAAGTTCACTAGCTGACAAGTGAGTTTATGCAGGAAAAAATTTATAGAAATGATACGGTTTGTCTGATGATAGCTTCATTAGTTTCCTTCCGGTTTAGCTGCACCTTGATAAACTCTCTTTGTAACATTCACATCAAAGCCCATTGATACCACAAGATTAAACAGCTGTTGCTAAGGCAAATGTATGCAGCCCTAGAGTTTTTATATTACTCCTCTTTCCAACCTTTAGTGGCTGCTAAATCATAGTGTCAGTTATTACACGGACCAATCTTTTTGGATTCTTTCATACTATATATACAATCTACCTTTGGACAGCTCATACATTTTGGAGGGAAAGGAAATGGATGCTAGAGGAGCTCAAAACTCTCCTTTTGAACCCTCTCTTCCTTTGGACAGCTTTGATACACTTTAACAGGCTTAGCTTTCATGCTTGTTTCTTTTTCTCCTAGATAGGTGTATTTCTTGTATACTTCTTTTGCACTTGGATTGTGCCTTTTGCGCCTCCTAATGAAGTGTCTTATTACTTTAAAAAAAAAAAAAAAAAAAGACTATGCATACAATCTATCTTGTTGTCCATTACTTCATTTTTTTCTTCAAACTGAAACTGTTAAAAATTCACAACTTTTGACTTGCACAGAAATTGAAAGTTACTTATGTTGGTGTTGAACTTATCGATCAAAAATCTGGAGATCTTCGCTGGTGCTTGGATTTTAGAGATATGGATTCCCCTGCGATCATTCTCCTTTCTGATGCTTACGGGAAAAAAAGTGCTGAACATGGAGGTTTTGTTCTTTGCCCATTATATGGAAGAAAATCTAAAGCTTTTCAGGCTGCCTCAGGGACAACGACTTCTTCTATCATCTCACATTTGGTATGGTTGGCATCCAAGTATTTGACTTACTATTTTGTGCTTATTTATTTTAGTACTTTATCTGTATTTCTCACATATTTGCCTCTGACACAAGGAACTCAGATCCTACTTGATTGTTTGATTTTGCCTGTCAGGGCATGCTAATGCCCTGGATTTTGTTTTGTTTACTCACTCTTTTTTCCCCATTACGACTTATATAGTTGTACATCTTTTGCAGATTAAAACTGCAAAATCCATGGTTGGTTTGTCACTATCTGTGGACAGTTCCCAAACCCTCACTGCAGCAGAGTATTTAAAGAAAAGGGGTAACATATCATAAGCATGTTTTCTTCACTTTTCATCTATTGTATTTCTTCTTCTTTTGTGCTTCAGTTCTAGGCGCTTCTTAACCTTTGAAAACATGAAAAATACAGCCAAAGAGGCAGTAGGAGCAGAAGAAACCCCTTGTGGGGGTTGGTCCGTGACAAGATTGCGGTCTGCTGCCCATGGAACTCTAAATGTTCCTGGATTGAGTTTGGGTGTTGGCCCAAAAGGAGGACTTGGGGATCATGGTGATGCAGTATCTCGTCAACTCATTCTTACTAGGGTTTCACTTGTTGAGAGGCGCCCAGAGAACTATGAAGTAAGCTGTGGAATTTAAGGTTTTTTTTTTTTTTTTTCAATTTTATATTTCAAGTTTTTTATATATGCCTGAATTAGAGTAACTACTCCATGCATTATTCCTGCCATATGTGAACGATAGACACATAGGGCAGGTTTGGGGGCAAAGACGAGGAGATTTCTCATCTCATTTCATTTCATCATTACAATTTTATCAACTTTCCACACAAAATATAATAAATAATTCAACTTTTTCAAATCTCAATTCAACCTTTTCAAATCCCAAAACAATAATAATATTTTAAACTTTCATCTAAAATTAAAAATTCTCATCTCACTCCCCAAACCTACCCATAGTCTTAGCCTTTATTTGGGAATACAAACAATCTCATCTCATCTCAAAATTTCTCATAATTTCCTTTCTAAATATCACTCAAACACAAGCACTTTTCAATTTCAAATTTTCAACTTTTTTATCAAATCATTACCTAATCATTACAACTTTCCCAAACTTCCAAACAAAACATAAAAACCAATACAACTTATTTAAATTCCAAAACAAAAATTATATTAAAAAATTATGTTCTAACAATATTTTAACTTTATAATTTTTTTATTCAAATTTTTCTTTTTCATTTCCCAAAACTCAATAAAACATCTTAATTCAAATAATTTCACCACTGTTCACAGAATTCTCATCTCTTCTCATTCCCCGAACATCCCTTACTGTAAATAGGCTTGGCATCATAGAATGGGGTCATGTTTTCAAATTTAATAAACATATTTATAAGCAAGTGATACTATTCACCTAGATGTTAACTTTTTCCCCCTAAATTCTTAGTAATTTTCATAAGCATGTTAAAGGAAGAAAATGTTATATTCTAGATGATCTGGAAGGCAATTATATGAGAAGACTATTGGGTGCTGCATTATAGATTTCTGTACAAATCTTACAATTCAGAGAAGTAATAGAACATGTGAGGACATGATAAGTACATGCAAGTGAAAATAGGAATAAATTCTTTAGAATTGAACATTCTGTAGTACTAGAAGTCCCTTTGTGCATACTATGGAGTTTTGACCTGCATAATTTATAATGAATCAAGATAACCGTTCATTCCAGATGGTCACTATCTGTTCTTCCACTTTGAGAGGGGTCGAGGACTGCGAGAGATGGTGTTGGAGTTTAATTTTCTTTAATGTCTTGTATCATTGGACAAAGGCCCATTATGGTGCTTGTTTTCTATTTCTAACTTTCGATACTTTATAGCACTCTTCCGTTTTGTTTGTTGAGTGGATTTATGTATACTTCCTGTGCATTGGGATAATATCTCTTTCCATGATTAATAAAATTAATCTTCCTCATTGTGGAAAAAAAATTCTATAGGATTATTTTATTTAGTTTGGTGTGTTTTTGGGGGCGTTATATCAAATGCTGAGAATCATCACTAGATGTGTGCAGGCTGTTAGTGTTCGTCCTTTATCTGCAGTAAGCTCTCTTGTTCGATTTTCCGAGGAGCCCCAGATGTTTGCGATTGAATTCAATGATGGATGTCCTATCCATGTAAGCTATCTTCAGTTCTTCTTTTGGTTCACTTAGGGGGTAATGTTTCTGAAGCATGTGGCATGGATTGTAGGTTTACGCAAGTACATCTCGGGATAGCTTACTTGCTGCAGTTCGGGATGTTTTGCAATCAGAAGTAGGTAGATGTGTTCTCTCTTGGATGATGATAACGTTTATTTGCCTGAATAATTAGATTCTGTAACATAATGTGGTGTGGTTGATTCCACCAAGAAATTTTATTGGTAATACATAATCTAGACACTGATGTGGTGTGGTTGATCTCTGGGGTAAATCTTGCAGGGTCAGTGCCCAGTTCCTGTATTACCAAGGTTGACAATGCCGGGCCATCGTATTGATCCACCTTGTGGAAGAGTTCATTTACAATTTGGACAGCAACGTCCTGGTGCTGATATGGAAGGTGCTTCCATGCATTTGAAACATTTAGCAGCAGCTGCAAAAGATGCTGTTGCTGAAGGTGGTTCTATTCCTGGATCTAGAGCTAAGTTATGGCGTAGAATAAGGGAGTTCAATGCATGTATAGCATATAGTGGAGTTCCTCCTAACATTGAAGTACCTGAAGTGACTTTAATGGCCTTAATTACAATGCTTCCGGCTACTCCAAATTTTCCTCCAGAGTCTCCTCCCTTACCGCCCCCTTCACCTAAAGCAGCTGCAACAGTAATGGGTTTCATTGCATGTTTACGTAGATTACTGGCATCAAGAAGTGCAGCTTCACATGTGATGTCGTTTCCAGCTGCTGTTGGAAGAATAATGGGTTTACTCAGAAATGGTTCAGACGGTGTAGCCGCTGAAGCTGCAGGGCTTGTTGCAGTCCTTATTGGTGGTGGTCCTGGCGATACAAATATGTTAACAGATTCCAAAGGAGAGCAGCATGCTACAATTATGCACACCAAATCGGTACTGTTTGCTCATCATGGTTATGTTATTATTCTTGTCAATAGGCTGAAGCCATTGTCTACATCGCCTTTATTGTCAATGGCTGTTGTTGAAGTTTTTGAAGCTATGATATGTGAACCACATAGCGAAACCACTCAATATACTGTTTTCGTTGAACTATTACGCCAAGTAGCTGGTTTGAAGCGTCGCTTGTTTGCTCTGTTTGGGCATCCTGCTGAAAGCGTCAGGGAAACTGTAGCTGTGATTATGCGAACAATTGCAGAAGAAGACGCAATTGCAGCAGAGTCCATGCGTGATGCTGCTTTGCGTGATGGTGCTTTATTGAGGCATTTATTGCATGCGTTTTTCCTTCCTGCTGGTGAGAGGCGTGAGGTCAGTCGACAGCTCGTTGCCCTTTGGGCAGATTCCTACCAACCAGCTCTAGAATTATTGTCTAGAGTTTTGCCACCTGGGCTTGTTGCTTATTTGCACACATGTTCTGATGGAGTTCCATCTGAAGATGCCAGTCAGGAAGCATCATTGACCAGTAGAAGAAAGAAGCGTTTACTTCAACAGAGGAAAGGTCGTTCAGGAAGAGGATTTGCTCAAGAGCATTCCTCACCTTCAGTCAATAATTTTGATGTCGGTGATTTGGCAAGACAGGCAGGTGGTGGTGCTTTTAAAGGGTCAGATGGCTACCAAAGATCTGCTCTAGAGCCAAATCTAGGGCAGAACACAACCACTCAGTCATCTGTTGCTCCAAGTGGTGATAACTTGACCAGTGAAGTGTTCTCTTCCAGAGTTCCACAAAATGATCATTCAGCTGTTTCAGCTGATGCTCCATCAACCAGTCTTCATGAGGCATCAGAACCAGGTGCTTCAAATCTGGTTGATCCTAATGCCAATATAGGGGGCTTGGAAGATACAGGCCTTCCAGCTCCTGCTCAGGTTGTTGTGGAAAACACCCCTGTGGGCTCTGGAAGGCTACTTTGTAATTGGCCTGAATTTTGGCGAGCTTTTAGTCTTGACCATAATCGCGCAGATTTGATCTGGAATGAGCGTACCAGGCAAGAGTTAAGGGAAGCTTTGCAGGCTGAGGTTCATAAACTAGATGTTGAGAAGGAGCGTACGGAAGATATCGTTCCAGGAGGTGCAACGGTGGAGATTATGACAGGGCAAGATAGTGTGCCACAAATATCCTGGAACTACTCTGAGTTCTTAGTTAGTTATCCTAGCTTGTCCAAGGAAGTTTGTGTGGGCCAATACTATTTGCGTTTACTGCTTGAGAGTGGCAGCAGTGGTAGGGCACAGGATTTTCCGCTGCGTGATCCAGTTGCTTTCTTTAGAGCGCTTTATCATCGGTTTTTATGTGATGCTGACATAGGCCTTACAGTAGATGGCGCTGTTCCCGACGAGATGGGTGCATCTGATGATTGGTGTAACATGGGAAGATTAGATGGTTTTGGTGGAGGGGGAGGTTCTTCTGTTAGAGAGCTTTGTGCAAGGGCAATGGCAATTGTATATGAACAGCATTATAAGACAATAGGTCATTTTGAGGGCACTGCTCACATCACAGTTCTTTTGGATAGGACAGATGATAGAGCTTTAAGGCATCGTCTTCTTCTCCTTTTGAAGGTACATTCAGATTGAGTTCTGTTGATTTTTTATTTCAATTTTCTGCTGATATCTGAATTGCCTTAATGATACATTTCACCATGATCTGTTGTGCCTATTGGTGCAAGTGACATGTTCTCTCCTCTGTTTCTTTGCACTGATGTTGTCCTTTTTTGTTGTTAAGTTATACACACGTACAGTGGGTTGTGAACACACGATCTTACCCTTCACTGCAGTTTTATAGAGGAGTGCAACAGTGAATTCATTTTTATGGTGTTTACTGTTAACCCTAAAATCCTTCAGAGAACCAACCTTATTATGGAATGGGCTCAAGATCTAGGCTAAGCCTGAATTGAAGTTTGCATATTTCATTGTGGTTATATTTTTGATAGTAACGAATTTTCAACAATATATATGTGCAGGCTTTGATGAAGGTTCTATCAAATGTGGAGGCTTGTGTTTTGGTTGGAGGGTGTGTTTTGTCTGTGGATCTGCTGACAGTGGTTCATGAGGCTTCGGAAAGGACTTCTATCCCTTTGCAGTCAAATTTGATTGCAGCTACAGCTTTCATGGAACCACTTAAGGAATGGTTGTTTATTGACAAGGATGGTGCACAAGTTGGACCTGTGGAGAAGGATGCTATCAGGAGGTTCTGGTCAAAGAAAGCAATTGATTGGACAACAAGGTGCTGGGCTTCTGGGATGCTTGACTGGAAGAGATTGCGTGATATTCGGGAACTTCGCTGGGCGCTATCTATTCGGGTTCCAGTTCTCACTTCGAATCAGGTACTGTAATATGGTTGTTATCGGATTTGACATTTTCAAAAAATCCTCCTTAAAATTGCTTGAATACACTAGTAGTTCTATCTGTTTTGTTCTTGGTTGCTTATTTTATCTAGTAATGCTGGTTTATCAATTGGTCAAGCGAAATTTATTTGTTATTTAATGTTCAACTTTGACATATGCTTTCCATTCCTTTATGCGATTTGATTACTGTTGGTTTTTTGAAACCTAGTAATGCAATATGTTGCAGAATCATACATGTTGGATATTTCCAATTTCTAGCTCCAGAAGTGTTTTTCTAGCTCTAATTCTAACTTGGAAATAATATGTCTGTCACTTTTGCCTTTTCTTGATTTATTTCCTCGATACTTTCCAATAGATGTTACTTGTTTTCAGGTAGGGGAGGCAGCATTGTTCATTTTACAGAGCATGGTATCTGCTCATTCAGATCTAGATGATGCTGGAGAGATAGTAACACCAACTCCTAGAGTAAAACGGATCTTGTCGAGTACACGTTGCCTTCCACATATTGCACAGGTGAATTTTGAAGCTGTATTGGATGAACTTAGGTGTTTCTTCTTTGATACACTAATGTCGTGGGTAATTTCTATTGATTTCAATGGACTCAGATTTCATGTTTTTGTTGTATCTATTTCTAGTTCTTGACTACGGCTGTTATCTCATATATGTCCTGTGTACTTGGGCTACTCCTATTTTCATTTCTATTGATAAAATTTCTTTTACCCATCCAAAAAGAAATTGAAGCTAAATTTTGATTGTCAATGCTAAACGAGTCCTAGTGGTAATCTGATGGTTAGTTCAGACACGGAATATGTGCGTGTGGATGAGTGCACGCACATGAGATGTAAGGCTATATTTCTAACCTATTTGATCTTGTGAGGACATTTGTATAGAACTTTCGTTTTAATCTGAAAACATGGATGTTGAAAAGCACCTATTATCTTCAATTTTGTTTGCCAAATAAATTTAGGCTATGCTGTCCGGGGAACCGTGTATTGTAGAGGGTGCTGCTGCATTGCTGAAGGCTGTTGTCACCAGAAATCCCAAGGCCATGATTCGTCTATACAGCACGGGCACATTTTATTTTGCCTTGGCATACCCTGGATCTAATCTCCTTTCAATTTCTCAACTCTTCTCGGTGACTCATGTCCATCAAGCATTTCATGGTGGGGAAGAAGCTGCTCTGTCCTCTTCATTGCCTCTGGCAAAACGGAGTGTATTGGGTGGACTTCTTCCTGAATCCTTGCTATATGTACTGGAGCGTAGTGGTCCATCTGCATTTGCTGCAGCAATGGTTTCTGATTCCGATACCCCTGAGATTATATGGACCCATAAAATGCGAGCAGAACATCTGATACGTCAGGTATAGCAAGACCTCTAGCAAGGCCTATGCATTATTTGTTTCACTTCACTAGAGGATGGTTATCTATTAACTACAACTGAATCTGTGCCTCTTTCCTACCCCCCAGGTTTTGCAGCACCTTGGAGATTTTCCCCAGAAATTGTCACAGCATTGTCACTCCTTATATGAGTATGCACCTATGCCACCAGTGACATACCCAGAGCTAAGAGATGAAATGTGGTGTCACCGTTATTACCTTCGGAACTTGTGTGATGAGATCCGGTTTCCAAAATGGCCAATTGTTGAGCATGTTGAATTTCTACAGTCATTACTGGTAATGTGGCGTGAAGAGTTGACACGAAGACCCATGGATCTTTCTGAAGAAGAAGCTTGCAGAATTTTAGAGATAACCCCGGAAGATGTGTCGAGTGATGATGTCAATAAAACTAGTTTTGAGTTGGGTGAGGAGATATCTAGCATATCCAAGCAGGTTGAGAACATTGATGAAGAAAAACTCAAGCGACAATATAGGAAACTTGCAATGAAATACCATCCAGACAAAAATCCTGAAGGTCGGGAGAAGTTTCTTGCTGTACAGAAAGCTTATGAGCGCCTGCAGGTAGACACTGTCCTCCAGATTAAGTATATCCATCTGAAAAATGCTTAATCATGAGAATATCCAGAATTCTCTTGCGCTGAAATCTATAGAATTTCAATGGTATTTCCATGATATGGGAATAACTACTTAAAATCTGTGAATTGTATATAATTTCACTTCATACTTCCTTCTGAGTCTGTCTTGAAATATTAAATTTCTAACAAGTTTAGCCATTTATGAATATTTTGCATCTCTTAAGGTCCACTGTCCACGGCTCATGTATGCTGTTAAGTGGATATATTCTAGTATTAAAGATGCAATGTGATAAAGATCTGCTTTTCTGTAGAGCTTTTAGAATATAATATGCACATAAACCATCTTGTGTACTTGGGCTATGCCTATCATCATTAATACAATCGTTTACTTATTAAAAAAAGAATAGAATATGCTCATTTTAAAAAAAAAAAAATTCATGTAGAAAGATATGAATATAAATTTCCTCAGAGCAGCTTAAGATTGGGAGGTGGAAGTTTTAGTGAAATTTTGATATTCCACTAGCTTTAGAAGAGGTGGTGAAGACAAGTTTTTTTTGGCCTTGTATGAAAAAGGGATATTCAATGTTCGTTCTTTTTATAATATCCTTACTCCTAATATTAACAATCCATTTCCATGGAAGAGCATTTCATGGACAAAGGTTCATTTGAGAGCTGCATTCTTTGGTTGGACATCCTCTCTGGGAAAGATTCTCACTAAAGATAATTTAAGAAGTGACATTGTCATGATTGATTGGTGTTGCATGTGTAAGGGAAGCGTTGATCATCTTTTATTTCATTTTTTTTTTATAGGTAAACAAAACTTTATTGGTTATCTTTTACTTCATTATGAGATTGCAAGCACTCTGTAGATTAACTTCTTCAATCATTGGATTTGCTTGGGTCATGCAAAAGAATTGTGGATCTTTTTTATTTCTCGAAAGGGAAAGTGGCAATCTGCAGATCATTGTAGTGTGGAAGGTGGTTCCTGCTTGCCTCAGTTGGTGTATTTGGAAGGAAATGAACGGCAAATTTTTTTAGGACCATGAATGAACATTGTAGAAACTAAAACTTTTTTTATCAATACCCTTCTCATGTGGACTTTTTCTATAGGCTTTAATGGGCTAAATTTGCATGATTTTTCTTTATCTTTTTGTTTGTTATAATTAGGTGCTTCTCTTATATACTTCCTGAGTACTCAGGTGCACCTTTCTTGCTTTTTAATTAAGATTATTATTACTTGTTAAAAAAAGAAAGATATGAATCATCATTGTTCAGTTTTGTCCCAAAGCAATTCAACCTTTTCAAATCCCAAAACAATAATAATATTAAAAAATAATATTCTAACAATATTTTATTCAATTTTCAATTTTCATCTCAACTCATCTCAACTTACTATCCAAACCTAACCTAACTCTTCCCTCAATATGACTTTTCTGCAGGCCACCATGCAAGGCTTGCAAGGTCCTCAGCTTTGGAGGTTGTTACTTTTACTGAAAGGACAGTGTATCTTATACCGGCGATATGGGGATGTACTAGAGCCATTTAAATATGCTGGCTATCCCATGTTACTCAATGCAGTTACTGTGGACAAAGATGATAACAACTTTCTTTCCTCTGACAGAGCACCCCTACTTGTTGCCGCATCGGAGCTTACTTGGCTGACGTAAATCCCTTTTTGTCAATATCTCTTTGGTTGATTTTATTTTTTTGTAACAAGTGAGTTTTGACAATGCTATGATTGATTTAATTCTCATGATTGTCCCATGTTTAGGTGTGCATCTTCTTCTTTGAATGGTGAAGAACTTGTGAGGGATGGAGGGATACAACTTCTTGCAACTCTTCTTGCTCGTTGCATGTGTGTTGTTCAGCCAACTACTCCTGCAAATGAACCATCTGCGATTATTGTTACGAATGTGATGCGAACCTTTTCTGTTTTGAGTCAATTTGAGAGTGCCAGAGTTGAGATGCTTGAACTTTCTGGACTAGTTGAGGACATTGTACACTGTACTGAACTTGAGCTTGTACCAGAGGCAGTTGATGCTGCCCTCCAGACAATTGCCCATGTTTCCGTGTCCTCGGACTTGCAGAATGCTTTATTAAAGGCTGGTGTTTTATGGTAAGTTAGCTTATTATTGTATTGGTTTCATATGTATGCACCATGCATACTTCTTACTCACCCCTTCGACTTTGCTGCTAAATTAATTGCCAATATCAAGATCAGGTGTATCTTCTTACTAATCCCCCCCGCCCCCCAAAAAAACTATAAGCATGCCCATTCTTTCTTTTTATTTCTAGATGTTTGTAAAATTAATGCTGTACATTCTGAAAATTTTTCTTTTTGTGTTATTCAGCATATGAGATTTTTATTATTGACAAATTGTTACCCTGCAATTGGCTCGTTTTAGGTACCTTTTGCCACTGCTGCTTCAGTATGATTCAACTGCTGAAGAATCTGATATGACAGAGTCACATGGGGTTGGCGCTAGCGTTCAGATTGCAAAAAATTTGCATGCTGTTCGAGCATCCCAGGCCCTATCAAGGCTCAGCGGGTCATGTACTGATGAGAATTCAACACCTTACAATCAAGAAGCAGCCGATGCTCTCAGAGCCTTGCTAACTCCAAAACTTGCTAGTATGTTGAAAGACCAAGTGCCTAGAGACCTATTATCCAGATTAAACACAAACTTGGAGTCTCCAGAGGTAAATCCTATGATTTTTTTTCCTGTCATGTGGAAGAAATATTTCAAGTGTTCATAATTCCAGGGATGAAGATCAAATTCTGTGGGATAATTTTGAATATGCATATATATTGTTAAAAGTTTAGTTTTCTGATTGCAATTTGTTTGGGTGTGCAATAACTTGGTGATATAAGCTAATATAGAATTCAAATTAGTGTGATCAGCAAATTTTGTTTTTTGTTTTTATTAAGTAATAGTAACTTTATTGAAGAGAATGAAATAGGCGTTGCCCAACTACACATGAGTATACAAAAGAAAACACCTAATTACATTATAGGAACCGGAAAATGAAACAAGAAATCACGAGCACTAGTTCCATTGAGTACAACAGCAGAAAACCAAAGCAAGAAAGTATACACAAGCCAGATGCACCACATAAGACACAAAGGAGTCATGCTCCAAACTGTAGCCACCTGGGGATTACCTTGAAGACCATTACAGCAAGCTAGGAGATCCACCACCCTCCAAGGCATCACCCATGCAATTCCCAATCTACTAAAAACCTCATCCCTAAGTGCCCTAGCCGCCTCGCAATGCAATAACAAGTGATTCACAGATTCCCATTCTTTTTACACATGTAGCATCAATCCATGACAATGAAACCACGCTTTCTCAAATTGTCCATAGTCAAGATTTTCCCAAGAGATGCAAGTCCAAATGAAGAAAGCAACTGGATGCACCCTACTTTTCCAAATACACTTCCAAGGAAAAGAAGTATGACTGTGAGATGTCAAAACCTTATAAAAAGATAGAACAGTGAACTTCTTGCTCCCATTAGGCCTCCAAAGCGGTCTATCCACCACAGAATGACCAATACTCACAGCATATAAGGAACTGAAAAATCAATTTCCCAATCATTGGCTGCTCTAGTAAAACGAACATTCTACTGAAAAAGGACCATTGGTGGTGACCAGAAGGTCCAACACTGAGGCCTCCTGATCAGAAGACATATGAAAAAGGGAAGGGAACATTGTCTTGAGAGCAAGGTCACCACACCATATGTCATTCCAGAAACTCATCCTGGATCCCTCTCTAACTTCAAAACATATATGACTAGAAAAAATCTCCCAGCCCTTCTAAATGTTTTTTTTTATAAGAAAAAAATTTTATTGTTCAAAGAATAGGCATAGCCATATACAATAAACAAGAGCATGCCCTTCACTATGTAGGCGCATTATAGAAAAGAAAATCTGAAGGACCATGCCATTGAAGTCAACAGCAATGACCCAAGTACAAAGTGTTCTAAAGAATAAATCTTTCAGCTCCTCCTGCGATCTCTCCTTATAAATGTTATTCCATTATTCCATAAACCCACTCCATACACACCCCTCGCCTCCTTAGAACACCAACCTCCCCCCACCACCCCCGGGGGGCGGCCCCTTCCCAAAAAAAAAAAACGCACTTCTAAATTTGAGGTCAATAACCCCCTCCAAAGAGAATCTCGTTTTGGGTGGTATATCCACAACCATTTCCCAAGAAGCGCTTTACTAAAAATCCTCAAATTACAGATCCCCAAATCTCCGTAAGAAATTGGAGAGCAAATTTTGTTCCAACTAACTAGAGGGATCTTGGTCTCCTCCCTAACACCACCCCACAAGAAAGCTTGAAGTAACTTCTCAATCTGCTAGACCACCCACCCCACAGGCAAGGGAAACAAAGATAGAAAATAAGTGGGGAGATTAGAGAGTGTACTCTTGATTAAAGTGAGTCTCCCCCCTTTCGACAAATACATCATTTTCCACCCGGCCAACCTTCTCTCAATCTTCTCAACAATCCCATCCCAACTGGATTTAGCCTTAAAAGGGGCTCCTAAGGGAAGACCCAAATATTTCTTAGGCAAAGAAGCGACCTTGCACCCCAAAAAACTAGCCAAGCTTCTGATATTGCTCACAACCCCCACCGGCACTGCTCAACAAATTGATGGCTGATTAATGTTTTAATGTGGAGAAACCATCAATGAGCATTCATAGATATTGCGATATCGAAGACTTTGAGTCTATATCCCTAAGGTCTTGTACTTGTTCAAAAAATAAAAGTACGCCTAAGGTCTTGCATTTTATTAATGTTAATTTTTCTATTTCCTTTGGTGGATTCTTTTGCAGGCACAATTGCATATTTTACGTTGAATTGTTGTCTTAGTTGCTAAATATTAAATTCTGCATGCTGAGACACAAGTTGGTGACTATATTAACAATACTTAGAAGGTTCCTAGATCATTTATAAGTCCCGTGGTGTGGCATGTGGAATGTTTTGTATTTCTCATGGTCAAAACCAGTCATGTCAATCTAGGCTACCCTCAATATTTTTTTTTATAAGTTCTACCCTCAATATTATAATTCTTTTATTTTTAATCATTAACTTTCTGGAAGGCCAAAGCATTGGCCTGAAGATTAGGGGTGATCATGCTGCTGATGAACCTGACTGAACTTTTTTTACAAGTGAAACTGACCAAACTGACTGACCATGATCAGTTTCCAACAGTCTGGTGATGCAATGTGGTTTTGGTTTCACCGAAATCAATGCTATCATGTTTGGTTTTTAAGCCTAAGGTGTGGTTTGGATAGTGAGATGAGATGGTTTTAAATAAAAGTTGAAAGTTGAATAAAATATTGTTAGAATATTATTATTGTTTTGGGATTTGAAAAAGTTGAATTGTTTATTATATTTTGTGTGAAAATTTGGGAAAGTTGTAATGATGAGATGAGTGGGAGTGATTCTTGAATTCAAACTGGGCCTAAAAGCTCCTGTGTACCAAACTGATCAACCAAGTGGCCCATAAAAACTGACAAAACCAATCATACTGCAGCATACTGATTGATCTAGGTCAATTGTAGATGGTCCTTGTAGAGCGATCTGCTGATGAGTCTTGATCTATTACATGCTGCCAAAAACCGAAAAAGGAAAACATCTGTGCTTGACCCTGCCTTTTAGTCCCAATTAGTTTTGGAGTATCCCATGGTGGCTACTCCAATCAATCTCCATCAAGTTTTCTTTTTTTGCCAATCTCAATCGATTAACTGAACCTTGTTTTGTTTATATCCATTTATACTTGTTGATATCTAGGCAGAAATTGAGAAAATCAACCAACCATGCCAACAAATTCTCGACATTCGATTGGTCAACCTCGGGATTTGGTTGGTCACTTTCAAAATCTGAAGGGTATGTTCAGTGATTGGAACTTCCTCAAATCATTTAAACAACTAATGATCGCCTCTTTTAGAGATAATAGCTTTAATAATTTTTTCTCCTTTCAAAATAATAATTTTATCTGGCTAGTTTTCCTTCTAATTTTTTTTTTCAAATATGACTTTTTTGGTTTAGCTTCCTGCCCAGGCGCTTAGATCGTGTTATCAGTCGTGGGATTTAATAAGATGATTCTGTAAATAATTGCTGTTCTATATTTGGGGAATGGAAAATGATATGGCATGTATCTGAAGCTCTATCTGCATACAGAGTTATTGATCATATGGCATGCATCTCATTAGCCATCGTCTCTGGGCACTTTGGTTGCAAGAGTGATTGTTAATCTTATTTTGATTTTATTATTCCTTATACTAGCTGCTTGTGGTTTTAGATTATCTGGAACTCTTTGACCCGAGCAGAACTATTGAAATTTGTGGATCAGCAACGTGCAAGCCAGGGTCCTGATGGTTCATATGAGCTAAAAGATTCACAGGTCTTTGTGTATAAGGCACTGTCAAAAGAGCTCTTTGTAGGCAATGTTTACTTGAGGGTCTACAATGATCAGCCCGACTTTGAGATCAGCGAACAAGAAGCTTTTTGTGTTGCTCTTGTTGATTTTATAGCACATTTAGTGCATTCTAGGTGTGCAACAGATTCAGATGTTCAAAACGAAGTTAGTGTCAGTGGCTCATCCCTCGAGGCATCTGAGCCTCAAAATGATATGGCTCATGGATCAGTTAATGATCAGCATGTAACATATGAGAACCAAAGTGATTTGGCATCTGGATCACTTAATGAACAGCAGATTTGTGATGATTCTTTGACAGTATCAGATGGACAAGTGGCAAACAGTGAAAAACTTGAACTGGTTAAGAACCTTCAATCTGGATTGACCTCACTTAAGGTACATTTCTCGCTTGTTATATTAACTTACTATTTGTCCAATGTGTCTAATACATTTTTATACTTGCAGAACTTACTGACAAGCAATCCAAGTTTGGCATCAATATTTTCTACTAAAGACAAGCTGTTGCCTCTTTTTGAATGCTTTTCTGTGCCTGTTGCATCAGAAAGCAACATTCATCAACTTTGCCTGAATGTACTGTCACTCTTGACTGCATATGCTCCTTGCTTGGAGGCAATGGTTGCAGATGGATCTAGTCTTCTCCTTTTAGTACAAATGCTTCACTCTACTCCAAATTGTCGAGAAGGGGTTCTTCATGTTCTTTATGCATTGGCAAGCACAGCGGAACTTGCTTGGGCGGCAGCCAAGCATGGTGGAGTAGTGTACATTCTTGAACTTCTGTTGCCCTTGCAGGGTAATGAACCGTTTTTTTCGTTCTCTTCTTTAATTTATTTAAAATACATCTTATTAATAAGAAAAACTATTATGTGCAGAAGAAATTCCCTTGCAGCAAAGAGCAGCAGCGGCTTCATTGTTGGGAAAACTTGTTGGGCAGCCTATGCATGGGCCTAGAGTTGCAATAACGCTGGCAAGATTTCTTCCAGATGGTATGGTATCGATTATTAGGGATGGTCCTGGTGAGGCTGTTGTAGCTTCCCTTGAACAGACTACAGAGACACCTGAACTTGTCTGGACACCAGCAATGGCAGCTTCTTTGTCTGCTCAAATTGCAACTATGACATCCGACCTTTATCGCGAACAGATAAAAGGTCGCATGGTTGATTGGGATGTACCTGAGAAGGCATCTGGGCAGCAGGAAATGAGAGATGAGCCACAGGTATCACTTGATATTGCTATTTTTAGCCATATACATAATTATAATGTTCACTGAACTAAAAGCTCCATGATCATGCAGGTTGGTGGAATATATGTCAGGCTGTTCTTAAAAGATCCAAAATTTCCCCTCAGAAATCCAAAGAGATTCTTGGAAGGACTACTGGATCAGTATTTGTCGTCCATTGCTGCCACACATTATGACGCCCAACCTTTTGACCCTGAACTTCCATTGCTTCTGTCAGCTGCTTTGGTTTCCTTATTGCGGGTGCACCCTGCACTTGCAGATCATGTTGGATATCTTGGATATGTGCCCAAACTTGTGGCAGCTGTAGCCTATGAGGGAAGACGAGAAACAATGGCATCAGAGGAGGTTAACAATGGCGTCTATGCTGATAGAGGCTATGAACCTGACGATGGATTGACACAACCCTCACAAACTCCACAAGAACGTGTGCGTCTTAGTTGTTTACGTGTGCTGCATCAGCTTGCCGCTAGCACTACGTGTGCTGAAGCAATGGCAGCAACTAGTGTAGGGACTCCTCAGGTATGTGCTAAACGATCCATTGCTCTATCATTAAAATTGGTGTCTTGTGGATTCTGTTAATTTCGTCACATATAAAAATGTGTCCATTCACTTGAAAGGGATAGGCATATGACTAAGTTTGTGAAAGGGCACTGGTGAAGTGCTGTTTTTTTATGTAGAAATGATATCAAAATGCTATCCACATCCTTCCGTACTTCTTAACAGTACACCATACAAACTGTATAAAATTTTATGGTTGTTGACTTGAGGCAGAAAATCTGCTTTAAGATCTTTTAAAAATTGACCTTGCTTTAATAGGAAATTTTTATTTCATCTGTATTTATTGTTCTGAGAATCAGAAGGATACAGTTTTGCTTAGGTTTTATCAGGATTGGCAAGTTTCCAATTTCCGGACACTCGCTGTTATATTGGATAATAATTTATTCTTTGTTTTACTTGTTTAAAAAAAAATCTATCTTTAATTTTATTGATGTTGTGACAGGAAGGGGGGAGGAGGAGGGGTAGGGCATTTTTTATGCTGAAGGGTTGTCTACATTAGAGATTATAATAGTCATGAATCCTTGCATTGTTCATCATATATTTTGCTATGCTTTTGTGGCTTAATCTGTATCCCTTGCTTACTCCTGTCAACCTTGTTTCAGGTTGTTCCACTTCTAATGAAAGCCATAGGGTGGCAAAGTGGAAGCATATTAGCTCTTGAGACACTAAAACGTGTTGTGGTTGCTGGAAATAGAGCTAGGGATGCTCTTGTTGCGCAAGGACTTAAGTGAGTAACTTCCATATTCAACATTCATTTATTCTTCCATATGTCTGTTCTTTGTTTCAATTGTGGCGTGGTTTGTGCCCCGTAGATCCTAGTTTATGAGAAAAATATTTTATTTGCACCAAGACATGCTAAAATACACACAAGCCGACCCACTTGAAGAGTTGTGGATAAGGTGCATGTTAACTATACTTAAAATTTATCTATTTATTTTGATGAGTGCTATAGTCTACCTATAGATTGCACATGTTTATTCTTTCTTTGTATGAGTGACATGATTTACGTTTTTTAAATTAAATCCTTCTATTAGATTCATTGTATAATTTATTCATAGTGAACTTTATTTCAATTTAACCTATAAAAAAACTTTATTTCAATTTTTTTAGAAAAAAAGGTTACACTAATTATCATAATACTTGCCCAATATAAAACAAAGTTACATTTTGCTTCCCTAAACTATCATTCTTTTTGCAACGTGGACCCCAAACTACTGAAAGTTGTTATCTGTGTCCTTTTAGATTTGACCGTTAAGTTTGTATCACATGTTTATTTTCTGTTCATTTTAATAGTCAGATCTTAATTGAGGGTGCATGTTCTTTTGGTAGTTTTGACTTATCAATGGCTTCCTGACATAAGTTACTCATAATTCTATTAATCAAGTCTGAATTCTTTCATCTATGAAACTTCCGAAGATTTTTTCTCTCTCCCCTCTTATTTTCTCTCTGTACACATGCGAAAAATAGTTTTTTTTTTTTTTTTTTCGTTTTGTTCTATCAATGATGTGCAATGTTAACGATCATAGTAGCACTGGGGGTTTTCAAAAGAGAGCGTGTGATTGAATCAAAGTTGTTTGTGCTCGTTAAGGAAGGAGATCTGCTACGTATCACAGAGGGTGGAAGAGTGAGCATGAACTACTACTGGGAGTTTCCATGGTGCAATGGCTCAGGAGAGCATTGGAGGACTGTATGGTAGGGGCTAAGAAGGAGTTTTACATGACGATGAGGGAGGGACACCGCAGCTTTATAGCACAAAGGTGCTCAAACAGCCGTGGTTGATATATGGCAGTAGTCAAGTACAGCGAGGGAGGGAGGCGATGCTTCATGTTTATTTTTGAAGGAGAGGGTGGGAGGGGTTGGAGAAGATTGAGGGAGGCATTGAGGGAGTATATTCAAGGAAGAAATGCTTAAGGGACTCGCATTAAACCACAGTCAAGGCCAATGGTGGAAGAGCTTCAATTGTACTCAAGGTCGTATAAGTAGGTGCTTATGCCGTCAGCGGTCCATCATGAAATGCGAGGAGGACACAGTGGGGGAAAGCCTGCAATGGGGTATGGTGCTGGAAACATGCATCGAGCCACTCACCTTTCCAAAAGGAAGGAGGGCGTTGGCAGGGATGGTGTCAGGCAGGAGGAGGGTCGCGTACAAATCATGTTGGTGAAGTTGCAGGCTTAGTTGTGGAATTTGCAAGAGGGGAAAATCTATGAATTGTGTCGAGGGGATTAAGGGAAATGATAGGGACTGAGAGAGAAAAGGGGCTGAAGGAGATGTGGAAGGCTTTGTGGCTCAGAGGTCTGGGGCTGGACCAAGTCAGACTTGATGGACTGGGCCAGATGGTGGGGCGGCCTTGGGGAGAAATGGAGTGGGCCGAGGGGTTGGGCCCAAGCCCATGGGACGGTTTGCTGGGAGAGCCAGCCTGTGTGGAGAGAACATAAGGGGGCTTCAACCAATGGTGGAAACCGACGCCTTCCACAGGAAAACGGGTTGCGATGCAGGCAGCCGACGGGGGAGTTGTCGACGAGGACACAGAGGTCGCCGACGACGGTGTTGGAGCTGCTGGTAGATGGCCAGCACATGCCATGTGTTCAAAACGGAGACTCCAGTAATCTTTCCTCCACCTCTTTGTGCCCCGTCACCCTCGAGAGGTGGCCAGAAAGTGCTGATGGGTTGTGGGGTTTACGGGTTTACTCCGGCGACCACTATTTCTGAGCTTCTTGAGGATTCTGAGAAGGATGCAAGGGAAGGGTCATGTATGGAAGACTCTGGCAATGAAGATTTGACTCCTTATAAAGAAGAAAGTAATCAAGGACTCATCCAGATGCAAAGTGGGTCTGTTAGGGAGGGTGGAAATCATTTCAGGAATGAGACTCAGGATCTGTCGAGGGAGTTTAGAGTCAGTGAACCCATTCCTTTGAACTAATTGTTTCCTGACCAGTCGGGTGTTTTTGATTGGGTACTTCAGAAGGTAAAGGATTTACATCAGTGTGTGGGGATGGAGTGCAAAGGTTATGAGGAACAGTTTATGGCTCTACTTACCGCCATCAAAGTGGGGCACCAACAACACGGGAAAGCTGGATAAAAGAAAAAACAGCGTGAGCTTAAAAGGTTAACATGGTCAATGAATTATGAGGGTAGCTCCAGCAGGGACAGGTCAAAAGGGAAAGGGTTGGCCTTCCCTCAATGAAACCAAAAATTGTGTCATGGAATGTCCGCGGGCTCAACGAGATTAATAAGTGTCTTCAAATAAGGAACTTGATGTGGGAATGGAAGGTGGACATTATTTGTTTACAGGAGATAAAGATGAAAGTAATTATTAGAAGAGTTGTACGAAGTTTATGGAGTTGTGTACAAGTGGATTGGGTGTATTTGGCCTCAAATAGGGCGTCAGGAGGTGTGCTGGTGATGTGGGATAGAAGGGTGGTGGAGAAAAGAGAGAAGTTTATAGGGGCTTACTCAATGGCATGCTCCTTTATGAGCGTAATAGATAACTTATTGTGAGCCTTTGCAGGTGTATATGGACCAAACCTAGACAACGACAGAAGACTATTATGGGAAGAACTAGCTGGAATACATAGTTTGTGAGACCTTCCATGGTGCATTGGTGGAGATTTTAATGTCATAAGATTTCCAAGTGAATGCTCCGGAAATATAAGGGAGCGGCTAGCAATGTTAGAGTTCTCGGAGTGCATCTTTGATTTAAACCTAGTGGATTTGCCACTAGCGGGGGGTTCCTTCACTTAGTCGAATAATCAGACGGGGTCTCGATTGGGTAGATTTCTTTGCTTGGATCATTGGCATATCATGCTAGATTGCGGTGGCATTCAATGAAGGCGCAAGTATTTCAAATTTGAAAATATGTAGCTGAAATATGAAGGTTTTGTGGATAGGGTTAGACAATGGTGGGCTTCATATCAGATACAAGGGACCCCTAGCTTCATCTTTGCGGGAAAACTAAAAGCTCTAAAAAAAAGATTTAAAACTTTGGAATATGCAGTCTTTTGGTAACATAGGGGAACACAAGAAAAACAAGCGGTTGGAGATTCAGGCATTAGAAAGATTACAAGAGGACCGGCCTCTTACACAGGAAGAAGTAGCTCAGAAGATAGGGTTGGTGGTAGAGCTTGAGAGGATTATCTTATTACAAGATACCTCTCGGCGTTAAAAATCAAGAGCATTGTGGTTAAAAGAAGGTGATCGTTGCACGAAGTTTTTCCACCAAATAGCCAACTCTCATAGAAGAAACAAACAACATTGAGATGCTGAGAATTGATGGAGTGGATTGCAGGGAACAGCAGGTGATTCACAATCATGTAGTTGATTTCTATGAGCAGCTACTTTCCGAACAGGTTGGATGGAGGCCTAAGTTTGATGGGCTTGGTTTTGATGCCATTGGGCCACATGATGTTTGTCGATTGGAGAGGCCTTTTGAGGAGGTGGAGGTTTTCGAATTGGTGAGAAAAATGGTTAAAGACAAGGCACCGGGTCCTGATGGTTTCTCTATGAGTTTCTTTAAAACATGCTGGGATGTGTTAAAGGATGATCTAATGAAGGTGTTTCAAGAGTTCTTCTTAGTGGGAAAATTTGAAAATAGCCATAATGCCACTTTCATTGCTTTGATACCAAAGAAGGTTGGGGCTGCAGAGATTAAGGAGTTTCAGCCTATTAGCTTAGTAAGTAGGGTTTATAAGATAATCTCTTAGGTACTTGTGAACCGTCTAGGTGAGGTATTGGGGAAGATAATTTTTTATTTTTATTTTTTGATAAGTGGTATTGGGGAAGATAATTACAAAACCCCAAAATGCATTTGTAAAGGGTAGATAGATTCTAGATCCGGTATGAATTCCTTGAAAGTAGATTGAAAGCTGGCATGATAGGTATCATTTGCAAGCTAGACATGGAGAAGGCGTATGATCATGTTAACTGGGATTTCCTTCTCTATCTTCTTGGGCGGTGTGGATTTGGAGAGGTGGCGGTCGTGGATCCGCTAGAGCATATCAACGGTGAAATTCTCGGTTTTGATAAACGGAAGCCCAATTGGCTTTTTTCATAGCACATGGGGTTTACGACAAGGTGATCCGTTGTCTCCTTTACTTTTTGTTATTGTGATGGAGGCGCTAAGTAGAATGACATCGGCAACTGTTAACAATGGTTTCGTGGCTAGCTTCTCGGTTGGTACCCCGGAGAGGGGAATTATTAATATTTCTCATTTGCTTTTTGTAGATGATACACTTATATTTTGTGAGGTAGATCTATAAACCAGGTTCGAGCACTGAAGGCTCTTCTCCTTTGCTTTGAAGCGGCATCCGGGTCGAAGGTGAATTTGGTTAAGTCAGAGATGGTGCCAATTGCAGAGGTTCAAGACATAAGACGGTTGGCTAACACTTTGGGGTGTAAGATTGTCTTTCTCCCTATGACTTACCTTGGGCTCCCATTGGGGGCTACCTCAAGAGCATCTTCGTTATGGGACACAGTGATTGTGAAGGTAGAGCGGAGACTGGCAGGATGGAAGAGAATGTACATGTCAAAAGGTGGTAGGATTACCTTGATTAAGAGTACATTATCTAATTTACCTACTTATTTTTTATCTCTTTTTCCTATCCCGGTAAACGTGGCAGTTCGAATTGAGAAACTCCAACGTGACTTTTTGTGGAGTGGTGTGAGGGAGGAGTTCAAATTCCATCTCGTCAAGTGGGAGAAGGTGTGTCGCCCTATCTCCAATGGTGGATTGGGTATTAGAAACATGAGAATTTTTAATCAGGCACTACTTGGTAAATGGTTGTGGAGATACAACAAAGAACATGAAGCCCTATGGAAGCTAGTGGTTGAAAGTAAGTATGGAGGATTATGAGGGCAATGGTGCACTAAAGAAGTGAGAGGGACTAACGGAGTGGGGTTGTGGAAACATATAAGAAGAGGATGGGAGGTATTCACTAGACAAACTAGATTTCTTGTGGGAGTGGGTTCCAGGATTAAATTCTTGAGTGATATTTGGTGTAGTAACAGTGCTCTACAAGATGTATTTCCTACACTTTTCTGGTTTGCAAGTGCCAAAGAGGCTTCAGTGGCTGAAGTCATGGTGATAGTGTTTGGGGGGGGGGGGGGGGGGAATCTAGTGGAATATCAATTTTAGTCAAGCGGCACAAGACTGAGAAATGAGCAGCATTGACGAATTTTTCGGCCTCGTATACTCTATTAAACCAAGCAACCAACAGGAAGATAGGTTGTGGTGGACACAAGCAGGTAAAGGCTCTTTCTCAGTTCCCTCCTACTACAAGTCCCTCACACAAGAGCCCAATATTCAGTTTCCATGGAGAAGGCTATGGAGACATAAGGCACTGCCCAAAGTAGGCTTCTTCGAGTGGACAGCTGCATTTGGTAAGATCTCACAACCGATAATTTGAGGAAACGAAGGGTGATCATCGCAAATTGGTGTTGTATGTGTAAGAAAGGGGGTGAGTTGGTGAACCACCTCCTTTTATATTGTGAGACAGCTAGGGTGTTATGGAATGAGGTGTTTAGTAGACTAGACTTGGCTTGGGTGATACCCAAGACAGTGGTGGCAGTTCTGGCCAGCTGGACAAATTTAAGAGGCATTCAACAGATTAAAGCTGTGTGGAAGATGGTCCCCATATGTGTCATGTGGTATTTATGGCAGGAGCGCAATGAATGGACTTTTGAGGACAAGGAGAGATCACTAGAGGAACTAAAAGTTTTTTTTATTAGAACTCTTATGTATTTGGGCCACTGCTGTTGATTTTGATGGCATGGATCTACATGATTTTTTTGTCTCTATTGCGCCTACTTAGATAGGGCATACTTTCTGTATTTGTACTGGGCTAGGCCTATTTGTTGATTAATAATATTTATTTACTTATAAAAAAAAAATTATTTCAACACAATCGATTATACATATATATTTTTTTTATAAGTATAATTTTTTTTTGATAAGATTGTATAATTAGATATATGTATAATCTTATCTAATTATACATATATATACTGTTGCCAACTTGAAGATAATATATTATTGCCTACCGTCTAATATTTCTACTACGGCAGACATTCTTCCTATAATTGTAACTGTCTCTTTGATTTAGTATTTCTCATAGATTAAATAAACCTTGTTGAGAAAAATCTTCTCAAAGGAACTTTTGATCTCGCGATGTGTTTATTATGTATAAGTTATACTTCCATGCTTTCTGATAGTAGAACAATTCGTGTGAACATTACAGGGTTGGTCTCGTTGAAGTACTTCTTGGCCTTCTTGATTGGAGGGCTGGTGGAAGGAATGGTCTTTGCTCTCAGATGAAGTGGAATGAATCTGAAGCATCTATAGGCAGAGTGCTTGCAATCGAGGTTAGAATATTTATCCTTCTCTCTATTTCATGAGATTTTTTGGGTTTTGTAATGCTAGTGTAAAGTTTTGAGCGGATATCTTCCAGTCACAAACACGCTTAAAGTATTGTAGGCCGTAATAGTTCTGTGTTACCTCGCCTTTAACGGGGGAAGTTCTTGGGTTGGGACCTTCGGAGGTGAGCCATTTGGAAAGGGTTGGCTATCCCTCATTGTTCATCTATCAAAAAATGTTATGGGTTACCTATCTAAAAGAGTTCATCTATTGGTCCCTACAGTTTTGCTCAATTTTAGATGGGTTCTTAGAGTACGTTTTTTTAAAAGAAAAATTTATCCTTGTGGTACATATCGAATTTAAGATTGGTACCTTAGTCCGAAGTCTGGTAATCTTAGGACAGAAACTGCTGATGTGACACTCCCTTACCATGTTAGAACCAATCACATAATGCCGTGTCAAAAAAATCGTTTTAAAAAAAAGTATCCAATCAGCATAAAAAACTAAACTTAAGGAGAAGTCAACTAAAGTTTTAAGAATCACGGAAGAATAATTTTAATAAAGCTTTTAATAACTTGAGAACTTTTAATAAAGGTTTATTGGGAAAATGGCTTTGGAGATATCATTTGGAGGGGGGATCTTTGTGGAAGGATATTATTGATGCTAGATATGGTGTCACTTGGGGTGGTTGATGCTCTTAAGGAAGTGAGAGGGGGGTATGGTGTGGGTTTATGGAAGTATATACGAAAGGGGTGGCCATGTTTTGCAAATAAAATTCGCTTTGTAGTTGGTAATGGCATTCATATTAGATTTTGGCAGGACGTGTGGTGTGAAGACCAAGCATTGGAAAGGGCTTTTCCGGCCTTATAGCGTATTGCAATTAATAGGGAGGCTTCAATGGCGGACGCGCGTTTATTCTCTCATGGTGCGCACCAGTGGAATATTCTCTTTAATAGGGATTTACATGATTGGGAATTACCTATTATTTCAGAATTTTAAAGCTTGTTATATTCCAAGGAGACTACTATGGCACAGCAAGATAGTTTGAAGTAGCGGTCTAATAACCACAAGATGTGTACAATTAGGACATATTATAGCATCTTGAAAACACAACTTGACATTACTCCATTCCCTTGGAAGAATATTTGGAGGTCCCATGTGCCTTCCAAAGTAGCTTTTTTTGTTTGGAGTGCGGCTCCTGGGAAGATATTGACCACGGACAATTTGAGAAAGAGAGGATGTGTAGGGTTGGATTGGTGTTACATGTGTAAGAAGAATGGAGAATCTGTGGACCATCTCTTACTGTGAGGTAACAAGGGTGTTGTGGGTAAGGGTTGATGTTGCTTGGGTTATACCTATGAGGGTGGTGGATTTGTTGGGTTATTGGTCAAAGTTGCAAGGTTGCCATCAAGTGGCAGTAGTGTGGAAGATGATTCTGTTGTGTATTATGTGGTGTCTTTGGACGGAACGGAATGCGCGGTGCTTTGAAAATAAGGAATCCACAATAACCGAGTTGAAGAATTTTTTCTTCCACACTCTTATATGTTGGTTTTCCACTATTGTATTACATGGGGATAATATGCAGGATTTCTTGTCTTTAATTTATCATTCTTAGAATGTATTTAAGAGTTCTTCTGTATACTTCATGTGTATAAGGGCTATGCCTATTTCATTCATATATATAATATCTATCTTTTACTGATAAAAAAAAAAAAAGAATAATTTTAAAAAAATCATAAAATAGATTTAAGAATATCAACTAAAATTAGAAAGAAAAAGACTTGGAAATTTAAAAATCCAAAATAAATGGAGAAAAAAAACCTAAAAACCTAAAATTAGAAATAAGCTTAAAATTACTTGATTTAAAAACTAAGACCAATAATTGAATAAAATGAATTAGAAATAATAATTAATATTAAAAAAATTAATTTAAAAACACTTAATTAAATTGAAATTAATATGTAATATATTAACATTACGTGCATGTAAACTTGGGTTGCTTCCTTACTAACGAAAAATATTTGGTTGCATGCCAATTCATTGGTGAGAAAAATTGTTGTTACTTGCTATTCTCATACAGTTCACATAATACATTCTTCTGAAACATCCTTTGAAACTCATCTATAATGTGATTTAGTAAATATCCTCTATTTTTTTTTTAATTGCATTTACTTATGTGTTACTCCTTAGGAACTTCCAACTTGTTCCACACATTAGCTTTCTTATGACGCCCTAACAAGGAGTAAAAATTGGAGTCAGGTTTTAATTTGCTCTAAACTAGGGAGAGCTTTAACATGCCTGCGAAGCTAAATTTCATCCCATTTTTTCAAGTGGCTTAGCACTACCTGCTTTGTGTTGGTCCAGGTTTTGCATGCATTCGCAACAGAAGGCGCCCATTGTACCAAAGTGCGCGAAATATTGAATGCTTCTGATGTAAGTCTTAAGGCCCCTTTTCTTTTTCCCACCCTTGATATTTGTTATGCAATTTGTTGCTTTTTGGTATCCTTGAACCATATTCTGCTAGCGGCTAACCTGTCTGTCTGGATAAAGTGAGTTGTCGATTCTGAAATATTCTATGATATAATGAATGATCTTGTACTTTCTCTTTGCTTAGTAACATAAAATATACATTTTTGGGATGAGATACCTATGCATTTTAGTTTATCCTGCATCAACCTAAAGAGTTTTTCCCCCTTTCTACCCACCGCTGGAGAGATTCTTGTCAGTATGGTTCCTTCTGATCCTTGATAATTGGAAAGTTGTCACTCAAATATAATAAAATAGGTTGTGACTCAATTCCTGGTCATGCTCCCTATTTTGCAGGTTTGGAGCGCTTATAAAGATCAGAAACATGACCTTTTCCTACCTTCAAATGCTCAATCTGCTGCTGCAGGGGTTGCCGGTCTAATTGAAAATTCATCATCCAGACTCACTTATGCCCTTACAGCTCCACCACAATCTGCCTCTTCAAGACCCGCTTCAATGACAGCATCGGACTCAAATGGAAAGCAGGATCACCCTTCATAGTACAAAAGCAGAAGAAAGACTTGAGCATTATATTTTACTCATTGTATAGCACACTGTACAGTTGAATCACCTTCTTTTTTTTGTTTTTGGCTTTTTTTCCTTTGCCTACTCTCTCCTTCTGAGGGGTAGATAATCAGGTGTTGATTGCAATTTTTAAGAGAAAAAGTGAAGGGGCTAATCCATTTGTTTTCCCGTGTAAAGAGGAGGTCATATGCCTTCTGTAAATTGAGTTGGTTGACTGCCCTATTTTCAATATATAGGTGAATTAATTTTTGTGTGAAATCCATTCCATATTTCCTTCGGAGGATTCACGTTGATTTTTGTTTTGAGTAATGCTAGAAACTATACTACAATCTCATCATTATTGACAATATTTAGCCATTAGATTTTTACGGTTTTTAAGATTGATCTTAGGGCTACTAGATCTAGTCATATCACTAGAGTGGGGATAATTTTGTGAGAGTGATATAGTTTGTAGCATTATCACTGTTGCAAAACTCGGACCGCTGAAATGAATTATGTGTAAGTACAATTAAACGTGGCACATATATATGTAAGAAATAAAATGATGGAATTTCCTTGGGAGTTATTGCAAGCTTCAAAGAATCAAAGTTTTTTAAAAAGAGAACTGTTACAGACACAAAAAAATATATTACACAGTAAATTTAAAAATTGACGTGGTTTTATAGAATCATTTAGATTTATTTTATAATAAAAATAATTTTACGATCTGATGTATCATATTAAGTCACATTAATTTATAAATTTATGAACGAGACCAATAATGAGCTAGGCTTTAGTAATTGATTGAACTTAGAATGACACCAACCACCAACAGAAAACTACTTCAATTTAAAATTGGAAACAGTGGTAACCTTTTCTTTCAGTGGCCTTTGTATACTGCCTGCCCATGACTTTCAATTTCTTTGAGTTCAAAAGGATTAAAGTAATCGTGTTTAGGTGGACTTAGAGCTTATGTTTAATGGACCTCATCTACTACTGTCCTTTCCCATCTAATTAATTAATTCAAAATTCAGATGGACTCTCACATCCCATCTAAGGGGTAAGTCTGTCTTAACAGCCCTAGAAGAGTGCTCCATCCTCATCTTCCCCGGATTTGGATCTTTTAAAGCTTTTATCTGAAATTAAGATTTAGAGCGAATATGAGACAAACACTTGAAGAAGAGCTTTTTTATTATAGTATTATAATAATAATAATAATAATAATATAAAAAAAAAAAAGCTCTTCTTATAGTATTATTATTTGACTATATATAAATATTGTAGGGTTCATTTCATATGTCTATCTCTTTTCCACTCTGAATTATAGAATTCGTATAAAAATTCTAAATGATCTGAATTACTGACATTTAAGCGAAATCTAGTCGATCATCAAAAACCCTAAAAGCATTGCTTTAGACTTACCAAAGTTTAACTAAAAAGCTCTTCTTATACTTCATTTATATATTTTTCTACATTATTTATTTTGACTATCTCTTCTAAAAAGCACCATACATCTCACCCCCTAACAGAGGTATTAATTAATTAGGGATTTAAATCTAATTTTGGTAAAAAAGAGCATTACTCTTGTTTCTAACTTGGTGAGTATTAAACTCAAAACAATAATGAAGTTGAAAAATAGAGGCAGGTAGGCGCGGCTACAATAGTGGCCACAATCTAATATACTTTATTATCTAATCCATCTTCTTGTCACTATTATTGCTCATATGTCATTTTCCTCAAATTGAAATACCAAAGTTTTAGACAATCACATTGGCATATATTTGGAAAGGGTGTCTCATCAAAGATATCTATCTAAATATCACTCAATTCCGGAAATTGGCACCTACTTATTTTTTTATACAAATTAATGCCACCGAAATCATATATAATGAATAGTGCCAACTGTCATTACCCAAAAAAGAAGAAAGAATATCAAGATATATGCTTCCAACCTATCTAATTAACCTCTATATGTTCCCCTAATCCCGATTCCCAAATTTTTGGGAAAGAAAGGAAAAGAAAAGAGTATTGCAACTTGTAAAATTACTCCCAATTTTTTCTAATTTTTATACTTGAAATATTATAGATTTATTATACATCAGTCACTATTCATTCTCACACCTTATATTTATAATTTTTTCATAAAATATGAGTGTTTTTCTTAAAATATGAAGATATTTTTCATAAAGTGTGAAGTGTAAGATGGTGAATAGTGACTGCTAAAAAAAAATTAAAATTTTATAAGTATGAGTAATATTATTATATGTACTTATAATTTTATTTCTAATTTTAAACATAAAATTTATTTTATCGATTTTTTTATTTTTATTTTTATAATTTCCATCGTATGAATAATTGATACGTGACGAAATAAATGTTTTATAAATTTTCTTTAAATACCGTTAATATTTTCCCAAGGAAGAAGGAAGGGGACGATCGAACTACCACTCCTCGACTCCTAGTCCTAGCTAGCTTGATCATAGGTGGGTCCCCACTTATGGGTAGGCGGCAGTACACGTGTGCTCTAGAAGCTGAACTTCATTTAAGAAATTGAGAATGAAAATACTATTTGAATTTGAGAATTTCAGTAGATAAAATTGACATATTGTTTTATTGTTTTTTATTTTTTTATTTAATAATTCATAAAATGATTATCATGTATAAAAATAGTTAAAAAAATTAATTTACACTTATCGGTACATAACACATTCTTAATCCTCTAACATTGTCTATATATATATTATATATATTATATATATATATCATAAACACTGATGTTTTTAATTTTTTTTTTATTAATCTTTTCAATCGATTTTGAACAGGATATAGAAAATTACTCTCACAAGATATTTAAAAAAAAAAAATCTTCAGCGATCGGAACGGTTTCCAAACTAATTTAATTATGCTAATTATGGTGTTTTATGTAATTTAGAAAGATAGGAATGCCATTAAATGGAAATAATTAAACGTACCTATAGCCATATTAACACCAATAAGATTAAGGGTACGTTTACGTAATGAGATGTGATAAAAAATAATAATAATAATAAATAATATTTCTTTTCTCAATCTTCATTTGAATATAAAATATTTTTCAATTTTAAATGTTTAATTTTTTTATCTGATCATTACAATTTTTACAAACTTTAAAACAAAACAAAAAAATCAATACAACTTTTTCAAAACATAAATAATATTAAAAAATTATATCCGAATAATTTTTTTAAATTTATAATACTTTTATTCAACTTGTATCTCTCAATTTTTAAAACTCAATAAAAATATATTAACTCAAACAATTTCACTATCATTCACAAATTATTTTATTACTATTCACAAAATTATGAGATATTCCATGTATCCAAACATTTCTAAGAGTTTGAACTTTGGACCAAAATAAGATATTTTATAACGTAAAGCTATAGGGCATGCTTATATATTGAACCATTTAGGTTTATAATGCATGTATACTTGTTGATGAAAGTTAATGAAATCATATTTAAAACTCTTTTATAAGTTATTTTGAATGCACGCGAGAATTGCATTATATATTTTGGTTTTTTTATTAATACTAAAATATCCTATTTAAACCTATATATTATGAATCGCCCGCCATTGTGTTATATATTTTTATTTATTTTTTATTAACACTAAAATATCCAACTTAAATTTATTATGAATTGTTGAATTCACTTAATCATATATATCTTCCCCATTTTAAATCCGATTCTAAATTGTTGAGGTCTTTATAAGAAGTTTTATTAAAGTAATTGTTGATTAAAGTAATTATCAGATTCCAATATTGGAATCATGTATATATGGTCTCATTAACCTTTTCCAATGGTAGGAGTACTTCATGTTGATGCATACCGCAAATTAAGGTCATGCATTTATAATTAATTTGCATGTTAGAAGAATAGCTAGTTTGGATAGTAGAATATTTTCAGAATTCTTTATTATTATTTATTATTTTATTATTATTTTATATATTTTTTATTACTATTCATTACTATTTAATATTCTATAATTATTTTTTATTTATTTATTTATTACTATTCACAAAATATTTAAAATCATCTCACTATCTAAACGTAATGTTGAAGTGGTTTTCAATTAAAAACTTTTGACTAAATCCGGTATATGAATATATATATAGAGAGAGAGAGGAACAGTGTGTATTTAATATATATATATATATATATATATATATGGTGTAAGGAGAGCAGTAGAAACTTGGTCTGTAAACTTACACCCATTAATATTAATGGATAGGAGGAGTACACAATATTTCTCTTTTGATTCGTTGTACTTGTTAGTACATAATTAGTGCTGTATATTGGTGTGCATGCATGGTAGCAATTAAAAGCTAGCAGCTTTCCTCCCGTACCCAGCTCCATGCACCAACATCGCCAGCTAACCCTACTTTCCCTTTCCCTTACCTCATGCAATCTATATTAATACTGTCCGCCTCAGAACGTGATATATATATATATATATATATATATATAATTTTTTATCATCAATCACTATTTATTATCTTATACTCTATATTTTATAAAAAATACATTTATATTATATAGAAAAATTATATATATAAGATATAAGAATGAATAGTAACTGATGAATAAAATTTCTCTATATATACATATATATATATATATATATAATATCAAATCGCCCAATTATCTAGTTATTATTAAGGAGAAGTCGCGCTATTATATCATCTATGAAGAGATTTTATAAAATTAAATTTATTGATTGATTTGATTTGATATAATATTGTAAAATATACAATAAAAAAGTATATTCTAATCTGACGTACTTATTTTATCAAGTATTTTACTTGAGAAAAAAGCAAGCTAGCGGCCACCATTTTCAGGATAGCACATACAAGAAGAAGTAAGAAGCAATTAAGCACAACATGATGCATTTTGGAGGCATGCATGTCGTTCAACAAACTCTAACCTACCCATGATGCGCTGCATGCCGCGTTAACCCACAAAGCAAGGATCGAGTTTGTGTACGCAAATTATGTTTTGGCATTTTTCTGTATCGATCAAAGTGATGACCATGAAAACGAAAGATCAATGGTCAATCGATCGATCAATATTCAATTAATGAGAAGCCACAATTAGTTGGGGGGGTTTATTTATTCATGCAGTACTACTCACGTCAATTGCATGGGCATGCTGCATGAATTTTGCTCCACATGCTTTTATGGATCGATCACTCCTCCTCAACGGTTGGAATTAATGCTACCATATATAACACCTTCGTTCAGGTCATAACTAGTACGTACTATCCTTTTTTATCTTGACCTCAAAAGATGAGCACATATAGTACTACTACTCTGGAATAAAAGCTTGTAGGTTTTGTTTTTTTTGGTTTCCATTTTTTTCTTAAATTTGTTGGTTTGTGTTAAATGCGCACCGCCGGATCATGCATGCATGTATGCGGTAGATTTCTTTCAATTAAATTTGAATGTTATTAATTAATTTCTTCGATGAAATGCTTTCATGATCAGTTTAAAGTAGTGATGATGTCATTCCAACCACATCTTCTATCGATCGATGTGATTGTATATCGTTATCACCAATCAAGATCGATCCTTTAATTTATAGGACTCCATCTTACAGTTTAAGGTCACTTTCGATCATTATCATAATTAATTTGCATATATGTATAGTTCAGGTTCAAGTGGATATGCATGCATGTTGTTTATCATTTAGGTCATGAGATCATGAATACATATTTTTTAATATATATAAGCTTGTCATTAGTCTTGAATATTCTTTCGTCAAGTTCTTATTGGAAAATTATAAGAAAATATATGATAAAAACACAGATCACTTCGAATTTTAATGTTTATTATCATAACGGGGATTTCTTTATAACATATTTTGTTCCCTTTATTCGTGTTATACATTATTCATAAAAATGTTCTCATGATACAATGAAGCTCCAAGCCTTAAAACACCATTTTAATATTTTATGAAAATTTCGAGATAGAGATCATGAATAGTACTTGGAGATCGAAGTTGTATCCATTTTCAAAATGGTCAGGTGATTATATAATAATAGACCATCATGAAGAGTACATGAATAAAGTTGGCCATTCAAATTCAAAACTGATGGCCATAAATCCCATGGTACATGATGTGCATCTTAAATCCCCTTCTTGAATATGGAGTTTGTAACTTCTATATGTAATGATGCACATCAACAGCTAGAAAACAAATATATATATATATATATATATATATATATATATTAACTTACGTAAGTAATAATTAAATACTAAATTATTATATTATTATTTAAAATACCCAAAATAATTTATTATTTTAACAAAATCTAGAAATTCTTATCAGAATTTGAGGGTTTCAAATAGGAAAAATATTGATATATAAACTAATTAGTTCGTTGTAGGACACACTTTACGAATGTTTATATTCAAACTTGAAAAAGAATTTGAAGCAACTTGAGGACCTCCAAGTTTGAAAAGAATTAAGGATCAGTTTTCGCTTAGTGTCATGCACCCATTTTGTGCAATGACACCAATGACGACTTCCTTTGTGGGAGGCCGTATAAGGGATGTCTATTGCCTCACAAGTCTTCACGTGATTTGGATTCTTAACTATTACGAAAACCTCTATTTATAAGTTTATATATTGATACACTATTGTTTTCACAACTCCTTTTAACTCATATTATTTTATCTCATTTAATCATTACAATTTTTTTAAATTTTTACATAAAATAAAATAAATAATTCAATTTTTTTAAATCTAAAAATATATATATTATTAAAAATATATATATTTTAATAATATTTTATTCAATTTTTAACTTTAAAATCAACTTATCTCAATCATCTCATCTGCAAAAACAAACGAGACCTAAATCACATTATTAATGTGTAAGCATGTCACATTTTAATTTATTTATTAATGTTAAAATTTAGATTAACATTAAAAACAAACAAAAACAAAAATAAGAGGAACTTTGCTTTTTTCTTTTTTAATGTGGCTAAATGACAAAATGCCAGCATGACAACTTTCGGGGTTTCACTTTCCACCTACACGTCTTTCCACGTGCACACGGCTCCCCCTCAAATGCATGACATCCGTCAAGACACAAAAAGCGTCGCCCCGCCTGAATACAGCCTATTGGTTAGATGTGCATGCATGCCAGTGAAATGTTTGTGTTAATGTCAGTGAGCAGCCACGTGCTAGCTAGCTCTTAAGGAGAATTGTGTTTTTGGAATTGGACTGTTGTAACTTTTACCGGTTTACATGTTCAAATTTCAAAATGTTTTGGTTTCTGCCAGTCCAATTGGTGGCCTAACTTCACTTGGAAAGGCAGTAGATTTATTCGCTCAATTGGGTTCTTCATTCAATGATCATACCGTTTTGGTCTGATGTGTTGCTGCACATGCTGAAAAAGGCATTAGAATGAAGATCATGGCATTCAATAGAAGAAGCCAACTTAGCCAAGTACGGCTGCCAGCCTGCCTGCTGCTGCTGCTGCAAAGTAAGCCTAGTCTTGACAAGCTAGGGAGGCATACAGGTGGAGCTGCAGCTCCCTCATCAATCAATGGCAGCCATATTAGGTCCAATGGGCGCTGCATGTTTTGTTAGATGATCAGTACCTCTCCTACCTTGTACATTGAGCCTCATGTTTTCATTAAAAATTCAAACCATTTGTCAAGATATATATATATTATATCTTTCGGTTGTTCGATTCTGTATGCAGCACCCCCATGGTGGACCCAAAAGCCACCCTGGATTGGGTTGGGTGCAGGATTTTTGCTATCCTTGGGGTACATGACCGATCCTAATCCAAGACTTTATAAATTTATTTACTTATATAATATTTTAAAATATTATCTTGGAACTCCTCCTCCATAATAGAGAGACAAATTTAGCTAATTCCCCTCTATTTTGACCCACATTAGATTTAATAATCAAATAGCTAAAATACAACAAACTCTCAAATATCTACCTCTCCTCGCAAAATCATGTGCAATAGATTTTAAAATTTTGATTGTTGAAAAAGTAGATTAAAAAAATACGATTATTTAGTTAAAAAAAAGACAGTTAGCTACACAAAGGGACAAATATGATTATTAGGTTTTGACAAATAAGAACGTTGAAAAAGTAGACAAAAAAAAAAAAAGCATTAAGGCTTGTTTGGATATTGAAAAATGTTTCATTCCATTTCATCTTATTATTACAAAATTTTTAAATTTTTATATAAAATATAATAAATAATTCAACTTAATATTAAAAAATAATATTTTAATAATATTTTATTCAACTTCCAACTTTTATCTAAAATCATTACATCTTATCTCACTATCCAAAGTGTACCTAAATAAAAAACTGATAGGTAAATTAAATAAAATGATAATGCAGGGAACATGAAGAAATGCTACTTTGACACTTTATTTTGATATCTCATGTATTTTAATTTTTTTAATTATCTTCTTTACTTAATAGTTAAGGAAGTGATTATTAGTGATCATATATTTTTAAATGTCTTAAAATGATAAAAAGATATGAATAAAAAAATTAAAAAAAAATGAAAAGATTATTTTTACCTATCGGTAACTTGTAACGGGTTAATTTGAGCGCCGCTCGAACATGAAATAGCTAACACAATTTGAAAGCTTAAGATTGAGATTCTGTAAATTTTTTATCCGAGTTCTAAGACGTAGAGCGAGAGCAACAATTATACGAAGTAGATCACATATCATATATATTGAATGATTAATGTTATTCAAGAAGTTTATTTACACATCTATAAATAACGTTAGGTATAAATTTTAAATATATAATTTTTTTACGAGCCTTTTGTAAGAATATAAGTCCCATAAAAAATAAGTTTTCTACTCCTTTTTATAATAAAATTTATTTTTTTATAAAAATTTTGTACGAAAGATGGATCTCCTTAACGAAATTATATTTCATTTCATTTTATTTAATTTTTATCTAAAATTACATCATCTCACTATCCAAAATTGATAATGACAGTAATCTTAATTGAATTGAAGATCTCTAACCAGTAACCAGCCCCGGATATGAATTCAGAGCAATCCCACTGTGCAGGGGACCACCCAAAGTTGGCAATAACTTTTCAAACCCCCCTTTTCCTAACGGTCTTTCTTCCAACTGTTTATTTCATTACAATGTTGTCCTTTATTAACTCCAATATAACGAGACTGCCATCCCCACCCCATTGACTGCCCAGAAACATCTAGACCATAGACGCTTCCTTCCTGGAACTCGGAGAATAATTTGGTCAATCGCTGGACTGAGACCCAAAAAAGAAAGAAAAGAAAAAACCAAATAAGTTTCAGTTTGTCCACCTACTAATCAATTTAAGTGTTCATCTTCGTTTTTTCTTCCTTCCTTTGGACTTAATTGGAATTTAGCCCGTCGACTTGAAATATATATATATATATGTATATATATATATGTATGTATATATATATTACAAGCCATTTTACAACAAGTCAACGCAGTAACACCAGTTCTTCAAGAATATTAAAGCTGTTATAAATTCTGAGTTTTTTATTTTATTTTATTTGAATTTTAAATTTTATATAATTGTCTTCTATTTCATACAAAATCATATAAAAGAAATTATAGAAATGTTTGTGGGTTTATTTGAATTTTATGTGAAAAGTATAGCTCGAGTTCGACTTGGTTTGACTCAGTATCTTTTTTAAGTTTTTTAATTTTCTTACTTTAAAAAATATAATAAATAACAAAAAATAATAAACGAAGTAAGCACTACAAATTGAATGAGTATAATTTTATTTTAAATTATTTATTAGTCAGATATTAAAAGTTTACTAATATAGATGTATATATTCACATAGCATATAATACCTATACTTCTATACCATTCTTTTTTTTTTTTTCGAGAAGCTACCATTCTTTTATTAATATATGTGTATTATAATATGTAGGAGCAAGTTTATGGATCAAATCTATTTTTATACGAGTTTATTTGCGAACATTATTTGCACTTTATATAAATTTTATTTTAATAATTAATTATAATTTTGTGTTTATAAACAAACTCATATAATAAATGAATCGGGTATGAATTGAGCTAAGTTTGAACAACCCGTCGAGTGTAATCTTATCTAGGTTACATCCCTACTTAATCAAAATAATTTAGGTCCTATTTGAAAGTTTATCTGAATTGAGATTAATTCAATTTAGTATAATTTTAAACTGAGTCTAACATCCAAATACTCAATTTTCAAATTACTAAACTGATCTCAACTCAAAACCTCTTTAAACGTGAAACCCATAGCATTTTTCAACTCAACACCTTACACGCGAGATTCACAATTTTTTTCAATTTCTCTCATAAAATACATTTAAACTTATCTTAATATCCAAGCACATTTTAACTCATCTTAAATGGATTTTATAAAACTAACTTCACCATCTTAACTCACTACTATTTATAAAGAACTCGATTCATCTCATCTCAACTCAACATATAAAGAGAGCCTAATGCTTTACACACAAGTATTGAGGCACCCTCCAAATTCAGCTAATTAATAATATGTAAGACTTGTTTAAACACTTTCAACCATAATTAAATTGCTATATGCTTATAAGAAAAGGGTTATTTTATTTAATAGATATAAGCATGTAGGCAAAACGTAAACATAATCAAACAATAAAGAAAGACCCCACACATAAAAAGGAATTTTGAGTTAAGATCAGTCAAAATAATTCTCAATACGTAACAAAGTCCTTAGTTTCAACATCTTAGGGAATATAATATTCCAATTCAACGTTAATTACTTGGAAGAAAAACAAAAAATATAATTGGTCAAACAAAAGTTAAAAGGGAAAAAAGAAAAGAAAGTAGAAATACAGCTGAGCTACTCCGTCCATAAATCAACCAATATTAATCTATCAAGAGGAACTAATCCGAAGATAATTAACTCCACTAATTGTGATTAAGCCTTAATTATTATTGTTATTATTATTTTAAAAAATCATACTATTCCATTAATTTATTAATGTAAAAGAGGAATATAATTATCACGCATAAAATAATGGTTACTTCCTCGAGAATATCGTCTTGGCTCGTAGAATCCACCATGCTACTACATATTATTGAACTCATCGACTTTACCTAAATTATTTAAACATTATTTTCATGGAAAGCCAATTTTTCAGATATTTTGTCTACATTTTAGAACTTAAGGAGAAAAAAATTAAAATAAAACATTTATTTTTATGATATTTCTTGAATATTAATATTTATACGAAATACTAATAAATATTATAAAAATTAAATTTTTATTTTTATTTGACATTTAAAAATTCATATATTTTTACCGATAAAAAAGGAATAAATATGAAATACAGCTTATATAAAAGTACAATAAGTTTAATTTTTTTTATTTAAATATTGTAATAATTAACTGATCGTAATTGGCTGAATTACTCGTTGCTCAAAAATAGAAAATTCTTCACGCATTAAGCTTTTCTCAGATGATTAAACATAGATTCAATTGTTTCTGAGAAAAATTGGAAATTCATCACATTTATAACCTTTCCAGATAAGGATAATTTATCATATGGGACCAAAATTTACTTCAGTGTCCTGCATTGTATGCCAACTAAATAAATAAAAGTATATACAACTTTTTTGAGAAATTTACATCAAATCTTTCAAAGCATTTTATAATACTTCGAATCATTTTGAGTTATATAAAAATTGAATTATATTTAAAATTATTCGAATTGTGACATTTAAAATTTATAATTTTTTTTTACATAAATTCCGAGTGTAAAAATAATTAATTAGAATTAAAATATCTGACATTTTTTATTAATTAACTTGTATATATATATTTAAAAAGAAAAATTATTCTCATTAGTCACTATTAATTATTTTACACTTCATACTGTATTAAAAAAAAATTCTATATTTTACGAAAAATATTTTTATATTTTATAAAAAAAAATTATAAATGTGAAATAGAAGTAAATAGTGGATTATTTGAATAATAAGAATTTAAAATTTAACAGTAATGCAGCAGAAAGAAAGGGTAGGAGGGCAAAAACGTAAAATAGTCTCCACCTAAGCTGGGGGGATGTGGAACTTTGAAGGAGAGGCGGGAGGAGAGGAGAGGAGAGGGGAGAGGAGGGGTCCAGTTGGATGGATGGGATGCTATATATAAATGGAGTCTGCTCTTCAATTTTCTACCACCCACGATTCCGCTGGCCCTAATTCTCTCTCTCTCTCTCTCTGATTCTTCCTTTTTGGAAAGTTTGAAACCAAGCTCAGAAAATTGACAACAGAAGAAGAAAGGAAGGAAGTAGATCGCGAACGCTAGAAGTGACTAGAAAAAAAAGCAGTTTTGAAATTTCTTTGGACACATCTGTCCACGGTTTTCTCACTGTTAAGGTACGGACGGAGAGACTTTCTTCGTTTTTCTCTCGTTTTTCGATTCTGATCTGGGTGTGGCATTTGAAAATTTTGTCTTCGTTGGCCTCTACGTGATTGACGAGAAAGTGGAGGTAATGGGAAGGGGATGAAGCTTTATATTTTTAATGTTGCGTTGTTGTTTTTGCTGGGATTTTAGAAAATGAGAGATCTGGGTTTCAAATTTCAAACCTCTTAATTTTTTTTCTCGGCAGCCAAGCACGGCGTCAAGATGGGGATTATTAGCATGATTTTATTGTACGTTGCGACTTAACAAGATGTGTTTCCATATATTTTAACAAGATGAGATGAAATGGTTTGGATTTCTCTTTTGGTGTTTTATCGTTTTCGGGTCAGATCTGGTATGCTTTTTGCTGCATATTTAGGAACAATTATGCATCGGTTAATATCAATGATCGTGCGTTTCAAGTTGTGTGGTTTTTTCTTTTCAAAAGAATTTCCCTTTTGCGGTTTTCTCTTTCCCATGGTTTCCATCAGTAAGAATTTTTTTTTAAGTTTATTTGCAAACGTCCGTTAGTCTTTTTCTTTGTTTCGGTTAGCTTTCGGAAAGCTTAGAGAAGGAAACAAAAATGAGCCAATGCTAAACTTTGAGCGCGGGTCTCTTTCTACATTCAAAACCTTTCTTTCTGGAAATTAGGAGGTCAAAATCTTGAAATTTTAGTTGCAAAAATCTCTGTGAACCGGTTGTTTCTACGCAGGATTTGAATACCTAGGACTATCTTCTTTTTCTTCTTCTTCTTTTTTTTTTTCAAAGGTTCCTGAAAACGGATATTGAAAACGGACCAGCGGCGTACATACCGTGTGTGTGTTTTACGTTCTTGAAAAAAATGAACTCGCTTTTGAGTAGTTTTTGCTTTTGTTTTTACTTATTCTTCATCTGAACCCTAGAGACCGACGGTGTTCTGTTTGTACTGTAATTCGTCGAGGCAATTGATTTGCTTTAGTTGCATATCAAGCTTTTTCGCTGCATGTTGGTGTCAGGTTCGTGTTTCTAAATATTATCGCCATTGGTTGTAATTTCTTTTCCATGACAAACACAGAGTTTCTCTGAAAACAGTGCTCTGATTGGCGACAAACGTTGATTGATTCCATTGGGTCGTAGAAATTCATCATGGTTGCTACTGCCGCTACATCCGCATTCTTTCCAGCTGTATCCCCCGCTCCAGACTATGGTACAAAGACGGCTGCCAAACTTTCGAATTTAGGAGGGATGAAGTCAAAATCTGCTGGGTCTTCAAGTGGCTTGCAGGTCAAGACAAATGCCCAAGCCCCTCCCAAAATAAATGGTACCTCGGTTGGGTTGGCAACACCAGTAGAAGGTGTGAAAAATGAGTGTGACACATTGTCACCTGCCCCTAGGACTTTCATTAACACGTTACCTGATTGGAGCATGCTTCTTGCCGCTATCACCACAATCTTCTTGGCTGCTGAGAAGCAGTGGATGATGCTTGATTGGAAACCTAGGCGGCCTGACATGCTCATTGACCCTTTTGGTCTTGGGAGAATTGTTCAGGATGGTTTGGTGTTCCGGCAGAATTTTTCTATTAGATCATATGAAATAGGTGCCGATCGTACAGCTTCTATAGAGACATTGATGAATCATTTGCAAGTACGACTAATTCTTCAAATTTTATACCACTTCTTTAAAAACCAAAATTACATCCTTTAAAAGGCCGTTTTGTTTTTCTTGAATAGCATGTGTCTGAGATTTTTTTCATGAGCTATTGCCTTATTCCTCCTGCTTTTGGTTCCAGGAAACTGCCCTTAATCATGTTAAGAGTGCTGGAATTCTTGGTGATGGCTTTGGTGCAACGCCAGAGATGTGCAAAAAGAACCTGATATGGGTGGTTACACGAATGCAGGTGGTGGTAGATCGCTATCCTACTTGGTAAGCCCACCACTTCAAGCATATGGTTTGCCCTCTTTATCTGCAGTTGATCAAGAGCTGTTGATTTTTGTCATTTATGTTTATATTTCATTTTTTGTTTATCCATTTTCCATATACGGATTTGATGATTTTATCCTACATTGCTACCATCCCCTGTAGTTTGCAGGGCTGACTGTGTAACAAAGAATTGGCTCCATGCTTAGCTCTGTTTACTTGTTTTTGTACTTAATTGCTCTAAACATTTACTAATTTTTGGGGATGACACCTATACAAGGTTGCAATTTTATATCTAAAAACTATACACTTTGTTTCTTTGTGGGACGATTTATTTCTCGAGGCCATTAGTGTATATGAGAAGCTTAGCCTATCTTAATCAAAAGATTTGTTATATGATAATCATGATTATGGTGTAAGCTCGTCTTAAAGGTTAATCTACCGTATAAGAATTTGGCATATCTTCTGGCTTTTATGGATGTATATGATGGCCACAATATGTGTTCTAAAAGTCAAGATGGTGAAATGGTGGCCAATGTTTCTTTTCTACTATTAGAAAAGAGAGAAAAAATGAGTTAATGCGGTGAAATGTTTGGAGTGATGGGGCAGTGGATGTGCAAAATGGACACTATGGTATGAAAATTAAATTTACTGCTCTACAATCCTTAGGAAGTCATGTTAGACAAAGCTTAAATGTGACAGGTATAGGTTTTAGTGGAAGATGCAGCTTTTAAGGCTTCAGCTGAAGGTAAAACTGGAAGTCTAAGGGCTTGTTTGGATTGTGAAAGTGTTTCATTTTATCTCATCTCATCATTAAAACTTTCCGAAATTCCCACACAAAATATATTATACAATTAAAAAAATCTCAAAACAATAATTATATTAAAAAATAATATTATAACAATATTTTATTCAATTTTCATCTCAACTCACTATCCAAAAGGCACCTAATAAAGTGATATTTTTTGGACTAGTTCGGATAACCAAGTATTTAGAGTTATTCTCCGATATTTCCTTTCCAAATATCATTCAAACAAAAAACACAATTCAATTTCAATTCTTCAACTTTTTTCATCTAATTATTACAATTTTCCCAAGCTTCGAAACAAAACATAAAAAACAATACAACTTTTGTAAATTTCAAAATAAAAATTATATTCAAACAATTTTTTAACTTTATAATATTTTTATTCAAATCTTTCTCTACTTTCTCAAAATCTAATAAAATATCTTAACTCAAATCATTTCGCTACTATTTAAAGAAATGCTGAGATATTCTACATGTCCAAATTAGCCCTTAGTGTAATATTTATAAGCTAAGTATATTGTAACTTGGCTGTAAGACTTCTACTTTACTTTGAATGATGACCTTGTCATGCTTTTTGTGGTGTCTTTGGAGAGAGAAACCGGTGCCGAATCTCCAGTCTTTCTTTCTTAATACTCTCATGGGAGTGTAGCCTGAAATAATGATGCTGTTTCTAATTTTATACTGATCAAGAAATTTTAGCTCTCTTTCCTTTGCTTGTTTGGTGGATCTCTTGTATACTTCATGTGTGGTGCATTGCCCTATTTTGTGTTAACAAAATTTGTCTTACTCCTAAAAAACTCTCTAGAATATATGAATGTAGGTTTCTTTTGCTATGTGCCTTGTCCCTATATGATGTGTTCTAATTTGCTGACTATTTAATTTTCTTAGAAGTGGAAGAAGCTTGAAGTGGTTGGTTACTTGTGAAACTGCCCTGGGTGTGAGGCTTAACATTTTGAGGAATCTTGTTTTGATTAATATAATATATATATATATTTTGAAGTCAAACCGGTGTAAACTAATTTTGTTACAAATGATATGATATCTGTTTTTAGCTTTTTAAGAACTTTTTCTAAATGTCATCATGATTGGGATGTACCAGAATCCATGGATTATAAGTTGTCTTGTAGCTTCAGGAAAGTGGTCAATGGAGATTGATGGCTCTGATTGATTTTGTTCTAACAGGGGTGATGTTGTTCAAGTAGACACTTGGGTCAGTCCATCTGGAAAGAATGGTATGCGGCGTGATTGGCTTTTACGCGATTCTACATCTGGTGAAACTCTAACGAGAGCCTCCAGGTAGATTGTTGCAGAGTTAATCCTTTTTTTCCTCTGTGCTCTTGACTGATAAATTTGGCCATATGTAACTTTTGATATATGCTGCATGGTAGTGTTCGAAGGTGCATATATGGCCGCTAATATGATTTATGTTACATCCTATCTTGTACTTTTGGCGATGACAACCAAAATGATAGAAAATATATTTGTTTTGCTTGAGATGATCCTGATTGTAAAGGTGTTGAGAAGTGATTTATATGGGATGTATGGTAATAAATTTTAGGTATGTCAGCATGTAATGTGTGTGATGCTATACTTGGAATTGTATCAGCAGAATTGATCAGGGTCTAAATGGTTGTGTTTTTTGGTTTTGATGATCTGCAGTGTTTGGGTGATGATGAATAAACAAACAAGGAGGTTATCTAAGATTCCACCAGAAGTACGAGGGGAAATAGAGCCTTACTTTACGGATACCTTTCCTGTTGTGGAAGAGGATAGCAGAAAACTACAAAAGCTGGATGACAATACAGCGGACTTTGTCCGTACTGGATTAAGCGTAAGTTGATTTTTTTATACAATAATTTGAATCAACATTTTTTCTTTGAAAATTAAATCTTGGTTGCTCGACAATGGTAAATTTTTTACCTTTCTAATTTGTAGCCCAGATGGAGTGATTTAGATGTCAACCAGCATGTCAACAATGTGAAGTACATTGGTTGGATCCTTGAGGTAGATGTCCAAGCAAATCCTTTCCTATGTTTATTCCCTTGCACTTCCCCTATTCCCCTTCTCTCTCTCTCTCTCTCTCTCTCTCTCACACACACACACACACACATTAATCCTCTCCTACCTTTGATATCTGTTCGCTAGATTCAATTTGCATGCGAATATTGCGTGCCCTGTTCAAAGATGTCAGCCAGATCAAATCTGGCCGGAATGTATAGTGGAAATGGATCTGACTGGACAACCATTTCTTGGCTTTATTTATTTAGAATAGTTTACATGCCAGAAATGACTGCAGACCCCTTTTGATTGATAGTGCTTGGTATACCGATTTTGAGAAACTGGTATATTGATACCTTTTTTTTTTATTATTATTGATAAGAACTGTTGAATTTATACGCCTTGGAAAGGATTTGTTTTTAGCCATCACTTTTTAAAGCTTCAAGTATAGAAACTTAAACTTATAGTCTAGTTCTTTTAATAACTTCGATTTCTTTTAGTCTTAATAAGTTCCCGTCACAGTGACATCCATCAATTTCCAGGCTGGATAGGTCCATCTGCTGCAATTTTGTAGTTCAGTAATCACTTTGGTCGTCCAGCAAGGTTTTAATGACTTCAGTACAGCATGCCATGTGCACATCTGTCCTTGTCAAAGTACCCATTCCTGCTTTTCTTTTCATTGCCACAATAATGTTTGCCTTTTAGCTTTCATCTTTATTATTTTTTATTGCCTTGTTACTGGAAGAAAGATTCCTACTACCAGCCAGCTTGGTCCTGCAATACTTTGATTTCTTTGAGCTAGATATCATCAGACTGCAGTGTGTGCTGAGCTCAGTCAAAAACTTCATCTCTTTTTCAGCTGTTTGGGGGATGCCTCAACATCACATTGCAAATAGAACAAATATGTATTTTCCCGATCCACACCATTCTTTCAACAACCCCTCAGTTTAATTATCAACAGAAGTTATTTCATATCTTGTTTAGGGCTGCCATATTCTTATCACTCAAATCCATTGATTTGATATGTGAGAAATTAAAGTACTGGATGCTCCAATAAAGTATTGGCTTGTGCATTAACTAAGATAAATCCATCAATTGTGGTTGTTGCAGAGTGCTCCATTGCCGATCTTGGAGAGCTACGAACTTTCTTCCATGACTTTGGAGTATAGGAGGGAGTGTGGGAAGGACAGCGTGCTTCAGTCATTGACTGCCGTCTCCGGCAATGGCATTGGTAATTTGGGAAATTTAGCTGACATTGAGTGCCAGCACTTGCTTCAACTTGAGAATGGAGCAGAGATTGTGAGGGGTAGAACTGGGTGGAGGCCCAAACATGCCAGCAACTTTGGGACTCTTGGTGAGGTTCCAGTTGAAAGCACCTAATACATGAGTGCCTTGAAGCTGGTATGGCAATAGTCTCCACTCTCGGCGCCCGTAGAATCATCCTGCACGTGTTCCTTGGATCTATTATTCATATATGTTTCTTATCCTCCATATATATTCCTTCTGTTTTGTCTTCTTTCGTGAAAGAAAAGCATTCCTATTGTAAGTAGCTCTTTCTGTACACACAACTCTTTCCCTCCCTCTCTCTCTCTCTCTCTCTCTCTCGGCCTCCCTTTTGCCTGGCTCACCTGGTTGGTATGGTGGACCCAAAAGGTGCAATGTCTGCCATTCTGGCAGTTAACCTTAGCTTTCTGGCATATCTGGGCGATTCATCTTATTTAATATCATAACGTGTATATTTTTTTATACATTCTTTTATATTTCTTTTTGCTATTCAGAAATGGCGAAATATCCTCTTATTGCTGCATTTATTGCTTATGACTTCACTTGTAATTCCATCTTGTTTGGATGCAACAGCTTTGTAATGTCTGTGATTGGGTTGTGAAGAAGAAATAGGCATGAAATTGGGACACTTGTGTGAGTGATTGCACTTTTCGCAATTCATGTTTTTATTATGCGAGCTCCTCGATGAGGAAATGAATGTTAAAAGTCACTACACGAAAGCCAAGATTGTTCGAAAGAGTAATTCTAAATATAGTTATGGATTATGCAGTACTGTATATTTTTTTAGAAAATGAGTGAAATTTATTATTTTTATTTATTAGAAAATGTGGATTTTATTTTTATTTATTTTATTTTTTAAAATGAGTGTGTGGTGCTTGCATATTGCATAACTGTAAATATCATTTTTCTTGTTGGAAATCTCAAGACGATCATCCTATTTTTTAGCCCATGGATTTGGATAGGATTAGCTTGTTATTGTGTTGAAAAATTAAGTTGGAATTAGACAGTGATGGCATTATAATCATACTTCAAATTCAATACTGGATTCCCACTTTCTACAGAAATGGGAATTCAAACCTCTAGAAAGAAAGGTAGTGAGGGGTAAGAAGATGGGAAATTGGCATCTACTTGGACCTATTTATTTCATAAAAAAATGGCATCGAGTATCTAGTCCATGGTCCTATGACCATCCATCCCAATGGACTGCAAAGTAACCCAAGTCTCGCCCAACTAGAGAAGTCTCGTCTGGGTCATGCTAGGGTCACCGATGGTAAATCCCAATGATGTGTACCGATAAGTGTAAAATGTATTTTTATTTTATTTTATATATTTTAAATCTTTTTCAATATTTTAAAAAAATTCAAAAACTTATTTAAAAATACTTCCTTAACAATAAAATAAAATAAAATATATAAAAAATAAAATAAAGCATCAATCGGTAACTTTTCTCGTGGATTAGAATCGAGTTAAAAAATAAAAAATAAAATAAAACCTTTTCCTAGAGTTAAAATCGATCGAGTCTGTACGCTTTATAGAGTTTGAATCTCATTGGATTAAAAAATGACAGAAGGCAAAAACAACTGCTCGCATGTCAGAGATTTTTGCAAAATTTTCAAATTTTTGTGCGTACAAATATAGCTTTACATTTAAATAGAGGCTGCTGGATTTATGACCGAATTTCTCTCTTATGCAAGGAGATTGGATGGTACCGCGCGCTTGATTCAAAGCATCGCGAGGAAATCTTAACATATATAATTAGTTTGGAAGCAGAGGAGAATTAGGTGGTGTAATGGAATCTTTGGTTAATATTAATTTAATACTGTCTTAAAAAAGCAAAGGCTATCTTAAAAAAGCAAAGGACATTAAACATATTACATGATTTGCAGCATCCATCCTGTGTATGAATTTTCAACAAGTGCATGCATTATGCCCAAAAAAAGACCGACCCTAGCTATTACTACAATCAATGCTTCAATTAAGGTATAGAAAATAGATCAAATGGATGATGCATGCACTGAACTAATCATGGAAACACATAGCTAGAACGTACATAATTAAACTAAGAATCAAGATTAACGGAGTTTGGATATATATAATATATTTTGCCTATTTTCTTGTGCTTTGATCTTTTTGCAAACTCATGCATGCACATGAAGAAGAAGTCCACTCCACCAGCACGAGACCTCACATGATTAGGCACTAATCCTAGCTGCATAAAACTACAAAAAACCAGATCATGAGCTGAATTACACTATTAATTAAAAGAACAAGAAGAGAGAGATCAGACTAACCTGCAGCCGATCATGTAAAAACACTTCTGGGTTTGTTTACAAAACTAGTTTACTTTATTTGGTAGGTATATAGATTATTTAAGTTCATGCATGATCAAATATTACAATATTGCTGAGATGGAACAAGAGGCTGAAGCCGCGTGCGGCTACCGGTTTTGCAGAGAAACTGATTGATCATCAGAAGTATTAACCGCAGTATCTAGACTAGACCCCCTTCTTCTTCTTCTTCTAGGCTGAGGAACTATAAATCCGAAAATGGCACGTCTCAGACATGCCGACATTGCCACATGCACCTTGTCGATCGGGCTCGTCATGAAGGAGACGACGTTTCTTCCTGCAGCTTTGACTTGAAACCTTCAAACACTTGGGTCCCATGCAGCTCTTTACATGAACTTTAACAACTTCAGGTCAACTAAGTCATGCTGAAACGTAAGCTAATTTACACATATTTAGTGCTACAATTCATTCAATTCAATGGATGCTCAAGTGACAAGTTAGTTCTTAGGTTAGGTTTGGATAGTGAATTGAGATGAAAGATAAAAATTAAATAAAATATTATTTTTTAATATTATTATTATTTTAAATTTTAAAAAAATTAAATTATATATTGTATTTTATATAAAAATTAAAATAATAAAATAAAATGATATGAGATAGGTTTAACTCGATACTAACCGAGCCTTAATTAACAGAAACCTCATATAATATAGTCTAGTAATAAAGGTGCTTAAGAGTTTGAACCTTTTTAGGACCCAACATGACCTAATAATTACTCCATTCGTATGCAATGAGGAGGTTGCACTTGACTAAATGATTATATAGTCGACGCAAAAGAAGCATCGGATGCCGCCCATATCAAATTAAAAAGAGCCTCTAATCATTGTACTAATTACTGTTTAATTAATCATGCTAATAACGTTTTTTTATATGTATTTAGTTTTATTAATATAATTTCAATCATTTACGTACGTCTCGTTAATAATCTGATCAAGTACTACTGAATATTTACGAGCATTGCAAAACAATAAAACGTCTTAAAATACTTTGCTCATTATGTTCATGATCATATATTATCAAGGAGAACCATGGCTTAAAGCTGCCTTAAACCCTTTGCTTAATTACTAATTTGAAATCAAGATTCTACTAATACCACTAAAAATTAATACATACAACAATATATTAAGATTTATTAACATCGTCTCAAATTGAATTATGTAATATTAATCAGTTGATCACTTGTAGTTATAAATCGGTATGTCATTCATTTATAATAACAAAGGAATGAGATCATAATTAGTTCCAACTCCACATAAGAGTCCTCTCTTCGTAAAAATAAAAACGAAATATTATATTCTAATTAGTAAGATTAGGCATACCCACTGGCCAGTCTTATAAAAAGAAATATTATATTCTCAAGTACTGGGTATCACATAACTTAATAAAATATTTATTTGACATAATTTAATTTAAAAAATAAATTTTAAATTTTAATAAAATATTATCATTTAAATAATATGTATAGTGTAATTTACACACTGACTTAAAAATAGAATAATTTAAGAGAAATGATATATACAAGTCCTAAATGTACAAGCTCCACACAAGCCCTTTATCACCAGTTGATTTTTTTCTTGATTTTTTTTACAAAGAACTTGTACCGGACTTGTACATTTGGAGTTTGTATCTAGCAATACTCATAATTTAATAATTGTAATCAAGCCTTATCAGGTTATCTTTTCTATTTTTTAAAAAATGATATTTACAGTTATAAAGTGTACAAATATTTTGCACTCTTTTAAAAAAAAAAAAAGTAAATATAAGATTTATATAAAAAAATTAATTTTTTAATATTTAGTCTTATTTTTTTTAAAAATGAGTATGCACAAGTTATACAACTTATGTATTGGCATTACTTTTTTTTTTTTTTATTCCTGCGTCCTAAATAATTAAAAAAATATTTTGCGTGGATCTAACGAGGAATATTTCAAACACGAATTGAGTGGGCGCAGGGATTGAATCTTATGAAATTGATTGAATGTACCGACAGCGGGTCCAAACTTCAAAGCATGCTTCTATGACTGTATGCACGTGGACTCATCCCATTGGCCCCTTGACCTCTTTCGTGTATGTATATTATATAGAACACCAACACCCACACGTTCATGACCAGTGAGCACAAGCCTCCAAACAAAACACTGAGCGGCCATTGATCACCCACAAAGTTTACAGTATGCAACCGGACACAACATGTGAGTCGCCGGGATCTGACGTCACAAGCACGGTCTTCAAGGATACCGAGCTCACCTTGGGATTGCCCGGAGAAGCCCGTTTCTCCGGAGGAAAGACGTGCTCGAAACGTGGATTCATCGAGACGTCCATGGATCTTAACCTGGGGGACTCATCATCATCAAGCCATACATGTGGTAAAATTCTTACTGGCCAAGATTTCAGCTCGGAAAGTCTTGTCTCCGGCGCCGGGAAACCCTTAGCTGCTAAGTAAGACTATTTATATATCTCACTGTTTTATTATTACACCTTTGTACCCAGTAGTAGTGAAAAAGAAATGAACAACTCTTTGCATGAGATATTTTAACATTTTCTTGAAAAAATTCAAGAAAAAAGATAACTAGAGGTACTGGTAATTTTTGTAATGAAAAGAGGAAAGGACGAAACGCGCGTTTAATAGCTCGTTCGTCTCTTCATACAAGAGTGATATATATCGTTTTCGTGGATCGGAATCCTCTCATACTCATGACTTTCTTAGTTTCTTAATTATATTATATTCACATGAATTGATGTTAGAATCTTCACTCTTCACAAACATGGTATATACGATTCATTTGTGAGATCATCGAGTAACGTATATATATATGCGGTATATATGATCGATCGCAGGAGACAAGAAGTGGTTGGGTGGCCACCGGTGAGATCGTTGAGAAAGAGGGTGTTGGAGGGCTGCAAATACGTGAAAGTGGCCTTAGATGGAGCACCATACTTGCGTAAAGTGGACCTGGAGATTTACAATAGCTACCAGGAGTTATTGAGGGCCTTAGAGAAGATGTTTATGACTTGCTTCGCCATCCACGGTGAGCGCACACACAAACAAACACACACACACACACACAATTATATGCATGTACGTGGGTTGTTTTATGCTTAAATAATCTTATGAATGATCTGGTGCGTACTACGGCCGGATGGCCATATGTTACAGGTAATTATGTGGGCGAGGGGGAGAGGTCGAAGGTTATGGATCCAATGAAGGAAATGGAATATGTGCCTACTTATGAAGACAAGGATGGTGACTGGATGCTAGTTGGCGACGTTCCTTGGAAGTAAGTGATCCATAAACGTATTCGATTCATTCACCATTTACTCACTTTTGTTTTTTGGGGACAACTTTAGGTTACAGCATTTACCGAAAAAACACTATGGATTCGAGTACTACCTCACGACATAATTATCTGAAGATTCTTCTTGATCTTTTTCTTGGGGGTGGGGGCCGAGATAGGTTGGGGGAAGTTAGGAACTTTCGTTCATGGATGTCATGTCCTTTTGCAAGATATTGTAGCATCTTCTTTGAATCATGCATTTGATCCGTTTTTCCTCTTGAGTTTCAAATAAGTTTTTTCTTTGGCTGATTTCTCAATTAGACTGATTCAAGTTTTGATCTTTAAGTGACTTCAAACTTGCAATTGTGGGTTTATTAAGTTAATGAAACTCATGATCGTCTCCTTCCATTTAACTAAACTTAATTCATATGATTTACCTTCCCCCTTTTGAATAACAGAATGTTCATAGAATCCTGCAAGCGTATTCGCTTGATGAAAAGCTCAGAGGCTGTTGGGACGCTTGGTAATCATCCATATTTAATTCCGTGATCTTCCAGTAGTATTTATGCAACGTCTTGTCTTTTTTTTGTTTTGTTTTTAATACAGCTCGATGATTATATATATATATATATATGCAGCTCCTAGAACTCATCCAAGATCATGCACGTACGAAGTAGCAGCTGATCAACAATTGAAGGCCAGGTAGAAAGCAAGCGAGTCCTTGAATGATGGCAGATTGTAATTGTATAGAGATCATAAAATCCATCCCCATTTTGCTTTGTTAATTGGGAGATCAGCATAAGTAGTGCGTTAAGATGAGTAGATTAATAAGAGATCAGAAGACTTGATCTTGTACTAGTTTTTCCGTTTGATTAAACTTGATGATCTTCGTGTAATATATCTTTGTCTGTCTTATATAAAAGAGTACGTACGTGCAGGATGGTGCTGCATGCGTGTGATTTTGTTTGTGTATCATGTTCTTGCAGTTCATGAAATATTAATATCAGATAATTGATACGTACAAAACAATGCTCAACGTACGTACGTACAGATTATGATCACCACCTTAATTTAATTCATGGGTTACAAAATCACATGATATAATTTTTTTCTTAAGCACCGTCGATTCATGATCTTGTTCTAGCTTTTAGGTACTGGCCAGCCAGCTTCATGCAGTCATACCATATGGTGTTATTCCTAAAACCAATCGCATATGAACTTAATCCTAATTAGCGTGTCATAGCACAAGGAGATGACCAAATTTACCTAAAATTTGCCTAAAAGAAATCTCAAGGGTAAAAATATAATTTTATTTAAGAGAGAAATACAATTTAATTAAAGCAAAATAGACAGTAAGAAAAAAAAAAAAAAAAGACACTAATCATCAAAATGAAAACCTTGGTAATCCTGCCAAACATACAATATTTTAGAACCTCATGGACAAAAAGATCATAGCCCATCAAACACAAATCTTAAGGACAAAGAGGTACTTTTTACCCATCAAAGACATTGGAACCTCAAAGACGCAGGTAATTTTGCTCACTAAACACACACCTCAAGGACAAAAAGAATTTTCTTTTGCTCATCAAACACAAATCTCAAGGATAAAAAGGTAACTTTATCATCAACACAAACTATTAACAAACCTCAAGAACAAAAATATAATTTTTCATCAAACACAACCTATTAACAAACCTAAGGATATAAAGGTAATTTTTCCATTAAAAAGAAAAAGAAAAAAAAAAGAAGCTTATTACCGCGTTCTAGTACCATTGAGAGCAGTTCAATCATTCATGTACGTACATGTATTTAGATGATCCCATAGACTATAATCTACCGTTGGGACTGATTAGTATTGATAATTACGCCTACTTTACAAGTCTTATTGCTTTACATAAAATAAGAATCCTAATATCTTAAAAAAACCAAAAAAAAAAAAAAAACTGTTCTTCGAATCGCTTTTATTAGAAACGACATTATTAGAAAGAAACCCAACATTAACATGTGATGATTGCGCAGTAGATTATGGGTGACAGCACCAAGACATTAAGCTCTGTTCATTCGCACGATGCCGACGCCTCAGGATCATATTACTTTGGGAATGGGACTCATTAATTTCAATAATATATCCTCAATTTGCATATCTTATTTATAATTTATAATTTATAATAACATAAAATCGTCTCAATTTCAATTGAAATGAATAATATTAATTCGGTGTAAATTATTTCAATAAAATAATTTATTTATTTCAATTACTGCCAACTTTCTGTGAGTGTGCTTATTTTGGACATTCTTTTTTAAAAATTTCAATAAAATTATTAGCTGTATAATCAATATATATGCTAAATTTACGTAAAAATGAAAATTGTAGTTTATGAGTGATCTTGACGTGTATAATAGCCATTACTCTTTGGGCCTTCAAAACTTGGGCTCGGGCTTAAAACAAATGGGCCAAAAATTTTATTGCTTTCGTATTTATTTTATTTTATTATTAGTAGTATATATTTTATTATTTTTTATTTTCTCAGTTTTTTCTTTACCTTTGTGGTTGCTGGGCGACTGGTGTGTCTGGTACCTGCTGCAGCTAGTCTCAGAAAATGCCACACCGCTTGTTCTCTTCAATCGAGGAGGAGCTCTTATTGATCTTCATTGGAGCTCCAACATGACCAAACTGTGCTTAAACGATCAGATCGGTGAAAGAGAAGAACCTACCTTCACAAACAAACGCAGTCTCTCTGCCCAATGCTCGAGTTTTGAAGCTTAAAAAGTACTTCTTTCACTGGAAGGGCAAGCTATGGATGCCTTTCTCTTTCCCCTTTGCTGAAGATCTCGCACTTTTCTGCTTAAAAAACAGGTTGCTGCCTTCTCTCTCGCGTAATATATACGTGCATACACTCGCGTGTGTGCATGTGTGTCTGTGTATGTATGTTTGTTGAATTGAGCTTAACTGCATAGATTTCGACATTAATTGTGGGGCATGGAGTCTAAGTATTTAAATGGTGAAGATTGTAGTTGGGTTTGTTAAAGCTGGTTCTTTCTGGTAATGAATAATGGTGATCTGGGTTTGTGATCCCTTGTCTTTTGTGATGTGGTGGTTCTGGATTTTTATGGCGATTCCGTATCCCGTTCAAGCAATTGTCCCAGATCTAGTGTTAAACCTACCAAATTCGCTTCTATCATCAAAATTGAGTTTGTATTACTTATGCTATTATTTTCTGGTAATAGCTTAGTACAAAAAAATTAATGTTTATCTAGCTTATTCGCTTTTCACAGCTTTCCTTTTTTAGCTTCAGTATTATTTACAGTCTTCCTGTGCTTTGAGTTAGTTACATACATCCTATATGGTTAGTGCTGGTAGCAACTCAGGCGTGGGCAATAGCTAATGAGCTTGATCTAATTATCATTTCAGTTACTGGAGGCTTCGGGTACTTTGCTTTAGATTTGGATGTTTTCATGCTGGTGGACAAGCCTGTTCATACTTATGATTGCAAGATCACCCAACTATGCTGTTGATCAAATTATTAAAAACAAGGGACCGAATGTAACATTCATTTCCAATTGATTTTCTAGTACAGGGGCATCCCAAAGACTAGTTGTATGTAGTGTAAAGTCTTCTTCGCCAACATTTCTCAAAAGCTAAATTGAGCATTGATATTGTTTTCTTTATTTTCTCTCTTTATTCTCAATTTGTGTGGATTCTTTGATTTTCTGTGGCCTCATGAATCTAATGCAGCTTTGATATTCCGTTCTTATTTATGCACCGATATTTGCAGAAGTTGTGCTTTCAAGTCCCATATTGGTTTGGTTGTCTCACTTTTCAAGAATCTATTAGCATGAATCTGTCTGCTTGATACTGTATTTTCACCTTTGGATTGCTGTGTGTGAATGATTTTCCTGAGGAAAATGTAAATAACAACTTCATGGATTCCCAAGAAGTGAAGCTTTAAAATACCATGCAAATACTTGCCTGCACCAGTTTCTCTTTGTACTTCCCAGTCCCCCGAGCCCCTCAAAAGAGCATGTTTTTTTATGTACTTTCTTTATTTTAATCAGGTGGTCTCTCTGTTGGATTTTGCAACACTGCCACCATGCTGAAGCAGATTCTGAGCAAACTACCTCGGAAGCTACCAAAAGCTGACCGAGATTCTGGAGGTAGTGATTCTGGCAACACTACTACCAATTTGGGCAGTGGCTTTCAATGTACAAACGTTGGTAGTGCTCTTTCAAGCAAGTTAAATGTTGTGAAACGGGTGTCTTCGGCAGTTTTTCCCACAAGCACTGCAACTGGAGTTGAAGCAGTGGAAGCTCATCTATCCTTCAAAGATGTTTCGAATTCCCAAAAGCAGAATCTTTTCATCAGCAAGTTGAACCTGTGCTGTGAGGTTCATGATTTTAATGATTCAGATAAGCAAGATATTAAACGTCAAGCATTGATAGAGCTCGTTGATTTTGTTTCTGCTGGATCTGCAAAGTTCACTGAACCAGCAATTGCTGCATTGTGTAAAATGTGTGCAGTTAACCTGTTCAGGGTTTTCCCACCTAAATATCGTTCTAATTGTGCTGGGGGTGAGACAGAAGATGAAGAACCAATGTTTGATCCTGCTTGGTCACTTCTGCAAATTGTGTATGACCTACTTCTTCGATTTATCAGTTATAGTTCTCTTGATGCAAAGGTGGCCAAAAAGTATATAGATCATTCTTTTATTTTGAGATTACTTGACCTCTTTGATTCCGAGGACCCAAGGGAAAGAGACTGTTTGAAAACAATCCTTCATAGAATATATGGGAAATTCATGGTCCACAGGCCTTTTGTTCGAAAGGCTGTTAGCAATATCATCTATCGATTTGTTTTAGAAACTGAGCGACATAATGGAATTGCTGAGCTGTTGGAGATTTTTGGGAGTGTAATTAGTGGGTTTGCGTTGCCTTTGAAGGAGGAACACAAGATGTTCCTATGGAGGGCCATGATTCCTCTGCACAAACCAAAATCAATTGGAATTTATCATCAACAATTAACCTATTGTGTTGTACAGTTTATAGATAAGGATCCAAAGTTGGCCAGCACTGTGATTAAGGGACTGTTGAAGTACTGGCCAGTTACAAATAGCCAGAAGGAATTGATGTTTATAAGCGAGTTGGAAGAGATTTTGGAAATGACTAGTATGGTTGAGTTCCAGAAGATCATGGTCCCTCTGTTTCGGCGCTTAGGATGCTGTCTCAATAGCTCTCATTATCAGGTAATTTTTCTGTCATATTACTGCACTTATGAATGACACGCTTGGTTTAGAAACATTTTTCTTTGGTGCGATGTACACAGAAAATGTCTGTGGTTGAAGTAGAACCCCTCTAGACATCTCTTTTGTCTCCTCATTTTGTTCTTATTAAAACAGCATTCAACTGTTGTATTTTTCTGCTTATGTAGAAATTTGCATCGCGTTATTGGTTACATTTTACTTGGTATGTCAGACAAGCAACCTATGTTTAACTGAATGGGACTTATTCCATCTAAATTGTTTTCATTTGATGGTGGGAAGTCGAAATGTATCTAACAGATGGCGTTAATGTCATTTTTTCATGCCTTGAAAATTCTCAGGTGGCTGAACGTGCCCACTTGCTATGGAATAACGAGCACATCCTTAATCATGTCTCACATAACAGGCAGGTGATTCTGCCTCTAGTGTTCTCAGCTCTTGAGCGGAACACTAAGAATCACTGGAATCAAGCTGTGCTCAACCTGACCCTAAATCTGAGGAGAATGCTTTCTGAGATGGATGAGGAGCTGGTGATTGCCTGCCAACGTAAGTTGGAGGAGGAAGATTCAAGGTTAAGTGTGGAAGCTGAGAAGCGGAGATTGACATGGGAACGCCTGGAAATTGCTGCTGGTCTCCAACATTAGCTGGTAATATCTTAGTTCCGTAAAACCTGGCTCGTGCTCTGTCTCTTGCTAATTACGCCGGTAACAATCTGTGGGAAACAAATCAGAAAAGTCATTGTCGCAGCTTTATTATAGTTCTGGACATAGGTTGTTGAATATTACCTAGACTGGAATGCCAATAGGGTTTCCATCTGCACTAAGATGCTGTGTTGTAATTGTGTTGAGTGGTTATGCTGCTGCCTTGAAGGTTCTTTCTGTGCACAGGAGGTTGGGTTGACGGGATTGCTTGCAATTGTGTGGATTGATCTCTCCTATATCCTTTGCCCAAGAGCTGATTGTTCTTACCTATATTTCTATTTATTCTGTTGTGCACCTTAAGAGTTTGCTGATCCTACTGCCATCCTTTCCAAAATTATAGCAAGACTCTAGCCAATTGCTTTGATATGCCAAAGATGCATATAGTAATCCCATCTTTTGCTCTCTAAAGTCATGAATGCCAACTAGTAAGTAGATGGCCATAAGTTTTTAAATGGAAAATGCTGGTGTTCTCATCATCTTGGCAGGGCAGTTGGTTTCCTTGTTTGGATCAACCATACGGCTTTCAAAAATGTTTTAGATCAGATGTGTGATGTATAAATAAAATCCCTTAAAAATATGTCCATCATCACTTTATGGTGATCACTATGCCCCATTTTAATTTCTTAGATTGTATGATAAGAACTGTTTGCCATCTTATTCAGCTTCTTGTGAACTAGAACTAGAAGGCATTCCTTGAGAAATCTCAGAAAATGTTCCATATCAACCAATCCATCTCAGAAATATAGGCATATCCTCATAGGTTGTCCTGACAAGCAGAAGTGTGTGGGTTTTTTTGTTTTTTACTGTGACTCCGTGAACCAGTAGACAGTACAATAATTCACTGTATATTTTCAAAGCCTTCTTTTGCAAGCAAAGATTAATGGGAAATTCAGATGGTGGATCCTACAGAAATGATGCAGTCCCATCTGATAGGACCTGCATTTTTCCTGTGTCGACTATTTACCCAACCAAGATGATTATAGTCATAGCATGAGCCCATCCACCCAAGGTCCCCAAACACTCCTAATGACTATAATAATTGTAAATAGTAAAAAGTAGTGACAATAATAACAATGTGAGTAGCCTGATGTTTTTGATAGTTTTGTCCTAAGATTTGGTCCCACAATTGGGTCGGACTTATCCTGAAGTACAACTGCCAGGAAGATAATGATGGTTATATTTGGCCTCCAAAGATCCAAATTGGAATGACTTTATTTATTACATTAATTATAAAATTATTTTTAAAATAAATTATATATATATATAATACTGAATTCGCGTATAATTATAAATTTATTTTTATAAAATATTTTGATAGATTTAGGTGAGTAGAGATCAAAATTAAAAATTAAAAATTAAATAAAATATTATTAGAATATTATTTTTTAATATTATTATTGTTTTGAAATTTGAAAAAGTTAAATTATTTATTATATTTTGTGTAAAAAATTTAAAAAAATTATAACGATGAAATGTGATGGGATGAAACGAAACATTTTTACTATTTAATCTTAGTTTTTATTTTGTTATTTCACGAAGTTATTTTGCTCTGATTTGAATATAGGGTTAATTCCTCTATTGTTAGAGAAGTTTTGTGCATTTTTAAATGGCTTTCTAGGATTGGTTTTTTAATAAAAAAATTATAAATGTATGCTATATACTGAATTTTCAACTGATCCTTCCGTTCAATGTCTGTTGTTAATCCTCTGAAGAGAAATGCTGATACTTAATATTAGTTATTTTTATTTTATTTCTAAGTTGAAGGCGTTCTGACTGGCCTTTTTTTTTTTTGGGTCTTTCAAGATATTGATTGTTCATTTTGGACACACGTCATCGTATGATTAGTCACAATGTAACAAGTGATGTCATAATCGCAAGTTTTATGGACGGATGAATCAATTTGATTTTTTATATATATATATAAATATATATGATTGTTTTCCAAAAACCATTTGAAATTGAACAAAATCTCAAAGGATCAATAAATAAACTTATCCATACGTTTAAATATACAAGCACATGGCGGGATTTCATAAAGAAAAAACTATAAGCGTCTCATTCTCTCGCATAAAAAATTAAAGATTTTAGATCTAATTTTTGCCAGAGGCGAGAAGGTCTCAGAAACGGCTTCCTCCTCCTACTCCCTCTCCTTCCCTCATTCTTCCATTTATCCACCTTATCTATCAAGATTTTTTTTGTTTGGTTTTATTTTGCTTTTTTCAAATGTTGAAAAAGACAAATTTATAGTTTTCCACCAACTCCTAAGAGACACGCGCGGTACAAATAGATTCACAGGTTGAAAATCATTCAGAGGAAAGTGGTGGTTCTTTTTTCGCATTTATCTTACTTCTTTCCTTTTTGGTTTTCTTATCGTTAATTAAAAAAAAATCGCCTCCTAGATGTTTGTCTGTAGAGAATATCAACAATAATGAAGATTAAACCAGTCACAAAAGGGAATACTGTATTGGTGAAACTCTAAATGCATTATTGTGATTTATGATATCATGTTTGATATGGGAACATCCCAGAATATATCCGGTTATTAATGTAAATTTCTTTGAGAAATGAATGATGACAGTTTCCCTTTAAAAAAAAATTATACAAGCACATAATCTATTTTTAAAACTCAACAATAATCAATAAGTAGATAAAGATACATATTATTCGAATTTGAAATTTTCAAATAAAATAGAGAGATACACAGGTGAGCCTACAACATTTAACTATTTTCGGAAACTCTACACAAACATGAATAAATTCACACCAACTTAAGAGGACTTTTTCCTAACTTAAGATTTGCAGTCTAAATAGCGCCCAATAACCTTCCCCAGTTAGAAAATTTTGTATTTTTCTCAAGTCGGTATGTAATTTTAAAATTTGATTATTGATTAAATCATTTACTCGCAAGTCTTGCATGACAATATTGTTCTATGTATAACTAAAAGAGAGAGTTATTCTATCTTCAAATAGGTATGTAAAGTATATCATTTACGTTATTTAAATTGTAAGATTTAATTTGTAAGATGTAAATTTTAAAAGAATAATTCTATTTTAAGTTATTTACACCACATACCATTTATATGACATAATTTAATTTGAAAGATCTTTTAAATTAAATTATGTCATGTAAGAATCCACACCGGCTCGAGAATAGAGTTTTTGAAAAAAAAAATTCTATTTGCAAGTCTCATTTTTGGCATACCCAATACACCTGTAATGTGAAGGTCTTTTATTGTAATAGGTGTCACGGCCAGTTTGGATTCAAAAAATATCTTATCTCATTATTATAATTTTTTTAAATTTTTATATAAAATATAATAAATAATTTAATTTTTTAAAATTTTAAAATAAAAAATAATATTAAAAATATTTTATTTAACTTTTAATTTTTATTTCAATTCATCTCATCTTAACTCTTATCCAAATGCCACGTATCTATTATACACCGATTTATACAGCAAAACTTGTACACAGGATAAGGAACCGAACCAAATGTGGGCTATGACCTCTTCACAGTACATGCCACGTTTTTCTTCTCTTTTTCAGAACGAAAGTCATACCCAAGTTCCTTTTTCTCAATCTCGTGTCTCATCCCTTCGCAACTAATGATTAGTAACAACTTTTACCACGATTAAAAGTTAATAGCCAAAAAAACAAATTGCATTTGACACTTTAATGATTGCTTGTTTTAAAAACTGTAAAGTTCTATCATAAAAATTCTAACGATAAAATTTATAAATTGAAATAAATTCATGCGATTAGTAATAGAGTCACCACTGAAGTTGATGCAAATGAAATTTACAAAAGAAAAAAAAAAGGTATATGAAAGATTTTGCAAAATAAAAAATTATGTATACAACCGGCTAAAAGGGATTTACAGAACTGCATCCGACATGGCAATAGATAAAAACAACGTCATTTCAGATACTGAATGCTTTTCTTTTTTGGAACTAGAGTTGTCTCATCTCTCCATTTCGCTCCTATCATTCTCTCTCTCTCTCTCTCTCTCTCTCTCTCTTTTGTCATTCTTCTTCTTCTTCTTCTCCTTTCAGAAAGTTGCCTCAAAAGTAGTCCATCTTCGTCTTCAAGAAAGCCGCAGCGACACCCAACATTTTTCTTCGTTGATTTATTTCTTCCTTCTCATTGTTCTTCGTTTTCTTCCTCCCTTTGCTGCTGAGCATAGAGAGACCCCATCCCAACTGCAAAAAAGTCAAGTCCATCAAGCACTGGTGTTTCTCGGATCTCATTGAAGATTTTCAACCATTGGATGCAAAGTCCAAATATTGGAAGGGTTCCGCTGGACTGGTGAGGAGAGAAAGGTGCTTTTGCAGTGTTAGAATCAGACCGGACACACCAGAGTAGCCAACCAATTAGAGCATGCACATAGGATTGTTGAGAAGTGATCCATGACTCAAAACAAACTGGCCAATTCCTAAGTTTTGTCTCAAGATTGGCAGCTGAACGGGCCAGCCTGTGAGGCTCAGTTAATGACATGTAATAGTATTTTTTTGCATCTATTTTTTAAGGCATTCCTGCTAGTAAGAGCTTGGCTTCGTCTAATGTCCGCTTCTGTGACCGATGACACTCTGCCATTACTTTCCACATCCTTGCCAAGCTGAAATTAACCGATATAATCCCATCAGAAAAGTGAAAAAGAAAGGAAAAATGTCCTGTCAGATTTAGAACCGATATCTATATTTGAGTTAAATGTCAATATGAAAGTTTTAAAAAATGTCTATATGAATCCAAAGGGAAGAGAAATAAAAATTGAAATTGACTGTGGGTAAGAAAAAGCACAAGTATCAGACTCTTAAGGGTGAAAATGTTGATCATTATCATAACTGTTGAGAGAATTATATGTCAATATGATGATGGCTCCATCCATGATAAGAAAGTATTTGCTAAAAAGTGACAGCACGAGGAGCAATTAGTGGAATCTCCATAGATGGAAAACAGTAGCTTTGCATAGCAGGGAATGATTTCATATTGTGGTACATAATAAAACAACGATGAGATTACCCTTGTGCTAATTCAAGAAGTTGAGGTTGCAATTCTTCATCCCTTAGAGCTTCGATCCTCTTCGAAATAGTTTCAACTGAGTGTATTGAAACCTTTATCTGGGTATGAAGATCTCTGATGGCTACCCTTGTTTTATCAATTGCATTGGGGTCGTCTCCTCTGATGTCTTGGTTCCTGAGTTGCATACGTTTCTTGTCATAAGCAATTCGAACCTTTTCGCCATACTGTTCATAAAAATGGCAAGATCAAGCTTCTTGACAACAATGTTATTTTATTTTTGATATTGGAAGAGGTGGTTCCAACTTGAGTCTCCCATTTAAAAACTAGGCCTGATATTATCTAGTTGAAAAGACTTGACTTCTTGGCATCGATTTTTTTTGGTTACATGCATGAACAGCTAATTCATTTATACATGATATGAACAAAAATGAAAAAGGTGCTTTTCACATGTCATTGATACCGTCTTATTATTCATCTCAATGAGATTCATACGTATACCTTTTGCCACTTTCAGTTTCTCCCTCTCTACGGCGGGACCACTTTTAGTTTCTCCTTCTTTGGTTTCGAACCAACAACAGCTTCCTTCCATTTTGCGTTCGTTCTCTCCCTCTCTGCTTTCTGTTTTTGGTTTTGGTTTTCCCTCCTTTCTTCAGCCTTTTTTTTTATAATATTAAACGATGACGTGGCAGACTGCAGTTCCGCAGACCCCTTATAGCCGGTTGTATATAGAATTGTTGTTTACAAAATTATGAATTCTTTTACTTGTACCACCCACTTGAATTTTTTTTTTTTTTTGGAAATAGAATTCATTTTATTCATGAAACCAAAATTACAACTGTGACTTATTAATACATTGAAAAATCTAGACTACAAGTCAAACTACGCATCTGCTCTGAAGCACCCCCGAACACAAATTTCTTTGTGATGGATATTGTCTTAACTTCTATAAACTCTCTCCGAACAAACATTCCGGTTTTTCTGAAAAAATAATGCTTTGTAAAAACAAAATTAAACAACTCCTCTCCAAAAGAAGAGAAACACTATCACCCCCCATCCTCCCTAAGAGGAAGAGTACTATAACTCCGCTTCCTTCCAAAGGAAAAATGGGACTTGGCTGTTATAGACAATAAGTCTAATAACCTATTTCTTTTATTAATAAGCAGAGAAATAAATAAATATACACTAAAAAAATAGTGCAAAAGGTAGAGATACACTGCACAAAAAACAAAAACACAAGACTGTTTCATCTCTAAAAGCATTGGTATGGCTTCTTCATATTCATCTTCATCTTTAAATTTGAAGAATGTCTTTAAATTCATCTACATTAGCTTATGCCTCTCTAAATTTTTACATAGCTATAAATAGTGCTTCTTCAAATTTGAAGAATCACTTTTCATTCTTTAGAGTATTGGTAGTGGTTTCTTCATCTTCAAATGCAAAATTATCTTTTTTAAAGAATGATTTTGTATTTGAAGAATGATTCACACATTGGTTTATGCATATTTGAACCAAATAATAATAAAATTTTTTTTATTTGTTTTCTAAAATTATTTTTTATATATATTTTACAATTAGCATCCACTTTGTATTATCAATTTAATAAAAATTTTATATATCCAAATTATTTTAATATAAATTTTACAAAGTTAATTTTAATGTGTATGAGAGAGAAAAAACTAGTAAAATAATATTTAAAGAATGAACAGTGCTTGTTCATATTTGAATAATGACTATTTATAATTATGTAAAAATATAAAGATGAAGAAGTCAATGCAGACCTTTTTAAAGACAGATTCTTCAAATTTAAAGATGAAGATGAAGATAGAGAAGCCACTACCAATGCTCTTAAACATTATTTTACTATTTTTTTTTCTCATACACATTAAAATCAACTTTGTAAAGTTTATATTAAAATGATTTTGATACATGAAATTTGTATTAAGTTGATAATACAAAGTGGATGCTAATTGTAAAATATATATAAAAAATAATTTTAGAAAAAAAATAAATAATACATAATATTTTATTATTATTTGATTAAAAAATGCATAAATCAATGTGAAAATTTTTCTTCATATACAAAATCATTTTTCAAAAGCGATGATTTTGTATATGAAGATGCATAAACCACTACCAATGCTCTAACATGTCCCGCCGCCCCCCTTTTTTTCCCTGCTACCCTTCGCTGCACTTGAATTCTTTTTAGTTTCAAAAATGCTAAATACAATCGCCTAATGCAAACGACAGGTAAAGGGTGCTGATATGGAAAAAAATAAAACACACCGTTTCAAAAAAATTTGACGTGTGCTTTGGTTTTTGGGATTTGAGCAATTGTCACTTAGCTTTTCTCTCTCTCTTGGCCCCTTTGTTTTGCTCTCTTTAGAGCATCCGCATCTGCATCCCTAAAATCCTATTATCCCTAAAATATAGAGATATTATTTAGGGGAGTGCCAAAAGGAGCTCCCATTCGGATCCCTAAGAGCATCCGCATCCTTAAAATCCTGTTATCCCTAAAATATAGAGATATTATTTAAGGGAAGTGCCAAAAGGGGCTCCCATTTGGATCCCTAAAATAGAGATCTCATTTAGGGGATCCACAGTGATCCCCCATATTTGGGTTGCCACTGTACATCCCCAATCTGTCCGAACCCCAAATATGTTGTTGTTGGTCCCGCGTTCCTCTCTTCTCTCTCGATTGCCCTCATTCGTGGAGTTGGCCCTCTCTCGCACCGTTTGCCACCATTGAAGGTGACTTCTCTCCATCGACTCGACACAAAATGTAAATATCTCCTCTGTGAACCCTTCCGTCTTCTTCTCTCCATGGATGGACTCTGTCCTCTTTCGCACATTTCAAACCCAGTGAGCCTCTTTCCCATGCCGAATCGTCTTCATTTTTCACTTTATTTGACAAAAACTATTGGCCTGGGTCACTTTGATTACTTGAAATCTGAGAACCCTAGATGAGTTTAGTAGTCTAGGGTATGAAAATTCATGGATCTGTGACCCATATTCACAGCAACTTTCATGCATGTATCTGCCATGGTTTTCATATTTGCTGGATTTTTAGACTTCCAAGTTGTATTTATCAATTGCACTACTTCTATTGAGAACCCTGCATTTAATTTGCTGTTGTAGGGTATGAATGAACAATTTTTCTATTACATTCACGGCACATCTCTTGCATTTTTCTGCCATGGGTGAATCTGAGACATTGATTAGAAAATTAGTGGTTTATGGTGTTGGGTCATTGTGTTGTGCATCATTTAGTGATCAATGATTGAAGCTCAGTGCATATGAAAACAGCTTGATAAGTTTGGATTTGGATAATTGGACAGTTTCGATTATGTTCTTGCCTAATTATAAATGACTTTGATTGGTTTTGCTTGGGTTGCCTTCCTTTAACTAGCTTTGATTGGGTTTATCACTTGGATTTTTTGTTTTTGTGGATTTGGACAGTTATGATTTTTTCTTAATTGGACAGTTTGGATTTTGGACTTTGGTTTTTGTTATTGCCTAATTAACCTCACTTTCATTGGCTTTGCTTGGGTTGCCTTCCTTTAACCTCACATGAAACTCTTCATTTTTTCCCTTCACTAAGTTTGGATTTGGATAATTGGGATTATTTATATTTTGTGGAATTGAACTGTTTTGATTTTTCCCTAATTGGACAATTTGGATTTTGATCTTTGATTTTTGTTTTTGCTTAATTACAATCACTTGATAGTGGCTTTGCTTGGGTTGCTTTTTTCCCTTCACTCAGTGAGGATTTTAATAATTGGACAGTTTGGATTTTGTGGTTTGATTGGAACTTGTTTAGGATGCCTTCCTTTAGCTTCAGTTTTCACTTTATTTTCACATTGTTTCCTTAATCTTTCCCTTCACTTTGTATAAGCCTTGTTTCATTTGTCTTCAGTTTTCACTTCGTATCACTTTGTTTAGGTTACACAGTTTGGACTTGTATCACTTTGTTTGGGTTGCACAGTTTGCTCCTGAGTCACATTGTTTCACTTCACTGAGTTGGATTTGGATAATTGGGATTATTTATATTTTGTGGAATTGGACAGTTTTGATTTTTCCTAATTGGATAGTTTGGGTTTTGATCTTTAGTTTTTGTTTTTGCCTAAGTAACCTCACTTGATATTGGCTTTGCTTGGGTTGCTTTTATCCCTTCACTCAGTTCGGATTTTAATAATTGGACAGTTTGGATTTTGTAGTTTGATTGGAATTTGTTTGGGTTGTCTTCCTTTAGCTTCAATTTTCACTTTGTTTTCACATTGTTTCCTCAATCTTTCCCTTCACCTTGTTTTCACATTGTTTCCTTTATCTTTAGTTTTCACTTGGTTTCACTTTGTTTAGGTTACACAGTTTGGACTTGTATCACTTTGTTTGGGTTGCACAGTTTGCTCCTGAGTCACATTGTTTCACTTATTGTTCTGAGTTTGGATTTAGATAATTTGGATTATTTGTATTTTGTAGAATTGGACAGTTTTTATTTTTTCCTAATTGGACAGTTTGGATTTTGATCTTTGATTTTTGTTTTTGCCTAATTAACCTCACTTGATATTGACTTTGCTTGGGTTGCTTTTTTCCCTTCACTCAGTTCGGATTTTAACAGCTTGGATAGTTTGGATTTTGTGGTTTGATTGGAACTTCTTTGGGTTGCCTTCCTTTATCTTCAATTTTCACTTTGTTAATACATTGTTTCCTCAATCTTTCCCTTCACTTTGTTTTCACTTCATTGACACTTTGTATCACTTTTTATGTTATTATGCATTTTGCATGTTGCTTAGTATTGGATTTTCCTTCTCTAACTCCTCAACTGTGAATTGGTCTGTGCTATTGGAACCTTTGCAGTGTTTGGTACTGATGAATAAGTATTTCTCATGGGGGAGGGGGGCTGCATGTCTACTTCTAAGCTATGATGATGGAGTTTCGTGGGGTAATTCATAAGTATTAGTGGGCCCCATTGAGATGGCGGGGTATTCCTCACCCAAACTTGCCCAAGTTGCAGTTTGTGATAGTTTTCACAAAAGGCACGTGGGGTTTAGGTAAGGTTTTACAGTCATTTGATGTTGGGCTCATGTCTTACACATGATGTAAATGGGTAAACCATTCTAAACCACATTTAAAACACACGTGTAAAATGGAAGTAGATGGGAGTGCTCTTATATTTCATGTTTGCAAACTGATTTGGTTATTGGATTTGATTTGTCTTAACCCACTCGGTTGTGATGATAAGTAAATTCGAAGATGCTTCAGAATACTTTGGCACACACCTCCATGGCGTGGTAATCCGGATGGCCAATAAATAATGGCAACCGGTTGTTGCAGCCATGCAATTAAATGGGTGTCAAGTGAGGTTGCCTTAGGATTCCTAAGCCGGCCACCAAAATCACTAATTAAATGTAGAATTTAATTGTTTGAAATGTGTAACACATTTATATGTTTACAATATTTTAGAAATGGATTCACAAGAGAATGAGAATATGTTCTTCACCAGTCTCCTCACTCAGGAGCCTGAACTTGACCACATTTATGTTGGTCAAGGTGAACAACATCCCTTGACTTTGGATGACTCTTCAACCCTGTGACGCCCCCAAATTTCGCTTGGGATTGGACGGACATTTGAAGCGTCGAGACATGCAACACAAGATTACGTATCTCCGTTCATGACATATAAGATGCAATGTTCTTAACATACATCTAGCATTATGCAATATTCGCAGCGGATAATTTTTTTTTATCTTTAGCAATACTATGCACCAAATTCAAATATCCCAAAATGCTTAAAATATACTTCATACATAAAGACATACTAAATATCAGAGATCACAATACTAGTCCAAAATGATTGTGATCAAATGAGTACTGAAGATGTAACTTCATAGTACATATAGTAATTTTAAGTTAACTACTATATTAACCTTGAAGCCGCACTGTCGCTTAATCGATCATGTCTAGTTGGCTGTTTCCCAGTTCTTCTTTAGATTCTGTAACAAAATCTACCATTCAGGGGGATGGTAGTTGGGACTACCATAATGAGATTTGATTACAAATCTCAGCAAGTTAACATAAAACATACACACAGGTTAATAATGCATGCATGACAGTAAAAGCATAAGTACATAATCAAAATCGTAAGTAATCATAGCATATGGCATAACTTAAACTTGAAACATAACATGAATATGAATGAACTGAACTTGACTTACTTGTTATAGACTTGATCTGACTTGACTTAACGTGACATGAACTTGAAACATAACATTGTCATGGATTTGATCTTACTTGACTTAACTTGACATAAACTTGAAACATAACATGAACATGAGCTTGAGCATAACATGAGTTTGAATTCTTTTTCATTTAACTTGATTAACGTAACATGTGGGTGCTACATGGGTCCCCTAGAGCCATGTGTCCCTGCCGATTACCGCATCACAACACAGGTATCTACACCAGCTCTGAGTGCGTTAATACATACTCCACAATTGTTGTGGCCCCATGTATTCTACATGTCACAATTGCTGTGTCTCACGTAGTGTATGTGCCACAATTGCTGTGACCCCATACTTCATGCTCCACAGTTGTTGTGGCCCCATGACTTATTAAAATAAAATGTGGCTCCATCGGCGTTAGTGCCTGGTGCGCTCCAGTGACCAGCTAGTTAGGTCTCATTCGCAACCTGTTGACTATACTTCGTCAACTCAGGGAATTTCACACCTATTTAGACACTCCAGCATGAACAAATGAGTTTTACTAGGATATTTTCTCATCCTAATACTTAGGATCGTGATTGACCTGAATAACTTAACATGATTGTTCTTGAAATATATAAACTGTATTAGAAACAGAATGTGACTTAAATATGAAAGGACAAAAGCCCTGATGTAACACAACATTACATTTTTAACATAACATGCTTGCAACAGTGAATATACATTACATAACTTACATGACATTCCATTTTTTTCTGATAATATCTTGATGAATTTTTATCGTAGAAATGAATAATACTCACTAAGTAAGTTTCCAGGAAAGATCAATCTTTCCTAGACAGAACTTCTAGATTCCCAGGAAAGATTGGAGGGTCACGATGGACACACTTAGGAATTTCCAATCTCCTTAGATAGAATCTCCTTAGATTGTATGTATCCATACTACTTGCAATATTTAGCAATACGTGACAGAATATCTTGTGTAGCAGATGAATAATTCATGACAGAATAAATTATATGTAACATATAAACATGTAATGACTTGTCATAGCACATATAATAACATACATACATATACTGTAGTTCATTTACTTATTACCCATACATAGTAAACTGCTAGTAAGTTAAAAGCTAACTTACCTCTGTCTTCGCGTTTCCAGACAAAACTCAAGTGCGATCACGAGAGACTGAAAGTAGTGATTTTTAAAAGTTATAACTTAATCACTAACAATTAGAAATATAGAAAAATATCAATTTAAGAGTAAAATTATTAATTCACCCTCTACATGTGGAAAAAGACCATTATATCCCTAACTTAATAATTTTGTATCCTAACTCCAAAAATCACCAAAATTTATATATCTCATGTAGATTTTATTCTGAACTTAAATATGAATTCAAAAAAATTTAAAACTAAACACAACTATTAAAATTCTATAAAAACCGAAATTTATATAGGTCATTTCTCTTGATTTTTGTTTCTAACTTGTTTTGATCAACCTCTTGATCCATGACTTATAAAGATGTGATCTTCAAACCAAAACATCACATGGTTTAAAAATGTGTCCTAAAACAGATCTAAGCTTTAAACTCAAGATCACATGGTTAAAAATCAATCAAAACATTAATTTAACCAAGAACATCATCACTTGGCCTATTCGAATATCTCCTTGCATAAAAATTTCATATCTTTGAAACTAATATCAAATATCTTCAAAACAACATTATATCATGTACATAAGAAGCTTAGGATTCTCAAATAAAAATATCAAAGCCATTGCAATAAGATTAGACCATAAAAGATTTAAACTTTCTCAAAACTGAAACTGTTTTTCCTCTTCCAAACTCGAAGTTTCTAAATCTAAGAAAATCTTTCACCAAAACTTTTAACCATGCAACAAATCCTCAACCAATAATCATATACCTATGTTAACAATACTCCATAATAATTTCGGACCAAGATCAATCCATTAACTTTGTCAAAAACTCCAAAATATAACATACTCTCTGGTTATCGCCCAGAATGACCTTTCTGGGTTTTAAACAACTTTTTACTGACCAAATGATTTTCAAATGGAACAAATAAGATATCTACGTAAATTAGACTAAAAAATAAACAATTTTCATAAAAGAAAGTTTTTGAGAAAATACTTATAAGAGCTTCAAATAAAACGTGCAAAAGAGTTCATAAAAACTGCCCGAGAGTATTTTTTTGTATTCTAACAAAGCAAAGTGTAAAGGAGGGATGATTTTCGTTGAAAGGGGCTGGAGGGCTATTTATACAAGTTTTGGAAGATGATAGATCTGAAATGGAGCTTGATTATTAATCTTTTCTTCCAATAAAATATATAAGATATTATTTTTCAAGGTTGAGTCTATAATTGAAAGAGTGGGGTGTCCACTTAGTCATCCACTTCAAGAACATTCTAAGTGCTCTTGAATAAATCTGATAAGGCAAGTGGAGGGTGAAATATCTTAGACAAAATCATTGCTAAGGTGGCTAATTTCGTGGGCCTTAATGGGCTTAAACCGAAAGGGCCTAAATTCATGGGTTTTAAGAGGGTTTGGGTTGCTATCAAGCCTAAATCTGATTTCCATTGGCCCAATCAAATATCCAAGGTTAACTAAGTTGGATAATAATGTTCTAACACAAATTTAAAAAATTAATAGCATATGAAAATAATTTAATTAAACGATTAAACACGATGTTAGAAACTGATTCAATAAGGTTTTGGATAAAACCATATAGGATTTTTGGTTTCTAACACGCTTATGGGTTCTTAGTTGGCTTCCAACCATATAGGATTTACTATGGTTCCTAAAGATAATAGAAATTCCATCATTGAATTTCTAGCGGCTGTTACAAACCTCGCCCCAAGTAGAGCCTCCCTCTCAAAGAAAAACAGTCAGGAGTGCAAACTTCACCCCCGAAGAAGACAAGTTACTTGTCTCCACATAGCTGAATACTAGCATTGATGCCATCCAAGGGATGGACCAAAAACACGCCCAACTTTGAAAAAAAGTTAGTCAATACTTCAATGACTATAAAGAAACAACAAATGAGCGGAGTGTTGGGCCCTTAATACATCGGTGGGCTGCCATTCAAAAGGCGACGAACAAATTTTGCACCAAACTTGCCCAAGTTGAAGGGTTAAATCAAAGTGGCATGACAGAGCAAGACAAAATAAAAACATCAACTTATTTATTATTGTCCTTAGTATTTACTTCTCATTATGCATTATGTTTCCTTTATCTTTAATTGGTGGTTAATATTTTGATTTGATTTTATTATTTTGGAAGTTTGACAAGGCGAAAGTAATGTACCAATCACTTGAGAAAACAGCCTTTCAGTTTGAGCATTGTTAGGAGCTATTGAAGGACCAGCCGAAATGGAATCAACGTTGTACAAAGGACGGGATGAAACAAAGGTCGACGATGTCTCCTACATATTTGCGTACCTCAGCAGTGGCAACTAATTCACCAATTGATTCAGTTGGTGGTACAGAGTGCGAGAATCTGGATGGTAATGATGTCATCGAATTAGATAGGCCAATAGGGAGAAAAGCTGAGAAAAGAAAATGTATGGCCCAAGTCAGGGCATCAGACGAGCCTGTGGAGCTCAGCAAGCATAAGTATTCACTTCTAAAGGAGTCATGTGCTCAAGAGAATGAATTTTTCCGCCTCAAAACCAAGAAGATGGCATATGATTGAGAAGTGGAGGGAAATAAAAGTAGACAAGAGGACGAGAAATTGAGGTTGGAGTCAGAGAAACTGGAAATCGCTTGGTGGGAGAAAGATAAGCGAATAACGTTGCTCGATGTGAGTATATTAAGCGAAGTTCAGCAGGTATATTTCCAGCAACTTCAATTAGAGATATTGGCGCGACACAATGCTTTCCAAAAATGAGGCATTTATTTTATTTGTAACTAATACATTTATTCAATATTTCAATTTTTTTATTTTATGTACCAATCACTTTGTATTGGATTCGCATGTTTGTTGATATTATATAATTTGTACGTTTGCAAAGTTTTAATACTCAAGCTGAAACATTCACAAATCCTTAAATTTGATTGCAAACTCGACATTACAAATCCTTAAACTATTACAGATAATTAAAATATTATAATAACTTTGAGCATGCTCTTAAACCAAACATGTTTTTTGGAATGGAAATTCAAGTTCCTTTCAAACATGGTCGCTACAAATAATAAAATAGAGAATCCAAGACAACCTTCAATTCTATTGTTGGGAATAGAATTGCTAATTATATTCAATTAAATCTGCTTGTAGTTGATGATGTGCTGAGCTATCTCTAATTTTATGATGACGCTGAATGAAGCTGACAAATTCGTTTGTTGGATTGCGGGAAAGTTCTGGAATATTATCATCAAGTTGATCATACTCCATGTTCAAGCCCTGACTATCATCACGCTCGTCCTCAATTATCATGTTATGTAGAATAACACATGTTTTCATTATCTTTGTAGGTCATTGACTTTGAATAATCAGAAGGTCCACGAAAGATTGCAAATCATTGTTAAAGTATCCCGAAAGCATGCTCAACATCTTTTCTTGCTAATTCTTGTGCTTTGGCAAATTTTTTCTTCTTATTCTCTTGGGGTGATAGAATCGTCTTTACAAACGTTAACCATTTAGGATAAATATCATTCGCAAGGTAGTACCCTATAGTGTAGTCGTTACTATTGATTGTGTAATTGACTGGTGGAGCACGCATTTGGGTAAATTCCGTGAAAATAAAAGATCTCTCTAGCACGTTAATATCATTATGTGAACCGAGCATACTAAAAAATGCATGACATATCCAGAGATCATATGAAGTAACTGTTTCTAAAATAATAGTTGGTTCACATATGTGGTCGGAGTACATACCTTTCCAGGCAGCGGGATAATTTTTTCACTTCCAATGCATGCAATCAATACTTCCCAGCATTCCTGGAAATCCCCGTTGTTCACCAACCATAAGCAATCGAGCAATATCATTGGCATTTGGAGACCGCAAATATTCATCTGAAAAAACAGTTACGATTGTTGAGCAAAATGTTTTGAGCCTTTCCATTGCGGTGCTTTCTCCAATACGAATGTATTCATCCATAAAATCTCCAGTAACTCCATAGGCCAGCATTCTAAGTACTGCGGTTATCTTTTGCATAGAAGATAAACCGAGTCTTTCAGCATTATCTCTTCTCTGAACGAAATAGAGCTCGTAAGCCTCTACCTCATTTAGAATACAGAGAAATAGGGGATGACTCATCCGAAATTTCCTTCGAAATAGATTGGAGGGATATACTAGATTTTCTGCAAAATAGTCGTGGAAAAGGTACTCGTGTCCTTGAATATGATCACGCCGAATAAATTTACGACGTTGGTGATTGGCACGATGTCGTGATGACTCTTCATCAGCCTTGGCATTAATAACAGCTTCCAACTCATCATCAAATGACAAGTATGTGAGCAATTTATGAAATAAAGTATGAGCCATTTGATGAAGGGAGTTGGAGATGAGACTTAGGCTTTTGAGAAAATGAATGCAAGCAAAATGCGTATTTATAGCGAAAAAAGTTACCGTTACATATAAGACACAAAATGTTACCGTTGGAGAAAAGAAAAAAAAAAGTGGCCGTTGGGAAAAAAATAAAAAATGTTACCGTTTGAGAAGAGACAAAAAAAGTTACCGTTGGAGAATAAACAAAAAAAGTTACCGTTTGATAAAAGACAAAGCATGTGTACTAATTTGTAGGAATTCAAAATGTTACCGTTGTACTATTTTACAAAATATTTTATCATCAATACGCGGATAGGTACTACAGTTTGAGAAATTGGAAATAATATTACCGTTATATGAAAATGAAAAAGCGGCTAGAGTTACACTAATGCAAATCAAATATTAGTCGAGTATTAAGCCAAAATCATATTAAAAATACAATCACGTTGGAAAATGCAAATATTAAAATAAAGATATTATTTTTAATACCAATGTTGAATTGAAAAATAATACTGTATCCGGGAAAAAAATCGTTTAAGTATTTAAAAAATATGATCTTTTAAAAGAAGAGAATAAGACAAAAGAGTTAGTGGTTAAAAATGGAAATGAAAGTGAGAGAAAAAAAAGTAATAAAAAAAGAATAGAAAAATATTATTTTAATATAATAGATAAATGATAGGGAATGAGATGTAGAAGGTTTTTTGAAAATGAGTAAAATTTAGGATAAAATTATAGGGAGTGTCCTTTTTATCTAAAATTTAAGGAAAAATATAGGAAATCTAATGTGGATGCTCTTACTGTCATTTTCTTTTTACTGTTTGTTCTTGAGAAGGGAAAAAAGAAAGAGAGATTATACAGAGATGATTGGGGCTCCAGAAGGTAAAATTGTTACTCTCGATCTTCTCAAGAAAAAAACGACTTGTGCGTAACTGGTTCATGAAATTGTTCTGCGTAACTAGGGCTCCAAAAGATGACTCCTGCGAAACTGGCTCTTCTCGATCTCCTCAAGAAAAAGATCTTGTCATGAAATTGTTACTCTCCTTTTACTTTAAAGTCCCAATTAAGTTGATCGGGTGAATGCTTTAACCAGAATCAAACTTGACCAACCTTGCAAAACAGATTTTCCTTTTTGATCTTTGGAACCCACTTTTTTTTACCATTTTCCTTTTGCTTTGATGCTTTATCATCCTCGCTAGGTGGGTATAGTTGGAGAAGTGGAGAACTCTCTCGAGAATATTCCAATGGAAAGGAGAGGTTTCGAAGGGACTGCCTGACTGGAACTCTCTGTTTTGTTATTTATTATTATTTTTAAGCCGTTTGCACGCCGCTTACATAGGACGATTGTACGTAGCACAATTGTTTTAGTTTTTATAATTCAGTCCAAATATTATTATGGGATCGATTATAAATTCATTTCATAATTCAAACAGTAAAACAAATTATATAAAACTAGGGCTGAACAAAAAGCTCGTGTACCCGACCCGGCCGATTGTTTCGACCTGACCCGAGAACCCGACTCGTTTAGGAGAAAAAATGGGTACCGAAAATGGCCAAACCGTTTCCTTATTTTCCAGGTATTACCCGTTACCCGTTTTAAAACTCAAAACACTCTCTCACGTCAAAACCTCTGCCCCTCTCAAAACCCTTCTGCTCTCACTCTCTCTCGCAACTCACGCTCTCTCTCGCAACTCGCAGGCTCGCAGCTCTCACTTAGTCACTCTACAACCATCGAAGGTAAGGATTTTTGGCTATTTTTGTGGGTGTTTTTGGTTTCTGTGGGTGTTTATTCCAGACTTTTGGATTAGTTTCATTTTTTTTGTGTACTTATTTGAGTTTTTGGGATTGCTATTTCGGGTATCTGGATATTTTTATTTATTTTTGTTGAGAAACAGCTTTTGATAATGGGATGATATCTTCTATGCGTTTTTAACTGAGATAAGATTGCATTTTCTACCTGATTTTGTTCTGGTTTACTGGTTTACCCGATATATTGACATTAACGCCAATCTGATGTTGACGGCCATCTTTGTGTATGTGGGTGGGGAGTAGATGGGGACGGGGCTGAGTTGGGTAAATGAGCTCCAGAGGTCCGGCAATGGCTATTGTGCACCCATGTGGGCAATGGGGTCTAGGGTGTGGAGAGAATTACAGGTTTATAGAGACAGGAATGAGACTGTTTTGGGTCCTATCTAGTATCATCATGAAATTTAATTGAGAGAGAGAGAGAGAGAGAAAGAACTGAGATTAGAAGAGAGAAGTAGATGGTGGGTGTCTATCATAATGATGTGATTGCTATGGAGGAAGCATTGGATATTATATTAGACTTGCAAATCGTTTCTTCTCTCAATATATCTGCAATGCTTGCTGCTGCTGGCAGGAAAGTGCAATGCTGCTGTTATTGCATTGGCAGAAGTATTTTATATGTTTAAATGTCTTAAAACAACCCAAATTAAAAATTAAAATGGTCTCAGACTAGTGATTTCTATTTTATTATTCCCAATTTGCGGGGTTTTGCTGTTTAGCTGTCCAAAGTTTGTGCATATAAAATTATAAATAAAGGGCATATAATAATTTTTAATGTGTTTGTGATTTCTCTTAATGGTTTGCTTGTGGTCCAACTTGGTCATGTATATATCATTTTCCTTGATTTGTTTCATTCATCTATTTGATTTTCTTTGTACTCTTTATCTGTGAGAATGATTGTTCAGTACCAATAACTTAGTATGTAGATACAATATTCTTATATATTTTGGAAAAAAAAATTGTTGGAGTACGTACTCATTAATTTTTATTTTTTAATAATCATTTCAATTGCTACATTAACACCAAAAATTAAGTGTTAACGTATAAAGATAGTTTTTTAATCTAAATATATTGGTGTATATGTAACATAATTTATCTCAAATTGCAGTTGAACTCTATGCAACATAGTGCTGCTATGCCTTCATTTAGGTCTAAATCAATGCCCAATGTCATTCATTTGGATAGTACTCTGCCTCCAACTTTGGATAGCTCTCTCCTAACAACTAGTCCTCAAGCTCGCCCTCCTATCACAAGAAGACGAGGCAGATCAGATGTATGGTAACACTTTACGAGGGTTAAGAATGTCGAGGATCCCAATGAGCCCAAAGCCACATGCGATTATTGTGGTAAGGTTTTGTTATGTCATCCTAAAAAATAAGGTACTTCATCTTTGAAGTACCATAATCAGACATGTAAAGTCTTTAATGCTCGTGGGGTTGGAAGGGATAACCCTCAATAAAAAACAACCGGGACTAGGAAGACGGGGGTGGATGGTACAACTAGCAGTCCTAATGTTGGACTTGTCAAGTACAATGAACATGGATGAGCTACCGTTTAGATTTGTAGAAAAACAAGGTTTTAAAGACTTTATGGCCATAGTTGAGCCTAGATTTCCAATCCCTTCTCACATTACTGTTATGCGAGATTGTATGAAGATGTACATGTTAGAAAAAGATAAGTTGAAGAACATGTTCATGGCATCCGATTATAAGATTTGCCTCACTACTGACATGTGGACATCAATTCAAAATCTTAATTATATGTACATAACAGCTCATTTTATTGATGATGATTGAATCTTGCATAAGAGGATTATAGATTTTAAGAAAGTTCTTGATTACAAAGGGAAAACAATAGGAAAAGAGATTGAGTCATCCGTAATTGGATGTGGCATAAAGAAAATACAATCACAGTCGACAATGCATCGTCTAATACTACGGCCATCGATTATTTGAGGAAAATTGCCAAACTTAGGGATTGTATGGTATTAGACAATGAACTTATGCATATAAGATGTTGTGCACATATTTTGAATCTCATTATCTAGGATGGATTGAAAGAAATTGATAAATCAATTGTCAAGATTCGAAATGCAGTTAAATATGTGAAGTCTTCCCCTGGAAGACTTAATAAGTTCAAGTTATGCGCAGAGAAACAAAATATTTTAGGTGGTTGGCTTCTTTGTCTTGATGTTCCAATTAGGTGGAACTCAACATATCTAATGTTGAGTGTGGCTCTTAAATATTATGCGGCGTTTGAGGTGATGCAAAATGAAGACAATGAGTTTGGCCCATATTTACGTGAGGTTGGACAAGGAATACCAACTTTACATGATTGGGAAACCATCAAGGTTTTTGTACAATTTTTGAAGATTTTTTATGATACGACTTTGCAGGTTTCTGGCTTAGTTTATGCAACTTCAAATTTGTTCATTAGAGAAATATTTACAATTTATAATCATTTGAACAAATTTTCTATGAGTGAGAGTAATATGGTGAAAACCATGTCGGAGAGGATGTTATTGAAATATGACAAGTATTGGAGGGATTTTGAGAAATTGAACAAAATGTTGTTTATTGCATCTATGCTTGGTCCGCACTTCAAGTTGGAAGTTTTGGAGTTTTGTTTTAGAAATATTCTTGGGAATGAGCGAGCATCTGAAATTGTTGATTGGTTAAAGAGGATGATTGAGCGGATGTATAAGCAATATTCAAAATCCAGTGTAGGTTCAAATAGGGGCCAATCAAGTGTTGGTGAGACCCAAATCAACACTTCTTATGATAATGTGGATACTATATTAAATATGTTTGAAAAATATCAAGCATCAAAAGGTGTGGTAGAGTCTAAATTTGAATTGGATAAGTATTTCATGGAAAGTGTTGAAGGATCGGCACCCGACTCCGATATTCTACTATGGTGGAAGGTGAACTCAATCATATATCGGATCCTTGCCAATATGGCTTGAGATGTGTTATCTATTCTCATATCTAATGTTGCTTCTGAGTCGGCATTTAGTGTTGGAGATCGTATCTTAGATTCATTTTGTAGCTCACTGGCCCCAACAACAGTTGAATCTCTTATCTGCACACAAAACTGGTTAATGGCTCCCTCCATTAATTATAATTTCCAAGATGTTATGGAAGATACTGAAAGCTACAAGTTAGAAACCGGTAAATTTAATTAATTATATGTTTTTTTATAGTCATTTCAATTAATTATATATTTAACATAATTTTGTATTTCATGTAAAGATAACTTTGAAGAATATTTTCTTATCAAAAAAAAAAAAAAAACTTTGAAGAATATTTTGAATGAGGTTGATTGAAGATTACAACAGGGCCACGGCTACAAGTCCATGTATCTTGACACAAGTCCATATATTTTATATTCGCTATTGTATTTTCACTACATGGTGAATCAAATGGAAGAGAACATGTTAGAAGTACAATATGACATTGCGTTGCAACAATATCCATCTTACGTTGTTTGAAGCAAAATGACAACATTACATATTTTTCATATTGTGATTGAAAAGACTCCAACTTTATGTCATTTCCAGGGACTACTTCATGGTATTCTTTTCATTTTTTCAACTAAAGTAAAAGAACATTAATTTACAAGATTTCAAATAAAATTATACAAACTAGAAATATAAATATTCTTTTCATTTCAAATATTTTGTATAGAATGGTAATCAGAAATTTATAGTAATAATAATAATAATAATAATAATAATAATAATAATAATAATAAAAGGAGAGAGAGAGAGAGAGAGAGAGAGAGAGAGAGAGAGAGAGAGAGAGGGGAAAAAAGGGGTTGAAATACCCGATTTTTTGAAAATCACTATCGGGTCAGGTAACCGTTAATAAATGTAATCGGGTAATCGGTATGAGGCTTATCGGGTCGGGTCGGGTCTTCCGTGCACTCCTATATAAAACCCGCCCCGAATCTAACCTTAGGGTTTTATAGTCTCACTGCGAAGTAGAGAAGCCGAGAAGTGTTTACAATGGCTTAAGTAAAATTGGGAATATGCTTAGACAGAGAGCGAGCAAGCAGATCAGCTCTGAATTTTGGACTTCGAAACCGTCAGTCTATCAAGCTATACGATGTTTGTCGTCCATGTCAAGTGCTAGACTTTTTTTTGAAGGTCTTTCATATGCCAGAGATAAGAAAAAACTTTTGATTGGAGATCTTTCATATGCCACAGATGAGCAAAGTCTTAAGTAAGCTTTTGCGAAATATGGGGAAGTTGTTGAAGCAGGAATCGTTATCAATCGTTGGAGATGGCAATTATGGCGGCAGCGGCTATGGTTCCAATGCATATGGTGGGGGTGGTGGTGGAGGATATCGTACTGATAGTAGTGGAAATGGCACAGGTGGGTATGGTTCTGGTGGGAATTATCAAGGTGGTGGTGGTAACTACAGTAGTGACAGCTGTGCTGCTGGTAGTGGCTCTGGTGGAAGTGGTGTTGGCTATAGCGGTGATGGTAATTATGCAGGTGGAAACACTCACGAAGATGTGAGCAGTGGAGGCTATGGCAGTACCTGCTGGAAATTACGGTACGTGTTGCTGGTGGGGATGGTGGTGATGGAGGTATTTGACGGGTCAGATGGTGTCAATCAATTTGGTAGCAATAAGAGTAGCAGCATGGGTGATGTAGCTGGAGATTTTAACCAGGATGATCCATTGGAAGAAAACCAAAGGGATGATGGCGATGAGACCGGTGATTTCGCCAAAAGAGCCTGAAAAAAGCCTCTGATATCAGGACTTTGAACTTGCTCTCTACCCAGTATTATGAATAAACTGTTTTTTGCATTAGCAATTAATTTAGTCCTCCCCTGTTCTCCATAGTGAACAATTTATTTTCTTCTTGTTGGATTTGGTTCTGAGATCTTGACTTTGATGCATTCGCAACTGTGTTTTCCCAAATGATAAACAAAAGAAACTTTCCAGCAAAAAAAAATTAAAAAAGTTATGTTCTTCAATAAACCAAAATTAAGTATATTTACGTAAAAGTAGCCTCGATATCTCAAAACATAAAAAATAAAGCGAATGATCATAACTTCCAAAACTGAAAAAATCCTAGAAATCCCACACCAAATCGTTTTGACTTTTCTGAAAACCCCTCAACATTGTTTAAATAAGATTGTTTACTATAATTTAATTGGTTTGGTTCTTGATAGTGGAGTCAGTGACTATCTTTCTTTTTTTTTTTTCTTTTGATTATTTGCTTGTTTAAGAAAAATAAGTTAAATGTGTGGTGGGGTTTTTTTTTTTTAATTGATAGCTTCATTTCATTTTTTTTAATTATTTATTTTTGTTAAAATTTGCACCCACTAAATTATCAAAATATTGGCTACACCACTCATGTACATGATACGTCGATTTTAATGTAATGTAAGATTTAAAATAATCATATTTCCTCACTGTGAGAATGCAATTTAAATTTCAAACCTAACAACGAGATACACATGAAAATCACGATTTTATTGTTTAGATTGGAAAATAGAACAACAAATAATATTACATACAATTATAAAGTGTGCAAGTTCTGCACTTTTTTATTTAAAAAAAATTAGTCTCCATTTAAAAAAAAATTAATTTTTTATATAGACTGATATAAATTTATCCACTTTTCTTAGAAAAGAATTAGTGAGACTTTCCTACAATATTTATAGAGTTATTAATAAAAATCAACACAATAATCATAAATATATAAGATCACAGAGATCAGGACTTTCCCAATATTCTAAATTCTGAACCAGATTTTAAGAGATAGTGAAAGAAAAAGTCAAAAACGAGATATTCAAGGATAACAAAAGATCACGACAGTTTATTATATACACACGTCATGTATATATAATAAGATAATCATGAAATGTGGAGCCATCCCATCCAGCAGCCAACAGATCAAACCAATATTTTTTTTTTTTTGAGAATAGATCAAACCATTAATATTAAACAGGCCAGCCTGCTGCTAGGTTTCCATCTCGATTATCTGCCTGCTGCTTCTTCATTAAATAAATTTCAACCCCAGCTCGAACTCTAGCCTTACTTGTTCACCTCTCCCCCTTCCTTTCCTTGTACTACTGCGTTTGTGTTCTTGGAATTTTGGAAAATTTCTTTCCGCGAGAAAGAAGGAAGAATATATCTGCGCCACCGGGTTATGATCATCACGTCCGTAGACGCCATGAAGAGATAGATCAGAGGCTTCTTTTGCATGCACTTGGTAATTCGTATACACATATTCATATCATTTTTCTTTCTGTTATTTTTGTTTATTAAGATTTTCTCAATTATATATCTAGTTTTGTTCCAGTTTCCCCCATCCCCAAATTAAAAATATTTATAGCATCCCGATCGAATGAAGATGGTTTGATATGATATAACAAAATATTATAATTTCAATTTATAAATTTAATTTTATAAAACACGATCGACGTATGAATTCTTGTTATTATTTGTTATCCTAAAATCCTGGTTTGAATTTTGACATGATCATAGATATTTAGATCCAAAAATGGGTGCCATAAAAGCAGCAATCGGAGACGCAGTGCTGACATTCATGTGGGTGTTCTGCGCATCCTCTCTGGGGGCACTGAATAGTGTAATAGCCACTGCAATCGGGGTTCAAGGACTGCTCTTTCCTTCTCTCTTCATCACTACTCTGCTTTTCTTTGTTCTAAACTTTGTCTTCACATTGATCGGCGATGCCCTGTTGGGTGGGGCTAGCTTCAACCCCACCGGCAACGCCTCATTTTACGCTGCCGGCCTCGGTTCCGACACCCTCTTCTCTATGGCTCTACGCTTCCCTGCTCAGGCAGCCGGTGCTGTGGGCGGCACTCTGGCAATCATGGAGGTTATGCCAAAGGAGTACAAGCACATTCTAGGCGGGCCTTCTCTCAAAGTTGACTTGCATTCTGGAGCCATTGCCGAGGGATTGCTGACCTTCCTCATTAGTTTTGCTGTCCTTTTGATTATCCTCAGGGGTCCCCGAAGCCTGATAATGAAGGCGTGGTTCCTTGCCGTGGTAACTGTATCGTTAATCTTTGTGGGTTCTAATTACACAGGACCTTCCATGAATCCGATCTTCGCTTTTGGTTGGGCGTATGTAGACAAATTGCATAATACATGGGAACATTTCTATGTCTATTGGATCTGCCCCTTCATCGGAGCAATATTGGCAGCTTGGATTTTCCGGCTTCTCTTCCCGACCTCATCCCAGCCGGCAAAGCAGAAGAAAGCTTGAAGAGGGCCGTATAAGCTTATGTGCTCATTGACTTGGTAGAGCTTGATGTTGATGATGATGTAGTACTTATCAGGACCTCCCCATTAATAAAGTTATTTTCAGACAATTAATCCTACCAATTAAGCGGTTTCATTTAGAAAATATATGATTTTATTTTGAGTAATGTTAGATAAGTCATAGATTGTATAAACGGCAAAACTTTTGAAAAATAGGGTCTTGATATAGATTGATGATTAATAATATTGCCGAGTCCAAATAGGAATTTTGAAATTCTACCAAAACAATTTCAGCTGTAGCCGTGCACTAAAAAGCCTGAAAAATGCTTGTGGTAGATATCATGATTGATTGTCAAAATTAGAAGAGGTTGGTGATATTTGTGACTAGAAAGGGAGGCTGTTGATTATGATTGGTGGTGATGCTTGTCAGAACTCATGATTGTCATGCCAAGACATTGGAGGTAGATGCTACTGATAGATGCATGGCCTTGAGAAGTTCACTAGACGTGATAGAAGACACCGCCAGGGTGATGGATCATATGACTCGTGAGACTAGAAAATTTTAGAGAGACGAAAAAGATAAGAGAGGATTGATACGATTTGCGATGATGGTCTACATCAACGTGCAACACAAAATCCTAACAAAATCTCTTCAAGGCTAAAGTTTTAGTCCAGCATAAAATTTAAATTATTATTTATTTTAAAAGTTTAATTAATATTATTTATTAAAAATTTTAGTTAAAACTTCTAATTTAATAAAAAGTATAATGTTAGATACAAGATGTACAAATCATGCGTACTTACTTTGAATAAAAGTAAAATCTACTATTAAAAAATAATAATTTTTTCAAGTGAATCACATATTTACTTACGTTTTTTTAAAATGAGTATATGAGAGGTACATATTGGCAAATATCATTTATCTTAATAAAAAGAGATCAATTTAACTATATAAATTTTCATGCTAATGTGTAAGACTACCAAACTAATCATTTTATCACGCCCAGGCGTTCATCCAGAGACCATTAACCCTTCCATATTTTGGATTTATGGGGTTAAATGTTTATTGCTTTATTCATCCCAAGATTAGCATCGGACTCTAGGTTTCAAACAATACAACACGGTACAGTTGTTACATCTATCAACTATGAACTGCACTTTCTGAACTGTGCGAACTCATACTGATGACAAAATCATCGGTCTGTACCGATGTTTTTAAAAGATGTACACACAGGCGATGGAAGTCAGCAGTGTGGTCAGCAGTATCGAAACAAGATTCACAGCATTATTGTCAAGAATGCTAATACCTGAAATCCTTTTCACAGTTGGTCCTGGTTTTCCAACAACCTGTGATTCACGATAAGAAAATGTTCAAAACAGGTTTAAAATACCCAAGAATTACCTCATTAGTTCATAAATGGATGTGTTGCAATTATGCCAAATACCAGAAGAAAGACACTGCTGGTGATAAAATGAGGGCAAAATGTCTTAATGTACCTTATTACGAACAGTGCAGAATCCACTGAATTGCAGTGTTGCTCCCAAAAGAGAATCTATGAGACTTCCACATAGTCCCGCCAGAGCAGAAAGAGGTATTACCAATAGCTGCTTTACGGCTACATCATATGCGCATTTTGTTGTGAAAAACCCAAAGACAACAAAAGTTAGTCCTATGACACTGCCAGCAGCTGCCGCTGCCAAGAGTCCTGCTAGTGTCACACCACCATTTGTACCCTTCCGAACAGGCTGACAACAAATAAGGACAGAATTTACATCCTTAATCTCCCTTATGTCTATAAAGCTAGTCAATTTCCTTAAGTTTGCATAATAATTAAAAATGTAAAACCCAGAAAAGGCGCCCACTACTGCTTATACAATAGAAACTATTTTCATCAGAGGTTTATAAATTGAGATGTCAGATGAGCTTCATCGAAGAAACAACAGATAAACTCTATGTTGATAAATAATAAGTACAAAGAATGGATGAATGTATTAGAGATTTGATAATTTTAATTTTTCCGCTCTTTTTTATCCTGTATATAAAAGACACATGAAATATTTCAGTGAGTTGAGCAATACCATAAGATTTTTCCCTTCCTTTCTTTACACGGTATCAGTTGTTTTCTCTCTCCGCACACCAAAAACATGAGTTCCTCATCTGTTTCCTTTGACAATCATCTTCCTCCTGAAGATGCATCAAGTCCTTATGACCTTCATCACGGTGATAGTCCCAGCACCTTACTGGTTATTCAAGCCCTCACAGGCGATAATTACCACACCTGGCGCTGTTCCATGTTGATGGCATTGACGGCAAAAATAAGATCGGCTTTGTGGATGGATCCATCTCGCAGCCTCCAAATTCTTCTCCTCTGTTTCATTCCTGGATCAGATGCAACAATATGGTTATTTCTTGGCTCTTAAACTCCCTTTCCAAAGAAATCACAGCAAGTGTGATTTATGTCGATTCTGCCATGGAAATGTGGTCTGATCTCAAGGAACGATTCTCTCAAGGCAACGGACCTCGAATTTTCCAGCTACAGAAAGCAATTGCCTCTCTTATGCAAGATAATCTTACAGTTAGTGCCTATTTCACATAGATGAAAGGATTATGGGATGAATTACTCAATTACAGGCCAATACCTACATGTTCCTGTGGAGGATTACGTTCACTGCTTGATCTACATCAACAAGATTATGTGATGCTTTTTCTGATGGGGCTGAATGATTCTTATTCCCATAACTGAGGTTAGATTTTACTTCTTGAACCTTTTCCTCCAATTAACCAGGTTTTTTCCCTTGTTCTTCAAGAAGAAAGACAGTGTGACATTGGATCTATCTTGATCCCTTCCATACAATCTACTGCTCTTATCTTCCAATTCTTCTGGTAAACCTTCTACAGGCAATAAGAATTTCGTTCGGAAAGAGAAGCCTAGTTGTCCTCACTGTGGACTACAAGGACACGCAGTTGAGAAATGTTTCAAAATTCATGGATATCCACCTGGATATCGATCTAAAGTAAGGTCCTCGGCTCCTGCTCACCAAGTTGCTTCCACATATTCCAGTCAAAATCTACCTATATCTCAATCACAGTGCCAACAACTTCTGGCTCTTCTTAATTCAGAGTCATATGTTCCTACACCCCAAGTAGCAACTGTAATCTCTCCCTCTTCTTTTGACCATCTCTTGGGTAAATCTCTCCTCAAACATTCTGTTTTTTTCCACTACCAAATTAAATCTTACCAAATTTTCTGATCATGACTGGATAATCGATACTAGTGTGACAGATCATCTGATACACTTAGTATCCTTATTAGTTCTTCTCGTCCCATTCACAATACCATTGTCAAACTCCCTATGGAGCCTCTGCCCCTGTCACTCATATAGGTTCTATATTTCTGTCACCTACTCTTTTCTTGCATAATTTACTATGCGTCCCTTCCTTTACTTTTAATCTCTTATCTGTAAGCAAACTGACCAGTTCTTCTTGCTGTCTCATATTTCTTCATGATGCTTGCTTCATTCAAGACCTCATGCATTGGAGGACGATTGGGAGGGGACAAGCTAAAGAGGTTTATACTTGCTGCAGCTTCAACCAGATCATGGCTTTCACTCTAGAGATGAGTCTTCTGTCTCTTCTATACCTCCTGCTTTCAGTACTTTTAGTAGTGATATTGTTGATATTTGGCACAAAAGGTTGGGTCAACCATTCTTTTCCCACATGAAGCTTTTACCTCAGTTTGCTTCAATTGTTTCCAATAATACTTCTGATCATTGTGTTGTTTGCCCTCTTGCTAAACACAAGAAGTTACCTTTTCCTAATAGTGAACATAATTCTTATGTTCCTTTTGAACTTGTTCACTGTGACATTCGGGAACCTTTTTCTCCTTAGTCTATAGAAGGTTTTCGTTTCTTTTTAACCATAGTAGATGATTACTCTCGAAGCACTTGGATTTACTTACTCAAATCAAAATCTGATGTTCAGAGTCACCTACAATACTTTATTGCTATTGCTGAAAATCAGTTTGCTACCATTCATTTTGATCATGGAAATGAATTTGCTATGAATAATTTTTTCTCTAGCAAAGGAATTATCCATCAATTGTCATGTGTAGCCACCCCTCAGCAAAACTCAGTTGTAAAAAGAAAGCATCAGCACATTCTTAATGTAGCTCATGCTCTTCTTTTTCAATCCAACATTCCATTAATTTTTTGGAGTGCTTGTGTCCTCACTGCTGTTTATCTCATAAACATAACTCCTTCACCTATCATATCCAATAAAACTCCTTATGACATACTCTTCAACAAATCACCTTCATACAAGCATTTGAAAGTTTTTGGCTCTCTCTGTTATGCGTCTACTCTAGCATATAACAGATCAAAGTTTGCTCCAAGAGCTCGTCATTGCATCTTCCTTGGTTATCCTCTTGCTTCTAAGGGTTACAAACTCTATGACATTGACAATCATTCAATATTTTTTTCTCGTGATGTTACTTTTCACGAACAAATATTTCCATTCAAATCAATGTCTCATAACATTGATAATCTTTCAGCTCACACTCTCTCACCCATTGTCCTTCCTCAACCTATTCCCGATTATTTTGAATCTATTTCACCACCTTCTTCATCCATTCTAACTTCCACTCAAGATCCCACCATCTCACTGCCCTCCACTTCATGTCAAAGATCATCTAGAACACACAAGAAGCCACCTGGTTATTTGCAAGATTACCATTGCCATTTGGCTTCTTCTAATGCTTGCCCTCCTTCATCCTCAATTCCTTTTACTGGTCCTGAATCAGGTAAGCAATATCCTATCTCTTCATTTCTTTCTTATTCTTGGTTGTCTTCATCTTACAAAGCATATACCTTAGCTATTTCTTCAACCTTTGAACCCCAGTTTTATCACCAAGCTGTAAAATTTCCCCATTGGAGGACTGCTATGGCAGATGAAATCACTGCTTTAGAAAACAATAACACCTGGACCTTGACCACTCTCCCACCTGATAAGCACCCAAATGGATGCAAATGGGTGTATAAGATCAAACATAGGTCTGATGGTACTCTTGAAAGATATAATGCCAGGTTGGTAGCTAAGGGTTTTGCCCAACAATAAGGGATCGACTACTTTGATACATTTTCACCTATTGCCAAAATGGTTACAGTCAAGTGCTTACTAGCCATTGCAGCCATCAAAGGTTGGCATCTAATCCAATTAGATGTCAACTGTGAGTTGACAAAAGAAGTTTATATGTTTTTAACCCCAGAATTTGGTGACAAAGGAGATAATAGTGTGTGTCGGCTCAATAAACCCTTGTATGGATTGAAACAAGCATCACGCCAGTGGTTTGCTAAGTTTTCTTCCACAGTTATTGAACATGGCTTTACACAATCTAAAGCTGATTATTCTCTCTTCACTCGAACTCATAGCTCATCCTTCATAGCCTTATTGATTTATGTTGATGATATCTTAATTGCAAGCAATGATATTGAGGCAGTAAATACTCTCAAAGTTTTTCTTGATCAAAAGTTCAAGTTGAAAGATCTTGGTTCCTTGAAATACTTCTTGCAACTTGAGGTTGCACGCAGCTCCAAAGGCATATATCTTTCACAAAGAAAATATGCTTTGGAAATTTTATCAGATATTGGTTACTTGGGTTGTAAACCAGTCAAGACTCCCATGGAGCAAAATGTTAAATTGTCTCGGTCTGATGGTGTACTTCTTGATGATGCTAAAGCTTATAGAAGACTTGTGGGTCAATTATTGTACCTTACCATAACTAGGCCACACATTACATTTGTCATCCATACCCTTAGCCAGTTTATGGACTCCCCTCGGCAACCTCATCTACATGTTGCATATAGGGTATTACAGTACTTGAAATCTTCTCCAGGTCAAGGCCTCTTCTTTCCTGCTACTTCATCTCTTCACTTGAGTGCATTCAAAGATTCTGATTGGATTGGATGTAATGATACTAGACGTTTCATAACTGGTTTTTGTATTTTTCTTAGTAATTCTCTTGTATCTTGGAAGTCCAAAAAGCAGGCTACAGTTTCAAGATCCTCTGTTAAGGCAGAGTACCGTGCCATAGCCACCACAGTTTGTGAATTGGTTTGGATTTCCTCCTTGCTCTGTGATTTACAAGTTCCTCCAATTGCTGCTTCATTATACTGTGATAACAAAGCTACCATTCGCATCACCTCCAACCTTGTATTTCACGAACGTACTAAACACATAGAGATCGATTGTCATTTTGTTCATGACAAAATACAAGATGGTTTCCTCCATACCTTTCATGTCCCTTCAAGAACTCAACTTGCTGACTGTTTTACAAAACCTCTTGGTTTCCCTTTGTTTTCTGCCTTGTTGTCCAAGCTGGACATCATTGATATTAGGGCAGTACATAAATTGGCTGGACTGGCCGCCGCCGATTGAGACCGACAATCAAATTCAGGAACCGGCCGAAACTGACAGAGAACCGGTCGGCCAGCGGTAGCAAATTAACAAAACCGACGTCGGCCGGTTTGGTCTGCGGTTTAGACCCGGTCTAAACCGAAGAACCGACCGACGTCTTATATGTTATTTTTTTAAATATATTTCTTATGCAAAACGACGCCGTTTCACATGAAACAGCGTCGTTTTGTTCTTAACTCTTTGAAAAAAGGAACAAAATGACACCAGACCAAACGGGTAGGGTTAGGAGATTGAATCCCCCCCTTTCCCCCGGTTTCTCCTTCCTTCCTTCATTTCTATTTTCCTTCTTCGCAACAGCCATTACTTCCCAGTGCTCAGCTTACCCAGACTCCCTCTCCCTCTCTTCAGACCCAGTGACGTGGCACGCCTCAGTCCACTCCTCTCCCTCTCCCTCTCCCTCTCCGTGACCTGCACTCACAAAGCCTCCAGCCATCCCTCTCCACCGTTCCCAGTTCCAGCAATAAGCAAACAGCGTCGTTCTCTCTCCCTCTCTTTCATTCTCTCTCAAATCCGCCTATTGTTTTGTATTTTGTTGTGAATCAATGATATTTGTTGTAAGATTTCTAGTTTTTTGTTGTGAATCACTGTGTTTTTCTTCCCCTTCACCGGCTGGTTTCGGTCGAGATGATCCCTGTTTCAGCAAGTCGGTGGTGTCTCGGTTTTGCGCCGAACCCATCGGTGTACAACCCTAATTGATATTCATGCTCCAACTTGAGGGGGGCGTATTAGATATTAGATCATTTTAATTTTAATTTTCCCACTCTTTTTTATCTGTATGTAAAAGACACATGTAGTATTTCAGTGAGTTGAGCAATACAAGAAGATTTTTCCCATCTTTTCTTTACAGAATGAAAAAGGTTGGTGACCAAGAGCCTGATGGCATATGACCCGGTTCTCCAAGTAGAAAACCTAGGTTTGAAACCCCCCACCCCCCTTGTATAAAAAAAAGGTGGTGGATGTGTAGAAAAATTGTCTACTTCATGACATAGACAGTTTAATTTTTAAGAAGCATGTATGTAATGCTGGAGCTCACAATATAGCCAAAAACTGTGATCACAGGAATGAGATCAGAGCATAAGTTGCATGAGGGGTGATCAAAACCAGACAAAGCTACTTCTTAGCTCCAATAGCTACATTTTTTATTTTATAGCCAGAGCAGACAATTGCAGGTTAATGCTTCTAACATCTAGCATAAAGGTTTTGGAGTCGTGTATGTGCACATAGAAAATGGGCTGAGAATGCTACAACTATAGTTGACAGAAGCAGATAATTTTTTGACGCAAGATTCACCTTAAAGGTTGTGATTAGTCGAGGTTGTGCATCACTCAGTACCCCAAGTTCAGAAGACCAAGTGTCTCCATTACAGCAGCAATAGTGACCAATAATGCCACCGAGGAGAGATGTAACAAGAGTTGAGTCTTTCGAGTCCAAACACTTGTCCTGCCCTCCTGTCAATTTCCATATAATGACAACCAAAACCACAGCAATGCCAGCATTGCTAAGAACTTGTATCCTGAAAAGAAGGAACAGAGGAGCAGCCTTTTAAAAAGAGCATCAACAATTTGGCACTTTGCCATTGCAGAAGCTTCAGAGATGCATGCTGGCCCATTACTTTCACATTGTTGTGTGTTGATGATAGTAGAGGAACTGAAAAAAGAAAAATGCAGTTTGCAAAAAGCTCTGAAGTCCATTCAACAGCCCCTTGGTGCTTGGATACATTTTTCAAATCTACATAATTAGGTACAGGCAATTCAAAGATGAGATGCCAATGATTTTATCTAGCGAGCAATAGCTTACGTGTAGCACATCCTATCCATAAACTACCACGTACAGGTTCACCACGCATGAAAAAACGTTTTATAAAAAGGTTTCCAAAATACACAATCAGACGGTATAAAAAATAGACCCAATAACAATATGAGCGGTCAAACTCACATCATAGCACAGCCAACACAAAGGTGCACTTACAGCATGGAATTTACAATTTTTCTTTTTTTTTTTGGGAAGAAAATACCAGTATGTGCCAATCTGTGAGCCTTATACGTGCATTATCGACATTCGACAACAGTTCAAGCAACATCGAGTTATATACGCGAACTCAGAGATACATCCAACGGATTAGGAATTGAAATACTGAGCAACAGAGATTATGACCAATTCAACCACCACACCTATATTTCTTGGCCATGCAAATCACTACAAGATTACGCTCGCGAAGAGATTTTTACTTGAATTTCGCGAAATCAGTCGACAGAGGTTATTTACCAATTTCTTTGTCCGCCTTCCTTGAAATCAGCATCGACGCGTCGCTTTTTCTCTTCGCCCACCTTCGTGAGCTTAGAGGAAGTGAAGAAGAACACAAGCAGCATAGCTCCATACCTAAAATAAAAATACAATTAATTAAATAGTTCAACCCCTCATCTTCTTTTTCATCTTCTCACATTTTCCCAACAAACAAACAATAGAAAAAAATTAATAGAAACGGACCGGTATCCGAGGGCAAGGTGAATGGACATAACAAGAAAGCCGGAAAGAGCCCCGGAAAGGTCAAGGGAATTTCTTCTGTAAGCTCTGCTTGCGATTAAGAACGAGATTGAAGCAGCAATCAGTGGCTGAATCACGTTCTTTTCCATCTTTGACTCTGTGGGATGGGGAGGCTTTTCAGTTTTCAGAGCAAAATTTGCAGGTTCAGGTTCTCGAGATTTTGTGAACTTGGGAGCATCTCAGATGGAGACGTTTGATTATTGCATTTTTATTTTCTTGTCTTCGTTTTCTTCTTCGATGGCTTAAATGCGCATCTACGCTTTCTTTGAAGTTTGGTTTGCAGCTTGTGAAAATAAAGAGTATTTATTACTCATTATCCTTTATTTGTACTTTCTTCTGAATGTACCATGCGGTACTAAATATTTCAGATCTTTTTATAAATTTAGGACTTAAAATTTTGAAAATCGCTATGCATGTACAATATTTTTACAAAATGAAAATTATACGTTAATTTAATAATAATATCATTCCAAGTTTAAGAAAGAGAAATTTGTGTAATCTATAAATAGATAAATCTCGTATAAATTTTTATAAAAAAATATAAATTACTTAAAAAAAGAGTAAAAATATATATTTTTTATTAGTAGATTCTACTTTTTTATAAATGACTTGTATAAAATTTATCTATTTGAGACTTGTACTTAATATTATTCTTAAAAAAAATATTAATCTAAAAATTAAATTAAAAATAAAACCTAACTCACATATTGACATGTAAAATTAATTTTATAGGATTCTTGCGTAGATTAAGGCTTATTTGGATGCTTAAATATTCATAAGATTTCTCATTATTTTATTTTTTAAGTATCATTTAAATACAAAATATTTTTTATTTTTAAATTTTTAACTTTTTCATCTAGTTATTATAATTTTTTTAAATTTTCAAATAAAATACAAAAAATAAAATAAAAAAATTATATTCAAACAGTATTTTAATTTTATAATATTTTTATTTAATTTTTTCTCTCATTTCTCAATATCTAATAAAAAATCTTAATTTAAATTATTTTATTACTATTTATAAATTATTTTTTTATTATTTACAAAATTATGAAATATTTTTAGTGTATAAACGAACCTAAATCATTCCCACTAACGAGATGGTATATTAGATTTTCTAAACTTTTTTTTTTTTCAAATTAATTTCTATCAAGTCATAGGATGAATAAAGAATTCATATATTTTTAAAGAATGACAGCACGCATTGATTTTCTTCGCTCAATATAAGTTAAATAATTCGTTAAAGGGTAATTGCACCATTTTAACTTTGACTATGACTCGTGACCGGGTCAAGGGGGACATAATATTTGACTTTTCAAAACAAATCTTTTATGTTGCATGTGTGGATCTCTCCTTTTATTTCTTTTATTTTAAAGGTATTAGTGTGAATTAAAAATTAAAGCCTCTCTCCTTTTTCAATATGATTTCTATTTTTTTTATTAAAAGTATCATTTTACTTTAATTTAAAAAATAAATTATATTGCATCCTCTCGTTAAGATTTGGTAGATAGATAAAAAAAGAATAGCATAACATAAATTAATATAACGATTAAATATTAAAGAAGGAGATAAAACGATGAATTACAAAATAAGTGATAGCTTACAGATAAGATGACAACTTTAATGGTTTAGGAGTTATATTAAAAAGAAATAATTATTCGAGATAAAAAAAAAATTATCTCAAATGAGTGCTGCTACACTCACTGCTCCCAGCTATCGTTAGTTGTAGATTGTGTTTTTATTTTTTATTTTTTTATATATAGTTTTTTTTTATTTTTTTAAATATTTTTTAAAAAAATAAAAAAATTATAATATTATTAAATAATACTTTCTTAATCACTAAATAAAAAAAATTAAAAAATTAAAATAATAGAAAGGTGCGGTAGAATAGAGTAGTAAGGGTAGATTATTCAATAAGTATATTCATGCAAGAAACAGCTGCCAGCAGCCGCCCGCAATCAGAGTACATCAGACACTCAAAATGTTTTTTTTTAAGTTCTTCAAAATGTTAACCAACGAAAACGGTCGCCGAAACATTATTTAAAGTAAACCGAACTTTAATCCAACTTTCCAACACGTGAAAATAGGGCCGGCGTGCGGACCAAGGACGATGTGGACACACCCCTGCTGAAAAGTTGGTCCAGGAGAGTTGTGTTTTTGTTTTGAAGACTTTTTATCCTCATTTCATATCACAAATCATATAAATATATATATATATATATACTCTTTTATTAAATATATAACGTAGAAATAAGAATAAAATAATTTAATTGGTTTTAAAAAAATAAAATTATATTTTAAAAATTTTAAAAATAAATATAAATATGGTATATAATGTATGGGATCATGACTGAATTGACTGATGATTCGTTTGTTTTTGTTTCTGTTTCTGTTTCAATAAATTTGGTAGCTTCGTTAATTCGAGTCAAATTCGAAGTGTTGATTCAAAAAAATTAAGCATACACGGCGCCTTTTGACAAGGGTGATCCTACACCCACTGAGGTCAGAACCCTCACCGCACAGTCAAAAAAGTTTTTATTTTTTTAAACATATTTTCAAACACTTTAAATATTTTTAAAAAATATAATAAAAAAATACAAATTCATTAAAAATACTTTCTTAACTATTAAATAAATAAAAAATGGGTACAAAAAATCGGTGAGAATTACTTGGTGGGAATTGTTAAGAGAAGAATTGGTAAAAGGTTGTGTATATTTCTCATTGATCTTTGTAAAAATATATAAACATCCGAATATGACTTTACATGGAAAGAAAATAAAATCAACTTTACAAATCAGTTATACAAGTAAACATATATTTTATAATGGTGAGATTGCTAGAATCATAGGATTGCTAGTTTGTAATAGGAATAGTATTTCCTTTGACAAAAGAAATTGTCAATGGCTAATCATTAAAATAATTATTCCTTTTTACATTTTGGTGTAATTTTTTTTTTTTTTTGGGATTTACTCAAAGTCAAATATATTATAAATGACATAGATAATTATAATTTTTAAAAATTGAGTGATTTTTTTGCCTTTTGTAATTCTCTAATGCTAGTTGAAAACAAGAAAGGTAATAATGATGCCATTATTCTAAAAATTCTAGATGAATAGACAGGTTGGTCTTGAATTAGTTTAAAACTGAAAACGGGTAACTTTGTCTTATAACTACAAGTTTAATTTCTCTTAACTTGTTTGGTTGATAAGGGAAATTCCATAAATCATGCATTTATCTCACTCTTATATTGTTATGATGAATTGTCATTACTCACAAACCTTTAAAATTGTTCTTTAAAAAAAGGTGATAAAACTACCATATTTTATACAATATAATGAGAATGCAGATTGTATAATTATTTTTGTGACAAATATTAACCCAACTCTCATGTGCAAGGAAATGATGATTGGGTAGTGGTACCTGTAAAATGCTAATACATATCTTATAATATCATGGAATAATTAGATGGCAAGACGGTCATTGCAGAAAAATTATATCTATCATCTCCACATACTACATACTGCATATTTTTTTTTTTATCTTACTAAATGTGTGGTATATAGATGATGAGTAGAAGAATTAAATCAGTTAATAAGAATAAATTCAAAAATAAATTCAAAAAAATTCAAAAATAAAAAATAAAAATAAAAGATGTGGTGTGTGGGGATGACGAGTAACAAAGCTCGTCATTGTGAATGTGAATATCTGATATCAAGTACATACAACAAATGCAACTAAGGGATTGTTTGGGAAACACATCTCATCCAATCTCATCTTATGTCAAAAAATTTCATAATTTTCTTTTCTTTCCAAATATCACTCAAATACAAACAATTTTCAATTTTAAATTTTTAACATTTTTATTTAATCATTACCTGGTCATTAAAACTTTCTCAAACTTGAAAAAAAAAAACAAAAATTAGTACAACTTTTTATATTTTAAAACAAAAATTATATTAAAAAATTATATTAGAACAATATTTAAATTTATAATATTACAAATTTTCTTTTCCATTTCTCAAAATTCAATAAAATATCTTAACTCAAACTATTTTACTATTATTCACTGATTTTTTATTTCATCTCATTCTCCAAACATCCACTAAAGACCACTCATACTCCAATCGTTGATCGATTTTGAACATACTAGGCCCAACTTGAGGTTTTTCTATCTCTGGGCTGACCGGTTGGGCTTCTTACTTTTGGGTCTGCCCAACTAATCTAGCACCCTAGCGTATGAGTTTCGAGATGTGTTGAGTAGGCATGTTCATCTAGATTTTTTTTTCGGTTCAGAATCCGGATAATCAGGTTCCAACCAAATTAATACCAGTACCCGCATAGAAAAACCTAGGTACACTTGATACCTTCCCCCCCTGCCGATTTGAATGTTTTGATTTTTTTTTTTTTTTGTTCATTTCTATTAACTAAATAGATAGAAACTCAAAAGAAATATATATATTATGTCTAATGAATCATCCATTTTATGATTTTTTGTTTTTTACTCTCATCTCGGTGTGGCTTTTTATTGGTGGTCAAGGAATATGTAGGTTTTGATTTAAAAAATTAAAAAAATAGAGTTTGAATGCTGCATCAATATTTTTTTTATAAAAAAATATTCGTAACATGTAGGCTTTTATTTTTAAAAAAATGGGGGAAACCCGGGTTCCGGTCTAGGCATATGGATTCTTAGACCGAAACTTGGATGAACAATACTAATGTTGAGAAAATAAGCAGAATCAGGCCAATGTTTTTTTATGGGTGCTCGCACCATAAAGTGCAGGGTAGCCCCCTCCCTGCCCCTGCCCCTGCCCCCGCATCCAAAGGGCAAGGTACCTAGCCCCGCATGCAGGGGGATGGGGCGAACTCCCCCGCCCACTTTAATAACGGACTACATTCTACTAAACTCAACAATTATTTATAGGTCCAAAAATGATTATAAACACATTTGGAGATTTAAATTGTAAATTTAAATTTGTAAATATAACTATAATTTAAAAATTATGTAATTTTTAAATTTGTTAGTATATATATTTTGTAAGTTGTAGTGTAATACAAGAGTCTTGTATTGTTTAAGTGTGAGAATTGTATTGTCAATACAATCTATAAAAGGGTCACCCTATTACACTTCAACTTACATAAGGTATTAAGTAAAATTTCTACTTAGAGCTTATTTGGGAACGAGTTTGAAAGTTTAAAAAGTGATTTTAACTGTTTAAAAACTCTTTTAAAAAAATGATATATTTGGTAAATTTATAAAAAATGTTTAAATTACCTAAAAAAGTTAAAAGTCTACTTTTTTAAAAAGCATCAAATTGAAGTTTTTATTGAAAAGCTTATGTAGATAACTATATATTTTTAAAAAAGTAATGCAACTAACTTTAAAAGTACTTTAGATACAAGTTTTTCAAACAGTAAATAAGTTTTTGAAATATAGAATTTATTATTTAAATTATAAGTTATAAGTCTTAAAGCTGTAAGTTATATTTTCTATCACAATCTCAAACATACACTTAATACATATTATTCTATTTATATATAGTAAAAATAAAAAATATTTATATATTCATATTAACAAAAAAAAAAAGAGGCATAGACCCTACCTACCCCCACCCTACCATGCGGTGGTGGGGCGAACGGGGCAGGCCCCGCTGCCCACCTTTTTTTTTTAGAACATATGTGACTTTTTGAATTATTGGTATATGAATGACGCGATATGTATGGCCAGTCCCACCTTTTTTCACGAAATAATTATACAAATCATGTGATTAGTTTCTAAATCGAACGAGAACAAACCGTAAACCAAATATATAGGAGATCAAAACATTCTTTCCCAACATTGAAATAAAATATTTTGAAATTCCACTCAACAAAGAAAAAAAAAAATGGAGAAGCCGAGTTAGGAAAATTTTCTTCCTCAAAGAATAAAAAATCAAAAGATGTCATTGCTTGTTCATCAAGATTTCAGTTCAAACGATGAGGACGATAACACGATGTACAGTTTGATAATCGTTGAAACGGTGATCTGTTCCTACCGTAATTAAGGATAATGGAAATTATTACAAAGCCACATCCTAGATTCTACAAGTACATGGAAACAATAATCAAAGGTAGAGCGGTCATTAATAAGCCCACCCAATAAAAAAAAGCACTAAAATGCAAGGTCGAAACAACCAAACAAAAGGCACCATTCATAATCATAAGTGTCCTATATTTTATTTTATTTTTAATTATTAAGGCAGCGTGTAAAGTATATCATCTACATAAATTTAACTCTCATTTAGATAGTGAGATAAGATAAATTAGTTTTAAATAAAAGTTGAAAGTTGAATAAAATATTGTTATAATATTATTATTATTTTGGGATTTGAAAATTTTAAATTATTTATTATATTTTGTGTAGAAATTAAAAAAAGTTATAATGATGAGATGAAACCGTTTCTGTATCTAAATAGTGCCTAAATAATAAGATTTGATTTATAATATTTAAATTTAGAGATTTTTTTTTTCTAAATCAAATTATGCTATATAAACACATTATTAAGTGTTATCCACACCGACTTATAGATAAGATATATATATATATATATATATATATATATATATATATATATAGCTAATGATAGATTTGAATAAAATTTAATAAACGATGCTTCCTTAACAAGTGGCCATAGGGCAAATATTAACCTGACCATAACAATTTCCTTGAATAAAATGATAACGACGTTATGAGTGAAAGAAATCTCAACAATCATTCCAAACAAATTGATAGAGAGCAAGTTGGGTCGGTCTCACAGACACACATTATATTCCTTGACACGGTGCCAAGGAGTTGCCATGTGATTCTTATGGCAATCTAAAGTTGGACTGGATTCAAAAAGAAAAAAGAAAAAGTTGGACTGACAGGACAGTACTTCTGGAAATGCACCACACAAAAGGCATATTAACTGTACGTGGTGGAGCTTGGCGGTGTGTGGAGGCCACGCACGTAGACGGCAGCACATTGAGACCATTCACCAGTCAAAAACATAATCAAGCTAAGACAACAGAAGATATTTGGTTGATGCATATTTAAACTCCGAAGTCTCTGAAAACAAAAAAGAAGAAAAAAATCCCTAAAAGAGAAAACATCAAAATGGTTACGTGAGGTGAAAAAAGAGCGGAGATGAATGATTATGGAGGAAAGAGTGACCAGAATGTGCGGAGGATGATAATGCGTTAGCCTCATGCATGCCGCACATGGAGGCTTTTGAGTCTAAATGGCCGACAAATATCATAATTGTGGACCGTGGTGTGGTGGTGGAATACAACCATCACAAGTACGGCAACATAAATAAATTAAATATAACTAAGATTTTGTTTAGGAGAAACGAGAATTTAGAATGTATAAGTTTTGTGTTTTTTTTTAAGAAAATTAGATAAATCTAAAACTCATATAAGAATTATTTTTTTAATAGTGAGCTTCACTATTTTTAAAATGTGTACATAATTTGTATAATTTATGACTGTATCTAACATTACTCATTAGGTTATTTGTTAAGTTATTCTTCTTTATTATGGTGTTGACATCCGTTTTTATATCAAGTCATGCAACACTTTGATTGGTATTACTGGGAGCTACAAACCTTCATGAAATGTCGATTTTATCTCTAAATAAATACTTTATTATATGCGAGCCGCATTAAATCTGAAATATATGTTTTGCCCATAAATGATATTTTAGAAATTTTCTAATAAACACAATAATATTTTGGAATGATAGAACTCAATATTTTGAAGATTCTGTTTAGACAGTGAAAGTGTTTCATTTTATTATTATAATTTTTTAAAATTTTTATATAAAATATAATAAATAATTCAATTTTTTTATATCTCAAAACAATAATAATATTAAAAAAATAATATATTAACTATATTTTATTCAACTTTTAACTTTTCTTTAAAATTTCATTTCAACTCATTATCCAAACTGCACCTAAAAAAAATCAATATTTTGGAGAGTTTTCATAACTAAAATATATAGTATCGTTTTGTAACATATTCACGCGATCAACTCCCTCATACTATCATTTAATTTACAACCACCCTCAAAATATCAAATTTGATAATGAGAAATTATACATAGAAGTTTTATACTATACAGTATATCTACTTAATCAATATGTGATTTATTATTTTTATCTTTTATATTAAGGCTTAAATATATATACTTAAATAGAAAGACAAAAATGACTTTCTTGAATGTCCGTATTGTAAGACTTATTTGTAGCATTTATCTTTTGATAATTACCACCTCAAACTATATTGAATGGCAATTAGAGGAGATTTATTTATCGAATTATGGTACTTACAATCATTTTTACGTATTTTTTATACATGCTATTTATGTGATTGGTTAAAGTAATTATTTTATATTAAAAAAAATAATACAACTAATTATATTAATAAAGTATCTAAAAAATATAAAAAAATAACTGGACATAAAAAATTTATTATCTATTTTCCTCTTTAAAAAAGAAACAGAGGCGGAAAAGAAATCAGGCCGGCGAGACTTGAGGCAGCAGATCGAGTTGGGGTTTCACATATAGGACAGCTCGTGATCTGTCTCCAAGCCAATGGTTTAGCCCAGCCCAATGGCAAACCTATCAGACAGACATCCATTATTGCTTGCAAGAGGCTTCCAAAACGTACGTAAATTATTAATATTAATTTATACGATATTATACCATACTACTTATGCCGACAAATGTGGTTGTACCATTATATGGATCCGCTAACCACTCTTTCATGCTGCCTCTCCTTCCAACCAAATTAAAATAATTATTAGGTAATACTTTATGAGTTTTGCTACACAACTTCTTTCATAATCTACACTCCATATTTTCTTAAATTTTTAATTTTTTAATTTTTTTTAAATTTATTATTTTAAAATTATTTTAAATTTTCTATTCATTATTCATATAATAAAAATTTGATAAAAGAAAAAAAATAAAAAAAATGTGGTGTGTGGAGATTGTGTAAATAGTAGGAGGTTGTGAAGATTTTTTCAATATAGTTGATGTTGTACGTCCATGTCGATAATGTATTGTTAAAACTCTTACATAAGCATTAATGTTTTAATTATAAAAAATTATTTTTATCAGTCAGTATTCACAACTTGATACTTTATGAAAAATATTCATACATCCTATTAAAAAAAAATTATATGTGTGAAGTATGAAAGTAAATAGTGACTGATGCATATAATTCATCTTTAATTATATATCTATCATGTGATAGAACAAGAATATTATATGTCTATATTCTAAGATTAACCAATAATCACTCTTTAAAATACAAAAAAAAAAAAAAAATCAGTGATAGAGTTGCTAAACATCTTACATATACATGAATAGTGTAGCAAACGGTAAAATATTTGTCAATAATGTATCAATACCGTGAAAGAGACTCTGTATTTTTATTAGAAAAATTCTACTAATTATTCTTATATCTCACATCAAACATCATTTTTTTAAAATTTTTTCCCTTAGTAAGTAAGTAATGAGTATATTGAGAAGAAGAACGCAATTAGTTTAATATGAATAAAATAAAAATAAAAACAAACGTGGTGTGTGAGATGATTAATAATAAAACTATTTTTAATATTAGAAATACTTTAGTTGTAAAGAGATTATACAAAAGTAAATTTATATATTGATATTGTTTGATATGATACGTTAGATTGTAAAATTATTTTTATTATAAAATAAATCTAACTTATTATATAAAATCACGTTATTTTATATATTTACTCCTCTTGGATCACGAGTGAAAACCAAAAACACTCGTCTCCCAGATGCAAAGTCCAACATACATGTACTTTATGGCATGGGTATATAACCGATCATTTGAACAGTTACGTGTACCTGCCAAAGTGCGAGCATATACGCATTCAAACAAATAAAAACAAGATTGGTCCGCTATCACGAGTAGATCAAAGGCAGATTGATGGCCACCAATTTTTTTTTGACAATTTTGGCAAGCTAGCTAGCTTTCTAATAATAATAATTCTAACAATTTTCGCGGCTTGTATAAGTGTTTAGAAATTAGAAAATGATATTTATAATTATAGAATACGTAACTATTATGCATTCTTTTTTAAAAATAAATAAATATGAGATTCATAGAAAAAAAATCTAATTTTTTAATAATAGTCTTCACTCTTTTTTTTTTAAAAAAAGTATGATAGTTTCACTATCTATAACTTAATCTAAGTGCATGTTTGGAATTGTGATGAAAAATATAGCTTATAGTTTTAAGACTTATAACTTATAATTTAAATAATAAACTCTATATTTCAAAAGTTGTTTACTGTTTGATAAATGTGTATCTAAAATATTTTTAAAATTAATTATATTAATTTTTTAAAAATATACAGTTATCTGCAGGAACTTTTCGATAAAAATTTTAATTTAGTGTATTTTAAAAAAATAGACTTTCAATTTTTTTTAACTTATTAAAATATTTTTTATAAATTTATCAAATATATTATATATTTTTTTAAAAAAATTACACAGTTAAAACTACTTTTTAATCTTGCAAACTTAATTACAAAGAAGCTTTAATATTAATATCGAGAATTATAAGCGGTACTAACCCATAACTGGTTGGTAAGTCGCATTTAATTCGCAGTCTATCTAACCTATGAAAAGGAGCTCCCGAGATAAATTTTGAAAAAGAAAATGCAGGCCAATCACGTGTCTCGGTCATGATTTCTTCAGTCAAATTCACTGTCATTGACAAAGAAATAGATCTCCTTGACCGTTGTTTGCATTCTATTGAAAATACGAATCACAATTTTATAATATTAATTGATAATTTAATTTATTCGTGTATTTATAAATATTATATAAGGTCTTGCTTTCACTATAACATAATTTACCTTTTGTGACAGAGAAAACCGTTATAAAAAATCAAAGAAATGTCACTAAAGACATTTGGTGATGGTTTGAAACCGTCACCAAGAACGTCACCTAAAGTGCGTCATCGAATACATTTAGTGACACTTTAGTGACGGTTGGAGTCGTTCCGTTCGAAATAACGTTCGAACGTTATATTTTTTTGTGACGGTTGAAAATTGTCACAGAAAGTAACGTTCGAATGTAAATTTTTACGTCCGAACGCCAACCCGAGCAATTTACGTTCGAATGTCATAAGTTGACGTTCGTTGATTGATTATAGTTCGAACGTATAATATTTACGTTCGGACATTTATAAGTTTGAACACATTAAACGTTCAAATTTTTGTTCGAACGTTATGGGAACACCATCTGAACGTAACGAGGATAACATTCGGACGTATGTTCGAATGTTTAAGAAGAAGTGTTCGAACGAACATGGTACTTTTGGAGGTTTCATCGAACGTTAATCATCAAATCTTGTATTTACGTTCGAACGTTTGTTCGAACGTGAGATCTTGTTGGAACCTTTTTTTGTTACATTCGAACGTACAGATCAGAAATACACTAATTTTATAAAATTAAGAAATTAAGAAACATACTAATTATATCATATTACACACCATAAATATTCTACAACTAACAATGTCTTAAAAAGTTCTAAAATTAGATAGTAAAAGTACACGAATTAAAGTGAGAGAATTCATTTCTTCTTTCCTCGCCCATCCCGCTTCTGTTGCAATGACATAACACGCTCCATTTGCACCATCATCTCCCGATGCACTTGTTGTTGGACTTTATTGCGCATTCTTTCTTCCTGGTCTCTCTATTGGTCCTGCAAACGCATCTCTAAATGAGATTATCGCTCTAAGAGGGACTCCAACTCTTTCTGCCTCGACCTCATATACTCATTCTTGCGTCGTGCAGCTTCCAAATCTTTGGTAAGATTATTAATTTGTGAAGTTGAAGAGGATGAGGAGGATGAACCAGAATGCTTGAAAGATCGTCTCAAACCTCTTGTCATACTAGAGTTGAGACCGAGCATTTGCGTGAATATGTTTATGTCACTCGGAGAGGATTCTCCAGAAACTGACTGTATCTCCATCATTTTTTCCTGCCATGTTAAAAAAAACACACAATAAGTAACGTATTAAAAGAAATAAAAAATAAATTTTTCACATGTTGCATAATTTATTTAACAAAAATAATAACACTTACATAATTATCTGCAGCGACATGATCTATCCACTCACTACTCTCATTAGTGTGAGCAGCAGCATAGACATGAACGAGGGAAAAGGTTTCTGGATCATCACGTTTCTAACAAAGCCACATTAGCAATTTTAAAAAGATAATATTAGTACTTAAATAATATTAGTTAAATAAATAAATATATTCTATAATATTATTAATTACCATTTTCTCAGCAAGACAGTAGAATGATCTTGAACCAGCATGATGGTGGACAGTCAAAGCGGATCTATTATTAGCATTCGTAGAACTTAAATGCTACAAAATTAATTAAAAATGTTAATTGATATATATATACATAAAATATATAGCCCAAATATATATGAAAATAATCATTAGATATTATTAATCTAGAATACCTGATAATCTGAAGTTGCGAAAAGATCACAACACTTTCTCCAATCGTCTAACTTCATCTGCTGGAAAGGAGATTGCTCAACCTCTTCAACCGTCTCAAACTTCTTGAAATGATCATGACATCGTCCCTTGTGACGTCGAAATGCTGTAGCCATCAACCCATTCACAGTTCTCAAATCCTCGCTACGGCCAAAGTCGAGGTCAAATTCATCCTAATAAGCGAATTACGTCAAAAATATAATATATTAATCTAGTATACAACAAATGTACTCTCAACGTAAACTCACCAGCACACGGCTCCAAATGTGCTCCTTAATCTCGAGCGAAATATCTCACCATGATCGCACATAAAATGGAGCATAAGCTCGAACAACTGTACCAATATATGAGAAAAGTGCTGCTGCATTATCATCCACGCCTCCAGTGAAATTATCAGGAATGTTGACCTTGAGTTTTCCATGTCTTCGACATTTCTCAAGAGAAATGCCATGTGTATAACCACGACCGCGACGAGCGGATGCATCAACTATTAGATATAATATAATTATATATATATATAATTATTGAGATAAAAGTATTGAAATATAATTAACTATGTTGTTATTTCCTTACTGGTAGGTGTCGATTGATTGTCGTTGTCTTGCGTCTGCACTTGATCTTCAGGAGGGAAACACTCGGATGGGGAGTCCTCAATAGGTTCGGGACTTGGACGAGGAGGAGGGGCAAATTTTTTCGTTGTCGTTTTGGTAGCATCCTTGAGGCATGATTAATATGATAAAAAAAATTAATTAGAAAAAATTATTGAAAAGTTAAATATTTTATAGTCACCTATATGAATAAAATATTTAATACTTTTATTCTTCATTTTCGGATGTATTTTCCATACTTGTTTCAGAATCTCCCTCAATAGCATCTTCATCATCGTCATCAACCTCTTCTTCGTCCTCCTTATCCACTTCCTTCCCAGATTCTGTTTCATCTTCTTCTTCTGACTCTTGTCCTTCTTCTTATTCACTAACTTGAATTGAATGAACATTTAATATGGACGGGTCGAGAACGACAGGTGGGACGTCATCTCTACACAAGGGGAGCAACTCGAGTGTACCGAGGTCAACAAACAAGTTAATACCCTCTCCATTTTCTTGGTAGGCCTCTACTATCGGAGTGTCATCTTAATCTCCACTATTCTCGTAATCCACACTCCTTCCTGCTTCATATATATTTCGAGGAACAAATTTCTGTATTACTCGCCAAGTTATCTCTCCACTATCTTCATCAACACTTTTCATTGGATCAATCAAGTAATAGACTTTGGTAGCTTGACAAGCCAATACAAATGGATCATCTTCGTACCATTTAGATGCCGTATTGACACTCGTAAAGTTATTATCCCTATGTATCGACACCCGACCACCGCCTAAGTCCTACCAATCACACTTAAAGACATATGTTACAGACCCACCCAGATATTTCAATCCTATAATATCACGTATCACACTATAACTAGTTGATACTTATTTATTTGTTAAGTTACTATTATAATATTTATATATTATACTCTAAGTTGTAATTTTCACAATATTATAACTAGTTCATACTTAATGTTAACTAATTGATATTATAACTAGTTAGACTTATTTATTTATTATATAGAAAATTTTGTATTTATTTATTATAATTAGTGTTATCCCTCTAAGTTGTTATAAGTCTAATATTATAACCAGTTGATACTTATTTATTTGTTAAGTTACTATTATAATATTTATATATTATACTCTAAGTTGTAATTTTCACAATATTATAACTAGTTCATACTCAGTGTTAACTAGTTGATATTATAACTAGTTAGACTTATTTATTTATTATATAGAAAATTTTGTATTTATTTATTATAATTAGTGTTATCCCTCTAAGTTGTTATAAGTATAAAATTATAACTAGTTGATACTTATTTATTTATTAAGTTGAAAATTTTGTATTTATTTATTATACTCAGTGTTATCCCTCTAAGTTTAACAAATAAAATCTCAACATAACAAAATATTTCTAAACATATTCATTCATCAATAACAATATTCACAACATTTAAAATTCTCACAATATTCCAACAACAATATAAATAAACATTTCACAATATTATTTCCACAACAATATTATTTCCACAACAAAATTTTCTAAACCTCACAATATTCCAACAACAATATTCATAAACATTTGTATTCATCAATAAACACAATAAACTCACAAAAGTCTATTATAATTATACTTAATAAACATATAATCACATGCATCTCATATATATCCATATCCCTCTAAGTATCTAAACCTCACAATATTCTCACAACAATATATTATACATATTAATTCAAATATATTTTCACAATATTACCACAAGTCCATTTCATAAACTTTAATCACAACATTTAAAATTCAAGACATAACAATATTCATAAACATGCAATATTGTACTTAATAAACATATAATCACAACAAAATTATCTAAATCTCACAATATTCCTACAACAATATATTATATAGATTAATTCATCAACAAATACCATAAACTCACAATATATTCACAAAAGTTCATAAATAATAATATATGATATTTCTAATCTATAACATAATATTTTCACAATATTACCACAATTTCACAATATTCTCACCACAAAATTCATAAACATATATAACTAAAGTTTAGAAATATACCTAACACTTTTTAATATCCTCTTACAAAATATAAGTTTTCAAGTTGCCAAAATAACCAATCCTTTAAAAAAAAAAACAATACTAACTTGTTAGAGACATATACATACTTATAAAAACAACAAATACAAGAGAAATAATCTAAATTAGAAATAATAGAAGAAATAGTTTTTCCTTACCAAAATACTTCCAAAATCTTCTCTCTTAATAATCACCCTCTCTCATTCTACTCTCTCTCACTCTAGTTGTAATCGGCCTCTCACTCACACTCTAACCCTCTATCTCACTCAAGCACTCTCTCAACAATCTCTCCTCTCTATTTCGCGCATGGGAAGCAGAATGGTTTCTGCTTCCCTCCTGTGCGTGACTTCATACCAAAACATTTCATTTTAATTAATATTCGAAAGGTTCATTTAAACGTTCGAATGTTACTTCCTTCCGGATAAAATATCAATATTTTCGTTTGAACGTTTAAATGAATCGTTCGAACTAAAAAACTCACCATGTAAAACGATAATCGAGCGGGAAAATTCCCGCCAACAATTTATTAACGTTTGAACGTATATGTAATAACATCCGAACGATATAATTGAGCGGAAATTTCCCACCAAAAAATTTAAAACGTTCGAACGTATATGTAATAACATCCGAACGATACAATTGAGCGGGAAACTTCCCACCAAAAAATTTGGAACGTTCGAACGTAATGACTTAATGTTAGAACGTTAAAAATTCAGAAAATTAAGTTAATTTTTTAGTTTTTTTTTATGGAAATAGACTTCATTTCATTAATGATCTCTCGACTACATATATTATAGTTAAATAATATATTATAGTTACTAATATAGTCTATTTAGAACATATAAATAGTTACTATTATATATTAATGTTATATAATATAATATAGTTACTATATAGCCTATTTAGAACATATAAATAGTTACTATTATATATTATAGTTATGTAATGTAATATAGTTACTATATAGTCTATTTAGAATATATAAATAGTCACTATTATATATTAATGTATATAGTTACTATATAGTCTATTTAGAACATATAAATAGTTACGATTATATATTATAGTTATATAATATATTATAATTACTATATACTATATTATTTAAAACATATAAATAGTTACTATTATATATTATAGTTACTATATAGTCTATTTAGAACGTATAAATAGTTACGATTATATATTATAGTTATATAATATATTATAGTTACTATATACTATATTATTTAAAACATATAAATAGTTACTATTATAGTCTATTTAGAACATATAAATAGTTACTATTATATATTAATGTTATAATAGTTACTATTATAGTTACTATTATAATAGTTACTAATATATTACTAATATAATATATTACTATTATAATAGTTCCTATTATAGTTACTAATATAGTCTATTTAGAACATATAAATAGTTACTATTATATATTATAGTTATATAATATATTATAGTTACTATATAGTCTAAAACATTCATATAGTTACTATTGTCCAATTATAGTTATAGAATATATTATAGTTATATTAATGTTATATAATATATTATACTTACAATATAGTTATATTATTAAACAAAAATCATTAATAAAAGTTTAAAATTAGATTTATATTAAAATAGAACGTTACTAGAATATATATATGGAACATTATATTTATTAACGTTCCAACGTTTCATTTCACGTTGGAACGCTAATACAGATAACGTCCAAACGTTATATTTATTAACGTTCCAACATATTTGAAACGTTGGAGCGTTATTTATTATAAATTTCGAACGTTATATGTAAATAAATCCTAAATCGAACGCCCGAAACTCATTTCTCCGTTTTCTTCCGTTTCGAAGCTGCCACTCCTCCGTCGCTGCCGCCGTCAAACTCCGTCACAATCGTCACTAAAAGGTATGCATCTCTATTTCATCTAAAAGTATATATTTTATTGATCGATTTCGATCGATTTGTATTAAAACCGAAACCTATGGTGGCCGGATTTTCAACTCGATTTTCTGGCCACCATGGGTTACCATTGGCCAAAAGGTCACTGTAGAAATGTTTCTTGAGGTGTATACTTCATTTCTACGATGATCTTTTGGCATTTAGCCCAGTAGAAATAGGATTTGAAGCTTTCAAGAATGGCTAAGTTGACTCAGCCATCCTGTCTCGTAACGTTCGAACGTAACAACAATACGTTTGAATGTACGCCCTTTCAATTTCGTGGCCTTCCACGTCCAGAAGTATATTTTATACATCCGAACGTTACTACATTTACGTTTGATAGTATAATTGAACGTTCGTAAGTTTTTTTAATTTTTTAAATATTTGTAACAATTTTGCGTCCGAACATATATTTATAACGTTCGAACGGATAACAATTAAATTTATGATACGTTCTATGTTTGGACGTTTAGTTAAACGTCCGAACGTTATATCTTTACGTTCGAATGTTATATAATAAACGTCTGACCATTTCATAGTAACGTTCGGACGTATATTTATATGTTCGAACGTTAATGCAAATCAATTTAATTTTAAGACAAATATGCATCAATAGTACAATTAATTTTGTTTCATTTTCTATTTTCAGGAGATGGCTCATCATTTGCATTCTAGGAAACGAGGGAGGGAAGGAGCCACTCAAAATACTGCTCGGATTGGGTCTTGTACTGTTATGGTCGAGCGAGAGGCCCTGATCAACGAGTTCGATGAGCTCAGTTGAGAGCATACGAACCTGAGAGATGTCTTCCTCAGTAGAGGCTGGGGAAATATCTGCACATTGAGAGGTAAGGCATATCCCTCTATAGTTCAGGAGTTATACATGGAGATGTGCTCCATGCCTCATGACGCATCCTCTCACACCGTGACTGTACGCGGTGTGACATTTGAGTTTTCAGCCGATGTCATCGCCGACCACCTCGAGATTCGTTGAGGAGTTCAGACATCGACTGAGGTAGATGTAGACACTTCTACATCATCTATTGGCCCACTTGATGCATCATCAGCCAGAGATGCAGACCAGTCAGGGGCCGAGGGTGTTAACCCTTCGGCTATGGATGACGACCAAGATGAGGATTTCTACATCCTCACCGGGAGAGACCGCATGCAGCTTGAGAGACCGAACTCCTTCCACCAAAATTATTTTCTACCGTTCTTCCGCATGTTGCATCTTATAGTTGCAACAAACGTGGATCCTGTGGCACATAAGACCACATTTAGTCGGACTCGGGCATAGTTTTTGATACGGGTGGCACGTGGAGATGCCATAGATTTGCCCCTGCTCATCTTTGACAGGATTCGTTATGAGGCGAGCATCGTCTCCACGGACAACCTCCCATACAGTGTCTTGCTCAGCCGGCTACTACTTGTTCGGGGAGTGCCAACCCAGCCTTTAGAGATGGCCAAAGATCATATGAGCGCCCTTAACATGACCACTCAACGACGTAGCATTGGACAGGCAAGGGGATGTCGGCCACCCCCTGTAGCGGATCTAGTTCCTCCGACGCAACCCCAACCCAGTGTGGGGAGTAGTGGTCAGCAGCCGACCAGTACATCTGCGGGAGATGTGCGGCCTGTTTGGGTTGATGCAGTGATCTCGCAGCTGACTGCGCATATCGATCGTAAGATCGATGAACGGCTCGGGCCTCTAGAGGCGTCTATCGCCGAGATGTCACACCGTGTACATATCCTCAACGAAAAGGTTGATACCTTGACTGAGGAGGTACGGGCAGCTATCACTTTCCTGGACGACGATATTATCTGAGTGTTGTTTACGTACTTTTATCATATTTTATGTATTTTGTTTTTAATATTTGAAAGGAACAATATTATTTAATATATCTATGGTTTTTTAATTACAATTCTCAATCTTTTTTAATGTTATATTTTTCAACTTCAATACTAAATCACTGCACTTCAAATATACATAAATATATGTATATATTTAAATATGTATATATAAATATATACATATATATATATATATATATATAAACATAAGTTTATATATATATAAACATAAATATTTAAAATATATATAAATATATAATTATATTTTACAAATTCTGTATATATAAATATATACAAGTCAATTTTTTAGACTTGTATCCAAATTATGCAATATAAAAACCACATAAATTTAAAATTAGAACATATTTAATTTAAATTTATAAGTAACGTTCGGACGTTACTTACTAAGGTTCAAATGTTTGCGCCAAAAAATTTCACGTTTGGACGTTAATTACTAAGGTTCGAACGTTTGCGCCAAAAAATTTCACATTCAAACGTACGTAGCCACATGTCCGAACGTATGTGTGACGTTCGAACGTAATTTTCTCATTCGTTGGAACGTAAAAAAAATCTCATTCGTCTTTAGTGACGGTTTTCAAAAACCGTCACAGAAAATACTTTTTAGCGACGGTTTAAGGACTATCACAAATTTTCAACTGTCACTAAAAATCAAATGTGTTGTAGTGTTTATATCTATCTCTCCATCCATTTAGACTTAAGAGTTGGATAAACGAATTCTTCTATTTAGCATCCCTATACCACACATTTGTTGACAGAAATAAAAATAAAAAAATAAAAATAAATATGTAGCATGGAACTGCTGAATAAATTTTTTCTAAACAAAAAACTGTAAATAATCTATATTTTGTTTTAAAATAGTCATGAGTGGCAAGCTAAAAAGATTGCCGGAGAAAAGATGTAGATGGACATGCTTTAATAATAAAATGAGAATTCTGTGAAGGTTAATAAAATGGTTTATGAATAATAGTGAAATAGTTTGATTTAAGATATTTAATTGAATTTTGAAAAATGAGAGAGAGAAAGATGAATACTAAAATATTTTTTGAATATAATTTTTATTTTAAAATTTGAAAAAGCATTATTATTTTTAGTATTTTGTTTAGAAGTTAGGAAAATTGAAATGTATTTTGTGTTTAAGTAATATTTCAAAAAAAAATTATAAAAAATTTTAAGATGAGATATTCGATCGAGAGAGAGGAGCAAATTAAGAGCTCCATCCACCTACGCTCAAGCATGATTCACCAAACCAAGGAGTTGAACCGTGAACGATGCTTTCTAATATTTCAACATGCAGGTATACGACTTGACTGAGTACATGACTATTCTATAAATTTGGAACATTGTCCATGCATGGGTGGAAAAACTTCGAACCCTAAGCACATGGAGATTTAATATACAGGACATTAGGATGCTGCACTTTTTCAATGTAGCCATGTGGGGGGGCCTTCACCATTAAGATTACAATTAATGTTCTCACCACCGTGGCAAATGGGCAATCACGTTTATGAACAAAGAGGCCGTATTATTACCTCTCTCTCTCTCTCTCTCTCTTCTTAACTCTGAGTAGTGTGAGTTGAAGGGGGAAAAAACCTATTTGTAATGTCATTGATATACCAAACATATCACTGATGTAGAGGTATATTGTTGGGTCTTTTTGGAGTTTTTTTTTTATTTGTAGCAGCTCAATCGATGACTCGACTCTATAAGGATCGATTGTTATTTATGGCAAATTTTTAATAAAATATTTTCTGACCCGTTTTGGCTCTTTATCCAACCCTACCCTTTGATTAATGTTTGCTTATATATTACATTAAATTTTGTAAAGCCGGCAAACTCTTTTTTAGTTTTTATTTTTTAATAAAAAAATAATGACTTCGATAATAAATTACGTGTCTACACATCAATCTAAGTAGCTCATGAGCTTGAAGATCATCAGATTAATATTAATCTTACACCCTTTTCCTATCACGTACACCAGGTTTGAATGATAATTATATCTCGAAATGAACGATCATTTTCTATCGCACACACCCATTTTGGCAGCTCGTTTTATGAACATTTATTTCGCACCTTTTCCTTCTTCTCCCTCGAAGGTACGTAAGTACATTGATAAAGGCTATACAAAGCTTTTTCTGACCCACTGAAATTGTTTCCTTTTTCTCCCTCGAAGCTCCAAAATCGGTTTGTTCGGATTTTATATATATTTTAGAAACGAATCGGTAAATATTAATTTTGAAATTTGAAAAAATCGATATCGTATCGATTACATCTTTAACAGGTACTTTTAATTTTATCGATTTCAGTTTCATTTTTTCGATTTTAGTATAATATTAATGGATTATATAGTTAGTATAACTATACTATAATGATATAGTGATATATAGTGGATTACTAATAATATTAGTGTTAGTATTAGTTAATATATATATATAATGATAAAATCATATAGTGATATAGTATTTGATTATATATGTTAATAATAATATGCTAGTGATAATATGTTACTGTCTAACTTATTTATATATTTGATTATATATATTAGTGATAATATGCTTGGTTACATATATGTTAGTGATAATATGATGGTTATATGCACTTTTTATATGAGTATATATGATCAAAAGTATAGAAATGTATTTATAAAAAAAAAATATTATAATTTATTATGCTATAAAATGTATTTATCCTTAATATATATAGTTTATATTAATAACATATATGTGACCAAATGTTCATGTTTAAGATTAAAATTTATATTATATTACTTCTATGTTATAAAACTAAAACTTTTAATGATAATGTTATATTAATATTTATAAGATTAATTTTATGTTATTTTAATTTATGTTATTAGATTATTATTATATATGAAAAATAGGATTTTAAAATTTAATTTTATATTAATTAACAATTTAGCATCAAGTCAGCTTTTTTGAGAATTTTAAAACAGTATGTGAAGACATTAATTGATAAAAACTAAAGCTCACGAGATATTTATCATCGAGAATAATCATATTATATCAGTTATTCATTTGTTCTATTATTACAGATAAATTAAATATATAATTGAATTACTCAAGAACAAATAATTGGAACAATAATTCTATGTTTTCCACATAATAAAGTATATATCATGATCGGATATTTATTTATTTATATTTATAATTAGAACTAATCTTGAATACAGAAATTAATTAAGCGACCACACAAGCTAAAATCTTGGAGATGGCGCAGCAGTATTAAAGGTGTAAACTTTCGGTTTTGCTAGTCCTCGTAAAGGTATATGGTATGTGTTAATGCATAAATTTGTGTCGGAAAGGAAGATATAGTCATCTCCAATCCACGATGATAGTTTAGGTGTCGATACAGTGTTCAGATACCCATTGGTGAAGAATATAATAAACAAAGCACATAAAATATAAGTAGAGAGACACATGGAATTACATTGTTTGATGTAAAAGCTTACATTCATGGGTCGTTTGGGGGTGAAATTCACTATGTTAAGTGATTGTACAGTCTCTCGTGGCCTCACCTATATCTTAATACAATGGAGAAAATTGAAAATTCTTAAGGTTGAAGAAGATGCCATAGTCTTGAAGAGAGGATATTTTTTCCTTTATGCATAATGGAGTTTGTCTAAATCTGAGGAGATTCTCTTCCTTAATAGAGATCTATTTCTTTCATTGGAATAATTGAGTCACATTTGCTTTATGAAATTATTTCCTTTTACGTGTCTGAGTCAACTTGTCTAATATTTTCTTGATTTTATCTCTGGACTTGATTCTTGATTGTTGATTTTATAACGTACATTTTTTATATCCACTCACTAACCGAAAATAATGTCAAATAAAAACTTTTAGCGTGTCTTTTTGTTTTACAATCTAACATCCATACATATAAAAAGAATAATTCTTCTTGCAGTCAACATCTATGGATTATATTGTAGGCCTAAATGAAACGTTCCATTTTACATGTTTCATTCGGAACATGAAACGTTTCACTAAAGATGAAATGAGTGCCTTGTGAGTATGTGAAATTAATCAGCGAATTAGGAGTCGTTCATGAGATTTGACAACTTTTAACATTTGAGTTCATTGATGCAGACGATCTGCATGCAATAAATCATTCTTTTATTGAGAGATAAAGCTGCGAATTTGGTTGCTGAACCAAGTAAAAAGGCTTCTGGATGGGGATGGTAAGAGTTGTTGTACTCACTTCTGACCATATATAGATGAAATTCACGTTATTTGTTCATCTTCCCCTTTAACATAAAAAGGGGAAAAGGCCCGAAAACGTGCGTCTCTTCCCATTCATTTCTTTTCTCTTTCTTTCGTGACAAAGTGTAAAAGAATACCTTCTTTCACAAGTTGTAAACAAACCCGTTAGCTTACTTTGTTGCATATATATATATATATATATATATATATATATACACTTTTTCTTTCATAAGTTATGTAAAGGAGACGCCAATCGAGGGTTTATATCTACAGATTAAATAATAAGATAATAATAGGCTTGTTATCCTTCTACTACTCTTTTACTACTCTACAGTGTATTTGAAATTTTTATCTTCTTATTATTTTATTTTAAGTATTTTTTTAACATCCTTAATCTTTAAAAAAAATTAAAAAAATATATAACTTTACTAATAGTCACTTCATTAACTACTAAATAAAAAAAATAAAAAAATAAAAAGAATAGTAAATAAGTAATAAGAAGTAATAAACCTATCATTATCTTAAATAATATTGTGTGCGCTATAAAATTGATACTTGTTTATATTTTAGAGAGGATCCACTTTAAAATGTCAAGCTAACACAATTGGTAATGTATGTCAAGCAATCAACAAGTTTGGTGGGCATTATTAACAACACTTGGAAGTTTATTAGTATTTGTTTTATTTCTCACTAATCAAGTAATTAGAAAACGAAGAGAGGGTTTTATCAATTAAATTGAAAAAAATGTCTTTATATTTTTAGTTTCTTGTAAAGATTTTAATATGTTTTATTTTATGTCACTATATTAACCTCATCATATTATTGTCCATCACACCTGCAGTTATTATTATTTTTACATATAATATTTGTAAATAGAGAATTTATGTCTATTCAAACTTTTATAAAAAATAAGTCACACCCTAACTACTCAACAAAAAGTTAACTATACAATTTAATTGAAAATAAATAAATTTTGACACTACAACATGTAAAATCATTTTTATAAATGTTTTTAGAAAAATAATTTGTATAGTATTAGGGTATGCAACACTTCTTTTGAAAAAAATAATATTAATCTGGAAATTGAGAATATTTCAGATATTTTCAAAATATCTAAAAATATCTCACTATCTAAATGTAATTTAATGTAAAATTGAAAAGAAAAATTCTACTTTTAATGCAATTTTCACTATTATTATTATTTAAAAAAAAAAAAGACATACCTTAAAACTATATCTAATCTTAATTTATTTATTTTTAAATACACGACGTAATTCACTCGTGAATAATACCATGCAAACGTGACGAGATGGGGTGTAGGAGACACAGTTTTCGTTTATCAAACATGTACAGTTACCAAATTTTGGAAACTTTCTTTTTTCCCCTATGCTTCCCAACCGTTTCAATTCAAATGAGGCTTTATTTTCCACCCACTCACGCATCCACGCCAATTTCACTTCACGCGATCGTAATTATTTCTGAGGAGTTAGACCAGAGTACCCTTGTAAAACACGTGGCATTCCACATTAGCGAGTAGTTTTGTCGTTAAGCCGCGCGCGAGTTTTCTTTTCGAGTAAACCCGCCCACTGTGTCTTTCCCGCGGCCATTAAATGAGGCTCTCTGTGCAAATTGTATTACACCAACGTACCCAACATACCCGAGAGAGAGAGAGGCAGAGATTATCAACGAAACGAAGACCTTATTAGAGAAACCTCGCCATTAATGCATATCTCAACTACTCATCTGAACCTTAGAAGTAGTGGTAGTAATTCACACTCTCACCAAATTGCTAAAGCCTCTCTCTCCCTCCCCCCCCCCCCCCCCTCTCTTTTCTCTCTCTGCTTTATCTCTTGGCTAGAAAAGATCTAAGGTTTTGTTAGATCTTGATCTGGATGTGGAACTCTGCGGAGAATGCGTTTTCCAGGACGTCGGTTAGGGAGGAGGGCGAGGATGAGGAGGCGCTACGGTGGGCCGTGCTGGAGAGGCTGCCCACCTACGCTCGCGTACGGAGAGGGATATTTAGGAACGTTGTTGGAGATACCAGGGAGATCGAGGTGACCGAACTCCAGGCTCAGGAGCAGAAGCTTGTGCTGGACCGGCTAGTCAGCTCGGTCGACGACGACCCGGAACTTTTCTTCGATAGGATGAGGCGCCGATTTGATGCGTAATACTCTGTCTGCTTGAAGTTCTTGATTATGAGGATGAATTTTCTTTGGTTCAACTTAGTTGCTGAGGATTTAAAAAAAAAAAAAAAAACTTAGTTGCTGAGACAATGTAGGAAAACTGAGGCGAATAAATTTTGAAGTTGTTAGTTACGTTAGAGTTTTTACTCAACTTACCTTGATTTAACAATTTGGTAGGGTTTTGCTCAGCCAACTTTGTCGCGTTTTGAAAACTGAATCAGAAGACACACACACAAAATAAAATAGAAAAAAAAGTGAAATTTCATTTTCTCCGTCTCTCAACAACGAACAGTGGATTGAAGTTCAATGCATGGCTATTCTCTTATTTGATTTTTTCTCTGTCTAGTTTTCTTGCAAGAAAAAGTTGTAGGCAAGGGTTATAAGTTCCTTCGAATCTACTGGACATACCGCAGGTTTTACCATTAAAAGTTTCTCGCATATGATCTGGATTATTTCGCCTTTATCGTTTCTCAATTGTGAACCCATTCCCCGTGTGCATTGTCCTGGAATTTCGATTGATTTTTTTCTCTACTTCGCCGATGACTTTGTTGATGTGCCATTGGCTTTCCTATTGTTAGTGTATATTATCTTTCGATTGACTCCAGGAAGTTATTCCTCTCTCTATTTTCTTCACTTATATATTATCTTCCTAGCTGAATCCTTTGATTGGACACATACTGTGGTTAACTGCTTCTCTGTTTTATTTCTTTTACAAATGTGGTGTTACAGAGTAAATTTAAAGTTTCCGAAGATTGAGGTTCGATTCCTGAATTTGACAGTTGAATCTTTCGTCCATGTTGGAAGCAGAGCACTGCCAACAATTCCCAATTTTGTTTTCAACATGTGTGAGGTTGAGCTTTCTTAATTAGTAACCATTTTAAAAGGACCCAAGTTCATGCTACGGTTATTGTTTCATCTCATGGTTCTGATTGTCTTTTAAATTTCTTTGTATTCTAAATATCATTTAGGAACTTTTAAGGCAGTTGCGGATATACAAAAGACAGAGAAGCAAGTTGACGATTCTAGACAATATTAGTGGGATTATTAGACCTTCACGGTGAATTTCGATCTCTATCAGAACCCAGTTGTTCAATGTCTGTTCAAGTGTGTGTTTAATAAGCAGTTGCGTTATCTTGTAGATTGACATTGCTATTGGGTCCTCCAAGCTCTGGAAAGACAACTCTACTGTTGGCTCTTGCTGGTCGCCTTGGAACTCATTTGAAGGTAACAATACCCTGAAGATTGTGTGTGCACAACTTTTGGTAATCACGTGGGTTGGTAATAATGTGATATTTACTGTAATTTTTCATGTCATTTCTGGGATACTGCAGGAATGAGCTTATAGGTTTCTCAGGGTCAAGCTCTAATTTGTTAGCGATAAGCTGTCATTTTTATGTATTTTCAAACCCTATTTTTATGCATTTTGAGCTAATTTAAGTGATCACAATCAATTGCTCTGCTGAATATATTGCAAAGATTTGCTACTAATTTCCTGTTGGATTCATCATTTACGACTTGCCACTGATACTTTGATCCCTTCTGAAGATGTCAGGCAGAATCACTTACAATGGACATAACCTGAACGAATTTGTTCCTCAGAGGACATCTGCTTATGTGAGCCAACAGGATTGGCATGTTGCAGAAATGACTGTAAGGGAAACTCTCGAACTTGCAGGTCGCTGTCAAGGGGTTGGATTTAAGTATGGTAAGCATTGGTTTTCTTGGGTATGTGTATGATGATGCTTTTAGATACTGACATAATGAATACTTCTGCTCAGACATGCTAGTGGAACTTGCAAGAAGGGAAAAGCTTGCTGGGATAAAACCTGATGAGGATCTTGATATATTCATGAAGGTACTGCACTTGTTAGGTGTGGCTCTGTTTAGCATTTTTTTTTTAATTTATTTTTTGGCTCGATAGTTTATTACTGATAAGAATTGTTATAATTTCTTCCTTTAGTCATTAGCTCTGGGGGGAAAGGACACAAGCCTTGTTGTGGAGTACATCATGAAGGTATCATCTCAATTCTGGTTTCTGCAGGGTGGATATAACTGATTATATCGCTACATTAAAATCTATAAACATAATTAATATTGTTTTATTTTCATGAATGACTAGTTATGCACCTTCTTTTAGAACCTTGGATGCGAGTTCTTTGCCATTCTCCAACTATGTATACTTGAATGGTATTTTAACCATATTGTGGGTGTGAAGTTATAAGATGCAGAATACCCATTTACAGAATTTTGGTTTTGACTCGTGTAGGCAAAGTTTGTTTATTAATATTGCTAAATTAATACTTCCCTCTTTTGTATGGTGTTTAAAATTAAAAGGCAGTCCACCTACACGGTCATGTATGCTCCTATCGTGGTTCCACCACCTCTCATCTTTTCGCTCTCCTTGTTGTTTATGCACCAAAATGGTAGAACATTTATAATCTAAGGTCATGTTGATCTAGACAAATGCCACCTTTTTCATCAATATAGAGCCAGCTAGCTAGGTTTCTCTGCTCTAGCACAAGGCAGTCCTGTTCACGTGTCATGGGTAGAGCATAGTATTTCGGGCTGTTAAACAGACCCTTGAATTGTCCACCGGTTTTTTCTTTTACCTTTTTCCCATTTCTTTTTAAAGTTCTCAGGAAATCATTCCCTTTTGAGCTCTTCAATTCGAGTTGACACAAAAAATTATGTCGTAACCCTCAGCCACTGGTTTGTTAATTTCAAGTGATTTGAGTTGTTTTAGATGCATTAGGGGCCACCATTTTCGCCCACAGCTTGAAAACATCGGTCAAAACCAGTTAAATTTTTTAAAATGACCTGTTCTATGTCAAATTTGTCTCTTGAATTGGGAGGTGTTGTTTTTTAGTGTGCTATATCATCAGTTTTCCTAAAAACTTAAACTGAAAGGAAGACATGTGCTCAATAATTTAATTTAAATTTTAATACTCTTGCTCATGTGTGGGCAGGCTTCCACTTAATAAGTGGATCCAAGAAGTGAGATATCTATTTGAAATGAGTTGAAGTGTGAATTTAAAGTTCGAAGTTGAGAACTTTGTTATGATATTTTATTAAATCACTATTTATTCCAAAAGCTTAAATAGATAAGAATGTTATTTTAATCATTTATTCTCTCTTCTGCAAGAGTGAACAGATTGATCCCTTTGGAAAGAGGCCATGAAATGACATCAGGTCAAATGTGTTGAAGTTGTCATGTAGATTGGCTTATGTGTTCTAAGCTCTGGGAACTGTTTCTTCTTTAATCTTTTTTTAATAAGAAAAGAGTTTATAGTTTATTTAGTAATTAAAGATTTAGAAAAATGGGATAGGAAGTTGTTGCTGAATTTGTCTTCTTCAACTTATCACTAATATGTTATGACAAAGATTTTAGGGCTGGACATCTGTGCTGACACATTGGTGGGAGATGAAATGCTCAAGGGTATTTCTGGGGGACAAAAGAAGAGGCTTACAACAGGTCTTTACCATGTATTTTTCTGCTAATGGTGTACTAGTCAATGGTGTGTTGATTTATGCTTATTGGGCAGATATATGATTTCCAGGTGAATTACTGGTTGGTCCAGCAAGAGTGCTATACATGGATGACATATCAACTGGGCTTGATAGTTCTACTACCTATCAGATCATCAAATATCTCAAGCATTCAACTCGTGCACTTGATGCCACCACTGTAATTTCTCTGCTTCAACCAGCTCCTGAGACGTACGAGTTGTTTGATGATGTCATAGTTTTATGTGAGGGTCAGATTGTATACCAAGGACCTCGTGATGCTGCTCTTGAGTTCTTCGCATTTATGGGATTTGGTTGCCCAGAACGAAAGAATGTGGCAGACTTCTTGCAAGAAGTAAGTAGCGGAGAACTTTAGATTACTTTCAGCTCTATTATTGTGGTATCTTTGTTCAGATTTTTATATACAGGTTACGTCGGAGAAAGACCAAGAGCAGTATTGGTCTGTTCTGGACCGCCCTTACCGATACATACCTGCAGGAAAGTTTGCCGAAGCTTTTCGCTCATATCGTGCTGGGAAGAATTTGTCTGATGTACTGCGTGTTCCTTTTGATAAACGCTACAATCATCCAGCAGCCTTGGCAACATATCGCTATGGTGTAAAGAGGCGTGAACTTCTCAAGACCAGCTTTTACTGGCAGAGGCTACTCATGAAACGAAATTCATTTATTTATGTCTTCAAATTCATTCAGGTAGTTATTAACTATTATCACATCTCAATTCATATTTTAGGATTCTGCCAGTTTTTGGTTGTATTTATGATATGTCAGCAAAGCAGGTTATAGAATTTTATTTTCCAGACCATTTTGTTTTTAGTTGTGAATTTCCTGAAAAAAATCAATTATTCATGACATAAAGAGTGCTGATTTGCAAGTACTATTTACTGTCTTCCAGCTTTTCTTGGTTGCTTTGATCACAATGAGTGTCTTTTTCCGGACAACGATGCACCATAATACAATTGACGATGGAGGCTTATATCTTGGGTCACTGTACTTTTCCATGGTTATTATTCTCTTTAATGGCTTTACCGAGGTGTCAATGTTGGTGGCCAAGCTTCCAGTGCTTTACAAGCATAGAGACTTGCACTTCTATCCAAGTTGGGTGTATACCCTTCCTTCTTGGATCTTAAGTATTCCAACCTCGCTCATAGAGTCGGGCATCTGGGTGGCTGTCACATACTATGTGATTGGGTATGATCCTTCAATTATTAGGTAAGTGTTATGCTTTCATGAAGTTCAAAAATGTATTATAACAGTTGATTGGGGTGGATTGCTGTATTAACTCTTGATGTGCAGGTTTTTTCGACAGTTCTTGTTATACTTCTTTCTGCACCAAATGTCAATAGCTCTCTTCCGTCTTATGGGTTCCTTGGGCCGGAACATGATAGTTGCGAACACCTTTGGATCATTTGCCATGCTGGTTGTCATGGCTCTTGGAGGATTTATCATTTCTAGAGGTCAAACAAAAATTCTTTCAATGTTTACTTGTTTTGTCTTTCATTTCTTGTGCATATTCATTTTCTTGTTACATTGTGACAGATGATATACCAAAATGGTGGATCTGGGGATTCTGGATTTCTCCTTTGATGTATGCTCAAAATGCAGCTTCTGATAATGAATTCCTTGGACATTCTTGGGATAAGGTAATGCCAGAATATCATCTGTTTCATTTCACGTGATAGCTTCGGCATTTGCTGGTGTTTAGTTACCAAAAGGAGAGCGAAAAAAAAAAAACAGCATTGGCATTTTGCTAGTCTGATGACATCATGCAGAGAAAGTTGAAAGGAATATGATCATGAAATTGTATTCATGAAGACTCGAGATGTAATGCCCCGTGATTTGAGTGGGTACCTTACTAAGGGTCCATTTGGCAATACAACTGTTCTCAAGTATTCTCATATATTTCCTTCCCAAACATCACTCAAACACAATACTTTTCAATTTCAAATTTTAAACTTTTTCATCTAATCAATTACCTAATCATTACAATTTTTCCAAAATCCCAAACAAAACACAAAAAACAATACTACTTTTTCAAATTTCAAAACAAAAATAATATTACAAAATTATATTCAAACAGATTTTCAACTTTGTAATATTTTTATTCAAATTTTTCTCTCTACTTTCCCAAAACCCTATAAAACATCTTAACTCAAATCATTTCACTACTATTCACAGATATTCTGAGATATTCTAAGCATCCAAATGGGCCCTAAGTCTCACATTGGGTGGGAGTAGTGTGGCAGAGATGAATGAGCATGATAAAAGTGTATTAAGTTTCAAGTTTCACCTAGGTTCCTTATTAGGTGAAACTGGCTTTATAATGATTTCAAGGAGTTTCAGTCATTATATAGATAGTCATTTCGAAATATAAGTCCATATCTAGCTTAGGCTTTCCGTGGGTCATACTCAAGATGCATTGGATGTGTTAACCTTTCGATTGAGTTCTACCACTTCATGATTATACATAGCATTGTTATCTTTTAGTGTAACTGTTTCGGGGATGAAAGGTGATACTGAGACGTTCCAAGAGATTTTGCCTTTACCATGTTGTTTAGTATAATCTTCTATATTGTGATGGGAGCAATTAAATTGAGTTATCCTTTCAATTGAGTTAGTGTTCTAGCAGTTTGATTCTATTTAAAACTTATAGTTTTCTGTTCCCTTATTATGTAGAGCGATGGGAAGAACCTGAGCTCTCCACTAGGTGAGGCATTACTAAGGGCACGTGCTTTGTTTCCAGAGACGTACTGGTATTGGATTGGAGTCGGTGCTATGATTGGATACACAGTTTTATTCAACTCACTTTTCACGTTCTTTCTAGCTTATCTTAACCGTAAGCCTCTAATTTCTGTTAAGAAGTTTACTAATCTTACTTGTATTAAAAAAATACAGAGGTCTGCTAATATCTCCCTTATGATACTAATATATAGGCTTAGAATGTTAGTTAAGGCTTATCATGTTATTCTTTTACATGCCTACAGCTTTGGGGAGACAACAAGCTGTAGTGTCTAAGGAAGAGCTGCAAGAGAGAGAAAGGAGAAGGAAAGGTGAAACACCGGTTGTTGAGCTGAGGCATTACTTGCAGCATTCGGGTTCATTAGGTGGTTAGTAAAATAAATTTTCTATTAACTTCCTTTCATATGTTTCTTTTTCAGTTTGTTAGCTATAGTGGTTCGTATCCATAATAACCAATTTAATGTATTCTCCATAAGCATAAGAAATGGCCTCATGGGTGTCAAAATTAATTTATGCCAGGTCTTACATTGGGGGGAGGGGGATATTGGGGATTTCTTTGTACCGGCAAGGGTTTTTATATATATATATATATATAAATATATGGAGAGAGAGAGAGAGAGAGAGAGCGAGAGCAATGATACATCCACGTAGGGATGCGTACATAATGTTGAAACTTTTTTCTGTTCACGCTTTGTCTCTGTGTACAAAGCATTTCTCTCTCATACACATGCACACACGCTGTTGTAGTCTAATTTTGTTCAACATAGTGTGAACAATGCTCTCTCTTCTTTGGATGCAAGTACACGCCGAACCCCCTTAACTATGTGTGCAATTTTTTCTCTCTACTTTATTTAATCTTATTTGCATAGTATCAACACGGTTACTCCAAACTTTAAGTAAATGTTTAAGTTTGTCATCACTTCTTAGCAGGAAAGAATTTTAAGCAGAAAGGCATGGTTCTCCCATTTCAACCACTTTCTATGACTTTCAGCAATATCAATTACTATGTGGATGTCCCTCTGGTGGGTATATAACTCCATTCTTCTTTCATGAAGTTCGAGAAACATGTTGACTTAGCTTTCTGATCAAAGTACCACTTCAGGAATTGAAGCAACAAGGGATAGTAGAAGATAGATTGCAACTGTTGGTTGATGTCACTGGAGCATTTAGGCCTGGTATCCTCACAGCATTGGTCGGAGTCAGTGGTGCTGGGAAAACCACCCTCATGGATGTATTAGCTGGTCGAAAAACTGGTGGAGTCATAGAAGGGAACATACAAATATCTGGCTATCCCAAAAGGCAGGAAACTTTTGCAAGAATTTCCGGTTACTGTGAACAGACTGATATTCATTCCCCTTGCTTGACTGTTTTGGAATCACTTCTTTTCTCTGCCTGGCTTCGGTTATCATCAGATATTGACTTGGAGACACAAAGGGTAAATACAACAAAAAAAAGAAATTCATTTATGTATGTCTTGGTACATTATGTTTACTGGAGGGTTGAAATTTGCAGGCCTTTGTTGAGGAGGTGATGGAACTTGTAGAGCTCACTCCATTGAGTGGGGCATTGATTGGTCTTCCTGGAGTTGACGGTTTGTCAACAGAACAACGAAAAAGATTAACAATTGCTGTTGAACTAGTTGCCAACCCTTCTATAGTGTTTATGGATGAGCCCACATCAGGGTTGGATGCAAGGGCTGCAGCTATTGTGATGAGAACTGTGAGGAATATTGTAAATACTGGGCGAACAATAGTGTGCACAATCCATCAGCCTAGCATAGACATTTTTGAATCCTTTGACGAGGTATTTATATGTATATTACACACATGCATAGATGCAGTATGCTTCTATATTTTTGCAGAGAGTTTCTTCTACAAAGTTTTCCTTTCTGATTGTCTGAAATACTAAATTTCAGAAATCAAAATTCTTGCCAATAGGCATCATATTCTATATATCTGTTCATATGAATTAGAAGAACGAGTTACTAAAATTCCCCTAGGTTCTTGCCAGTTCATTTTCCCTTTCTCACAAAGATGTGTTGCTGCTTTGTCACATCAGTACATTATATAGATAGATTAATTGCAATATTTTATAATCATGTGTTTCTAGATCATTATGATCTCTTTGTTTATCCTAATCTCAACTTTAAATGCAGCTTTTATTTATGAAGCGAGGAGGACAGCTCATATATGCTGGTCCACTTGGCCCCAAGTCTCACGAGCTCATCAAATATTTTGAGGTCTGGCCATGCATATTATTATCTCTTATTAGTGAAATTTCAATTCTTGATGATAGAACCCTTTGGGGTTGGCTCAAATGGTAAGAGTCTTGGTCTTGGTCTTGGTGGTATGCTCCCTCCAAGTCCAAGGTTCGAACTCTTGAGTGACCGTTGAGTGCAAACAATTTCTAGGAGTCATCGGACTTGAAAATTTTCCCTTGAATTATCCGAGGTGCACTTGCAGGAAAATCCTTACTGAGGGCCTGTGCACCCCCATAATTAGTCATAACTTTATTTTAGGCAACCGGTGCCAATAAAAAAAACATCTTCATGATATAAAGTACTTATCAAAATAGACATTTGAATGATATAAAATTTGCTTCTGTAGGCAGTTGAAGGAGTGGGAAAAATCAGGTCTGGCTATAATCCTGCTACATGGATGCTTGAGGTTACTTCTTCTACTGAAGAGAACCGTATTGGAGTGGACTTTGCAGAAATTTACCGAAAATCAAATTTATTTCAGTATGCACTGTTTCAATGGATTCTGGCTATTGTATTGTTTGTTTGTTTGTTTGTTTTTTTGTCTTTTTGCTAAGTTATTGATTTTGTTGTTAGAGGAACTATCCATTTCATTATGTAACTTGGCTGTCATCTTCCATTTCAGACTTAACAGAGAGTTGGTTGAAAGCCTAAGCAAGCCGAGTAGTACTGCCAAAGAATTGAACTTTCCAACCAAGTATTCACAGTCATTCTTTCACCAGTTTTTGGCTTGTCTTTGGAAGCAAAATCTGTCTTATTGGAGAAACCCACAATACACTGCTGTTCGCTGCTTCTATACTGTCATCATCTCGTTAATGCTTGGAACGATATGTTGGAGATTTGGTGCTAAAAGGTTTTCTTTATCTTTTGAAATAATTTTAACCCTAGATTTCATGAAAATTTTAGGTATTTTGGTCCTCAGCTATCGAGTTGTGGTACCACACAATCTACTTCATAACATGCTCCCAGCTAATTTGCTCATTAATTCCTTTGACTTGGAAGTTGATTGATTATGATGCTGTGTTAGGAGGGTTAATAGAAATGGTTAATTCTAATGAGGTGCATTAATATGACTTGTATCTTACCTGGTCCTCTCAGTGGCAGATTGCTAGTATGGAGGCCATGAACATGTACTGTTGTGAAGGTGTGTCAGTGTTTTAGATTCCTTAAATTGGTCATCTTTCTCATTTGCGGATCTGATGGTGGTTGCTATAAAGCTCTTCCCTGAAGCAGCAATTGAGAAAGCCAGATTGATCGTTAAGTTGAGATGGTTTGATTGCATGCAATCTTTTAGATCAATGGCAGTCCTAATGTTTGAGTTGGTTTTGAAAGTACAAGGGGAAGGAAAAACAGAATGTGGGTCAAATCTGCATAAACTGACATTTTGATGGCAGCTTTGACCCAAGACCTGTTATGCCGTATTTTGATGGCAGTTTTATGATCTAATAGCGGAAATGGGCCAACTCTAAGATGACATCAGATTTTGTTGGACAGCTTTTAAGCTGGACAGTTCTATTCGCACCCTGATTCAGTCCTATTGGGGCTAATGGACAATTGGCCAACTCAATCCTAGTTACAAATCACATCTCCCTAGTTACAAATCACTCAATCCTCTGTATTTAGTTTTATTTTTTTTCTTTTTCATTTGTCCCTCAAGAATCTTATGGTCTCAGTCTACAGCATCAGATCTTCTGTGACTCTTAACTATTTTTCTCATTTCTGACAGGGATAGCCAGCAGGATTTATTTAATGCCATGGGATCAATGTATGTAGCTATCCTGTTCATTGGAATTACCAATGCCACTGCCGTTCAACCAGTTGTTTCTATAGAGAGATTTGTTTCATATCGAGAGAGAGCTGCAGGATTGTACTCAGCTTTACCATTTGCATTTGCTCAGGTTTCCTTCTGATATTTTTCCTTGTTTCCAGTTGTTAAAAATCACTGGATTTCATTGAAGTTAGCTAATGTTTCTCTTTGTGCAGGTAGCTATTGAGTTCCCCTATGTGTTCTCACAGTCAATCGTCTACTGCACAATTTTCTACTCAATGGCTTCGTTCGAGTGGACTCTCTTGAAGTTTATTTGGTATTTATTCTTTATGTATTTTACTATGCTCTACTTCACCTTTTATGGAATGATGGCAACTGCCGTAACGCCAAATCATAATGTCGCTGCTGTCATATCTGCTCCATTTTATATGCTATGGAACCTTTTCAGCGGTTTTATGATCCCTCACAAGGTAATGAAGTGATAAATTTCTTGCTTCTAGAGCATTAGATCAATTTTGCTTAATCAGACCTGCTTGCCTTGTTTATTTCAGATTTACACAATGATCTGTAGGAAATCCACATTTTGTATTCATTTATACACGCAAGCTATTACATATCATTCTCAGCTTAGGAACTCCTAGAGATATAATCTGACGGTGAGTCATGGGCTGGTGTCTGGCAGGAGGGGATTATACTAAATTTTTACATACAAACTTATTGTTGTTATCATTGGATTTGCTGATTTGTGGGCCCAAGATCCCTTGCATATTTGAAATACTGATTCGTAGAGCTTGTCCCTAGTACTTACCATTGAACTTTTTATGGCTAGAATAACTTGGCTAAGATTGTACATGGAAGTTCTTTTTTTTTTTTTCAAAACCAATATACACCAAAGAATTCAATAATCAGAATTACTCTCTGTACAGTATTCTCTCTCTCTCACATGTACAAAACACTCGCACGAACATCTTTCCTTTTTTTTTATTTCTGGCATACATGTCATAAGACTCACAACTTGGCCACTTATTTTCAGAGAATCCCAGTATGGTGGAGATGGTATTATTGGGCAAACCCTGTAGCCTGGAGTTTGTATGGCCTCCTGACTTCACAATATGGTGATGATAATAGAGTAGTGAAACTGTCAGATGGATTGCACTCGATGCCCGTAAGGCAGTTAGTCAAGGATGTCTTTGGGTATAGGCATGATTTCTTGAGTATATCCGGCATAATGGTGGTTGGTTTCTGCATGTTCTTTGCTGTCATTTTTGCATTTGCAATAAAATCATTCAACTTCCAAAGGCGATGAGAGATCGAAGTTATGTGGACCATTAAGAAGTCTCGTGTTAGGTTTCGGAATTGATGCATATGCTTGACTAAGTATATCAGTTCCTGGTAAATGAATGTTACACGATAACTATATATAGCAAGTTATTTGGACTTCAGAAGATTGTGTAAACTAATATTAGTTGCATGTTTCAATATTATTGATCATAAATAATTTGAACGAAAATGTTGTAAAGTCAGAGATTGTTGGCATATAAGCATTTGTTTTCAACAGAATGGTTGGAAAACCACTATTGTACTGCATTGTGATTTTCACAGGTCCTTAGTCTGATATATCAATATCAAAGCTTTTACCCAATTCTCTAATTATTATAATGCATATTATTAAGCCGTACCTCCATTCTATTTATAATGCATATATCATTAATAGGAATGCTACAGCCACAAAAAGATTATAAAAAAATAATCTTACAAACTGATGTGCTTTCATGTTATCTGTCAAATCTGCTTTACAATAAAAGTAATTTTATAATCTAACAAATCATATTAAGCCACATCAGTTTGTAGAATTACTTTTATGTAATCACTTTGTAGTTAGAGTATTTCTCTATTATTAAAAGTTGGTAGTTATATCCATATGTCGAGATTACCTAACCATTACAATAGCAAATTAGTTTAATATACTAGACTTTTACTTTAGATGAGATATTTTATAAGCTTGTTTCAGCCTTTGTTAAAGATCCATTTTTTGTCCTAATCTTTAGTGCTAACAATCTAAGCATGAAATTCCAATACCTTTTTCCATGAGAAGAAAATTTTAAAAGATGAAATCCTAAAAATGCTGAAACTCAAAACCCTAATTAGAAGTTGAATCCCGAAAACAGGACGCACGTACGTTGAACATTATACAATTCTCATTTAAAATATATATATATATATATATATTTATATAATTCTTACTGAATTACCAATAGTGGTGGCCTACGTAAAGGCAAAATGGAGTTTCTGATCCGTTCCAGCTATGGAAAATAGACAAATTACAAGTATATGTTTCTGGATCACTTTTTTATGAAGTCGTGTATATATATGCGTGTGTATGCGCGCATAAGTACTACAATTACATCACTGATCTTATGATCTCATTGTCATTTTGATTAGATTTAGAGAATGTTTGGATAGTGAGTTGAAATAAAAGTCGAAAGTTAACTAAATATTATTTTTTAATATTATTATTATTTTGTAATTTGAAACATTTGTTTATTGATTTATTTTGTATGAAAAGTTGAAAAGTTGTAATGATTAAATGAAATGAGTTAAAAGACTTTTGTATCCAACCATCCCCTAAAATCTTAACATACCATCAAGTGCCATTAATTAACTCAAAGATTTGCCTTGAAATTAAGGTTGCATTTGGGTATTGAGGTAATCTTAGATATTTTGTAAATAATAGTGAAAAAGTAATTATAGAATATTGAATAGATGTGAATAGTAATGAAAAGTAGGGGTGATATTAGGGGTGTAATCGGTCTAGTTTGATCCGGTTTTTTACAAAATTTTGGAACTGAACCGGTATGCATCGATTTTGCATTTTCAAAAACCGATTCTGCACCGGTTACCCTCCTAAATAGGTACTTCTAGTTTTATCAGTTTTGGTCCAGTTTTTCAGTTTGAGTATACTATATACTATATTATATAAATATATAATAGTATATTATAGTATATAATCTTATAGTGATAATATATTGTAGTATATTATAATATATAGTGATATAGCATTGGTATAACTATTAATTCAATAGACTAGTGATATAAGATTCATTGGTATAACTATTAATACAATAGACTAGTGATATAAGATTTTAAAATTTAATATTATATTAATTAGTAATTTATCATATAATACAAAACTATTTTATATATAATTATATATTATATATAAAAATTATATAAAATATAAAAAATTATAATATATATATATGAACCGGTCCGATTCGGTTCGGTTTGATTTTTAAAAAGAAAAATAAAAATTGGACTGATTTTGACTAGTTTTAACAAAAATAAAACTGGTACTAGACCAAACTAAATTTGATACCGGACCAAACCCTGGTTCGGTTTGGTTTACCGGTCCACCGGTTTTTTTTTACACCTCTAAAGATACTGGTCGATGAAAGAGGTAAAACCGGCCAGCATAGTTTCAACCGGTTACCTTTGTTCATCGGTGTCCCCGTCAATTTCACTCTCATAAAAAAAACTCACAAATATGAGATCTCACAACAAATATCAACAAATCTCACAACAAATAATCAAATATCAAAACAAAATATAGAAAAATGAATCGGAGAGGGCGGTAGCCCTTCATCGGCCATCTGTGTATGTGTTATCCTATAAGAGCTGAGAGGGAGATGAGAGAGTTGAGAGTCTGAGAGGGAGATAAGAGGGAGATTGCATCGAAGAGAAAGAGAGAGATGAGAGGGAAACGATGTGAAAATGATAGAGGGGAAGGGGAGGGTGGGTCGGGAGTTAGGGTTGAAGTCCTAATCCAAAACGATGTCGTTTCATATATATATATATATATTAAAACCATAAGTTTAAAACAGCGTGGTTTCATTTTTTTATGCCGTTTCATTTATTTAAGTTAAACAACATTGTTTTATACACATATAATACAATATATATATATATATATATAATTGGCTAGTTTGCTGGTAGAACGGTTTTCAGCTGGTTTTGGCCGGTTCCATACTCCAGCAGCCGGTCTGCATCGGTTTTGGCAATTTTAATGATTTTGGTATATCCTTAATGAAAAATAAGTAAAACTTAATAATAAAATAATAAATAATGATAAAGTATCCAAACTATCCCTAAGAGCTAATTTGATTCCGAAAATGGCCAGAAAGCGGTACGTTTGGAGGCGCCGAAATAAATAGCGGAGGTTATTTTAATATTTTCTTTGTTATAAAAGTACGTAGCTGCATAATACCAATTTCGTACAAAATTACAGCGCACCCACATACAATAGCTAGGGACAATGCGTCGAGAAAGATCATTTCTGAAACCCGGACAGCCACTGCAGGCTGCAGCCAGAAGTGGCAAAGTTGAGAGCTCTCTCCCCAAGTTCAATATAAGACAAACACTTCGATTATATATTAATGTTAATCACATAAAATATGGCTTGATATTATTTGTTTGATTGTAAAATAGATACGACGGATTACATAAAATTCACTTTTATATATTCACTTCACTCTTCGTATTATATATATATATATATATATATATATTCTCTCCCTCTCTATTAAGAAACAAGATATATAGACCTCTCTCACACGCACAACACACAGCACTAAGAAAAGGTTATAAAATATGCCTCATTTTGGCAATAAACAGTACTTGGGTACTTCTGCTCAAAGAATGATGAATTCATCAATCTCGGAATCCTTCAAAAGCAACCCTGTCCAACTCAACCGTATCATCCCACTAGACTTCAAGGCTCATGCCATCAAACTACCCGACTCCCACACTTGGACCCTGTCAACGGACAACCCTCCGCCCATCGACCCGTTCACCTCCGAGTCCGTGCCCGTCATAGACCTTGACGATCCCAATGTAGTGTCGCTCACACGGCATGCCTGTGAGCAATGGGGGATGTTTCAGGTCACCAACCATGGCATTCGCATTGACCTCCTTATAGAACTGGAGTTTCAGACGCGGCGTTTGTTCTCTCTCCCACTGGACCAAAAACTCCAAGCAGTCCGATCGCCGGAGGGCTTTGCCGGCTACGGCCTGCCCCGCATTTCCACGTTTTTCCCGAAGCTAATGTGGTCGGAGGGCTTCTCGATAATGGGGTCTCATGTGGAACATGCCAGCAAGCTTTGGCCAAATGACCACACCAAATTCTGGTACGTGGAGTATTGCATAAATAATAATAATAATAATAATAATAATAATAAGAGTAATGTTATACACTACATTCTCATTGATCATACTAAGTAGTATGTGGTACATTCATTACCATTAGAAGATAAAGAAACATCCATAATAAATATGTTACATCTTATTTAGTGGGATGAAAGTGAGATATTAGTATAATATATAGAATTTTCTTAATAATAATAATAATGCATGCTCTGGCTAATATTCCCTGTAAAATTAACATTTAAATCTTGTGTTACTAAAATAAAAAGGGTTCGTTACTATCTATGGTAAACTGACGTTGCTTTTGTCAAAAAAAAAAACTGACGTTGCTTTCAGCGGTGGACGTAGAAAGCTGAGAGTGGAGAGGAACAGAGCTGAGATTTTGACGCGTGCTGCAATGAAGCAGAACTCGTGTAAAAATGGTGGTTGGGCAGAGAAGAGTGCATGCACCAAGGATCGAATCCCATGCACTGCACTGCCCGCCACTGTGTGACTTTCACTTCGCGCATCCTTCAAACTAACCCAGCCCACCTGCAACAATGAGGTGGTTGTCTATTTGGCCCCAATTCACAAGGCCTCCAAGGTTTTATAACCTTCGAGCATTCTTTTTGGAAAATAATGAAATTTATTATTGAAAAATTAATTTTTTATGTGAGTTTTATATTTATTTATTTTTATTTTAAAAATATATAATACTTACATATTAATCTATGACTACAAATATAATTTCTCCTAAAATATAACATAGTGAGAGCAGCTCATTTTTTTTTTTTTTTTTTTTGTGTTTGATAATTCTAACATCTGCCTTAATCTTGGTGTGGTTAAATTCCTTCATCCATTTAGGGCTCGTTTGGATAGTAAGATGAGATTGCTTTAAATGAATTGAATAAAATTATAAGATCGTTTTTCTATCCAAACAAGTCCTTAGAATTTGCTGTTTTTTCGTGCAGTGACGTAATGGAAGAGTACCAGAGGGAAACGAAGGACCTAACCGAAAGGATACTATGGCTAATGCTTCGATCTTTGGGCCTAACCCGTGAAGATGTGAAATGGCTCAAGCCCAAAGATGGGGGCAGCAGACGTTCCGAAGCCCTTCTCCATTTAAACTCATACCCGGTTTGCCCGGACCCTAGTCAGGCCATGGGCCTGGCCCCTCACACGGATTCCTCCTTGCTCACTTTATTGTACCAAAGTTGCACCAGCGGGCTCCAAGTCCATAAAGAAAATATCGGGTGGGCGCCGGTGCATCCCATTGCCGGTGCACTTGTTGTCAATGTTGGAGACCTGATGCACATACTCTCCAACGGCCGGTTCAAGAGTCCGATGCATCAAGTGCTTCTCAACAAGTCATGCCATCGCATTTCAATGGCTTACTTCTACGGCCCTCCAGTCGACGAGAAAATATCACCGTCGATGAAGTTGATTGACCACAAACACCCTGCTCTCTATCGGCCAGTGACCTGGAAGGAATATCTTGATGCCAAGGCAACGCATTTCAACAAGGCATTTGAGTTCATTCGGAATGATGTTCGTATTTCCAATAAATAAATGAATTCAAAAATTTTTGGGTAAATCTGTCGTTCAGCAAAGAGGTTCATGAGCACCAGAAGACAGAACAATCCCAGTGACCTTTTGTCAACAACGGAACTGTTGAAAAGGATCCTGCAGATTTCATTGCTCATAATCAAAAACCATCTTGCAACTTTGAACCGGAATCATGTAAACATAGAAAGAAGATCAGGAGCTCAATCATGTCTAATGCTTTTCAAAAGGGTAAACTGTAAAGTGGACATTCTATAAATTGACGAGTATTCTGTAAACAGCATTTACATTTTCTGTGTCAGAACCAAAACTCTTGTCGGACATTGTCAACCAGATTTTGTGTGCAACATTAACAACGTCAGTTTTGATGCAAAAGATTACTTCCTTCTGCTATCTTGGAGTTGGATCAAAGATCTAAATTCTTCTTTCCTTGCTAAGCAGACTGCCAAAATATAAGCCACAAAAGCATCTAAAGATGGCATACATAGTGGAGAAGGTATTTCTGGATGAAGAAGTATCTCAGGATAAACATAATGGAGAAGGTATACCAATTTTGTCCAGGGGGAAAAGCAACTGTCACTTCCAGAGCTTGACACACTTGTCATGACTAGCTGAAGCTACCAGACCTGTCACACTTGATACTGCTAAGGCAGAGATTAGTTTGTCATGCGCATGTACAGATATCGTCTTGTTTTCGCTTGTGTTCCAAAGTTCCAGAGTCTGGAAATCCAAGGCATTCCATATCAAAAACAAAAACTTAGTGTGGGCAACTTGTACGAGAGCATGCCATTCATTTCAACTCTCATGTTAACTTAAATACTATAATCCAACACTTTTTATGAAGCACTGTCATTTCTAAGCTGTAACAATCTGATCTAAACATTAGTAGTTACAAAGGTTATAAGTAGTGCTAATCTGAGACTCGCATCCAATGCAACCAAATTGGAATACCCACAATGTTTAATATAGTTAAATTAGTACATGAAATGGTGAACTCTGACTTACCTCATAACATCCGATGACCAACAGAGAATGATAAGTAGGATGGAAAACACAGGTATTAAATTTGTTGCCAGTAGACCTCAACTCATGAATGCATTCCCCTTTGTTACCAGAGCCAACTGTCCAGACTCTAACCAGGTCATCACTCAAAGATGCCAGGCACTCACCAGAAGGATCCCAGCATACGGAATGGACAAGGTTTTTGTGGCCCTAAAATCAGTCACATAAGATAAAAGGAAATATTACTCATCAAATGTCATATATACATATGTATGTATATAGATAACTCCATGAAAAGAAGCAATAAACTGAGGAAGAAAAGTAACAAAGTAGTAACAGATATTCATTTGTGTCTTCCACATCATATCCTGAAACAATTCAAGAAACATTCATTAATTTGCAGCATTAGCCATGTCATTGTTCCAAAGTCATCAGCAGGCAGTAAAGAAAGAAATAAAAAGAAAACAGCACTTTCAATTTGCTTACAAGAATGCCTCCAAGTTCTTTATAAGAGAAAATTCAATAACTTCACACCCTACATGAAGATCTCGTGATCTATCATCAAATTTCAAAATATCAAACGCACTCTATTTACAGGTACAGTTACCAATGCAACAAGGAACCAGGAGCATACTTAGTGAAAGACAGGAACATTTGTAAACACCAAGCAAACAACATTCTATCTATCATTTTGGCCTTTCGAAAAAAAAAAGAACCACCCAATTAAATGTAGAAACTAATACACTGCAGACTACAGAGACAGAACAGAACCCTCTGGAACAAAAAATTGACCTCTGAAATTTGGAGCATGGATCTACAATGCCTGGTTAAAAAAGGTCTCTAGGAAAAGAATTTAATACTCGTAATGTAATATGTAAATTAGGTCAAGCAAGCCAGTTGCCAAAGAAATACCAAATTAAAACTCTTGAGAGAGAAATTCATATACAGCAGAGACACGAGAACAATCTGACAGCAAAAAAAGGTTTTGGAACTTTTGGTTTTGGAACTATAAAGAGTAAAAAATTATCATCAGGGAAGGATGACAACCAACCTGTAATTTAAGCATGCAAACTTGAGTCTCTACATCAAGCACAGTTACAAGATCTCCAGAGGCAGCAGCTAGAAGCCTTCCAAGACGAGGTTGAAATCTCATCTGGGTTGCACCACCCTGACAAAACGGAGAATATGACTAGCAAATGCGAAAGACATTGAACTCTATTATAGAATATCACTTGAAGATGTATACCTTGAAAACACCGGCACAACTTCCATTCTTGATACTCCAGTATCTTATCTCACTATTATTATCACAAGAGCAGAGAAGGTCCTCCTTGGAAGGATGGAAGTCCAATGACAAAACGGCTGTGGAATGCCCCGTAAAAGTGCGGAGTGAATAACCAGGCTGCAAAGCTTCAATACATCATTAGAGAGAGAGAGAGAAGGGGGGAATATCAAAGGATTAGATAACATAAATAAAATTATTTCTATCACTGACCTCAAAAGCAAAAGGCATACTGTAACAAATCAATCAAGGACCTTAATGAGCTTCAACTAAACTTACTATAGCAAGTTGGTTTTTATCACTCTTATTCCAGAAGAGGTTGGCTTGTCGTGGGGTATTAAAGAGACAAAAAGGTGATTTATAGAGAAATATCAATCTCAACAATTTGGTCACTGATGCAACTATACCAGTAAATAGAAGTCAAATTTGAAGTGTTTCAATAAATAAATCAAAAGTTCAATCTACTTAATCCATTCAAAATAAAAGTACTCCTTCCCTATATATTTGCATCTATGATTAATTTGATCAGCAATGAGCAGAAGATTGAAGCAAAACTGCTCCCCTTTATCTGGTTTTTGATATTTACAAACAGAAAAGAAGAAGAAGCAAGAACATTGCATCTGTAACTCCCCCCCCCAAAAAAAGGTGTGAATATAACAAACATACAGATGAAAGCAAGCCTAAGAGATTAGCCAAGGTCAAGAATCAATGTGAGGCTTTGGCATATACATACTCTCAAAGACAAAATCAGATTAACAAAAGAACAAAAGACAAGGAATATGTAAACTAACATTATCGGTGTTCCACACCCTGACAGTTTTGTCAGCTGAACATGTAGCAAGCCGTGACATGCTTGGACTGAAACGGACATCAGTAATCCATTGAGAATGTTCTTCAAGTGTAGACTTCATTGCAAAGGATTCTGTGCACCACAATACAGCCTGCACCGCATAATCATTGGGTGGAGAGGTTTCTGTTGGTTTTCTCATAATAAAAAAGAACCCAGCCAAAGCAGCGGGGAAGTGTCCCTGTGCAACTATTTGCAGTATTTGGACAATGTTAAATAAAGCAATCAAATCAAAGCAACAGCTGACCTTTCTATCGTGCCCACCGGTAGCAAGCAATTTTCCATCTGATGAGAAGTGACAACATTCTACCTTACTCGTGCTTGCGGGGATAAGCCGTATTTTCGTAATTGTGAGGCCTACATTAAGACAAAAAAGAAGAGTTAATTCTTGGGCTCCATTCATAAAAATTATATAAACTACCATTAGATAATCAAACAAAAAGAAGTATACACCAATATGAAAACTAGAGTTTATCATACCTTTGCTGACATCAGAACACTGACCATCGTCCCTAGATAAGAATGAATCAACATTATCTTCCAAAGATCCATCATCCATAAAACAGTCAATATCAGCCTGTAACAGTTTATAAACTGTGAAATTAATGCTAATGGCAGTTCCCCACCCCCTGGGGGCTCCAAGACCTTCCTTTACTTCTGTTTCTTATATTTATGCATAAGATCTTACTGTTGCACTAAGAAAATAAAAATCAAAGAACTTGTAGTCTAATCCAGTGTGGGCATATGAGATGTGGCCATGGGGTGATTTTTAACAATTCCTTGCAAGTAGACAATTTGTAACTTTCATACAGAGAGCACATCAGATAACGTTTTAGCATTTGGGCATTGACCAGACATTATTTCTACTACATGTAACTCGTTGACTGGAAGATCAGGAAAACCATCCAAAATGGAATTAGCACAAAAAAGAAAATGAAGATGACAAGGTTCCTCACCAACTGATTTGATGCTGACATAAGTGAGCCCATGCCATCAGAACCAAACATAAACAGAGACTTGGAGGAACCAACATTATGGGGCAAACTTGGCATTGACATCATATCTCCTGGTGTGTGAGCAGAAGGGGATGAAGGTGAACTTGGGGATGGTCCTGTGGTGTTTGTGGTTCCAGAGCTATTGGCAGGACCTGAAGATGATGCCGGCTGCTTTCTCTTTTGCCCAATTTTACTTTTTGGAGCCTTTAATGGGGGAAAAAAAGACACTCAGAAACCAAACCAGGTTATACCATCTTTCAACTATGATCAAGTTAACTGTTTGGATTCAAGTTATGAAAAGCAATTGACAAATAAAACATAGAGATCCTAATTATAATTTTTTTTTTGAGGGGGGGGGGGGGGTTAAAAGCAAGCAGAACTTAGATGATGAGAAAGTAAAGCACATGAAAGATGACACATAAGCTATAATTGGTAATAGGATCATATATTGATATTGGTAGTCCACATTAGAAAAGAAATTCTAAAAGAATTTTCAGTGATTAAGATCTACATAAAATACATGGCAGATTCTATCGACAAATAAACTTGTAAAACACTTTGATATATATATATATATATATGTATTTTGGGGGGGGGGGGGGGGGGGGGGAGGAAGAGAGGGAGAGAGAGGAGGGAGAGAGAGAGAGAGAGAGAGAAGACAACAGAGAAATGTGTAGCTAATATGATCTACAAATGCTGAACCCAAAAAATCACAGACCTGATCATTTCCTTGAAAGTTGTTTGGAATGACACCATCTGTTGTCATGCTGATAGCACCATTCATTTTATCTTGCTGCTGGAGGTGGTGGTTTGAACTTTGAGACTGTTGACTAGACAGTGGATACTGCAGATAGTGTTGCTTATGTTGATTGTTGTTTTGTAGCTGTTGCTGTTGTAACTGAAGTATTGGACTTTAGATAAGAAAATACTTCTCAAGCTTTTTTTTTTTAAAATAAGTAGGAGTACTCTGGAGGCTTAAAGGTGATAAATCTTTTGAAGAGGGCTAAATATTATACGATTGACCAACTTTGATGTACAGGAACAAAATGATACCATAAGTAGCAGTTCCTTGTCTGTACATGGAAACAAAGGGCAACCAACTTGCACCAACGATCCAGTATTGGGAACTATATCACCAACAGAATCTAACTGGCCATCCGTTACAAGGCCCACATTTCGATTGTTAAGAAGCATTCTCAGTCTTCTGCATTCCAAATCATTAGCAGATGGAGATGCCAAGTTTTTCTGTACCTGACACATTAGTTGCTGCTGTAGCTGAAGCTGATTCAAAGACTGAGGAGACTGCATCAAAGATTTCTGCTGCTGAAGAAGTCCAGACCTGAGCTGCTTCAGCCAGTAGAAAATGTGAAAATTTATAAAAGAAGATCTATTCTGTCCTTTACATCATATAAAATCTTTGCACCACCAAAAAAAATACAAATGGAAGTTTCATTTCAGGCAACACACATGGACAATACTTGTCAGACATCAAATAAAAGGGGGGAAATTGCCTTCATTCTGCCTAGCTCCCTCCTAAAAGAATCCTTAACACGGGTGATTCTGAGTAATTCAGAGTAGACACCTTTCAAGGATTCATCACCACACTACAAATCATGCCAAAAATGTGTAATGTACCAGTCACCCATCACAAATCAAGTAAAGCGGGAGAAATCCCCTGAACCCCTTCTAATGTTCTCCCAAAAACTAACCCCCCAAGGGCTCATTTACCTCATGGAAATACCAACCTCCTCCCAAGTTCTCATTATCTCTGCCAACTAGAACCCTCCAAAGGCTCTCTCCTTCATAGGTACAACACCCGAGTCATTTCCCCTAAATAGCTCAGTTAAATAGAATTAAGTTTCTCACACCTAACCAACCTGGCACCTTTTACAACTGACAAACAAGCCTTGGACCACTTCACAAGATGGAGCTTACACTCCACCCCCATACCTTTCCACCAAAAATATCATTGTAACTTCTCAAGTTGGTTGACTCCTCCATGGGTATTGGAAAAAGAGAATATAATAAGTGGGCTAGCTGAATAGTGTGCTCTTTCAATTTACTTCAGCCACCCTTCAACAAGTACAGTGGCTTTCAACCAGCCAGCGAATCAATGCTCCATCTTCCCAATAATTCTATCTCAAATAGATTTGGCTTTGAAAAAAGAACTCTAAAGAAACAAGAGTTACAAGACCAAGATAAGTCATGGGCAAGTTAAAATCCTGCAACCAAGAAAAACCGCCTTACTAGCAACATTCTCAAACTTAGCAATCAAGTTATGGCACTATTTACTGCAACAATTATTTGGCTGATGAACGGAGGAGGAACCAACTTAGGAACAAATACATGGTTGTACAAAAAAGCATGTGTTAAGTCTTACCGTCAAAGGCCATCCTTTTAGTGTCAAATTGTTACTGCCTTGATTCAATCCTCCTAAAAGAACATGAGAGCACTTATTAAAGCAGGCAATAACTGAATAAAATTTCACAATTTAAATCATAAAAAATACAAGTAATTAAATAAAGGATTTATGTGCCACTTTTGCCTGAACAACAAACACATATTATAGCATGGAAGGAATTTATGAAAACCTTATGGGATTTCACCACTTATATATGTTTCTAGATTCAAGAAGAAATTTCTTTGTAACTAATGACATAAATGACAAATATTAGAATACAACCATCAATATTCATTTAAAATTGCCATACGTAGAAGAGAAATCCCCTATTTTGTTTCTTTTAAAATTTGATCTTCCAAATCATCACCTATAGTAGAATAATTTCCAATCTGCCAGTTCGTGTAATAACCATAGAATGATACTAGGTTTGGTAAGAATAACTTGAATATTTACCTATCAAAAAATGTAAAAATAATTTGAATATTTATACCCTTGTAGAGCTTAATAATGTTGTAAAAAAGTTTTGGGCACACTTAAGTTTAAAGGCCCACCTAGAGCCTCATCATAACATGTATGCACTCTTCTGACTGATATTATATAGGTTGAAAGATTCATCAATTATAATTCAAAAAGGTCAATAATATATTTAGTTATATATCTAGCCTATTAACTTGAATGGTTGGACAACTAAATGCTGTTTAAAAATCGTCATATCAACATACAGCATAAAAAAGTTGCTAATCCTTCAATTACTACATAATTGAAAAAACAAAATCCAAAAGACAAACAAAAATCATGTTATGTTTTTGAGTGTTAAAGGAGCAAAGGGGAAAAACAGAAGGGGGGAGAGGGAGATATTAATGGAAGGGAAGGGGAGGGGGAGAGAGGCGAGGACTGAGGATTTGCAAAGATTCTTCTTATAAAAAGAGTCACAAATTTTACTACTACTTCGAAAAAAGGACCAACAGACAGTTGTAAAGACACTTTCTAGTGCTTTGGGATTTAAGGAAAAAGCCAATTAGGCTTTTCCGAAAAGCGCAAAAGAAAGTGCACTTCAGTAAATTCACTTCACTTCAAGTACCAGAAGTGCTTCACTTCCAAAAGCTTGCACTTCATGCACTTCAACTGTTCCGCACTTTTAACAATACTACGAATACCAGAAGATACATTCCCCAATCAGTGTTTCCCAACTATCAAGATTTGAAGACTCAATCGAATATAGATGCCTGATATGTGGATAAAATGGTATTCCATTGAGAATCTTTACAAGGGGGTTCAATCATCTAATCACTTATTAGAAGGGAAAAAAACTACAGTTGTAAAAGCAGAGAGCCCATACATGAGCATAACAAAATGAGAAAATACAAACAAACTCCTCAGTTCAATCAAAGGAAAACTTCAATCAATACCCTGAACTCCAATCGACGTTCCATCTGGTCCGGCAGTTATGGGATTCATCATTGAATTCATCTCACTTTTTCCGTCCTGCTTCAAGCAGGCAAGACTATAAAAAAAGAAGATAATAGCTCTGAAGGTAACATAGAAAAGCAAAATATTAAAAATAAAATAATCATAAGAACAATAATGATGGTGATGATGATTGCCTGCATATGCCCTGGAAGCTGCTGACTCCGATTTTGAACTTGCTGAAGATTCCCAGAATTACCCCCAGGGGTACCATGCAGTGTTTGCCTGCAAAAACAAGAGTTTATTTGCTTTCAAATTGGATTTAATCACAGACATTGTACACAAAAGCACTAAGAAGAAATTCAAACATTAAAAAATTACCCAGGATGTTGGCCACCTACTGCAGCTGCCTTCAGCATTGCGGCATGATTTGGATCCAGAAGCTGTCCCACGTTGTCACCCAACCTTTGCTGCATAATAATGTTTTATCAACTGCGGGGATGATAAACCAGAAATGATAGTAGAAGAAATAATGTTTTGAATCCTTCACAGAAATTGATACCTTCACAGCTCCATCATCCAAGGCATCCCTCTGGTGTGGAAGCTTTAGTCTTTGCTCATACATTTTTGTTGCCATGGCATTTGCAGTTGCAGGGTTCCGCCTCATAAGAGTGTCACTGCTTACAAGACCATTGGCATTGCCATTTGGAAGCTGGTTCCTATCTCTTGGTTGCTGCTGCTGATGAGCATGCCTTCGCAAAAATAGCTGTTGCATTTGCATCTGCTGATGCTGCTGAGGTTTCTGATGCTGATGCTGATGCTGTTGCTGCTGCTGCAGCTCTTGAGTCTTTGCCCATTGAGTCGTTTAACAAGCAAGATAAACATCAAACTCGCCAAGTATCTCCCCAAAATACACAGAACAGATAGAAAACCCGCAGAATCCAAAAAAGATGTAGCAATATAACATTTATTTGATGAATTCAAAATGAAAAAAGAGCAAATAATGTTTGATATGTTACTCAAACACCATATCCTCAAAACCACACAGCCATTCATTTAAAAAGTCTACTCATGACAACACTCCAAGGACACAACATTTTCGGCTTTTAAGTAGTGGTAAAGACCTTGGTCTCGGTGGTATGCTCCCTCCATGACATTGTTTTCATCCAGGACCTAATTCACTGGAAGCTGATTGGAGTGGGTAGACAAAAAGGAGGTCTCTACATACTGCAAAAATCAGGCTCTCTCCTGCATGATTCTCATACATTGCAACCTTACATGTATCTTCTAGTTCCAACATAGTTAAACAACCATCTATTTGTTTTGTATCCTCGAAATGCACTTTGTTTGAACTTTGGCATCGTAGGTTAGGTCATCCCACTGTTTCAAGGATGAAATTCCTGAATAAATTTGTTCCTGACTTAGTTGTATACCATTTTCCATGCTCTGTTTGTCCATTGGCAAAACAAAAGAAATTATCATTCCCCAAATCTTCTTGGGTGCAAACAATTTCTAGGGGCTAGGAGTGAGCACTGACTTAGTCAAGGTTGGATTCCCTTAAATCTGACTCAAACTCCGACTTTTTCGGAGTTCAAATCCGAACTCCGACTTGTGTAGGCTCCGATCTGACTCCGACTGGTCGGAGTGAAACTTTCAGCTTTGGGCTTCTTCTTTTTTAGCTTCAAATTTAGCCCATTTAAAAAAGAATTTTTTGTGGGCTTTCAAATATCAATTTTTTGAAAAAATTAAAAACTAAAACTAAATCATTCACTGCTAATTTACTTCTATAATAATATCTAACTTATTTTTATACTAGACTTATACTATAGTGTCTAATTACATGTTATCATACTACAGTATTACATATATTTTTAGTGTCTAATTATATGTTATTATAATATAGTATTACATGTTATTATATTATACTAACTTATTTCTACAGTAGACTTATTTCAAGTGTCAAATTACATGTTATTATACTAATGTCTAACTTAATTATATACTAGACTTTCTAGTGTCTAATTACATGTTATTATACTTTAGTAAATTAGTAGATGTGTTATTAACGTATTATACTCGACTTATTTCTATACTTGATTATATATGGTAGTAATACTATGATGTTTACATATATGAAACGAGTAATGATATCCACACAACACATTTCCTAACATATGTCACAACACATGTTATAAAATAAGGATATTTTTGTAAAATGATATTATCTTTATAAGGTATTTTACAAAAATACCCCTCCTTTTATAACATTATTGTGTAAAATGTTGTAGAAAGTGATGTATGTTTATCATTTTTCATTTTCATAACATATGCACAATATCGGAGTCGAATTCAGAGTCAAAGGGCAAAGTCGGAGTCGTATCAGATCGGATTGGACTCGGTCCAGCGACACCTCCGACTCTGACTGAAAAATAAAAGAGAAATAAGACTTTGACTTGTTTTGTCGGAGTCCAGCGGAGCTGAATTCGGAGTTGGATTTTTGCTCAGCCCTACTAGGGGCCATTAGGCTGGGGGAATTTCCCCTTGAATTACCTGATGTGAACTTGCAGGAAACTCCTTACCGAGGGCCCGTGCATCCCGGGATTAGTAGGGACTTTGTTCTCGGATGCCCAGTGCCAATTAAAAAAAAAAAAAAACAGTAACTGCCAAGGCAAGATAATCAATTAAAGTCTCGAAATAAAAACTTCCCATGTCCACAGAAAAGCCAGTGAGGGATTCATTAGGTGTTAAATATTATAAATAAAACAACGAATGCAAACCACCTGGTATTTTAGAGAAAAACATCCAAAAACAACAAAGTAAATATCATTTGAGCATATCTCCAATTTGTTTTTCCAAAAAATTAAGCCATTTGTTGGGGAGAGGGAGAGAGAGAAATAAACAAGTATTACCAACAAAAAACTGCAGAGGATATAATGAAGCACGTATTTTACCCAATATAATTACTATAAGAAAATGATTTGCAGATTGCCTGGAAACTTTCACAGCCACACCTGCCCCCAGCGAAAAAAGGAGAAAGAATGAAAAGCAAAAATGAAAGGTTGATAAAAAGAACTGGTAAACCTACCTCATGGTATGATGCAGCTGCTTCTGAGTGCTTCTCGTCTGTCCTAGTGATAAATATGTCCCAAAAGACAGACCACCATTCAAAAAGAAAGCCACCAGGTGCATCAATTGCTGAAGTACATTAAAACACAATACCTACATTAACTAGGAACCACGTTATAAAAAGATACTATGTGAATCCTTAATATTTAAATTTACTTTCCCCAGCAAATCTCCAAATATTCTTACCAACAGGATCTGCAGAGACTTTCCCTTCAGCTTGAAAAGCTTTTGCAGAAGCATGCAATTTCCTTTTCATAAGATAATCATATATGTACACATCCAACCTATCATACACGGAAACATGCCGCCGGAAAATTTAAATCCTTTGAGAATAGTTTGAAGATAACAGTGGAACGGACTGTGAATTATAAATAAATAAATAAAATACCACCGTCGGAAAATTAAAACTTAAGAAAAGTTTGGAAACTAACTGCGCACATACCAAGAACACCAATAAATAAATAAAATATCTATTCAGGGATGAAAAACTTCCACTCAACCAAGCCTAAGTAGACCACTTGCCTTGACAATGTGAAAAGAAAAGCGGACAAATTCAGAAATACCTCCAGAAACCAAATCCAAAAAAGAAACCAAATTAATGGAAGGCGACAAAATCAAAATCCTACCAAAAGAAGAGCTAAAAAGAAACTTTCTCCAGAATGAAAAAAGTCTAAAACCTGAAAAATAAACGAAAACTCAAAACTTCATCATAAATTTATTTAGTTTTTTATAAAAAAGCAAATCCGAATGCGAAAAATAAGACAGAACGCTAAACCGCCAAAAACTAGGACAACTGTATGCAAAGAAAGGGTGGGGGGAAAGAAAATAAAGTACAAAGGAAAGAAAGAAACTGAAAATCAAAATTCTAGGACCAAAAACACAGCCACAAACATTCAAACAAAACCAAGAAACTTAAAGACGAAAACAACAAAACAAAATCGATTACCAGGAACATAGAGTTACATTGCTTGGTGAAAAGGGAAAAAAGAGAAGACTTACATTTTATCAGCTTCCCAGTTGGGCTGAGACATGAGTATGATAGTTTGCTAGAGAAAATTAGGACTTGCAAGTAAGAAATCATCAGTGGAATTCTTCTGCGTTATATTCCCAAAAGAACATGCGTTGTTGACTGACAAAGTGTTAAAATTGCATGATTAAGCTTAAGTGAATAAGTTGTTTAATAAAAAATGAATTAAGCAGTAGATTATAGTAAAATATAAAAGAAAGAAGAGTGGGCTGGCAAGAAGAATTAAATACGGAAAAGAAAGAAGGAAGAAAAGCAACACTCACTCACGCAAGAGAGAAAGAAAGAGGAGGAGAAATAAAAAAAGAAAGACAGAGAAGGGACCAGCACTTACTCTTGCTTTTCATTCTTGGAGGACGCAACACAAAAGAATTCTTTCTTTTGGGTTTTACGGAAGACACGCACACGAGTTTTCGACATTGAGCGGGGGACATGGGACGCGAACAACGCACACAGTGTAATGGCTAGCCCCGTGATTTGTGATTAAGTAATCAAAAAGCTCATGAAAGAGGAGGAGGCAGAGAATATAAAAGGGCTCTTGGACAGACACAGGAGGGGGGGTGATTCCGGCTAGAGAGCTTTCGGTAGCGAGGAGATTCTCGCGCGCAGAGAGTTTTTAATAGTAATATTAATTTTTTTAGTATTTTCATTTGTTTTTATATTGAGTATGAAAGGCTAGTTTTTGAACTTTTTGACAATTTGAGAACGACAGCCATCCTCTATGATTAAAGAGTTTGTCATATTGCTATCATATCTTCAATGCTACAGTATTGCTACTAATTTCAAGCCTTTGCTTTTCGAGCCTTCCAGTTTGACGCACCAAATAGAGTATAAAAAAAATAATTTTTTATAAAAGAAGAAAGTCATATATTTCATGAAAATCATTTACGTCTTTAATTCGCATCATTTCATTAAAATGATGCATTACATTTAATATTGATACGCGGTTTAGTACGCGAACTCGCCTGTAAGAAAACTTTTCGTTTTCTAAATCCTAATAAAGTCTAAAACATTCAAGTCTGATTTGTTTTTATAAATCATCTAATCTTATTTCATTTAATTATTACAAATTTTCTTAACTTTCAAATAAAATAAAAAAATAATTTAGTTTTTTCAAATCTTAAAATAAGAATAGCATTAAAAAAGTTATATTATAATATTATTTTATTCAACTTTTATCTCATCTATTATGTGTAACCAAACGAGTCATAATTCTTTAATGAGACTATTTTGAAAGCTGGAAAGTAACGTTTCCATAGGTTAGATTTGGATAATGAGTTGAGATGAGATGAGTTGAAATGAAAATTAAAAGTTGAGTAAAATATTGTTAAAATATTATTTTTTAATATTATTATTGTTTTAAGATTTAAAAAAGTTGAATTGTTTATTATATTTTATGTAAAAATTTGTGAGAATTGTAATAATGAGATGAAATGAGTTAGAGTATTTTTCAATCCAAACTATAACATTTTAAGGAAGGAAGAAAAGGAGTCAGAATGTATTAGTAATTAGTGTTTCAGTTTTTAAGACTATAACATTTTGTTACTTTTTTTTTTCACAAAATCCATTAAATTGGAGATAGTCTTTGTGATACTAATTACTATAGAAGTTACCATTTTTTAAAATGGAGATCACTTTGGCATATTCTCTTGTAAAAATGGGTTTTTTTTTTCTTTCATAATACATATAATTATATTTTCTAAATTATCGTTTTATAGTGGGATTAGTGTATAATATAATTTTAAGTAATCAATGCATATATGATTAAATAAAAAGTAAATTTTTTTTTTTTTTTTAATGTTTCAAAGTACAAAGATGCGCCACTCGCTACAAAAAGTGCTGCATCATGTCCTTTGGTTGAACGAAGTCTCGGCATTAAACCAGAACCCGGTAAGAAATCAAAACGTGTAATAAAACAAGGAAAAGTCTTCTCGAGTTTTTTATACCAAAAAGATTAATAAGATAATTTTCTATTTTTAAAGGGAATATTGAGCATCACATAGCAATCCAATGTCGACGTTTGAGTACTTCTAAGAAAAAAAAAAGAATTTTAAACTCCCATTAATAGCATTTATTGGGGTTTTTTACGACGTGTGGCACAGTCAAAACTTATAAATATAGGATGGTATTTTATGATAAGGTTTTTGGCATTTTGCTCATTGCATTTTCAAATAATAATAATAAAAAATTGTATTCACAAGTTAGTATAGCTATACACTGCTGATGGGGCAAGATTTAATTTATAAGAAAAATTCACAGATTTCAATTTTGCAAATCAAACATGACACATCAATGATGTAGATGGTGTGTTGTCTCTATGCCGACTTATAAGTAAAATGACTCCTTTGTAAATAGATAGATAATCCAAAATCTTAAGATATGAAATGATGAGGTATCCTTATCACAAGATAAAAAGAAAAATAATATATTTAATTATTTAAGGCCTTAAAATAGGAAAAGATTGGATATTAAAGTTTATGCTTTAATATTTTTCTTCTTGAGGGGTTAAATCTTTCACATCGAGCCAAATCTTTCATATGCAGTATATGTACAAAGGAGCCATTTTAATATAATGAGAAATTATTTGTACAAGAAATAGACAAGTCTCATTCCTTATAAAAAAAAAAAAAAATTCACCTTTATAAAGTGTAAAAACTACTATTCTTTATTAATGAGACCTACTTTTTTACGAAAGGCTTGTATGAGACTTATCTATTTGAAATTTGTATCTAGCATTACTCTTATATAAATGTTGTGACCACACATCAGCCTATCATGTACCTGGAATCAAATCATTCCATCTCATATGGACTAAAATACTATGCAAATCATAAATTGGGATGGTAAAGTTGTAAACATGGGATTGGAATCATTGGATTGCCCAAGTCAGTCATGTTGTTCCCAAGAACATGAGAGGATCCAATTCTGACCTACATCATAACTTTTTTGGGTAAGAAACACATCAGATTGGACAATGATTCCCTACAATTTTGTAACTCAAACACCTTCTACACTGTTGGACAAAGGTAGGCACAACACTGCTGAAAACCTGAAAATTGCTGAGGAAACATGATTGCTCCAAAAATATTCCATTCAAATTTGCTATCATACAAGAGGGGAGGAGCATTCGGCCTCTTCCGATTTGCATCTTTCAAACGAAAATGAAGATGGAACCAATTGTAAAGCTGGCAAATGAAATTACAAACAAGACAGGAAGTTTTGAAGAGTAATGGGTCTCTCAAAGAATTAAAAAATATCTGTTATTTTCAAAATGAAACAAAAAAGTTCAGTTTCTAAATTCCAGTTTTAATGCTCTGCAGAAACAAATACCTGAAACCCAAACATTCGCATCCCCTTAATTTCCATTGATGTCTTCACAGAATTCCAATGATTCTAAACAAGAACCTGAGAAGAACTAGGACCACAAAAAAATCCTTCGAACTGGCTTAATTTAGCGAGAAACAATACCCATAAAGAACAAAAGGTTGTGTTATTTGCAAGCCTGATGTATCAGCACACCACTTGTGGGATCCACTATAGTTATAAAAAAGTTAAAATACCAATACTTTTTATCATTGTGGGATCCACTTCAGTGTTGTGTTAGATGTGTAAAAAAAAACAGGCTTGCAAATAGATTTTTCAAGAACAAAGCCCGAGACAGAATTTTCATTCCTTGAAGTCATCTTTATCGTCAACAGGTATCGGCTTTTTCCTCCAAAAGACTGCAAGAGCACTCCCACCAAGCTGCAAGGGAGATAGTGTGCATCAATAAGATTGGTAAAGGTAAATTCCCAAGAAGAAAAAGAAAACGAATACACGTGTTTGGAGAAAATGAAAACGGTAAGTTCGAGCAAGTGCAAGAAAGACTCCTACAGCCATGCAAACAACGCTGACAGCAGAAGGGACAGCAACAAGGGGATTTGTAAAATGCTTCTGGGCGAGCAAAAACCCAAGTGCAGAGCTCTGCAGATAAACATGAAAGAATAAATAAAAGTACCAAGCACATAAATTAGATGGTCAGTTTTACTACACACGAGTTGTAAACTGGTGATATGATTGTCGTGGTGATGTGGAAATATTTTTCTACTCAATTTAATCTATCAATTTCACCATTAAACTACTATCTTCAGCTGCAAGAAGAAATACTTTAGCAACTTCAGGGTAAAGCCATGTTTAGTCTATTAATTGAAGGTTTTTGCCACCGCCACCCCCTCCTTGTTCTCTCTCTCTCTCCCCCCACACAAGAATACATAGAAGGATCACCCACTGACAGCATAATGGTGCACGATTATTGCCCAAAAATGGGGCTCTAAGTCTAATGCTCTTCAATAATTATTGTCTTGGTCTTTATTGTCTGAGGTTATTCGAGAAGAAACAATTTAGTATTTATATATAATGCATAACCGATCAATTTAACCTGCATCGGGCACAGAGAGAACCTTCAGATTCAGCATATGCATATCTATAGTTCAAAATCATTTTGGTAGTAGGGCCCTAATTCCAGCCCGCCAAAACATGCCAAACATCATCAATCAAACGATTCCTTAGAATTAGTTCCTCTTTTTATATCCAAAGTTGTGTAAATTATTTTATCTAGGCACTGAAAGAATTTTTTTGGGGAGTGGGGCAGATGGTGGAAGAATATGCATGGTCAAGGGTGGGTTCATACAGATTATCATTGTAAATATTTTAAAGGTCATAAGCATTGTTGGTAAAGAAATAATCATGACAAATACGTATACCTGCATCCCGCATTCTATAGAAATAGTACGAGAAGTGGATTCGCCAAATGATACTCTTGAAAGCCAATAACCAAGTGTGAATGCAGCACCATGTAGAGCAGCCACCGGAAGTATTAGTTGCGCTCCTTGAGTTTTCAATACATCTGAAACTTGTCCAATCTTAAAAATCATAAAACAATCAAAGTAAGTTCCCTCCATGAAACAACTATCACCAGAACACTGAAATGAAATACTAAAGCTGTAAAAATGATCAATTAAATACAGATTTAATATTTCAGACCTTACTGGGATTTTAAAATAAAATAAAATAAAAAAGGAGGGGTGCAACATGAGGACTTCCTAGGAGATCACCCATCCTAGTACTACTCTCGCACATGAACTTACTGGGCTTGCACAGAGAAGTGTGGTGAGAATAACTCCAATCAAAGGTGTTACTGTCACTATTTTCGAAGTGAATTTGGGGAAGAATTCATTTGCCAACACTGCAACAGAAAGCAAAAACTAAATCATTGACCCTTGAGATAAACTTTGAATTGTAGCAGAGAAATAATTTTCTATGCAACTAAATCCAATACACAGAAATCTTCGATAAGTACAATGGACATAAATTTTAAACACCTTTCAGTTACCTCCAACAATTGTTGGCACTAAAACAACCTGAAAAGTGCTGATCGCCAGACCCTGCGAAGATGGCAGGAACACCAAAATCACAGGTAAATTTCTGTATGAGTTATATGGAGAAAACTTAGACCTTCTCACAAGTATTAAACATGGTCAGACATATATAAATTGCTTCTACACAATTATCTTTCTAAAACTCAGCTTAAACTGAACAGGATGACAGATGCTATATTTTTTATACAAAATATTACACTTTACCCTTTTGTAGTATGGGATCAAATCAGTCTGTATTCTTATCCAACATATATTTTTGAAGAGTTCCGATATATATAAATATGTATATATATTCATTCTGCTGACCTTTGGTCTCAAAGTGGCAGTTTACCCACTAAGGTTTATGCCCTTTTTGTCCGTTATACTTTGTTGTTGCACACTACTATGAACCAGCAATTATAAACACGTGATTTTGGAGAAAACCCCTAGGGGTTGGCTCGAGTGGTAAGAGCTTTGGTCTTAGTAGTATGCTCCCTCCAAGTTTAAGGTTTGAACCCTTGGGTGCAAACAATTTCTACAGGCGATCAAATTGGGAGAATTTCCCTTTGAATTACCCAATGTGCACTTGCAGAAAACTCCTTGCCTAGGGCCTATGCACCCACGGGATTAGTCAGGACTGTTTTCTCTGACACCTAGTGCCAATCAAATAATAAAAATGATTTCGGGGGGAAGCCATAAATCTTTAAAGCACATGATTTCCACTAGCATAGTTGGCAAAAAAGTTCAACAGTTGAATGAATGGACCTCAGGTTGAAAAAGGGCAACATTGTAATTTACCTCGCACCACATGTGGGCAAATTGTAGCTTTCTCTTATAATTTCAAGATCATTTACCAAATGTGATGAATAACCCTCTAATCAGCGTGGAATATGTATGGACTCCTAAAGGGTCCAACAAACTGCTATGTACTGAGGATATTGGAATTGTAGACCACAAGGTGGTTTCTCACAGCCCCGTACAGTGCTAGCAGCAGTTTGCAATCTGAGCAGGTGCCCACGTAACCGACGAAATAAAGCATATTTATTTCTTCAAGATCCTCAGTTTTTTATTTATTTTCAAGAACCTCACTTTTATAAAAGCAAATCCAAGGATTAGATATTGAGTTATTTACCAGTTACATAAAAACTTACCACAGCATCAACTGGAACAAGCTGACCAGCAAGAAGCTTAGTGAGGAGTGGTGTCATAACAATAGCTCCAATAGTTGAACACCTACAGAAGTCCAGAATGATTATGAAGTTGAAGTACTCATACTCAACTAATATGACACAAAATGAATTGGAAAAACATGCTCCCTTATGTAAGAATTATGGTAGAAGATATAATTACTTTTCCTAGATGACACAAGAACTTAAACCCATTCACCCAAGTAACTGCTGTTAGAGTTACATTACCAATCGTCCCAAAAGCTTAAGTTGATGGGAAGATGTGAGTTTAATTATTTAATTTATAGTTTAATTTATATCCTAACAGTTAATTATTTAACATTATACTGCTCATATAACAACCACATTGTTGAGCACTACAGAACTATATTGGAAACTTTACAGTGCATATATTTATCAGTTCAATATTATGGCCAGTGTTCTGAATGTGCACATCCATAACCAACAAAAGAATTCAAGGGCAGCAAAAACTTGTCAACCCTCTCAGGGTGAGAAAATCATTTGAAGAAGTTCAGCTTACGTTGTCATGAGAACAGAAAGTGCCACATTTCCTTTTGATATGTAAGTTGCAACATTTGATGCCTGACCTCCAGGGCAGCATGAGACCAAAATAAGACCAGTTGCAAGAGGTGCAGACAGTTTCAGAGTCTGGAAATCATAGAGTTTAAATGTTAACAGTGATAATTTCTCCCAAGGTTATTGTAACACATTATACAATATGTTTTCTTTTCCAGATTACAAAATTCAAAATCAGTTCCACTCTGAAAGATAAATTAGGTGATCCCCCCCCCCCCCCCCCCGCCCCTCTCTCTCTCCTTTTCTCTATTAGGTTCTTATTTAGGAAAAAAGAACTCAATATTGATTCTGCTGATGAGAGAGGTTAAAAACAAATAGAACTTAACAAGCACATAGATGGCAAATGCTGAGACTTTTGAAGAAGTACCAATGCAATGACGAAGCCCAACATGGGTTTAATCAAGTATTGAGCAAGAAATCCTACACCAACCTGCATAAATAAAACTTGATTATTTAAACCAGGTAAGGAAAAAAATATCAAATTAACAAAGTAATTATTTAATTTTTACAGTCCATGGATTCCGCAAACAGCGTCTGAAATCCTCAAATGTTAGTGTCAATCCCATTGAAAGCATGAGGAAACCTAGGCCAAGAGTGAAAAGGTCTGTCTCCAACCATGTTACCTGTAAGAAGATCCAAAATTCAACTGGTTAACCAACAGCTAACTTGACATCCAACAAAGCAAAAGAAAAAGGGCATGATATTACAGCAGCTGGCTTGTAGATGCCAACAATGGTGCCCAATATGACCTGTCATGTAAATAGGTTTAGATTTTGAATGTACTCCTCAAGAAAGAAATCTTAAATGCAATTACAATAAGAGAAGTATGCCACTTAAAAACATTGAAACAGAGATTGGCCAGGTTGTCCTTACAGAATGTAACACATACCCAAACCGGAAAAAGAGTCGTCAAAGTTTCAATTATTCTCTCATACTGACTCATTCCATCGGGTGTTTTACCAGGGACATCTCCAGATAAATTTGTTGCGGCTTTGCACAAAACTTGAGAGTTCCTAAATAAAGGAGTCAACAAATTATTCTTAACACTATACTACAAGTGTACAGATGGGTATATGCACCAGCAAGCTTGTAGAGAACGAAAGATGCCCTCCTATGATCATATCCTCCAGGAAGACTAACATATATCAATATACAAACGTATGCTTAATTTGCTTTGGATGAATACGATTATAAGAATTTGATTCCCAAATCGACTAATTATTGGTTCTTCTTCTCTGGCATTTTCATATTGGTCATAAATTTAAATTATGACATTATGATCACTTTCTTTAAGTAAACATCAATATAATTTAAGCGCAAAAAACACAAAGGCACTCAATTGATCTTTTTTTTATATAAGTAAACAATAGTATTAATAAAGGATAGGCAAAGCCCAAGTACACAAGATGGTATACAAAGGATCAGGCCTATCTAAGTCGTTACAGTGGAAACAAAGGCACTCAATTGATCTTAATAGATACCTTGAAGTTGGAATGACTGAAGAAGGGATTGTAACTACTGGACTCCATGGCTTGTTAAGGATTGACAAACTTCTTCCATTCTTAGCTTCAGGAAACTCCCCTCTAAAATCTAAAATCTCAAATCAGTAGGGGAAAGAAAGAAACCCCGAAGAAGAATTCGGAATTCATTGCTCATAGCAACTAAATGTCACAATCAACAATAAAGGAAAAGATCCGGGTAAGTTATTTGCGTACTCCCCAAAATACCAAATTTCGAAACAAAAAAATTCAACACATTAGAAACACGTGCCATCCAATCAAATAAACAGTACCCCAGAAGCAAACGATCGTAAACAAGCAAAAATGAAACATACCCAGACACGATTGAAGCTTCCTGGAAGGAAGAGAAGAGCTTGGTTTGTACAAAACGTCGTGTGTCCGAAACTTACAGTCCTTGAGAACCAATCCAGACATGGACGCCATTGAAGCAAGCAAGAAAACACCTGGCTCAATAAAAAAGAGGGATTAAATGGGTACAGGGCTTTGATGCGAGAAGGGACGAGTGAAGGCTTCCAGTGTTGCACTTTTCACATTGGACATGGGGGTTTAGTCCAAAAGTGGCAAGCCGCAAGCGGATATATGTGGCAGTCGTGGAAACCGATGCACCACTAACACACACACCAAGGTTCGCGTTATCCAGATGTTCTGCAAATGAAACCAAATTGCTTTGTTGCAGATTTCATGGCCATGGTTGTCGTTTTTGTTGACTTTCCAGTGTTCGTGGCCTATAAATGAAGCTCCCAAATCTCATGAAATGTAGCTTTCTAATTCAAGCAGAAAATGATATCTATCGTAGCAAAATTCAAATAAGTTTGTCACGGTAAAGGACATGAGTCATGGCAGCTGTCGGTTTAAAGTTTAATAAAATTTAATGTAATAAGAAGATAAATAAGAATAAAAATTTTATGTGTAGTTATTTTTACGTACTTCTTTTATATTTTACTAATGTGATTAAGTGCGTTACTTTTTTTAATATAAAATAACTTATTTGATTAATCACATTAATAGAGTCTCTAAAAAATATGTAAAAATAATTGTATATAGCAGAATTTAAATAATAATCCAACACCAAAAATATGTCATTAACACATTGAAAATGAAATGATATTTACAATTTTAAAGTGTACAAATTTCAAACATTTCCTTTAAAAATGTGAGTAAATTTAAAAACTACATAAAAAATTATTTTTTTAATAATAGACCTCATTTTAATAATAGATCTTTTTTTTTTTAAAGAAAGTGTATGACTTGCATATTATATATAGCATCACTTTGAAAAAGAAATACCATTTAAAAGATTCGTTAAAATGTTAGATATTTTTTCTTCAAATGGGAAATGATATTCTCATTAAAAAATGATTACATATAAAAATATAAATTTTAATAATAAATTTCATTTTTTTTTTCTAAAATAAATGCATGAGCTTGTACATCGTTTATTTAGCATTACTCTTTCCAAATCTGTTATGCAATAAATATTTATGAGGTCTAATAAATAGGCCCCGCATCTAGCCCTCCCCCACCACCGGCATGCAAAGGGCATCCGCTCTCACGCTATAAAGAGTCAGGGGATGGGCCAGGTTGCCCAAGCTAACCCGGCCATTATATATATATTTATATATATAATTAGGTTTATAATGAAATGATGCCGTTTTGGATAGGTGTCAAAATCAAATCATTTTATTACAAGGTTAAATATAATATAAATCATAATATCCTATATATTAAAAAATATTAATTATAAATACCACTTTTTCTCTCTCTCTCTCATTCTCTTATTCTCATTTCTCAACTGTTGTCTATTCTAAGAGTATAACCAATTCAATTTGGTCTGGTTTTAGATATTTTAAAACTGAATCAGTATATATTAAATTTAAAATTTAAAGAAGTGATACTGTACCGTATTGCGTATTGCCCTTTTTCCGTATTGCACTTGTATTATGTATAAATTGAGAAATTTAGAAAGTAGAATTTTTTGAAAAATAAAAACATAAAGCATTCGATTTTAGTATTTAATTAATACCATTGAAGCAAAAATAGCTCTATTCCGAGTCCTGACGGTGACTTGAACCCAATGGGCCTGTGTTAATCTTGACCCACGTTAGCTAGCATTTATGTTTGCTCCCGGCCTAGTATCAGTTCGCAAACGAGCTGATGTTTCCTGGTGTGATTTTGTCACATATTTTAATTGTTTTAAAAGAAAACCAGTGGCAATCGAGAAAGATGGCCCTGATCGTCGAGTTCTGAATGGGTTTCATGAAGGGAAACCCAATCAATCAATCGATTTTAGTTTTAAGAAAAGTGTGGCTTAATTTGTGGATTTTGTGTTGTTTATTCTCTCTGTCTCTGTCACTCTTTTTCATGTGAGTGTAATACCCTACCTGCCTTCCCTTTTTCATGGTTATAGTGTTCTCCAGCTATCAAGCTTAGGACCTCTTATCCTCAAAATTTTCCCCAAATTTGACAACTCAGGGAACTGGCTGCATGCTTCAAGGAGTTTTTAATGTTGTGCCTATGCAATCTCCAAAAAAATTGTTTACTTCGGGTGGAATTTCGAAAAGTTTTCGTCATAGGGTTGAAGATTTTTCACAGATTCCTTCTTCCTTTCATTTTTCCTTAAAGAGCATCCCAAGACTAAAGCGTCGTTTGGATACTCAACAAATTTCAACTCATCATTATAATTTTTTTAAATTTTAACATAAAATATAATAAATAATTCAACTTTTTTAAATCTTAAAATAATAATAATATTAAAAAATAATATTCTAATAATATTTTATCATCTCAACTCAACTCAATTTAACATTCAAACGCAACTTAATAAATGGGCCAAGGATTGTATTTTGAGAGTTTACATACCAACATATCGAGAATCAAGGGCAGTTTCAAACATTAAATTCATGTTGGAAAATTTAAACCAAGTGGATGGTGAAGGGAGGGTAGAATATTTCGTAGTTTTTGCATTTGTAGATCATTGTTAGTGGACGTTTAAGTATTTTGATTTAAGCATAAGAGTTTTCCTTAGCTGAAAACTTCCTGAAAATGTCTTCTATAGTTCTAGAATGAGAGAAAGATATATATATTTAAAAAAAAAAAAAAGAAGGACGGCACTTCCATAACTTTATTAAAAACCTTCACTTCTAGTGGAGGAAAAATCCCAAACAAATGAAACACTGAACAACGTAAAAAACATCAAAACAAAACACAAAAGCAATCTATAGCCTAATACTAGGCAAACAAAGAAAATCCAACCGGAGCAAACCCTGAACACGGCGAGGCAAATCATCAGAGCCAATGTATGTACAATTTTTCCCCTCTTCTCCCCGTCTTGCCAGAGAATCTGCTACCTTATTGCCCTCTCTAAACTGATGTGAAACCGTGTAATGAATACCATGAATCATTGAGCATTTAATATTGTCCAAGCAATTCACTCGGATAACTATGAATGATGTAGGGGTTCACTTTATTTATCCAACTTTATTCCACTCTGAAGTCTTAAGTTCGGTCGAGAACTACACGGGTAATGGTGCATGGATTTAAGTATCAAAAAGTCTATCAAGTTGGAGACTTGGTTGTTTTGACATATGCATGCCTTCTTCTGCATTGTTGCAGGCGATCAAAGGTGCCAAATTAGTGAAAGCTTCTCTGTTGCATTCTCCGTCGTGAAATGCTTGTTATGGAATGCAAACCAGTATCTACAGACATGTCTGTACTTACAACTGTAAAAATAAGAGCTAGGACGCATGCATGCTGATGCTGCAGCAACAATGGCCATTTCTATGGAACAGCTCAATGTTGTTTGGCCTTTTCTGGGGACTAGCACATGAAGAGAACAAAGTGGGTGGGATCCCTTTGTTGTGGACCTAATGAGGATAGTGGCTTGGCTTCCCTTGGCAAGAATTTTGTGGCAATTTGGACCTCCATTTAAAGCAAATATAAAACCTGATTCAGACACTGTGGGAGGCAGAGATCAGTGATTTTGATGGACCATTCTGTTTTGTCACGTAGCTGAGTGAGATTAGCAGGGACAGATTTGTAATTTGGACGTTTTTGTATAAGCAAATTCATGCAATACCTCTAGAATTTGTTCATGTACCCCAAAGAGAAGATCATGACCAGACAATAATTACAAACAATTTACTTCCTTTTTCCTGCATTTTCTGTCTTTGTTGAAAAGATTGAAACAGTCAATTAATGCTCCCTGTTTGTACATTTGTTAGACTTTGATGTAACTAGTAACCGGAGTATGGACTACTCCCACCTAAATTTATGTCAGATTTAACCGAAAAATTGGGCTCGTAATTGAGCTAGCTACAAAATGACGACAATGTTAGATATTGGAATTATGAGTGTGTTCAGCACTGTGACAAAAGGAACTCCTGTGGTTGCGGGGGGGCTTTGATTAGAGACCCCATGCTTGCATGTGGTCAATGCATGGCTCCAAGTCTTTTGACATATGTACCTGTGGTTTCTGGACCACCTCAACTCTATTTTTAACTCTGTTTTCAGTACATATCACCGCTGAGAAGAAGAAAAAGAAGAAGACAGTCCCCTTTTCGCAGAAGGCAATCACTTTGTTATTGTCGAAGTTGATCAGTACCACAAGAATAATATCTCCTCCTTTCATATGATTATCAGTCTCCTCATGGAGTTATAATTATAAGCACCTTTAGATTATCTTGACATCTATGGCAGCCAAAACAAGAAAGAAAAAAGAAAAAGAAATATTTTTGTTCGATGGGGCAGATTTAAAGCAAAACAAAATTGCAGAAGACTGGAATTTTGTGAAAAAGTTGATGGGCCTAACTCATATCATAAAACCGGTTCTACAAGAGATGATTTCTTATTCCTTATAAACAATACCTAAGACCTTGTCCACCGGTAATGTGAGATTATTTCTCAACATCATCTCGCATGTGCAGGCCAATATTTTTCCTGGCCCTTGTCACGGGATAAATAGTATGGGTTCCCATTCGTTCTGTGGCAGGTTCTAATATCAAGAAGAAATTTATGGGTCTAACTTATTTCATAAAACCGGTTTTACAAGAGATGATTGCTTATTTTTTATAAATATGTCCAAGATCTTATCTATAAGTAATGTGAGATTATTTCTCAACATTTTGAGGAAAAAAAACCAAAACTGGGCAAAATATTTTGTAGATGAAAAAGAGTCCCTTATTGCACAACTCATTGCACACTATTCTCTTGTTCAGTCATTCTTTCCTTCCCTTGAAAGGCACGACTCCGGCTCGAGCCTCTTGTCCCATTTCAAAGCCAACCTTATCTTCTACTGCCACTCCAATAATCCATAAAGTTTATTCTTCTTCTTCTTCTTTTTCTGTTTTTTTTTTTTTGGGTTAAAAATTTGTGAGACTGAAACACCACCAACGACCCAGACAAGATCAAGTTTATTTGATGTTAAAGAGTACTAAAAACATGAACTAACTGAAACCAACATTATTTTAACAAGCTTCTTCTTGAAGACATCCAATAAATTAGACAATAATAATCAACATTGTCTGTTGGAAACCAATGGAGTTTTTTTGTGCCTGCCCTGCTGAATGATTTTGCAGGGGACCATTTACAGGGGAAAAGGAATATCATTGTTCTTCATCAAAGCTTATCTTCAACGTTTGTAAGAAGGGGTCTTCACTCTTCCGGATATCTTTTCATATAAAACAAAATTGATAAATAATTTTTACAGTTTTAGAGTGTGCAAATTTTACGTATTTATTTTAAAAAAAAAACTAGATAAATATGAGAGTTACATTAAAAAAAAAACATTTTTTAAGGGTAAATTTCACTTTTATTCAATGTAAGTATACAAAATTTGCACACCTTAGAACCGTATATAGCATTATTATGTTGGTAGGCTCGATGTTTAAAAAAAAATTACTAAAAACATGATGCGTGCAGCGGTTAGTAATTTTAATGGTTAAACCGCCATCATTAGCTAACAAATCTATGAATAAAACTTAAAAGAATCAATCTCTTTCAGTAAAAACAGATTTAAATAGGGAAATATCTTGATATTTCAATAAAATAATTTAATTAAAAATATTTTAGCTGAAATGGGAAATGATATTACGTATTAGGATCTTTAAAAATAGTTTTGTTTTCAAAGTGCCTCTTCTCAGTGATCGATCTCTGCTGTACATTGGAGGTTCAACGAAAAATGTACATTGTCTTTAATTAATTAATTAATTAATTTTACTTTAATTTATTTAAAATGGATAGTATATATGTATTTAATATTAAACATAAAATGTGTTGATAATTCTAATTATTAATTAAAAAATAATTTATATTTTACACGTACTCCCAGTTGCAATTAAAATTGAGAGAATTTTGAAAAGTGAGTGACCATGGGACGTTGGTCGACCTTTCTACAAATAATTGATCTTTTTTTAGGTCTAGTCATACGTGCTAGTATAACGTGGAAATGCGAAGACCCTTCAACTTAAGAGCATTGGTATTGGATTAACTAAATGTCTTTTATTTTTAAATTTAATAAATATGATCTATATTTGCTCCATATTGAATTAGCTAAATTGTTTTCATCCAAGATATAAACCACAGTAAATCTATTCTTCTTTTTAAATATGAAAAGAACTATAACAAGTCTAAAAGTATTTTTTGAGATTATTATATTATAGATATGATATTTTTATTCTTACGAGATTTTACCATCTAGATACATATGAGATTATTATATTATAGATTGTTAGATTGTGAAAATGAAAATGATTGTCGAAGGTTATTGAAGATTATGAAAATAAAATATTAATTAATTAAAAAAATATAAATAATAAAAAATAATAATATTTTTATTATTATAGAGAGTGTAATGACTAATCCAATGTAAACTTCAACTTTTAAATGATTAGTTAAAAGTGAAAAAATTACATATTAATCAAAATTTAAATAATAGAATGGCCAATCTAATGCTAAAGCTAAGATAAGTTTGACGTGTCAAATTGCACACCGCAAATTTCCACCGACCGATCAAGATTTGGACTGAATAATGACATCTCTCCATGGCTGGGCGGTATAGTCATCTAGGCAAAATGGTACACATTGTACAATCTCGTTCTACTCTTAGTTTACTGCAATGAGGTGGTATAGTTATCGATTTTAATTTTCTTTTTGAAAATAAAAAGGATAATTTCAGAGTGACAAAAGTAGAATATTTTATATAGTGATATAAAAATAGTACACAGAGTGTGGTTTATAATATTACTTTTGATATTAATATTGTGGTGTTTGTTGGGAACAATAAGAAGAAAAAGTAAAGTGAAAAATGAAATAAATCACACGTAAATATAAAATTTTATGTGATTTGACAACGTGTTTACTGTTACAGAACTACAAACAATTTTATTTTCTTAAAAGCTGAATACACTATGCGGCCATGCAACATTACAATGTGCATCTATACGGAAATACAAAATGTTTGTGTGTGTGTCGAAACCCCAACATTACAATGTGCATCCATACAACGAGTTTTTATCCGATTGAGTCATCAAATCAGACAACCACAAAACAGAATTAAACTCCACACAAAAAGTCCAACAGAGTTTGACAGTCAACATGCGACCATGTAGTACGAAACGTGAATCGAGTTTCATTATTTACCCAACTTTGAGTGTTAGTATATATTTTTTTTCTTAAGAGAATTGTGATTATAGTTGAATTGATTTTGGTTTTAAAATGTGTATAGATTTTCAACACAATTGCATGCATGTGTCAGATCTATCCATGTAACTGAATCTCTTGCTTTTGAAATGGCCTCACTGTTGCTTTTTCCACGTGGACTGTAAGGTCTATCGGGGTGGTTGGTTCTCTTCTAGGTCCAAGCATGTTTGGAATCTTGGATTACAAGAAAATGATCTCGACATATTACTTCAAGGAAAGCGTGGTCCTCCATGAACGGTACCTATCCCCTAGTTTAATTTCATAAAGTCATATGGGGAGGGGACTGTTTGTCGGTCTTGTGTGGTGGCAAAATCACTTTGCAATGGCTTAGGGCATGCTGCGTGCAATCCCCAATTCTGGCTCAGGGCATGCAATCTCGCGTGGGTCCTATGAAAAAGTTAAAATACACGTGAAAAAAAATAATTATTATGATAAGTTTTATTTCTTTATAAATGACAGTAGAAGATTTCTACGTGTTAAGTTTATATTTAGTATTATTTTTTTCATTTAAATGATTAATCTAAGGAGTCTGTCTGCATAAATTCTCATTTAGGGACTGCTTGTGCAGTCATGGACATTATTATTCTTAAAATCTATTTGAATTAGAATAATTCTCCAGATTCCATCTTTTGTCAAAATGTAAAATTTTCTTTTTGAAATCGAATAAAAAATTTCTCTCTCCTCTCTTTAATCTCTACCTGATAGAGTAGTAGTGGTCGTATCCTCCACCACCGTCGGTTTTCTCATGCATCGACTTCAACCACTCTCTCATTGTCATGTTCATTTCGAGTATTCCCCGAATTCATCTACTTTGAGCTCTGTTTGCTGGCATCGACTTGAGTTTCTCCTTCACCACCATCAACTGTAGACCATGTAAGGAATCGTTAGTCTCACCACAATCTAGTGGACGACTCAGTGAAGGTTTGCTTAACTTCTCCTCTCTCTTTTCTTTATGTTTTTCCTCTTTTGCTAGACTACATTTGCTTCCTTAATATATTTGGAAATGCTTGAGTTCATCTAAAAAAAAAAAAAAAAAGGTTCTAGATTGATGCAAAGTAAATCTCATCCGAAAAATGAACTCTTTCTTCATTTGTGTTTTTTGGGGAAGTTGTATGGGGTATCTAGAGATCTCTTCAAGCTGAGGAATGGGATGACGGTCTCGCGTCGACGAAGGCGACATCGGTCTCGAGTTGCCGAAGGGGATGCAAGGGAGATGGACTTTAGGGCTCAGATGGGTCTCGCGCTGAGGAAGGGGATGTCGATCTTACTCATCTTTCATGCATGCGAGGCTTCGACGAAGCCTTTCCCACTTAATCAAATGATGTGTTTTCCCACCTGATGAAATGATATGTTTCAACCAAGTAAGGTAGGTAGGGAATGCAAACATATTTATTCTAATCTAAATATATGGGGAGTATTTCATGGGCGGTAGATGCAAAGGATAAATTTTTTGAGCGGTGCTACTCTGTCGCTCAGAGTGCACCGCTCATTGTTACCGTTAATTAAAAGTTTTCTTTTTATTTTTTTTTTCAAATTTTTTTAACATTTTAAAATATTTTTAAAAAATATAAAAAAATATTAAATATTAATAGTAACTTCCTTAACTATTAAGTAAATAACAAAATTAAAAATATATATATAAAGTGTCAATAGGGAGCAAATGGAGTGGACAAAGTAGTATTTTTTAAATTTTTTTATTGTTTACCACACTGGGATAGCGTGTGATGAACAGTAAAAAATTGTCTTCTACTTGTGCAGCCAGTGAAATGCTCCTCTGAGTGTAGCACTACTCAAATTATGAAATTACATTGATCTGTGAGTTTATTTTATATAATCTTTTTATGTATATAGTAATTCTCGATTACAAAATGTCTGATTGGGGTTGATATCCTTTTTATCCTGTCCATTTTGCCTGGATAAGAGAATTGATGCGCAATTAAATGCCATGGTGAGAAATGCCAAACTTGAAAGCCGAAAGCTTCTTTTGTTTCTTGTCAATTCAATGTGAGTCGCAAGGTTTTGATCTATTTTGGATTCAAACCTCCTTCTAACTATAATTACATCCACCTCTTTGCTTCATATTTAACTTTAAAGCAAATCACATAGAGTCCATTTATATTAAATTCTAAAATTAAATTAATCGAGAACTTCTCGACCGTCTCAAAACATATATTTTTAAAGGAAAATGATACCTACGCAACTATTTTTATAACTATCTTTAAAATATAGGTATTTTTATAAAATAATTTATAATAAACGTAACATCGTTTTATAGAAATACTTACAATTTAAAATATGACAGTAAAAATGATTTTACATGTCATTACCCTTTTTGAAAATTTTAATATAAAGTAAAACCACTCTCCATAACCAAACTTAAAAAATTAAAAAGAAATGCGTAGAAAACATGAGTAAAGTGGCACTTCATATTCAAGGAGGCCTGCAAAACCCTATTTGAATGGGTCTTCTTGAGGGTGGATGTTTCATGTTTTGTTCCAAGTACGGCAAACAGCGTACTTCATGTTCTTGGGTTACCAACATGTCATGGCTTACATCTGATAAATTGTAGTTTCACGAGGACTCCATTTTTGTAATGATTTTAGTTTGTTCTACTAATAGTTTTTTTGCTGATCTGAACTGGCAGATTCATTATTTTAATTTCACGAGAAGCATTTTAGAGCTGTTTGCTATCACTGGCTCGTATTCAAGTCCAGAGAGATATTGAATTTGTGCCACTTGGTAATGAAAAGGGCACAAATTAGTTAATATAATATTTTATATTTGGAAATAAAATGAGATGAATTTCAATTATATATGATCGTTAACTTTGATTTTTCTTTTTCTTTTGGTTTTTGTAGAAAACACAGACCTAGAAATTATTCAAATGGTACAAAGCATTTCTTCATGATCAATGACCTACCCCTAACCAACTTGGTTAAATTTCTTAAAAATGATTACTGTATTTAAGAAAAACTTACTTCTCCACGTGTCAATTATTGATATTCTGAAAATTATAAAATTTAAATTTCAAAGAAAATTGAATAAATGAATCTTGTATGTAAAATTGTAAATAAAATTATATGTACATATAACACTCATCTAGATTTTTTTTCTAGGCAAATAGAGCTATTCCTGTATGCACCGTCGAGAAGTTTGGAAATAGAGTGACAACTCGGTATTATCATTTTAGAATAGTATTTATCTTTAGAAAAGTCTATTATTCATCCTCATGCACCACACATCACATTTTTTTAATTTTTTAATTTTACTAAATGTATGATATATGGATGATGAGTAGAAGAATTCAATAAGTTTAAGAGGAATAAAACCAAAAAAAATAAAAATAAAAAATTTGAAAAAATAAAAAAAAATGTGGTGTGTTGAGATAATGAGTAGCAAAACTCTTACAATTTATTTATTTTTTTTACACTTCTTTGACTTTTTTTTTTACTAGATTTAGAAATTCTAAAACTGGCTATAAGGGTCTTCAACCCCTATTTACAATAATTTGAATTATTATAATGAAATCACTTTCATATAATTGAAGAGAGATGGTACTTTCAATTTTATTAATAATCCTCACTTTTCGACAGAAGAATACCATGTACTAAACAAAAACTTGGGAATTACAAAAATCCCAAACGAAGTCCTAAAACTTTATTAACTATCAATAAAAAATTAAAATGTAAACTACAATAACCAATGCATCAAAACAGTCGGAGAAAATCTATATTAAGAGCTACAAAACAAGACACCAAAATGTAAAGTACTGAAGTAACCACCATCTAAAACTAAAGCACATGGAAATTAGTAGCAACTAAAATCTATGTCTAAATTTTAACAAATCAGTTAGACCCAATTTCAATTCACCCCATGCCAATCTAGGCAAAAATGAAGACAAGAAAAAAGTTTCAAACTAAGCAAAAACAATTATGTCATCCCAAATCCCTAAAAACTTCCAAGGTGGAGAGGAAGCTTGATTGAACCAGTGAATGAATTATGTAGAGTCAGACTCTAATATAATATCAGTAAATCCAATCTATAAACAATATCACAAACCTTGTTTCAATGTCATTAATTCAGCAAATTAAGATATTGGAGTCCTCTCCTAAATGAAAAGAAAAGCCAATAACAAAACCTCCACTATCATCCCTCAATACACCACCACAACCATCAAGGCTTAGGTTTCCAAGAGATTAGCCATCAATGTAAAACTTCACTTTTCCAACTGGGGGAAGTCTCCAATGCACTAACAGGTGCTTTTTTATTTTTAACTTGCAGCTGATAAATTTACAAACTCAATAAAGAGCAAGAATATTGGACTCTGGGTAGTTTGGATAGTGAGATAAGATGAGATTAAATGATTTTAAATGAATTAAATAAAATATTGTTAGAATATTATTTTGATATTTGAAAAAATTGAATCGTTTATATTATATTTTGTATGAAAATTTGAGAAAGTTGTAATGATGAGATGAGACGAGATTAGATGGGTTGAGAGTATTTTTGTATTTAAATAAGGCCTAAAATCTTTTTTGGATTTAACAAGCCATTCAAATCATGTAACCAATGAGTAACATGATTTTTTACTACTTGAGCCGATGACACACTATTGAATACACAATTATTTCTAGACAACCACAATTTTCAAAGAATGATCATTAGTACCATAATTGCCAACATATTAACTTGATCTTTTATTTTAGAAAGTTGCCACCATTGTAATATACGTGTTCTCCATAGAAATCTTAACAAAGAGGAGTAACCAAAATTAAGTGCAAAATGTTCCCATACTCCAGTAGCTAATTTCTCATTTTCAAACAAATGACCCAAGATTCCATCTTTGATGAAGTTGAGCAGCAGACACATTTGGAAACTATGAGAATTCCACACCCTTATATTGCTACATCAACTGAAGACTGCATTAAGAAAAAGTTTGCATCCAAAAATAAAAATATTTGGAGGCAATATAAGTAGATTAATATGTTACCCATGAGAGAGAAAAAATGAAAAAACCTTGAAACAACATGTATTCACTTATAGGGGTGTAGAACCAAATCCGGATATCCGGCTATAACCAAATTTAAATCTGAGTTTTAAAAACTGGGTGGTTATATGCCCAGATGAGCCCGAAAAAAATCTGGGCAATAACTGGATGTAAATCAGGATATCTGAGTTTATTATCTTTCTTTTTAAAAGACTTTTTAAAATGTTTTTATAGTACTTTTTTTTTAAATTCAGATATCATGTTTAATACCTATATTTAAAAAATATATATATTTTAAAAGCTTTTGAAAAGATTTTTTTCTTTTTTCTTTTAACAATTCAAAAGGCTTTTCTTATAGGCCTTTATGTTTTTTATACAAAATAAATAATAGTACATCAACACACACAATGCATGCACACTACATATTACATTGTTTTTTACATTATAATGCAAAACATCAATTTACAAAAAAACAAAATAAATAATAATACATCAAGATTCACAACAATATCAAGATGTAACACTCAATACTATCTACCTCCAATATAAACTTATCCAAACTGATTGTTTCAGTTTACTTAATAATTACTTATAAGTCGGTGATAAATTAAAAACATGTATATCAAAAACTAGAAATTAAGATTAACTCTGGTGGGAAATGCTATTCCAAGCATTATATTATCATAAAGCTAGTGAAAAATATGCTTGAAATTTCCAATAGTCTTGCATGGTATAATCAGTACTCATACATGCATGTTTATTAATGTTGGTATATATACTTCGACGTTTCAGAATAAGTACTTGAGAAGTTTGTGAAAATGCGTCTTCTGAAGATAGTATATTTGCATAACAAATAGGTTAAATCTAAGGCGGCTTCAAAGAAAAAGAAAACATAGAAAAGTATTGCAGGCATGCATGATTAATGTTAAGATTTTAGCAAAACCTTTCTCTTTAAGTCGTGTTTTTGGATGTTGTTATGAAATTACCTAGTTTGAATAGTAAAATGAGATGAGATGATTTGTCAAAAGTAGTGAAATAATTTATGAATAGTTATAAATGATTTGAGTTAATATGCTTTATAGATTGAGAGATGAGAGATAAAAAAACTGAATAAAAATATTATAAACTTAAAATATTATTAGAATATAATTTTTGCATATTATTTTTGTTTTGAGATTTGAATAAATTGAATTTTATTTTATTTTTTTATTTATATATATAACACTCGGTTACGAATAATGGGTTATATAACCGGATTCGTAACTGGGTCTATATCGGATATGATTTCATCTTATCCGTTCGAGTCCAATCCGGATGGATAACCTCCCGGATTCATTCAAATTTTCGAGTTCCAGACCGGACCAAAAAACAATCCGGCCTGGTTGCATACCCGTATTCACCGACTCATAGACATACGCTTATACCTTTATAATGAGTATTTTATAGATCAGCCACTATAGACATCCCATACCTATTACTTTTTTATAGAGTGTGAGTGTTTTTGATAAGGTGTGGAGATTTTTTTTTCATAAGATGTGAGAGTGTTTTTTATAAGATATGAGATGTCAAGTGATAAATAGTGAATGATGAGAAGAATTATTTTTTTAAGGAAAATTCTATACACTACACTATCATTATATTTTCATCCCACTAAGTAAGATATGACACATTTATCACTATTGAATAATTATTTATTGAATATTTTTTTATCATTCAATAGTGATAAATGTATCACATCTTACTTAATAAAATAAAATAATAATATGATATATAGTATTACACTTTTTATAATATACATCCAAAGATACCCAACAAACGCATTTTGGCTTTGGAACCTTCTTTTTCTTTTGCCGTCACAAATTCATCTTTATAAACGTTACCACGCGCTTATATGAAGCATGCATGGAGAAAGAATTATATTTACTTACTTCTGCACAAATTATTTTTCAAATTGTATAGAGACGGATTGATGTTGTGTGGAGTCGATTTTTATATGGTTTTCTAAATAAGATATTTGTATTCTTTAATTAGAATTAGTTAAGCGCCTCCTTCCTCTCTCTTGGAAAAAAAAAAAATGTGATCGAGATCTAATTTTTGCTTGAAGGAGAGAAGATGACGGTTTCCTTCTCCTCATTCCTTTCCTTCCCTCCTTCTTTAATTTATTCACTTTGTCTATTAAGAATCTTTTACTTAATTTTATTTTTCTTTTTTCAAAATCGAAAAAAATAGATTTACAACTTTCTGGTAATTCTCGAAGGACACGCTTGGCACAAGCAGATTCACTAACCGCATGTGGTTCTTACGCATCGTCCACATTTGCTTGTGATCCTCACGCCCCACCCTTTTCGATAGCTCTTCTCGACATACGTGTCAAATTATCAGACTCGCCCAGGGGCAGAACCAGGAAATCTGGTTTGGGGGGCTAAGTCACAAAAAAATAATTTTGGAGGGGTCAAATACTACTTTTCATATAATTTACTTTATAAAAACAGCTTTTAAAATTTAATTTTCATCAAAATTTGAAAATTGGCCCCCCCAAACCCCTTAGTAGTTTCGCCCCTAGACTCGCCACTACCAGACCTTTCAAATCTAACCATTATGGCTGAAAAGAAACAAGTGTGTTGTCTTCACGGTAGATTCCGAAATCTACCGGAATTGATTTAAATTGTAATCCGTCATTTTTCGCATATATCTTATTGCTTTCTTTTTTGATTTTCTTATTGTTAATTAAAATAAAAAAAGAGTTTGTCTCTTGGACATTTGTTTATAGATGTTGAGTCATTTTTTTCTATGAAGAGTGAGATTGAGTCTTTGTTTAAGTAGAGAGTGTTGTCAGTTGGACGTTTGTCTATAGAGAATTTTAGTAATAGTGAATATCATATTAGTTACAAAAGAAAATAGTGTACTAGTAAATCTCCAAATGCATTACTTTGGTTTAAGATATTATATTTGATATGTGGACATCCTAGATTGTATCCGGTCATAGATATAGTTTTTTCTAATAAATGAATGATGACAATTTTCCTTTTAAAAAAATTGAATTAGTTAATTTCGATTTAGGTTAAGATGAAATTCACAAATTATATATACTTTTAAATGTATAATGTGCAGTTCAGATTGGATTAAACCTAATTGAATTGTATGCGATTCAGATCAGAATTTTGAAATGTTTAATTAAGTATCAGAATGTTTAATTACAGTGCATTAATTTTGTGTTAAAAATTCGTATCTAAATAGTCAATCTTATAAAAAAAGAGAAATCGATGCATCTACAGCGACGGATGACACGAGCTAAAGTGGCGCGTCGACAACACTCTGGTTAAGAATTTACAGCAACAATAAAAAAAAAAAAAAAAAAAATAGAAGAACGTTTCCAGGACTTTCAGCAAGCCAGCACACACTCCTGCTGCTTCTGTTTCCTTCCTCTCTCCTATGTGCTTTATTTTTCACCTTTTTCCTTTGTGCCTCGTGATTCCTAATACTCTCTCTCTCTGGTTCTCTTTTATCTCGCTCTTTTTAATCCACGAATGTCTCCCACTGTAGTCTCTCAATCACTCTTTACTCTCTCTCTCTCTCTCTCTCTCTCTCTCTCTCTCTCTCTCCCCCCTCTCTGAGGTGGCTTTTTGTCGGAAAACCGCTTTTGGGTTTGCCCAAAACCGCCATTACCGACCACCATTCGGCACCGGCTTATGAAACTGAAACAGAAACAAGAGCTAAATCCATTGTTTTTATTCTTTGTTGTTTGGCTCAAGAATTACCTAATGGCTGCTGTTTTTGAGTTTGGGTCTCTGGTATTTTGGTTCGTCTCGCTTCTACTTATGTTCAGTGGGAGAGTCAACTCGGAGCCGACCCAGGACAAACAAGCCCTCCTTGCTTTCCTCAACCAGACCCCACACAAGAACCGCGTGCAATGGAACTCGTCCGGGTCAGCGTGCGATTGGGTGGGAGTTGAGTGTGACGCGAACCATTCCTATGTATACCGTCTCCGGCTTCCTGGTGTCGGTCTTGTGGGCCCGATTCCGCCGAACACACTCGGTAGGCTGAGTGGGCTTCGAATCCTGAGTCTTCGCTCAAACCGCCTCTCCGGTGAGATCCCCTCCGATTTCTCTAATCTAACACTCCTCCGCAGCCTTTACCTCCAAAACAACGAGCTCTCCGGCCAGTTCCCACCCAGCTTGATCCGCTTATCTCGATTGACTCGTCTCGATCTCTCATCCAACAACTTCACGGGTCCAATCCCGTTCTCGATCAACAAACTCACCCACTTGACTGGTCTTCTTTTGGAAAACAACCGTTTCTCGAGTACATTGCCGACCATTACAGCGAAATTGGATACATTTAACGTCTCTAACAACCGCCTCAACGGTTCGATCCCGGAAACGTTAGAGAAATTCCCTGAATCATCATTCACCGGAAACTTGGATCTCTGTGGGGGACCACTACAGCCATGCAACTCATTCTTTCCATCCCCAGCTCCGTCTCCATCGGAAAACCCAAGCCAGAACCCGGTCCGTAAAAAATCCAAGAAGCTCTCCACAGCCGCTATAGTGTTAATCGTACTTGGTTCGGTGGTGATAGCCTTCCTTCTACTGATATTCCTCTTGTTCTGTCTCAAGAAACGAAAGCGTCGGCCGACCGATAAGTCGCCAAAGCCGCCAGTTACGACGCGTTCAGTGGTGGCAGAGGCGGGGACATCGTCGTCGAAGGATGACGTCACGGGTGGGTCTACCGAGGCGGAGAGGAACAAGCTGGTGTTCTTTGAAGGTGGGGTTTATAGCTTTGACTTGGAGGACCTGCTGAGGGCGTCGGCCGAAGTTTTGGGGAAAGGAAGCGTGGGGACCTCGTACAAGGCGGTGTTGGAGGAAGGAACTACGGTGGTGGTGAAGAGGCTCAAAGATGTGGCAGTCACGAAGAGAGAGTTCGAGATGCAAATGGAGGTGCTAGGGAAGATCAAGCATGAGAATGTGCTTCCTCTCAGAGCGTTTTACTATTCCAAGGACGAGAAATTGCTTGTCTATGATTTCATGACTGCCGGGAGCTTGTCTGCGCTTCTTCACGGTATGATTTCAACTACTTTTCCTGATACAAAAATTTCTTTTTGGGCCAATTTGTCGTATGAATCAAGTTTTAAGATTTTTTGCAGTAATGGTAATGGAAATTTTAGTACTATATTCTTGTTATTTTTCAAATGCAAATGCATGCCCAGAAGAAAGGGATTTTTCGTTTGAATAAAACTATTATGTTGTATTAAGTTGGTGGAAATTCAATGTTTGAAACAGGACCAACATTCATCTGTGTTTGGTATCTTGACCGTCGTGAAGGTCGAGCTGTTAGTCATGGAGTATGTTTATTTATTGAATTAATTAGTAAAATTATAGACAACGCAAGTCACTTCTCTGCAGCATTTTGAGGAGGCGGCTTCCCATTATAGAAATGAGAGAGGTTTCTGAGTCTAGGCATCTGCAGGTGCCCTAATTGATTCCTGCTACAGGGCATACATTCCTAGTGTAATTGCTACGTTTCTGCCACCACCACATGCAACACAACACGCCCTCATGATTTTCCATGGAGTCACCGACATCATTTCTGCAACTTTTTGCTTTATCCTAGTTCTGTGGTGAACTTTTGCTTCTTTTCAAAGCACTTTTAAAAGCTTAATCCATGAACAAAAAATCCATTTAATTAGTATAACCAACACCATTCTGGGTTTCTCCTGAGTTGTAATGCACAAAATCCCAACAATTTGGGCATCTTCTTATCGGCACCCTATAGTTTATTGACAAATAGTGATGTATTTTTAATTTTTTTTATTTTATCTTTGCAAAAGTGACATCATGGACGACAAGTGACCTGATCTTCCGGTGATCTTTCTTGCAGGGAGTAGAGGGTCGGGCCGTACGCCACTGGACTGGGACAACAGAATGAAAATAGCATTGGGCACCGCAAGAGGTCTTGCCCACCTACACGTTTCGGGAAAGGTTGTCCACGGCAACGTTAAGTCCTCCAACATCCTCCTCCGACCGGACCAAGACGCGGCCGTCTCGGACTTCGGACTCAACCCACTGTTCGGCACCTCGACCCCGCCCAACCGCGTCGCCGGTTATCGTGCGCCAGAGGTGGTGGAAACCCGGAAGGTGACCTTCAAGTCCGACGTGTACAGTTTCGGGGTGCTACTGTTGGAGCTGTTGACGGGTAAAGCACCGAACCAGGCGTCGTTGGGGGAGGAGGGCATCGATCTTCCCCGGTGGGTGCAGTCGGTCGTCCGGGAAGAATGGACTGCGGAGGTGTTCGACGTTGAACTAATGAGGTACCACAACATCGAAGAGGAGATGGTGCAGTTGCTGCAAATAGCAATGGCGTGCGTTTCGATGGTACCGGATCAGAGACCGGCGATGCAAGAGGTGGTACGAATGATGGAGGATATAAATCGGGGAGAGACGGATGATGGGCTACGGCAGTCGTCGGATGATCCGTCAAAAGGATCAGACGGTCATACGCCTCCACAGGAGTCAAGGACCCCACCAAGAGTGGTCACACCTTAGGAATTCTTGGAAAGAGAGTAAAGAAACAAGAGACAACGTGGGTGGGTCTCATTGAAAGAATGTGCACAGTGATTGGGGCGTTTGGTGGTTCCATATGTGTTTTTATTTTTTTGGAGTTTTTTATTTTTATTTTTTAAAAATATTTTTAATTTGAATGATTTTTACAGGTGGGGGGAAGTTTGGGGGGGTTCGTTCCATGTACTGATTTGATGGAATTAGTTGGGTTTTTCTTTTGTCAATTTTAAAATTTCATTTTGTTGGTATTCAAGTGGGAGTGCAGCCAAATGGGAAATGAAGAAAAACCACCCAAAAAAAATCCAATTGTTGGGTCGGTTATGCCCAAACGCCAACCGACTAAATTATGTGGCCAATGTTAATAGTAGCGTGGTTTTCGCTGATAAATGTTGGTCTTTTCCCACGTCAGATGCATACATATTGATATTGACTCCTCCCCATGCAAGTCTAACTATGTTAATAATGACTTTTTAGACTGCATACATATTGATGTAAATGTCAACATGTATGACTACATATTGATGCATACTATGTTAGAGTCCTGCAGTTTTTGTCACAGATTCTTTTTAGTATTTAGTGACTTTTTATTAATGGAATAATTGGGAATGATAAACTTTTCCACATCCAAATAATATAATATTTTCATTCTATTTTTATGTAATTAAAATTATTTGTATAAACACTAATTTTAATTGAAAAGTTCTACTCTATCTATCCCTGTATGCACGTATTTTTTTTTTAAATATATGTGTGGTATAGAGATGATGAGTAGATAAATTCATTTTAATTAACAAGTCATTATAAATCCTTTGGTGTTCATACCTAAACAATATCTTATATTTAGAGGAAGTGGTAGTGATATTTGAATGATTTTATACTATACATTATTTCTATAGTATAATTTAATTTGTAGTATTTAAATTTTAAAATTTATTTTTTAAATTATGTGATGGTGTAAACGTTTTAAATAAAATTATTAGACGATATGACTGATAGTTTGATTGTGGTGGTGGGACCACGTGAGCCACGTGGTGTAAATAAACTGAAGGCAAGAAATGACGGGAATTACCCAGCACCAGAGGGAGGTGGACACGCTGGCCGGCCCTTCCTATCTGATACCGTTTTTGAGTCTTTTGACCCACCGACGGTGTTGTCGGCCATTTGATCCACTGAGGGCCCTGCCCTTGTCTTTGATTATACAATCCAGATTGTGGATTACTATAAAAGCTCGGGAAGCATCGAAATTTATACCAAAAAAGTTATTTTTGGGACATCTCTTTAGCCATTTTTTTTTGTTAGTATTTATTTGGTAAGAGTCAACGGTTTTTTTTTTAGATGAATATTGGGCTTGAATTAAGAGAGATGCTGCTTATTATTTCATACTATACATTTTATATATTTTAAAATTATTTTTTTATTTTTTATTTTATACTTGTTTAACTAATTGAGTTGTTATACTTATCATCTATACATCACATATTTATTGTAGAAAAAATTAAAAAAAAATTAAAAAAGATATATATATAATATGTGAAGATGATAAGTAAAATTATTCTTAATTTAAAGTTTTCTCAAAAGCACTTTTAAGTGACTTGTCACATGCTTATGTGTGAATTATTAATATATTGAAAATAAAAAAAAATGTAAATATATGCAACACTATACAGAAAGAAAATACACATTGAATGAAAAAAAATTAAATATTTGCAGATGGATCCCTAAATATGTAGTTAAATGTGTAACTACGAATTTTGTTGAGGTAAAAACTACTTTATTGCAATAAATTTTGGTCTGTTTTCAAATAACTGCATTGGTTTTCAAAATTATCTTTCAGATTATTTTGTTCTTTATTTAAATCCTTGTATAATTCTGTTGTGGGTAAAAAAAAAATGATAAAGATTACAAAATGAAATAAAATATTTCTAAGAGAAATGGGCTACACAGATAATTATAAAATAAATATAAATGCTTATGTGCCTTGACAGAATACATTGAATTTTACTATAGAGCGGTGCTAGGCTGTTGTCCAGCTTTGGGCACAATTTTTTTTTTTTTTATATTTTTTTAACATATTTATATATTTTAAAAAAATAAAAAATATATCAATACATTAAAAGTCACTTTACTTAATCATTACATAAAAAAATTAAAAATAAAATAAAATACATCAACAGTCAAAATATAGAAGTAAACACATACGGCATACTAATATTTTTCTTTTATTATATAATAGATTGGACAAATCTAATTAAACTACAACAGTTTATACTTTTCATTTTTAAAATTTGTTTTCAGGTCTAACATTCTTCTATTTTTAAATTTGATTAAATTCAGGGCATCATAAGGATGTCAACCCCTTCATTCTCTGAGAGGAGAAGTGGAGGCATGTTTTGTGACTACCACTATTATATTGTACTCACATGTATATATTTATTTATAAATAATATTAAATATAATCATGATTTATATAAATGATGTACATTTGTTTTTTAAAAATAGAGTGAGATTTATTATTTAAAAAGTATTATTATTTTTATTTAAATTTATTTTTAATGCTGAATTTATAATATAAAAAAAAATTGAATAAAAAAGTTTTGGAGAAGAGAAATTATTCATTCTCTAATCTCTATCTACTTCTTGTCAGAGACGGGACCCAAAAGGTTCGATTCGAAAGTAAAAATGGGCCCGTACCTCCGCTAACATTTTGCACCCTATTTAATCATTGAGTCATGAGAGCGCCACGTGGAGATAACTTGACTATTAAATGACGGAGTTGCCCCCATCTACATGTAAATGTATATCGAGTTTTTTTGTTATTGCGTTATTGGTTTGCACCGAAAGTGGAATGTCAAGCAAACAGAGATGCTTCGGGTCAGGCAAAAAGATTGACTGCTTTTGTTAATTTATAAAATCACTAGCATTGAATTCATCAAATTTATCTTTAAATTTTGATGAAAAATACATATTTTTTATATATCTAAAATCTTCCTATTCATAATCCTACATTAGATTTGCTATTGGATTCATCAAAATAATAATATAATATTATTTTTTTAATAATAATATTTTTATTTTTTTTCATATTTTATAATCACACTAATCATATGTTAATTAATAATTTAATTTGATTCTTACATTATTATTACAAGATGGTTAGAGATTAAATGTGAATAGAAAAGACTTTTAGAGATTAAAAGTGAATAAAAAATAGATTTGATGAATGAATAGCAGCCCTTCAAATTTGAAGAAATCCATAGATTTACTGTAGCTAAAAGCTTCACATTTATATCTTTGACTAATCCAATGCAGCTCTTTTTTGATGAGATTCATCATATTTTACATTTGACTAGACTTTTAATGAAGCCAATACCAATACTTTAAGTAATGTTAAGTATAGTCGGAGTAGTCTCGTGCAACTGTTTTAGAGTTTAATTTTTTATTAAAAAAATAATTATTTTTACGTAAATTTTATATTAATATTTTTTTTAAAAAAAAATTATGCAATATTCTACAATTACATATATTATTTTTCTATTTTATTTCATTTCTTTTTTTTCATTCTCCTCTCGACTTTGGCTGTTTGCATTTGGGGGCAAAATATGCCCATTTCTTGTCCCGGTTGTAACTTTTTTGTTCTAATATCTACGAGAAATACTTGGGTTATAAAAAAATTTTATAATATAAATTTATAAATTAAAGGTTTTGCTACACAACTTCCTACTATTCACCCAAACTCCACACTCCACATCTTTTAATATTTTTTAATATTTTAAAAAAAAAATTTGAATTTTTTTTTAAATATTTCAAAATTTTTATTCACTATTCATATAAAAAATATTTGATAAAAAAAATTAAAAAAAAAAAGATAGAGTGTGGAGTGTGGGTGAATAGTAGGAAGTTGTGAAGATTTTTTGATAAATTAATATGCTTGACATGATATGTTAAATTATAAAATTTATTTTATTATAAAATAAATTTAACTTGTCACAGTAAGTCACCCTCATTTATATATATTTTTAAAATAAAATTTGTATATTTTTCTAAGGCCTGAAATGATTGAATAGTCTTCTTAAGAAAAAAAGAAAATAAGGCAAAGAAGGACGACTTTTTTTTTTGATGGACAAAGAAAGACGACTTGGTTATTCCATATCATTGAAAAGTAAAATGTGATATCAATTATCAATGACATGTGGCCTGATAGTACAAGATTCACATCTTTAAAATGTATATAAAAAAGGCTATCACAATTAAGTTATCCAAATTGTAACTTAAGTTTTGGGTTGAAAAATCAAATATCCAAATTATGAATTTCACATCAAGTATATATAATGAAAAATCTATCCTACAATTAAATTATCAAAATTGTGAATAAAAAATTAAATTTTAAAAAAAAATTTCAAAAAAAAAAATTAAAAAAAATATTAAAAAATATATATGAAGTGTTGAATAGTATGAGGTTGTGTAGCATTTCTCATATATAATTTCTTGTATTAGATGTGGCCCAACATTGTCAAGAAAAAAAAAAAGAAAAAAAGAAGTGACAGAGACTATTCATTAATGTGGGTGGTGCGTGTGAAGTATCCCATCAATAATCATCTACATGTTGGACCACATACGGGCTGACCCATAACTTTAATTTTGCATCTTGGTTTAACCACTTTTTATCTTTTCTTCTCTCTTTGGGTTGAGACTTTCAACTCTTCACATCTTGTGTGTGCGCGCACGCGAATTAATTTTTTGAGGATTGTTTTTTTATTTTTATAGACTTGACAGAGTGTGCATGAGAAACTGAGAGATGTTAATGATTAATTATTATAAACCTTGATCATAGAGGGAAGGTTGTCCAGAAAGCTGGATGGCCCAATTTTCATCAATTATAATGCTTTTTATTTTTTATTTTTTTTGAGTGAGATAGAGATGGCCCCTACAGCCTTTGGATGCGAGAGGGAGACAAGAGACATAGAGTTAATGTCATAGTTATCATGAACTTGTTTGACACCACTGGAAAGCTAGAGTTTAGAAAATGATTAGTCACACTGAAAAGAGACATAGAGTTAATGTCATAAGTTCTATTTATTGTAGAACTTATTAACTTAATAAAACTCTCTCTCTCTCTCTCTCTCTCTCTCGGCATATGCATATCAAAGTTGGTTCAACTGCACAGATTTATTTGTCATTAGACTTCAATAATCAAGTCCATTGAGTGAGATGCCTGCCTTGTGAGTTGTGAGTTTCCAATTGGGCTGGTTAAGAGAAACCCATGCATCTGGTGCAATAACCTACCTTAAATTAGTCACAGCTTGCTCATCTGCCATAGAGAAAAAGCATCACATAGAGCCAAATAAGAGAGTGACCTGATGATGTATCATTTGCCAACAGATGAGCCAGCTTTCTTGCCTTCTAAGTTCATACAAACTTGACATGAATATATAAACTTATTACGTACATAGTTGGAAGAACATCACAAACGTTAATCATCTTCAGATTTGAATTTATTAAAGCACATGAAGATGTCTGGTGGCTGTTTGTTGGATCAATCATATATATGACAGCTAAAACCTATGCAAGTTACCACGTCAAGTCTTTAAATAGATCGATTTAGATGTATGGTATTGTTAAGTCCAGTGCTAATTATACCCGCCCAGTGTTTGCTGTTGGGCATATCGCTAGTGTAATTTTTTTTTAAATATTTTTTAAATATTTTTAATCATTAAAAAAAATTATACAACTTTACTAATAGTTTTTCCCTTAACCATTAAGATTTTTTCAGCTTGGGTTTTTATAGAAAATGATAAAGTTATTATTGAATAACAACTTGTAAATACTTGTGTAATAAAATAATATTTTTTAAATATTATTTTGACTTTTACTTATGATTTGATATGTTTCAATTTTTTAAAAAAATATTATTATATTTAAATTTATCTATAAATTATAAATGGATTGTTAGCCTATCACGGTTTTTATTACGTTTGCTTAGATTTAGCTTTGATTTTTTATTGGGTTTGTTAGGATTTGGTTTTGGTTTCTCCATTTCTTTTCTTAATAAATGATTCAAGGCATAATTCCGATATTGCCGCAGGTCCAATCCCAATATTCTCATGTTAAAGTCTAAAATGTTAGGATGGGATGAGAGAAAGAGAGAGAGAGAGATATCTAGCATGAGGTTTGTTTAATGTTAAAAAGAGGGAGATGAGCTGACCAACTACATGCTTAATATATGCGAGTAACTAAAGTAGCTTGTCTCACTCGAGGGGGGAAGAGCTGAACTAGTAGTAAGGTAGAAAATTTCGGAAGAACGGTGAAATACCCAGAAGAACAACAACCACACCATTATTTTGCTGGACCGATATTGATACTTGGAGACCATAGCTAGTCGAGTCAATGGGATTAATCATATGTGAGGGCTAAAATACACCAGGTTTAAAATAGTTCTCAAGGCGTAGCCAATCAATAGGCCATCATTAGACGACAAAGGAAGAGAGATGAAAATGAGACGTAGAAGGGATAAGTAAAAGTAAGGGATAATGTGTTAGGAGAGAAAATGAGTGATTTAACGTAAAATAAAGAGAAGTGACATAATGCAAATAAGGGAATAAAGAGAAGTGACATAAAGCAAAGGGGTAGGAGATAAAAGGGACAAGTGTTTACAGTTTCATGAACTTTTTTGGAGACGCTTGGAGAGAGTTTTGACCAGGCTTCTTGAGGGGACGCTTGAAGGGCGGGATTTTTGGCTAAGCTTTTTGAGAGACTTCATCTTCTTCAACCTGACGACAGAGAGACTGTAGGAGAGGAGAGAAATGAGATTTTCATTGTATAGTGAGGACAAGAGACCATGACAAATTGTAACAAGCATATTATAGTGGAATCTCTCATTTCCAAACTCCTGTGAACGTAAACGTAGTGTCGAATCACGTAAATCTGTATATCTATTTCTCTTTATTTTTTTCGTATTTAAATACTGTTTTCTATTATAGACATACGCATAAATACCGTACAACTACAAAGAATTACCACCGAAAGCTCCACACCCCACTGATCAGTCCACCTTAGCACGCCAATAAATGGATCTTTCTCCCATTCCTGCATCATTTTTGGACGTTAACACCATCACTAATCGGACAATGCATAGAAACCAATAAGATAAAGATCAAATGTCGAGTAAATAAAGGACTACGACTTAGAACTTAGAATGATAATACTTTACGGCCCGATAACTGGGTTTTTGTACCCGAGTATACCTGGTTATATGGGTAATGATACCCTTACCACCATTTCATTTCTCCTTTACTACTTATACTATATTTGAAATTTTTTATTTTTTTATCATTTTCTTTTAACTATTTTTTTAACATCCTTAATCATTAAGAAAAAATTAAAAAAAATATATAATTTTATTAATAATCACTTCCTTAACCATTAAGTAAAATAAAAAATTAATAAAAAAATAAATAAAAAAAAAATAATAAATAAGTAGTAGGAAGATAGTAATCCTATCATTTTCCTGGTTATATACTTATGGGTTCCGGGTTTAAACAAGACCTGGTTTTATTTTTTTTAAAAAGAAGATGCAAAACGATGTGGTTTTGATGTTTACATTAACCTTTCCTCGTTTCATTGTTTTAAAATTAGTCCCACCAAAAATTCACTCCTTTGCTTCCACTGCCTCAGACTCGGTTTCTGTCTCTCTCTGGTGTTGGAAGTTATAACCTCAATTTCGATTCTAGACCAAGTGCTGAATCTTCATACGGGTCATGGCAAGTTGGACGAGTTCGGGTCTCTGGAAATGGATCCTCCACTGATAAACAAATCTTCGTTCTCGGCAGCCAACCCGTCTGCTTACAGCTTGGCTGAGATTTGGCCAATAGGTACGAATCTGGTAGGTAGGGGACTGGGGCTCCGGATTGGTAACTTGGGTCGGACCCCTCTAGCGTTCCACAAGAGCTCCGCGAATCGTGACGGTTCGGCCGAGGAATCTATGGTGACTGAGCAGAGTGGCGGTGGCAGTGGTAATAGAAAGAAGAAGAAGAAAGAAGTGAGCTCGGAGGACGAGTCGTAGATGATGGTTTCTTCTGGTATTGCCAACGACTTAGTCGATCTCTCGCTTTTACTTGTTTGCTTTGATTTTCTTTACCTCAGTTCTCTGTTTGGTTGTCGGGAAAATGAGAAAAGTGAAGGAAAGAAAAGCATAAAAAGCGATAAGATTCTGACTCTAATGTTTTATGTTGTTCTCTTTTTTGTTTGGATAGATGAAAAGCTTGAATGGTCGGTTCAAGCTGATTTGAGTGGGTTTCTTTTCCTGGATCTTTACTATCCAAATTCGCATGCGGTTATGCTGGATAAGTGAGATAAGATAAAAATTTTGTGAATAGTATTAAGATAAAAGTTTAAAATATTAATTTTTAATAATAATATTATTTTAGAATTTAAAAAAATTAAATTGAAATTTGAAAAAATTGAATTGTTTATTATATTTTATGTGAAAATTTAAAAAAGTTGTAATGATGAGATGAGATAGAGATAGAGATGAGCTATCTCATCTTAGTTGCCAAACATAATCTGACAATCCGGTTTCAAAAACCCGGATTATTTCGGATACCGATCCAGATTTGACACCCGGATCCGTGGGTATACCCCGAATACAATCCGGATGAAAAGTCTTTTTAGTGACAGAAGTTACAATTTTAGTAGTAATACATTACATACTATAAATAGAAAAATTCTTATCTTCACTTTTTCACACGCATCTCCGCTTTCTACCTCCTGCATCGAGAGCAAAGCTTCTTTAGTAAATGGTTTTCTTTTGATTGTCTTAGCAAATGATCAACAAGAGAAGGGGTTTGGTCTTTAGTTAGCTTCTTGTTTATGATATTAATTAGCTAGAGCATGGGATGGAATAGAAACCAAAAAGCTGTGATATTATATATATATATATATATATATATATATATATATGATCTTGAGTCACAACAATCTTTCTTGCTAAGGGTATGTTAATTCAAGATTCTCTGAGTTTGAAATTTGGTATTCATACTCTTAGATTTATTGAATTAGAAGAAATTTTTCCTTAAATTATGTCAGAAACACTCGGTGTATAATATTAGTCAAGATAAGTTTGAAATTCTTATCTTTCATTTTTTAAACTCCTTAAATTCTTTATTGAAATTAGTCGAGATTTTGTTTCCTATTACAATTACAAAACTAAGAAAAATTGGCATGAGTTGCTGCACCATTAGGCTGAGATAGTAGATCAATCCGTAAAATTGCCTTCTGTACTTCTATTATTCTTTTTTGAGAATATCTTATAACCAGTGTCTCGAGCTTATTATCAAAGACCAATGAGAATATGCTACGTAAGGGATTGAGTAAGATACTGGCCTCTTTGCACTGTAGGGGATCTTTGTCCATACCCCCCACCCCCTCTCTCTCTCTCTGCTCGCACTCTCTCTCTCTCTCTCTCATCGTCCATCTGCAGAAAATCCCCCTCTCTCTCTCTCTCTCTCTCATTTCTTCTCCTTTACAAAAATTCTAATCCGAAATTTGAAAGGAAAATGATCTGCTCTCTCCAAGATAAAAATTGAAATCTTTGGCCCGACATCATGTTTAAGTTCGTGATTGACTCAAAATCACACTTTCTAGCTTGCACTTTTCCATTCTATGAGACTCGGCCTTGCTCTTCAATCGCCGAATCCACATTTTGTACAGCTGGAGCTCCTCCATCATCTTGGTTAATTTCACTAATCTTTTCCTCCGAAACACATTATACCCAAACTCTGAAGCTCCTCCATAGTCTTCCATAGCTCGTTGGACCTAACCTAGAAATCATTTGCTGTCAGAGTATGGATTTCTTCGACTGTTTCTTCAAATGCTCGATCCATCGATCCACTCGGCCATCAAACTTTTCCTTGCCACTTCAGAGTAGCTCCGAAGCTGAAGACGGTGAGGACTGTGAGGGATGCCTTCCAGAATTCACGAAATGGGTATCAGTGGTAAACGTGGAGACGAAATAGATTCAGAAGTTTCTTCCATTTTTCGAAACCGTCTCGATCTCTTTCTAAATTGCTTGTTGATTGGGTTGAGTATCTTTTTGTGAATTCTCTACGTGATCTGAGCTCAATGGCATGACCTTTTTTTTTTCTTTTTTCTTATATATATATATATATATATATATATATATATCTAAATAAATTTTTTTTAAAAGATAGTGGAATATATTATTAGACAAATTAACTTGGATGTACCGTGTACGAAACAAAATACACACATACACACAAAAGAACTAGATGTTCGATCCATGAACAAGATGATCACCAGCCACCAGGCATAGTGATTGGTTTAGCATTTGTTGACAATGACAAAAGTGTTTTACTGTGGGTGACAAACGAGCTGGAAAATGCATGCACAAACACTATCGAATTCATAGCATTAGAAGACTGCAATCCGGAAGAAATTGGAGCAGGGAAATTCATCGTCTCTCCGACATCGGAGGTTTCGATAATATATGGAGGATGTGATGACGGGAAGGGGTTGGAAAACGGAGTCGTAAGAGTGGAATTTGACAAACTTGAATTTGTTGTAGAGGACTCGGTGTTGGCCCCGAAAGAGCAGCGATTCCTACCACCTTTTGCCACGATTATACGACTCCGAGGGCGGAGTTTGGCTTTGACATCAACTGTTCCTGATCATAGGAAAATTGTAAAAATGCTAATATAATTAGTTAGATCACTAGCAAGTGTGTGTTTGAGAGAGAGAGATGATTATTGCAAGAAAAAGAAGAAGAAGAAGCTGGTAATGTTCCAAAGACGAAAGAGTTCGAGTTGGCCATGGCCTGAAAGCTGGTGATTACAGAGAAAAAGAGAGGGAAGGAGTGAGAGGGATTTCTCCAGATGGAAGGTTTGGGAGAGAGAGAGCACAGAGAGAGGGGATGGGGGAATGCACAAAGGATTCCTTGCAGCGCTGAGAGACCGTTGTCTTCATAACTCCTTACGCGGCATGTCTCCATTGGTCTCCGATAATAGGCACTTGTAGGAGACATTGGCCCGAAGCGTTTCTCTTCTTTTTTTCCCCCTCAAAAGAGTGGGGAGGGGTGGCAAGTGTACCTTTTCCTCTGGGCGTGATCATAAGAACCCCCACTTGCTGCGGCATGTTCGATTTGAGCCATAGCTATTAACTCTCGGTGGAGTAGCTTGTTATCGCAACCCCACCAAGGTACCAGCATGCAAAGGCCCTCAGACTTTGGTTCATAAGTTTTACTAGGGCAAGTCATTTTGAACCTGTGACCAAGGGCAACGGAGGGAAGAATGACCCCTTAGTCTTTGCCAACTGGGCTACCACCTTGGTGGTAGTTCTATGCAAGAAGCCCGATAGGCCGATCAACCCACGCGACTCGATTAGACCCAACCCGATAAAGTCGGGTTGACATCAAAAGTCGGTTTTGACACCATCGGACCTGATGAATGTCAAGCCGTCATTTGGAACCCGACTATTAAAACTCATTTTTAAGCTTCTCTTTCACATCTACAACAAACCCTAGTCCCTGCCTTCTTATTCTCCTTGCCGTTCATGCCCTGTTTCCCTTCCGTATGACTTGGTTTTGGATCGACGGAGCAAGCCAAAGACCGATAGTACAAGAGCAAGATCATGTAGATGAGGATGGCGGTGATCATCGGCATGCGATTCCTTTTAGATGTGGCAAGACTCAAAGCACGTGGAGAAGAGGAAGGTGACGACCTCGAGGTGGTAGATGCGGGATTTGATGGGCTGGATGTAGAGGGAGAGGGAGAAAAGGAGGAAAGAGAGGGGGAGGGTGGAGAGGGCAAAGATGGAAAGGAAAAGTTATTTGTTTCGGAGGAAAATCTTGAGGGAAATGAGGAGGGTGGAGAGGGGAGGAGGGAAACATTGGGGGTTGGGGTTTTGGAAGAGAACATCGTCCCTTTCCAACACAGTTTCCTTTTCCTCGGCCCTCGTATGAGAGTCACAAGTTGACTAGATCCTGGTCATTCCAAGTTTTTGATGGGTTAGAGCTCTGTTCTTGGACCTTGACTCTGCTTTGGACATCTTTGACTCTGTTCTTGGATTTATTGATGTTAATATGCCATACATTTGAGATATGCAGGAAGATGTTGTCATACCACCACATGTTGCCTTTGCCATAAGACCATATCCTGGATTTTTAGAATTTATTGGTTGAGGCCATCACTACTCCAAACTTTTTAAAGCTTAAAGAAATGATCTATGATGAGGAATGGTATGTCCTGTCTCTTCTTTTGGTTCTAATTGCTTGCTTGATGTAAGCACTAACTGAATTCTATGTAACAAAAATATTTTAAACAAGTTGGTTGAGATTTATTCTTCTCTTCATAAATCATATTGCCACAAGCTGAATTTTGGATTGAGTTTGCAAAACCAATTGCAAGGAGTTTGTTGTTATTCATCCCCATAATCTTGTTGATCTATATAACATATGTTTTTCTAACTTAACCAATATTGTATCTCAAATTGTGGCTCAAAGTTTGTATCATAACTTTGTTTTTCATTGCAGGGCAAAGGAAGAAAATGCTCTGGAACTAGATTTTGCAGCACTTGACTTTACTATTCCTCACTTAACCTTGTCTTCTTCTATTGGAAATGGGCTCAATTTTGTTGCAAAGTTCACGACTTCAAAGCTTAGCGGAAGTGTAGCTTTCTTAGAATGACAGGATTTGTGGAGGGATCTTTTCCTACTACTTATTTAGGGGTGTCATTGGTGACGGGGCGCCTTACGACAAGAGCATTGGAACTTTTGGTGACTAAAATTCGAAACAAGGTTGCGGGGTGGAAAATTAAAATTCTATCACAGGGAGGCCGCCTCACCTTACTTAGACATGTTTTGTCTTGTATGGCGACCCATTTATTGGCAGTTCTTAATGTTCCTAAGGTTATTCTACTTAAGCTCAAATCTATTCTCTCGATGTTCTTTTGGGGTGAGTATAATGGAAAAGCTAAGAAGAAGTGGGTTTCATGGTCTGCTATTTGTAAGTCGATCAAGGAAGGAGGTTTAGGTCTTCGAGAGTTCAGTGAAATGTAGCAATCTATGCATATGAAATTTGCATGGCGTCTTTTATCTTTAGACCTGATTTTTACGAGCGAAGTACTTTAAAGACAGTAATCTTGTTATGGCGGTTTCACGTACAAGTGGTTCACGATTTTGGAGATCTATTATGCAGGTTTTTCTAGAGGTTTATGATCATATGAAGGTGCAGGTCAGTGAAGGAAAAATCTCTTTTCGGCATGATAGATGGCTTTTGAGTGGGCCTTTTAGTGGCTATGTTCAGAATATTGGAAATCATAGTCTTCAAGTCAGGGACTTCTGGGTTGGAAATGCATGGGATGAGACGGCTCTAGTGGATTTACTTGGGGAATTTAGAGCTCTTGAGGTGATGCGTTTGGTTGTGGCAGGTAAGGAGGGGTCTGATGTTTACATTTGGGAACTGACTCGGGATGGCAAGTTCTCCACTACCTCAACATGGGATCTCATATGGGTTCAGTGTGAGGATCTCCCCTGAAAGGAATGGTTTTGGCATAGACTCTTTCTAAGGAGAGTGGCCGTTTGTGTTTGGAAGGCATGGTATAGGTGCCTCCCAGTGGATGCTTGTATAAGTTCAATGGGCATCTCTCTTGCATCCCGTTGTGATTGTTGTACGAAAGGTTGCTCTGAAACTTTGGATCATGTCTTATGTTCTGAAGATATTGCTATGACAGTGTGGAGAAGAGCATTGGTGGACTTAGGTGTGCGGTGCATGGAGTCTTCAACATGGCGTTCTCGCATATCAGTTTGGTTCAGTTGTGCTAAAAGTTCCTCCCAACGTGGTAATCTTGTTGGCTTACTTCCATGTCTGATTACTTAGAGGCTGTGGGTTCGTCGATGTAAGGCTAGAATGGAATCGATTTTTGAATTGGCAGAATTTGTTTGGCTTGCAGTGAAGTTTTGGCTTAGTCAAAATTTTGAAAACATTGCTAAGTGCAGGAGGCTATCCTCGAGTGATTGTGAGATTCTTAGCGCCATAAATTTGCTTATTAAACAGGTTTCTGTTAGCTGACCTCGTACGATGGTGTGGTGTAAACTAGTGGCTGGGTGGGTGAAATTAAATGTAGATCGGGGTAGTAGGGGAAACCCAGGGCCTTGTGGAGGTGGTGGGGTGATTAGAGATCATTTGGGAAATGTCAGGGCTGGTTTTTCGGAACATCTGGGTTTTGGAATGAATAATGCTGTTGAACTAAGGGCCATTTCTAGAGGCGTGGTTGTTTACAAGGAGTTTGGATTTTCTCAAGTGGAGATAGAATGTGATTCTTCCTTACTTGTTCACTGGCTGACCTTGAAGGCCTGCAATGTGTGGTATTTGTGGGACTTTTGGGAGCAATTGCTTGAAGGTCTTAAAGGCATGTGTTATTCTATTTCTTATATTTTTCGAGAGGGTAACAAAGTTGTGGATTTCTTTACTTGTCAAGGGTAATTTGGGATCACTAGGACGTATGGAGGTTTCGAGATACTACCCTAGGGGGTGAGGGGCATGGTTCGACTTGATAAGATTGGTCTTCATTCTTTATTATTTTAATTTGTGTATATGTTCTTTGGTTTGTTTTGCTTTGCTGTTTATTTATATTTTTTTTTGTGTATGGTATTCCTCTACTATAAGTTAGATTTTTTGCAATAAAGTGGAAGTTTATTAAAAAGAAAAAAGAAAAAAAAAAAGAAAGCTTAGTGGAAGAGGGGAGAATGCACAACCTCTTGTGGACTATTGGAAATGGGCTCAATTTTGTTGCAAAGTTCTCCTCGTATTTTATCGGCCTCACTTTTATGGGTTCTCAATGCTGCTGATTTATTATTATTATTAATATTATAATAGAACAAAGGGGTTCAACTCAACCCGAATGGTCTGGTTTGGGTTGGTGAATTTCTGGTGATCAGACTGGGTCGGGTTAGATCCAAACTCAACTTGTTTTGGTCGGGTTGCAGGCCTATTTGGTGAGTTGGTGGTATGCACTTCTATTATTCACTATTAAATAATAACTATTAAAACATAAATTACTTTCCTTACTTTCTTCAGTTTTGTTTGAATAATGCTAGGGACCGAAAATTGTGCCCCAATATACAGATAGGTGCAATGACTTTTTTTTTTCCTTCTTCTTTTTCAAAAAATAAAAAAATAAAAAACTAATACCTATCGGTACATTTGGGGGCATCATTTTCGGTCCTCCTAGCAGCACCCTTTTTGCTTTCATGTCAATTGCGAAGACGAGACGACGTCGTACTTGGTCACGCGGATTACTGTAAATAATAGAGATAAAATTTGGGGCTACAAAGCAAAAAAATGAATTTCTCAATCTCCTTATATTCATGTGCTATCCCACCAAATAATAATGTAATGTACTCTCCCTTATGGTGAAAAGTTGGTGGTTACATTATTGAGACTTGAGAGCTTTATTAATTTTTGTTGGTGTAAAATAAATGTCTAGTTAGGTATTATTTAATTATGTCTCCTTTGGTATGCTTTTTTGCTTTATATTATTTAATATTTTCAACTGTTCTTCAAGATGATTTCATCAAAGTGCTTGTCATGACCTAGTCTTGTAGGATAAGGTAACGATCCACGCGACATTAATGTTGATTTTATTATTATTATTATTATTGATTTTGTGCAAATTTCGTGTAATCCATCTGCGTACAAACTATATATATTTTCACTCTTTTTTGTGTAAATACTGTACAGTAATCATCCTGTCGTTTATGATTTCATTTTTCTATTTTATGCTCTAAACTCTCATTTTTATTAATTCTGGTTTGGATTAGAATTACGATCTTGAGGTATGCTATAAATTTCGTAAAGAATTACGATCTTGAGCTCGTAATAAAGGGTGGAGCTTCTTCTATCCAGATATGCTCTTCTTCCAGTGATAATCCAAACTCGGCAAGTTTGTGAGCCACTTGATTTGATTGCCTTCTGGTTTATAGCCTTCAAAATTGACATTTCTGAAGCCCAATTCACCACTAAGTTCTAAAGCTCTCCACAGAGATAAACACTCAGCCACAACTTCCCAGCCGCGTTCACAAGGGATGACTCTAGAGCTACGAGATGGAAAAATGGAAAAAAATCAGAAATGAACACTGTCAAAGCAAACTGGGATGCATCAATTGACTCAAAAAATCGGGAATAGGAGTTATCATTTGCATGACACTGTGATTTGATTTTTTGAGTCAATTGATGCATCCCAGTTTGCTTTGACAGTGTTCATTTCTGATTTTTTTCCATTTTTCCATCTCGTAGCTCTAGAGTCATCCCTCGTGAACGCGGCTGGGAAGTTACTGCCTGCTGGTATTCTTCTATATCTATTCTTGCAGTCTGGGCCACCACAGTTGGACTAGAAAAAGGGTCTTGAAGATATATTTTCCTTCTCAGCCATATTTTCCTCATGGTAATAGCCATCCATTCCACATCATCCCGCTGCAGTGCTCTGATCATTTGTTCCCATAGCTGCATAAAGTCCTTTTTTGTGCTAGGCCATATATGAACTTAGGCATCCTATTTTGGGTAAGATATACATGGGCTAAATATAACCTGCCTATTATCTAAAGTAAAAGAAATTAATTGTAGTTGAGATTAAAACTTACATTTATATTGATAACTAGTGATTACGGGTAGCAACCTACATGGGCGGGCAACCACCCCTCCTACACCTCGGCCCCGCTTGGGTGGGGAGTTAGCTTTTCCCCCCACACCTTGTCCCTTCCCCCATACACTCCTTAGCCTCGTTCGTTCAATGGATGGATAGAACTGCCCCTAGCGCCATCGTTAATCCAGATCTACGCATGGAGCCACGTGTGAAAATTGGCAAATATGTGGCTCGATTGCTCCTCTGTTCTCAAACTAGAACGAAAACTGAATCAACTAACCAACAAAAATCCAACCAACCAACCAATGAAAATCGAACCAAACTTAGCCAATTTGGGGCCATGGGTCTCTGATGAAGACAATGAAGAAGAAGACGAATATCTAACTTAATTATCTACAAATTCATGTTTTACAAGGATCTTCAAATTATTACGTTTATGAGGTAAAAAATTGGACAAATATTTCTCTCGATATTTGCTCGACAGTTTGTTAGGGTGAAAATCCCGAAAATCATTTTTTTATTAGGGTTTGGACACTCTAAGTTGTTTGCTCAAACCCTAATTATATACAGAACAATATGCACGACTCCTAGGGTGTGGAGAGGAGCTAGAGCTGCCATATTAATTGTATTCTAGAGAGAAAACTTTAAGGAGACTCATTGAACAATCAAGATTGATTCTCCCTTGATAAACAGCCATCCACCAGATTATGCTCGTGTTTGAGTACTGCTGAGTTTATTGGGGTGGAAGTACTATTTGGCTGGAAAGATTTTCGGAGCTGCTATTGATGCAGAGATCGAGTTGGTGCTTGTGGTGAAATGATAGAAATGCCAGTTTTTTGAAGCTGCTAGGGTGAAAAGATCGAGTGGGAGACTTATGGCGTTGCAAGCCAAAATTAGTTACTTCAAGGGTCTTGTAAGTGTTTCTAAATTGGTTATTAGGGCTTAGCACTGACTGGATCGAAGTCAGAATGGCCAACCTCCGACTCCGACTCTGACTCTGACTTTGTTGGAGGTCGAATCTAACCTCCGACTCTGACTCCGACTCCGACTCCGAGATGCACTACCTTTGCTCCAACTTGTCGGAGCGGAGTCGAATTTTAAGTTTTTTTTTTTATCTTTTTAACTTCATATTTGGCCCACTTTTTAAAAAAAAAAAACTTTGTGTGGGCTTCCAAATTTCAAATTTTTCAAAAATTACAATCTAAATTAAATAATTCACTTTTGTTTATAACAAAAATACAACTAATTAAAAACAAATAACATAGTATCATGCTGTCAAAAATTAAAAATAATAAACAAAAAGAAATCCAACATTTTCTAAGTGCAAATCAAATTAAATGTTCCCAACAAGGCAACAACAATAAATTACAAACTTCCAAATGCACCAAAATAAATTTAATTACAAACTTTAAATGCCCAACAAATGTTCCCAACAACAACAAACTTTAAACTTCCAAGTTGTGCCTGAAAACAAATATGAAAGCATTAGTAAGAAAAATAACCCCAACTTTAATTTTAATCGCAAAGTCAAATAAATTGAATTGTTGCATCACTAAATAAATACGATCAAGATTTGAAGTTGTTTTCAGAGATGAATCATTAAAGATAATATTATGGGTTTTATTATTATGTCCAAAATTACTCTTTACGTGCATATAAGTGTACAAAATATATCTAGTTGAGTACTGCTATTATTTCCAGTGAGTGAGTGTCTTTGGAAAAGGAGTCACAGGGAAAAGGGGTTGCCTTACATGTACATGCAGGATGAATTGAGGTTTTCTACAAATTGTTGTCACAGATATTAATTTTTTTTATAGAGATAAACACATCAATTTCATTATAATCAATGTTGTCAATGCAGTGAGGATCATATAAATTATCTACTTCTTTTCTAGTTGTGAAATCTACTTGGACAAAAAACTGAGCATCATTTCTGCAGAGACTAAGCATGTATCATCTTATAAGAAGATTCCTCTAAATTTTCTATTTAAGGGTCGTCTAATATTCAAGAGTCTAAGAGATTAGACGTGAAAGATTAATGACCAAAAACCATAAGAATCTTCGAGCACCTTCGAATGAAACACTGATCTTTTTTGTTGGTGGAGATTACACACAGAAACACTAAGATGTTAAAGATAAATTACAGACTCCCTAAAATAATAACACTAATAATATAAATTAGAGATAGATTCATATATAAAAGAAATTAAATGATTGTTGGATGGTAACTCAAACCTCAATCTGTTAAATTGTCAATCATCTTCACGAAGTAAGCTGGCTATACAAGTGGTTAATTCTACATTAAGATGTTAAAATATAGGAGGTTAGTATCACAAAATGTCACAATAAACATATATAACAACTTTAAAAAAATCTCTAAATATAATACCTTCGTCTAACTTATAGCTCTCCGCATCATCAATGGTATCCAAATAATTTTGATTCAGGTATATAGGAGTGGACTTCAACTAGTTTGGCGAGCACACAAGAGCCTCTACAGTCTAGGAGCCAAAGAACTCCTAAATGGATCCAGGACACAGCTTCTTGTGCTAAATGCCAATTCAAATGCAACAATGGTGATCGGAATGACCAAGATATCTCTTGCCATTAGAGCAAGAACTGAATATTTGGTAGAGTTGAGTTTCCACCATATTAAAATTTCAAAATTTCTTGTAGGAATCTCAACATCCTCCAACAAATACCGCTTCAGCTCCAACTTACAATCCATCAAGGATACTGATTTCCATTCTTTATGGTAGGTTATCAAAAAGTCCAAGGGATCATCAATTATACACGTACTATTAGTACTCCCCATTGATGCACTACCTTCACCACTCCGAGTTGACTTAGACCCTATTATGCTCCCACCACCAAACTCTACATATTGTTCATACAAATATTCTATATCCCTATTGAGTGCAACAAATTCTTCAGCCCTCTCATCGCCCAATGTTTTGTTAAACCAATATGTTTGAGTAACCAATTTGTACCGAGGATTAAGGATGACAGCAATAAACGACAACTGATTTATCTTTTCAAGATCCCCAATATTTATTATACTCTGTTTTCATTCTCAAAGCCATTGAACTCAAGCGTCGATTACTATTGTCACAAAAAACATTCAAGTTGGTATGAATATTAATAAGCTTTTGGAAATACAAATTTGATATGACATATAGTGTACCAGAAATACGCAAGGTGGGGTTATAAAATACATGGAGAAACTTCGAAAAGTTTCTTATGGTCTCCCAATCATCAATCCTAGGAGCTCCTAGACCCTTTTTTCCCATGTCCATCCTCAGATAACAAAACTCGTGAGTAGGGATCCTCATCAAGTAAAAGTTGGAAGGCTTTTTGATACTTCTCAGCCATGTCCAACATAAGAAAAGTCAAGTTCCATCTAGTAGGCATGCCAAGACACAAGAAACTAGAACATGAAACTTTTGAGTTATCAACACAAGACTTGAAAGTGGCAAGTTTTTGGGAGAAGACTTCACATACTTAATCAAATTCCAGACTTTTATAATCGAGTCACCAACATCTTTCAAACCTTCACTTCACTCACAACAAGGTTTAAGATGTGTGTCGTACACCTCATGTGAATAAACTCATGAGCTACAACACAATCCTCACTTCCTATTTTCTTTGTTCTCAACCAATTAATAGCGGAGTCGTTAGAGGTAGCATTGTCCACCGTAATTATGAGGATTTTGTCAATGTCCCAATCAAGAATACACTCCTCCAACTCCTTCCCAATTGTTGCTCCCTTGTGGTTGCTAATCCGAATAAATGAGCGGTCACACACATATAATTAATATTTTGGATATAAATCTATGTGTTGGTGGTCAGGCACACTCTTTGTTTGGTGGTCAAAAAAAATTTCTTCAAGCTATCATTCTCTTTAAAGAATAGCCTCATAAAGTCACGAATTACAATAAATTGAGAAGGAATAGGAATCCTAGGATTAAGAGATTTAGTGTATTCCCGAAACCCTTGGCCCTTAACAACCCTAAGGGGTAACTCATCCATTATCACCATCCTAGCAAGGGCATCCTGAATTTTTTTCTCATTGTACTTGGTCATCCCTAAGTTCTTCTCCCCTTCCCCTCCTTCACTTCTTGCTTCCGGGACCAAGAATGTTTGAATTTTATCCAACTTACTCTTACGGTTTTTGGGGCAAAGTTGGATGTGTGCTTTCATGGCCGAAGCACCTTTCCTTTTGGGATGGGATTTTCATTGCCTCCCACAATAGTTACAAGTATCTATAGGCTTTTTGGGATCACAATTGGACACTCTTGTAAAGTGGACCTACCTCGACCTATTCTTAGGATTTCTACTATCAGGTGGAGGGTGGGAGTTAGAACAGAAGGCACTAGGAGTGCCTATCAAAGGGTCTATTGATCCGCTAAACTTTTCAACTATGGGACTGGGAGTGTCAATAGGTTGTTCTGGTTCTGGGATACCAGGACAAGATGTAGTTGTGGATGTAGGGGTGTCTGTGCCTTCTATATTCATGATTTAAGAACTAGAACACAACAAACAAACAAAATAGTACGGTTAAGACAGCCCCAAAAACATAATACAAAATATTAACTCAACTTGGGTTGTTTTAGTGATTATTAACTTAACTTGGGGCTTGTCCCACATGTTCAGGTTAGTCATTCTAAACAACTCCACAAAAACAGTCCCAAAAAACATAAATTGGACCTACATTCCCAAACAGCCCCAAATGTAATTAAATCATACCAACGTTCCCAAAGTTACACAGCCCCAACTAAATTAAATTTAAATCATACCAACAGTCTCAAAAATACAACTAGATTCATGAAATGATAGTACATAGATGACACTTGACAGATTATCAAACAATCACAAGCAAATAATTAATATCATAATAAATAACGTAAGAAAATAAATAACACCAAATATTTGTTAGCTAAGTAAAAACTTATTTAAGATTACTCCTTGAAGGTATATATAAAAGTGTATATATATAAATATATATATAAGACTATTAATGATTTTCTACAACTTTGAGGTAAGACTATTAATCAATTAAGATAAAAAAAGTTTTGACCTCAAGTCCTTCACTCTTCAACGCCATCTCCAAGTCAACAACTAAAAAACCACTTCCATCCAACACTTCATGTTTCATTGTTTTGTTACAAACAAAAGAATAAAAATGCTAATTTCTAGAATTAGATCTATTCCTAATTAATCAAATTAAAATAGCTCCAATATTAACTTAAATTAAAACAGTCCCAATATAAATTCGACCTGATGGTATTAGTATTTTCTCAGTTACGATGAAAACAATAGAGAATTTAAGAATGTTTTCAATGTGAAATTAACTAGAAGAAATTATATATGGAAGTGTTAATTTTTTGGGTGGTACTAATCTTGTGCAGATTTTTCCAAGACATGAAAAAAGAAATTAGAGAAATAAACATATGGGGTTGGCTCGAGTGACCGATTAAAACTAGGGGTTTGAGGCTAATTATACCCTATATATATATGTAATTAATAGAAACATAACATAATATAGGTCTCCTTGAATTTCTCCGCCCTACATATAATCACAGATTCACAGTTTTATTAAATCATTTGTTATAAAATTACACAGATAACAGATTCACATTTTACACAAAGAGATAGAAGATGAAGGGAGATAGAGTAAGGCTTACCGTGTCGATTAATGCCTACGGGAGTGGACCGGCGGGGATTGTTACAGGGTTGTTGATGGCTGCGTGAGAGAGGGGAGGGCTGTGTTTGCGTGAGTCCATGACGACTGTGAGACTTGAGAGTTGAGAGGCCAATGGGGTTTGGGAGAAGAAATGAAGACGAATGGGAGGGGGGGAGGGTGATAAAGTGTCACAAATTGCATGATTAGGTTGCTAAATTGAATAAATTGTTTCACTAAAAAATGAATTAAGCACTTAATTATGCAGTAATTTTTAGTACTTGACTTATTGATAAATTCTGATATTTTGCACTTAAAATGATTTATAATGCAGCTTGAAAAATCACATCAGAATTAATATCTCAGTTTTACCCCTCATTATGAATACTTAATCTTAATTTTTGCAGGGCATCTTTGAAAGAAAAAAAATAAAATAACCATACAACAATTATTTCCTAACCCTTGTCGAGATGCTCGTCCCATGTGAAGTGCGCTGGATATGTGCAAGGAAATGAAAAGTGCAGGGGCATGTATGGGCTTGCTACACGCTGGAGTGCACTAGAATCAAAGGCAAACTCAAGCACATGAGAAGCAAGGGCTGGCACGAAATGGAAGTTACGGACAACAGCACTGCGGACAGCTATGCAGGACGTGGGAAACCAGAGTGGATCATGGCCTCACAAGAGCAAAAAGCAGTAGCACTCACGCACATGTAGAGGACTTGACCCACTAGGAAAAGAGCTGCAGAGATGATGAAAGTGTGCAGAACGTGAAACCAGCAAACATTAGTGCGTAGGATAAGCAGTAGTAGATTCACGCCTGGTTTATTTTTCTTGTCAGTTGGCAATGACACATGCACCTATAGAACGTGGCTTCAAGTGCAGAAAATGTTGCAGCAGATCCACGCGAAAGAAGCTTCAGTTTCACTGGGTTGGTTGGCACTCATGTGGGCAGCAGCTGGCCTCAAGCTGGAAACTCACTCACGCAGATCGCACCTGAAAACACACGCATCAGACACACACATCTGCAGAACGTGGCCTCAAGCTGGAAACTCACTCACGCAGATCGCACCAGTAGCAGACCAGAAAACACAGCAATAGATTCTCTCACGCAGCAAACCAGAAAACATGGGCAACAGCTGGCCTCAAGGAGCAGACACACGAAACTGCAGAACGTGGCCTCAAGGAGAGAAGTGGAGCAGTAGATTTTAATTTATCTTTGAGTTGGTGATGTCTCGCGCGGGTAGCTGGAGTAGAGAGGGGTGTACAGCAAACATAGACCAATATATATATATATATATATATCCTATTTTCGGTGGAAGGGGAAGTTCTTTTTTTAGGATTTTACTTTTTCTGCAGTTTTTCTTTTCTTGGGTTCGGCTAGTTTTGGGCATAGTAGGGAGCAACACTTTGTTTCCTCTACTAAAATTTTATTTTAGAAAGAAACTTCAAATGCTAGGGTTCATCATTTTAGATATCTTTATTAATTTAGAGATGATAGGCTAGATTTTCAGCTTGGGATTTAAGGAGTAACTCATGACTGTTTTGGGTTGGATTTTCTTCAATGCTATGTGGTTTTGATGATTAACTTGTTGGATTATATTTCAATTTGAATTTAGAAAATATTGAAGTTCTTTGTTCTTGGTTTAACTCAGTTGTAGACGTAAAGGCACAATTGATTCTCGAACAAGTAGCAAGACTTTGATGGTTTTCTTTCACTATTTTACAGTTGATATATAATCTGTCAAGTAGTTTTATTAGGCTGAAATCTATGGTTCATTGCTATATTATCCAACCATGATTTCTAGGAATGAGAGAATGGTTGAGAGAAGATGAAAAGAAAAGTAAATCCATCACCCAATCAGTGGCTGAAAATTGCATCCCAAGTGTTTGTTTTATTGTTTCTTACAAGTTTAACTAAATTTCTATACTTTTCTTCTAAATCCCTTGGTTCTTGGTAATTTTAGAAACATAGATGCACATTTATTTTCAGCATTAATTATGCTTGAACTTCCAAAACAGCCCCCATTTTGGTATTGATATAGTTATTGGATGACCTTTGAAATTCATTTCCCATTTCATATTTTTTTTGTGTGTGTTCATTGTTAGATCTTTTAGTTTAATACTTTCTTATCTTTTCAAAATTTCTTGTTACCATAAACGTTATCTTGCAAATCTGAAAAGTTTGGTTAATTCTTATTGTCCCTGTGAATTCGATCTAGGGATTTACTTTTGTATTACTTTGACAGCTTCTGCGCTTGGAAGTCGAAATTATAAGCTGATCAGAGGGACTCGGGATCTGGCCACCAGGATAACTTAATCCTAAAGTCTAAACAAAGAGAAACGGCGCCGTTTATTAACTTTATTTCCCCAACAGTCCTTTTTTTTAAAATACTTATGTAATACATTATACACTATATAGTATACTATGATATATATAAATATAAACTATATATAGTATATTATATTATGATATTTATATAGTTTACTATGAATCTATGATATATATTAATATATATGAATATTACTAATACTATTAGTAATCCACACCATTATGGCCTATTACATATATAATATAGTATTACTATAATATACTGTTACTATATCTTATAGTATAATTACTAATACTATAGTATCCTACTATCAGAATGTTAGTGATTTAAGATATATATATTAAATCTCTAATCTCTTATGCTTGATTTATATATATATATATATATATATATATAAATATATATAAATATTAGTAATACACTTATAGTATTAGTATATAGTAATACTATTGGTAGGGTACTATTACTATATATTAGTGATAGTACCAAGTGATAATATAGTATTATCACTAATACTATAGTGCATGGTAACATATATGCTACTAATAATATATTAAATGATGGTTAGACACACTTTTTTACATGAGTGTATATAATCAAATGTATAGAAATGCATTTATCAAAATTAATATATATTATGATACTAAATAACTATACACTATACCAATATTAATAGTAATAGTAATACTAAATACTATATTAAAGTGATATTAATACTAACATATTAAGTTAACTATACTATTATACATATATCATACTTAATACTATAACTCTTATAATATATTAATATATATTAGTACTATATATTATACTATTAAAGTGTTACTACTACATATAGTAATTAGTATATATAATTATATATTATAGTGATATTAATACTATATGTAGTTATAGTGATTAGTATAACTATATTAGTATTAGTTATAGTGGTTTAGTATAACTATATTAGTATAAGTTATAGTGATTTAGTCTAAGTTATAACTATAGTCTATATTAGTCTATTAGTTAAAAAAAAAAAAATAGTCTATTAGTATTAGTATAAATATTAGTATTAGTTATAATGATTAGCATAACTATATATTAGTATTTGCTATGGTGGTTTTAATTTAGTATAACTCTATAATAGTATTAGTATAAATATTAGTATAACTAATACTATAGTGATTTATATTTATCGAAAGGAATATGTTGAGAATTTATTAGGCCAAAAAATGTAATATAAGATATTGTTATATAAAATTTATATGATTAATACTTTAGTTATTATACATTAGTATCATATGTTATTATAAATTTATAGATTAGTGTTTATCTATTAGTATTAAATGTTATTATACATTAGTATTACATGTTATTATATTTATACATTAGTAATTTAGTGTTATATGGAAGTAATATTGTAATAGTATGATAATTACATATACTAAACTATTATTAGTCAATTTAGTTTATAAATATTATAGTATAAATATATTATTTTATAATAATTAGCTCATAATAGTATATTATTGATTTTAACTAACTATATACGATATATTTGTATAAAATTTAAACTATTAATATATAGAAAAACATATATTTTTATAAAAATATGTATAAAATTGGAGGCAGAGTCGGATGACAAAGTCGGAGTTGGATCAAAGAGGAGTTGGACTTGGTCCATCAATAACTCCGACTCTGACTCCGACTCCGACTTCCAAGGGAAAAAAACTTCAACTCCAACTTGTCAGAGTTGGAGCGAAACCGGAGCAGAGCCATGCTTGAGAATGGACCATGCTTTCATATAGACATAAAAACTACGGTCTTGTAGTTTCTTGAGAATGGATGGGTGAGTTCCCTATTTTGTTTTGGAAAATTATACTCAAAATGTAAAACTTCTACAATGTTATTTTTCGACCAATGGGGTTAAACTTATCCATGATGGGGTTGAACTTACTTTGTTCAAGGATTGACTTGTAATACTTGATAGATTTGGTTGGGTGAAATGGAGCAAAATACAATTTCGTAGGAGAAGTTAAGTCTCTTGGATCTTTTATGCTACTTTGATCGGATTCTATTATGTACAGGTTACTTGTATATTGCTCAAGAATGCATATTGACAGGTTCTTTGGGACATAAGGCATTCTATGAGACTCTGAGTATTTGGTTGACTAAATTCAAAACCTGATAATATATGTATAGGGTGATGTAGGGCTACTAACAATGTGTACCGAATTGGGTTCTAAAAAGTGTATTGTGTTTTTTTTAAAGCATGTGTGTATTTTTTTAAATACTAACAAAACTTACATATTCGTTTATTAAAAAATAGTCTTCGATACACTTTTTGGTATGCTTTTTTGGTATACTTTTTCGGATAATGCTAGGGGGCTGCCCAGCATGTATCTTTGAGAGTGTCCCTAGTGCATTTGATTTTTTTTTCATTTTATTTTAAACAACTTTTAACATCCTTAACAATTAAAAACAAATACACAATTTTACTAATAATCACTTTCTTAATCATTTGGAAAAAAATTAAAATTTTAGAACGATAAGGCGAATAAGGCCATGTATCATTTCCTTTCCATATATATATATGAAAAAAACTTAAACCAGGTCCTTTGTGAAAGTGTATTTTACACCCCCCAATAGAAGGGGGACACCTCCTATTTCTATTGATCTTATCATAGACTCAACTACAACTGCTAAAAGTTATTTTTTTTCATCTTCCTTCTTACCATAGGCCCATGAGCCTCTCAAAATCCCTTTTATACAGCCATTTTGAAAACAAGCAGTGTGGTAAATTTGCATTGCGGTAGTTTCTGGTGATACTGGAGATGGTTGTTGACACATTTCTTTTTTCTTTTTGACATTTCGGTGCTTTTTATAAGTTTCTGCTTGTATTCTTTCTATTTTCTATTGCCAGAACATTTGTAGACTGATGAGCTCTCGAGGAGATCAGAGAGAGAACACTTGTAGACCGACGGGCTCTTGAGGAGAGAGAGCACTTGAGGAGAGAGACTGACGGGGCAAAATTAGTCATTACGAGTATTTTTGCTCTCGCTATAAGTTCAATACATCTTACCCTCTTGTTTGAGAGTGTAAGGTTGTGTTTGGATGTTGAAGTGAGTTGAGTTGAGATAATAAAATATTGTTAGAATATTATTTTATAATATTATTATTATTTTGAGATTTGAAAATTTTGAATTGTTTATTATATTTTATATTAGAATTTGAAAAAATTGTAATGATAAATTGAGATGAGTTGAGTATAGTTTAGTAACCAAACGAAGCCTTTAAATCCACTTTGGTTGTCGAATAAAATTCAATTCATCTCAATCTAATAATTGATGGGATTTATAACTTTTTTTTAACTTTTTATAAAAAGTTAAATTTATCTTAATCTATTTAATACATTTTAACTTAGAAAGTAATTAAATTCATCTCAACCTAAAAAATTAAACACATGTCAATAGAACTGACAAAATGTTACTATTCATAATTCAACTCAACTCATCAAAACATCTAAATGTAGCCTAAAGACACCTCATCCGGTCTGGATGGGCTTTGTGCATGTCTATACATATATATATATATATATATATACACACACACTAGTAAGGGGCTATGTGCAAGGCACCTACACTCTTTGTACGTAGCGCCAAATTGGAGGAAAAAAAGCCTTATAAAAAAATAAAATCTCTTTGCAGAAGCAGATAATAGTAATAATTTATTAAATAAAATCTCTTCAAAGACATATTTTGAACAATACCTAATTAAAAACACAATGCTTTACATAAATGGACCAACATATAAAATCATCATTCAATTGGCAAGCGTTTATCAGTGAGAGTTGCACATCCAAAATCCTCAAGTTTATAAACACCATTCTTTACGTAAATATTATTAGGTTTGACATGAATATTGATTCTCAACATGGTTACGAGATAAAAGATTTTACCAAATTAATCCTTTATGAAAACATATATCTGCTACTGTTTACCTATGATCATTTCTCTTACCAAATGAAACCAATATTCCAAAAAATACAGGCATTTGAGGATGCTAGTTGGAGAATATTCATTTCTTGAGATAGATTTGATTGTGAGTGAAAGTGGTGGTCTATTGAGAATATGTTTGGGAGAAAGTTTAGCGAGATGTTGTTTTTTTATGGTTCTTCCCATGCATAGTTGACATGATATCCAATCCATCATCAAATACTTTTCCTTTAATTCTTGAAAGTCATATTTTTTTGGTTTTTCTTTATATCCTAAGTCATACTCTTCTGGTTCTCCTTGCACATCCATCCTGAATCTTTATTGGTACCATACATCTGAATAACAATTTGATTAAACTAATATGATCTTATCTTACACTTGGACTTTAGAAAATTTATGTGTCTTGTGTGACACGAGGTGTATGATATAACACGTACATAATTAAAACTGCTGAATCTGGACATGGTGCGAAATGACATAATCGTATGCTATACTGGATAACATTTTTGCATATATTATGACATGCGTGGTACATAAAAATTGGTTGTCAAATAATTGACTTTAATAATAATAATTTATCTAAGCTGACGTGATGATCCTAATTCATGATCAAATTATTTATCTCGATGCACTACTTCTTGAATCTAACTTTGTAGTTCGTCACTTGCACGAAATATTAAACGCCACTAAATATGTACAGGAAATATGTCCTAATATCCCACGTAATTAAATTTATACTATAAAGAATAATCAAATAAATATTCTGTTTAATACGATAATTTTAAAACCTAATAAGCTATTCTCACTTCCAAATTATAATTAAGTAAAGTATTTAACCTTATACAAATCGATTAAAACAAGGCGTGAAATCTCAATTCATAAAACAACTAAATTTTCTTATGAATAATATAAATATTCAATTTTACTAGAAATTTAATAAATAATAATGTCATTTAATTTACTGAACATACTTCTTTATTTTCTAGTTATAACTATAATAAAATAATTTTATCAAAGCTAACAAAATAAAAACAAAAATTCTTTTTGATAATTTACTTAATCATATTTAAAACTATTAATATATCTAATAATAATTTAAGACTAATATCATACTACAATTTAGTGGGAAATTATATCTTGTTTAAATCTATTAAATAATACCAACTTGCTAAAAATAAAAGTAGACTCTTATTATTTACTACTAAATTTTGTTGTAAAATTAATACTTAACAACATAATTAAAATCCATAATTATTTTCTATAAAATAAAGTTTATAGACTAATAATTTTTAAATAAAACAAAAGCTCATGTGAAGTTAAATAAGCTCAACTAAAACAAGCAAAAAACTAAAGCAAGAGATGCAAGCTGATTTAATAAGCCCAATTAAAAACACGGTACAACTTATAATTTAAGCCCATTAAAACTCAAGTTGAAATTAGGATAAGCCCATGAGAGTTTAGCCCATCTAAAAAGGTTAGGGTCATTTTGGTCAATACACTAAGAGCATTGGCATTGGTTTCATCAAAAGCCTAACCAAATGTAAAATATGATGAATTTCATCAAAACACAGTTGCATTGGATTAGTTAAAAGGATGAGTGGGAAGTTTTGAGCTATAGTAAATGGATGGGTTCCTTCAAATTTGAAGGGTTATTGTTCATCAACCAAATATATTTTTTATTCCAGTTTAATCCGACGCAGCTGCATTGTGACTTAGCCTCTTACTCATATTTTATGGAGATGTACATATGCAAGTGTGGGAGACGTCTTTGGTATTTTTTTATTCCTAATAAAAGCTACAGATACTGCCAGCAATTTTTTTTTATTCCTAATTAAAGCTATGGACGACTTTGTGAGGTGTTTTTGCCAATATCCATTGAAAATTAGTTTGTGAAAATTGTTTGCTAGGTAATTAGGTTGAGGAAAAAAATTTGTTGGGAAACAATAATTTAAGTATCAAATTAAATTATTAATGTACATATGGTTAGTGTAATTGCAAAATATGAAAAAAAAAATTAAAAAAACTATTACTAAAAAAATAATATTATATTATTATTTTGATAAATCTAATGTGGAGTTATGGATAGGGAGGTTTTGAACTTATGAAAAATATGTATTTTTCATCAAATTTTGAAGATGATTTTGATGAAGCCAATGACAATGCTCCAAAAGGTTCAAAACCTTTACAAGGTAGGTACAAAGGAGACAGTTTTCACTTTTCTTTCTTTTCAATGACAATCTTTGTAATTATACTAACTGTTAGGGACTGAGTCAAACCCTTTAGAAACCTATCATTAAGAGAAGAGATAAAACCAATAGATAAGACAGAAGAGATAAGGCAAAAAAATTAGTTCAGACTCCTAAAAGGGAAAGGCTTCACAAGGCAAATTGAACTTTATCGTTCTAAGGAAATAACCTCTATAAATAGCCTAAAAGAGGTAACAAATGGGGAGATTGATTGGCTACTTTATACGTTTACTCTTATACTATTACTGGCTTAGGCATCAGAGACATTCCCTCAATCTCCCAAGCCGCTTTATTCTTTAGTTGTAGGCGGCTGTTAGGTGGTGGTGGTGAAACACGTCTTCAACACTAACATATGTATATACTTTTAAAAGTTGAAGATCTAAAAGTAATTTAAAGTAAATCATTTTAGAGCCAGAGGATGTTATGCGACATAGCTTACCCAATGAAAAGCAGAGCATCGTATAGAAGAAACAAGGGCGCGATGGAGCTCATTGGCTGTGCCGTTATTTACGATGGTGCAGCTGGAGGTCGACGATGGCAGAACGAGATGGAGGAGATGCGGTCGAGGATGATAGTGGCTAGAGCAAAAATCGTCGGCGATAGAGACATTGAGATGGAGAATACATGGCGGATCTAAGCTTACATTGTGTTTGTTGGCTGAGATGTCCGTGTGGAACAGAGATAACGGTAGAGCAAAGGGAACTCATCTCCATTCCCATTCTTTTTTTGTATGTGTTGAAGAAAATTACTTTGGGGTTTTGTTTTTGTTGTTATTTTATTTTATTGCCTAATGGGTTTCTGGGCTTGTTGGCTTCCTTTCTTCTTGATAGAGCTTTACGTTGATCATGTGGGATACAGTCAACAGATAGTGTGGCTCATGAAAGTTTTTGCCTCATTTAGTTTGCTTTTTGTATGTATGGTTTGTTACCAAAGATTTCTCCGCTAATGCACTTCCAAGTGTCTTTTTTAGTCTGAAAGCAAGCGTATGTCATGATTTTGGGTAGGGGGAGAGAGAGAGAGCACAGAGAGAAGTTGCAAACAATTACTATTCATCCGGTATTCAGCTTTTAGACAATTTCACGAAGGACAAAATAGACAAATCCATGAGGATAAAATAGTCATAGAAAGTCGGATCAAAAAATACTATTGCTTTTTGGATTCACGTTTTTATATATACTAGTAGAAGATGTTACGTGCCTAGGCACGTATGCCCAATTGAATATTTTCTATATTTTTTTCTTATTAACAAGGCACCTCTTTAATTTACAGAATTTTCACAAGTAGATAAAAACCAAAAATCCTAGTATTGGAGAAAGAAAATAAACCAACAAGAAAATTAAGTTAAATATTGAAATCCAACGGAACTTTTGAACTATGCTTCATACATATTCACAAACAAGCCAAAACCTAATATTTATAGACAGAAAACAGAAATTGAAGATGTTTAAGAGTTAGGAAAAAGATTTTATCCTAAAAGGAGCATGTAACATGTAAAGGATTTTCAGGAGTATTAAATAGGCTATCACATAGTCTGGAGGACGGATGCATTTAAGAGTTATGTTGTTTCATTTGCAGTATGGATGGAAATGATGTTGAATTTTTTGTGGCGTTGCTGCCTCTATTGGTCCATATCTGCAATGACTTGAATAATCCATTCTTTTTTAGAAGTTTTTTGTACCATGTTTTGCAAATAGGGTAGATACTCCTGTGTGGAATGAATTTGGATCGTTCATATAGTTTTCAAATTAAATAAACTTTTTGAGACAAAGCAAAATGTTTTATTAGAAAATTTGATTACCTCGCCAGTATGGTTTATAAAGTTGGCTGTTGTACACCCTAAAGCTTCCTCTGCAATTGAGCTAAATATAATTGATGCCTGTTGTCCTGTACCGTCATCTAAGTCCATATATGCTCGACAACTATATGTAATGAAAAATAGAGTTGTGAATTTAAATAAATGAAACCCATATATTAAAATTTTGACATTTATTAACCATAATTTAAAATTCAAACATAAGACACGTACCACGATTGTGAATTGGTCATATGCTTGCAATGATAACAAATGAATGTTTCATTATGTTCCTATCATGTTCATTTATTACATCTGATGCAAGACATGTAATAGAAGATTTGATATAGATCAACCACAACTATCTTTGCTTTTATCCATAATTTAGGTTTCTGTATCATATTTGGCATAGATACTTGAGTAAAATGGTCATAAATATTTAAAAGTTTTTAAAAAAATAATGACTTAGTTATAGAAAAGTGTAAACATTATATTTTAAGGTATTTACATATAGAGTGGAAATATATTGCAAAGTGTTGAATGTTACCGTATGGGGTTACAAAGATTTAAGAGCTCAGCAGCATTATTAATTTTGGTTATGGGTTGAACATCATAAGTTGATGCGGATGCAGACACATCATGTAAGCTTTTCTCAATGATCTCTTTAAGTAAATTATCATTAAGGCTATGTTTGGCTAATGAGAGTACTTTAAGTACTTTCAAACACTCTCATTATTATTCTTTACTTTATTATTACTTTTCACTTACTTTTATTACTATTCATTACTTTTCACCTACTTTTACTATTATTCAATATTCTATTATTATTTTTTCACTACTATTTACAAATATTCTCAAACACTTTTACTATCCAAACCAGCCCGTGTTGTCCTTCAAATTTTGGAAAAAATTAGTTGCATGGAAGAAAATTATTGAGATTAAAATACCACGGTTTATTTTGAAAATTGCCATAGTCATGATGGAGATATTTTATACATCTTAATATATTTGAATAGAACCTTGAATGGACAAATTAGATTATATAATAGCAATGTATCAAAGAGTAATCAAAAGAATATTAATTACTACTTTTGCAATGATACTGCAGTGGGAATGAAAGGATTGATCGTAATTACGCTTATTGGACGATATGAAAGAGACAGTCCTATGTTAGAAAGACATGTCAAAAAGATTGTAAACATATAATATAATATAGAAGAAATGATAATATATGTTTTTGGTAAAAATACTATTATAAGAGCTAACTTTTAGGTGCGTTCCAAGAATGATTGATTTAGATTTAATAATTTCAGAAATCTTTACACACTCAAAATACACAAATCGATTCCACATTGTTAAACATGTGGGATTGAGGCTGCAAGATCTATTCATTTAAAATACCATGCCCACAGAACATGTCTACTGAAATTTTTTACCGAAATGTTTTTTTATTTTTATTTTTATTTTTTTAACTTAATGATTAAGTAAGTGTTTTTAAATGAATAAATGATTTTTTTTTAAATATTTAAATAGTTTAAAAAAATGGTGAAAGAAAAGATCAAAACAAATAAAAAAAAGTTTTTACGTGTTCGGTAAACAATTTCGATAAAAAACTTCTGTAACAACGTGATTAATAAATTATACATGATCTCCTTAAAAGAAGTGATTTGACAAAAGTCAAAGTACAAACAGTACAACTTCACATTTTTTTCATTTCATTTCACAAGAAAATAAAAATAAAAAATCCATACAGCCAAATGGAACTGACATGATCAGCGTCTTTTGGGGAGTCAATTGTATATAATTCTTGTGCAAGTCAAGAAAAGATACGGAAAACCAAGCCCTTACATATTAAGCATTTGGGATATTTTCTTTAGAGTTGAGTAAACTTTTATAGTTTTTGAAAGAGTTCTACATAAATATATTCTCGTTGTGTGGAATTGTTGAAATATTATTAGAAATATTGTTTGAACTGAATTATAGCATCATGTAATTAGTAATTTTTTATTGAAATTAACTTTGGACATCTTGTGGGTGAGAAGGTCTACCATAGCACTTTTCATTAGAGTTTGCATTGACAGAACCATCGAGAAAGTTTTGAGCTACTTGTAAATCTTTCAGAGATGCTAGTTAAGTTTGTAGATTTACAACATGCAACACTTTCATTAAAATTTCAATCATTATATATAAAAAGAGAAAATCAAAAGGTGAAAACCTACTGCTGAAGAGCAAAAATATGTGAAACAATGTTATAAATGGGATCTTGAGCCTGCGCTTCATATGAGATAGTAACATCCACTTCACAACGATCATTCACAGAGAGGTGAGCAAAGAATTTCAATACATTACTTGCACCTAAAACTTTATGAATGACGAAGAAATGGGTAGCTCCTTATTCATGACAAAAATTAAGAGTAAAAACACATCTTCTAACATATTTTTTTATTAAAAATTTGTAAGCTTCATAAGGAAAATCCAAACCAATCATCCTGATGGTTGGTTTTAGTCGAGAAGTTAAAATACCTGGAACGATAAGAAAAAAAATGGTAAAACATAAAGCCTATAAAATCCGAAACCCAACAAATACCATAAAATTTAAAGTTACTTGGGTCATGAAAAATGTCGTCTGGATTTGCGGAGACAAAAGTTAAAGTCCTCGAATCCCGTAAAAAATTATTGATTTCTTTTTCTCATTTTTATTTATTTATTTAATTGTTAAAAAATTATTTTTAAATAAATTTAAATATTTTAAAAGTAAAAAATAAATAAATATTTATCTGAAACAAATAATTAAATATAAAAAAAATAATAATAAACTTAATTTAATTGAATCCCAACAAATTTTATTTTTATTATTAGTTCTTTATATTTAATGATTTATTTTAGATAAATATATTTATTTATTTTTCACCTTTCAAAATATATAAAATTATTTAAAAATATTTTCTTAACAATTAAATAAATAAAAAAATGAAAAAAAAAATTAATAACTTTTGGAAGAACTCGAGATCTTCAATTTTTATCTCTGCGAATTCAGACTGTATCTTTCAGGAGTTAAATAGCTCTAAATTTTATGACATTTATCATATTATGAATTTTACAAATTTTATATTTTAAGTTTTTTTTTTCACCACGTTCCATGTAATTTAGGGAAAATTTAAAAGGTCAAATAAGAATTTTCTGTTTTGTTTTAGAGTTTATAATATTATTTTTTTATTTTAAAATTTGAAAAAATTGAATTAGAATTTGAAAAAAATATTTTGAAATTTGAAAAAGTTAAATTATTTATTATATTTTATATAAAAATTTAAAAAATATGTAATGATGAGAGGAGATTTTTTGAAAATTATGTGCCCAGACCAGCCCTTAATCTCCTCCGACTGAAACCGACCATCAAATATTGCGGAGGGATACCAAAAACAGAGTAGCAGGAAATATCGAACAAAGAACAACCATTTATCTTCGGAGTTCTTGCTTGTAACCCAGCTCATTGAGCCGCTTCTCCTCGGAATCCATGGTTGGGATGAAGCAAAAAAGTAAAGCATACCTAGATGAAGCAAGCAGCAGATTCACATCCAACAAACAAAAAATGGAGAAGAAAAGTCCAACACGCAGGAAAAAAAAATCAACGCAGGTTTTGAATCGAAGAACAAGACGGGAAAGAATTTTCTAACTGCTCTTCAGATTCACATCCCAAAAAGAGAAGAGAAAGAGGATCTACACAAAAAACTAAAACATACCTAGAAGAATGAACAAGAAACTCACATCCAAGCAATTGACAAATCCAACAAAAATGGTCCATACCGACGAACAAAAATCCAACAAGCAGATTCACATCCAAAAAAAATGGAGAACAAAAACCCAACAAGCAAAAACATGAAATAAAAAAATCCACACGAAACGGAAAAAAAAAAAAAAATCAAACCATCCTTCATATTCACGGCGGTGGCCGCTGGGCACGGAGGAGCTAGGAGCTTCGGTGAAGGAAGAATGTGCCTTGCGGTGGCTACGTGGAGGCTGGTTGGGGGTGCGTGTGCCTTGCGGTGGCTGCTGCTCGCGGCGCCGTGGCTGGCAGTGAGGCCTAGGTGGTGCGGCCGTGGCTTTGAAGATCGAGAGGGAGAGGAAGAAGTCTGGAGAGAGGATCTGAGGCTGAGACCGAGAAAGGGAAAAGGGAAGGAAGAGGAATTAGGATTTGCGTGTGGGATCTGAAGATAATAAAATTGAAGGACAGACATGGAAAACAACTAAAATAGAAGGGTAAACTTGGAATAAAAATGTAGTAAAAAATTTCCTTTGAATAGTCTCTTTTATTCGTAAAATAGATATATATATATATATATATATATATATAAATTATATTTACAGTCCTTACTTGAAGATTGTATGTATAGATTCTTTATTAAATGAAAAAAAATATTATTTTAAAAGAGATATTTTTATAATTTTAAAAAATTTTAAAAATAAAATTACTAAAACTTACATTGCAGGTCTCAAATGAAAAATCTACATAACATTGCTCATATATCTTTCTATTATAATAAGCGCCTATCGCGCTTCTACAGGAAAAAACAGTAAATTTTCTAATTCCGTTTAGATAATCCGTGTTTAACGTGTTGTGTCTTTTCTATCATTTTATTATCTTCTTTTGTATCTGTTTATACGAGGTGTTTATGGTCTTTTAACTCAACTGTGTCAGACGTTGGCAACTTTTTTTGTGTCAACCCCTCAAATCCTCTCTCATTGTCGGCTCTCTCCCTCCCAAGTTCCCTCTCTCAATTCAGACCCTCTTTCTTTTCTCTCTCCGTCTTCTCTGTCCTGTGCATCTTCTCTCTTCTTTTGATTCTTCAAATTTGTTTTTCAGTGTTGGGTTTTTTTTTTCTTTCATTTCATTGAAGTTGATTTTTTTTTGCTTGTCTGATGTGCGTGTTTTCATCTTCAGGTTTGTGGTGTTCGATTTGTGTTGATCAACTACGTCTTCAGTTTCGTGGGGGTCCAGATCTGATTGTGTTGAGGTCGAGGCTCTTTAAAGAAGGAACTACAGGCTCTTCCTTTGGTCTTCATGTTTCTTCCCTCACCACTTTCTCACAAAACTCTCTCTCTCCTAACACCCCATCTTCCATATCCCTCTCTCGCTTTCTCTCCCTCTTATTCTCTCTATTACTGAACTACTCTACCTCTCTCTTCTCTCTCTCTCTCTCTCTCTTCATGTTGTTGAAATTGATTTGAGGATTGTAGGTTTTTTTTCTCATGTTTTGAGGATTGCAGCTTTTTTTTTGTTTTGCAGGTTCTTTTCGTTGTAGTCTTCACAAAAATATGTGCAAATCGGCTATGAAGAACTCGTTGGTTAGGATCGGAGGTGTGGAAGGAGAGTGAGTTAAGAAGGCCGACCGCTCTCATAGATGTCTCTCTCTTTTGTTTGCTTGTCTTATATGTTGTGATCTGGTGATTTTTGTAGTTTTTATGATTTGATGGTTTTTTGGATTTTTGTGATCTGATATGCAATTAGTAGAAACAAGAAAGTAGATTAAGAAACTGGGTCGATTGTAGTGATCTGAGTTGCAATTGTTGCAGACTGGGTTTTTGATGATATTTCTTTTTTCTGTGGGACATAGATGTTCCATCCTTTTCTTTCTCATCCACATTAACCTATGGAGATTGCCAAAGAACATGGGGGTATCATGAGATGCATTCAAGTTTCTTGCTTAGGGGCATCTCCATCTTATGGGAAAGCCCTTGTCTCATATTAAAAGGGTCATAGACGTTGGAGTCCCAAATCTTCAAGGAATTTCTCTATTTATGTATGTAAATATTTTACTTTTTTGAGATTTTATATTTTGAAGATATTTGTGTTTTTTATTGCGTTTCTAGAACTGATGCTCTGATTTGAGGCACAAGCATTAATCTCTGTAAGCCAAAATATGAGATGGTGGGAGAAGACTCTTAAACCCAACATGGTGGATTCAATCGGCGCAAGAAATTTTCACCTATTTTTTCATTGAGGACATGAAGTCGAAGAATCTTTATTGAGGACCTACTTTTTCATATGGCTTATTAAAAATTAAAAACATAAATATAAAAAATATTTGATGATCAATACTTTAATTAAAGTTGTTACATTATTGGCGTGGGGTTTGGATTGATGCAATTGAAATGATAAGTGTTCTTTCAAAAAAGAAAAGAAATGAAATGATAGGTGTCAAATCAAGTTTGATATTTAATTATTGTGTGTGAGTAATTGGTGTTTGGTAAACTTTTTTGAACTAGAAGCCGAGAGGGTTGGGTGCTTTTCTGGGCATTAGAAAATATATGAAATTTTAAGTTTGTAATCTAATTTGACTCCAACAGTGATCAAAGAAACTTGCAAACATGTTTTTTGCGTTGCCTTTTGGCTTTATCTGTTCTTCACACTCTTCCCTATCACTCAAAAAAGTTCACAAGCAAATTCACAATTTTTTTTTTTTGACAAAAGCATATAAGCAAAACAGAAGCAAATCCAAATAGACAACCACTTTTACTATGCCACTTGATAATACCAAAGGCTAATAGCCATTATCTCTCAGAATCCAATGCTCATAAAATGAAAATTCAGTCCACTACTTTTATTATTATATATAACTATTATTTTAAAATTAATTATGAAGAAAAGTAGTACTGATATAATACTAATTAGCAATTACATGATGATGGTGCGGTGGAAAAGAGAGAGGGGGAAAAAGAAAATGGGGCCAAGGCCTTAAAGGGAAAAGAAAATGATGGCCGACATGTTGGTAAGTTTCCTTTTTCTTTTTTTTGTTTGACGCATTAACAAATTGTTAAAATTTATAAATCTTTTCGTTAAATTTTTCAATTTCACGAGTTTTGAACCGCAACCGTCGGAAAATTATAATTTTGATTTTTTTATTTACTAAAATTTATTTTTTATTTTCATTCATTAAATTATTCATTAATCATTTTTTTAAACATATTATCTTTGTAAAAAAAAAAAAATGTTTCACTCAACTAGGCAACGTGCTTTGCACGTTGTTCCCGACCTAGTATATATATATATATATATATATATATATATATATATATAGAAAAATGGTAGATGTAACTGGCTGGAGAAACTGCTGGGTAACCGTGTCCCATGTGGCACTAAATAAACGGTACCGTTTTATTTTTTTTTTCAAAACGGTTAAGCACAAAAGGTCCTTCATCTTCCCCAAGCACTGTAAAAAATCAACCTTCCAAAGCTTTTCAAAGAATCAAAAGAAATATCTAAGAATCCGAAAAGAAAGAAGTCAAGTTTCTTTTACAAGTTCTATAATTATTTATTTATTTATTTCCTGTTATTAAACTATGTCCAGTGTTCATTGATTCGAAAACTCTGAACGTTGCTTTCAATTTCTCAACGACTGCAGAAAAGACGCAAATGAATAATGATTTTATAAAAAAAAAATTAATTTCGTTATATTTAAAAACTCTTATTATGGGTTCGTTAATACCCATTGTTGTTTTCCTCTGTTTTGGTTTTAACGCAAAATTGCTCAAAGGGAAACAAAAAAAACAGCTTGTTCTTCCTTAATAAATAGTGCAGAGCAGAAATAGACAATTCTCCATAATCACAATCCTCAACACACGTTTTCTTTGAAGTGAGTTGCGAACCAAACAAAAAAATATTCCTCTAATGTTAGAGGATAAATAATTTATCCAGAATTTTAAATAGAGAAGAGAAAATAAAAACAAAAAAAGGATCTCATTTGCGCTTGAGAGAGAGACAGAGATGGGGTACTGCTTTTTGGACGTGGAAGGAGGAAAGCAAGACGTGGGTGGGACTTTGGCAGCTTTAGACGAGATCTACCTTCTTCTCTGTCAAACTGGTCGAGCATATATCGTGATTCATAAACGAAGAGACCCAAAGATGACTACAACGCAGAGCAGCCTTTTTGGGTTTTCTATTGCACCGTTGAATTTCGAATTCTTTCCTCCTTTCCTCACGTTTCATTTGTTTTTTTTTTATAAATATATCAACTAATGTGGCAGTCAATTCCCAACGGTTTCGCTGCTCGGTTGCATGTAGCAAAGTTGATATATATATATATATATATATATATATATATATATATTAGGTCGGCAGCAGTTGCCTAGTTGAGTGAAACAGTTTCTTCTTTTTACAAAAATAATATGGTTTAAAATAATGATTAGAGAATAAGTTAACGAATAAAAACAAAAAATAAATTTTAACAAATGTAGAAACAAAAACTATAATAATTAAAGAGGAGGCCATTTCTTTTGGTCTTGGGATCTGCGTTGTAGTGATCAACTTTTAGTTTTTTTTGAGAAAAATAAGATTGAGCGAAAATAAAAAATATGTAGTGAGTTTTATTGTGAGATAGAAAACAACTCACTTTATAAGTCAAGACAATAATACGAGATAGAAAACAACTCACTTTATAAGTCCGAGCCAGAATCGGAGGCTAGATCTGTTCCAGACGGTAGTTGACAGCTCGATGGGTCTTTCTTATGGTGAGTACACGGTAGCTACGAGTGGAAAATGTAGAAGAGATCGAGAGAGAGATGCTGCTACTTGAAGGAAGATTTGCGTTGTGAACGGTCTAAAATTGAATAAAACAAAGAAAGTAAGAAGGACAAAAAGGGGAAACAGACAAAAAAGGAGGGCCTCTTCGTCTTCTTGTACTTCTACAAGATCTGCATCTTCTTCTTGTACTTCCAGTATATTGATGCAGATGAATAATAAATAAATAAAAAGTTAAAAGAAAGATAAAAAACAAAAGAGAAATGCTAGGGGCAACCGCCCCTGCGTCACAGCCGCGGAACCGGCTGACGTGGCAGGCTACGTAGTTAATATTAAAAAAAAAACAGAAAAAGAAAAAGAAAAAGAAAAAGAAATAGAAAAGAAGAAAGAAGAAGAAGAAGAAGCGGAAGAAATCCTGTGATTAATGGGGTTTACAGATGAGTTCTTCTACCTTTTATTATTTTATTGTTGAGAGTTTTTTTTATTGAATTGTTTAGGGGGCATTTGTTTGGGATTTTCCAGTTTTTGCGGAAGGTGGGATTTGACTTTGAAGCCAAAAGGGTTTGTTGGGTTTGGCCGCGATGAGCAAATTCTGATGTCTGGGAGGTCTGTGTTTGGGGTATGATGGGTTTCAACTTCGAGGGATTTTGCTTCTGATGAAGATGAAATTAGGTTTTGGGGCTGTTTCATTCATTCGGTCTTCAAGGATTTCAATGGTTCTTTGATTTTCATGAAGGAAAGATTTGATTTTTAGTAGCCAATTTGTCAATGGTAGTTGATGGGTTTTAGGAAATTTGGTTTCTGGAGTTTCGAAATTCATATAGTATTGTTTGAGATTGACCCTTCTGCTCAGCTAGAGGAGGAGAAGAAGATTATAGAGGCTCACGGCAACTCTCATTACTTCTTCTTCTTCTTCCTTCTGTAGCTCTCTTCTTCTCCTTCTCTCTATCTTTGTCTCTCCGCTGCCATGTCTCCGGTGAGCCCACTCCCCACCCATGCCCGATCCGAATCACCGTCCTTGCCTCGAGAGTTCACATCCACCATGGCTTTCTCCGAACGTAATTTCCTCTTCTTCTTTTTTTCTTTTTTTTTTTCTCTTCAATTTCTGGATCTCTTTGCAACTATTGCTCTCAGTTTGGTTACCCAGAAATTACAAGCAAAGGAAGTGGAAAACCATATGCAGAGTCTATTATTTTATGGTTTTTTTCAACTTGAAAACCTACCTCAACCGAGTTAAAGAGTTATATGTTTGATAGAGCTGTGGATTGAAAAATCTGAGATTTGGAACTCTTCTTCATTTGCTTATTTTTTTTCCCATTTACGTTTCCCGGTAAACAAACAAAGGAAAACCATTAGAGGTGGATGGATTCATGTATACTGGTTGAGCCGTGCTATGCATCAGCCCCTGTTCACGGGCTGATGCATAGTACACCTGATGTGTCACCTTATGAGTGGTTTGGATGTAAGTGATTTGAATAATGTGAGTGGTTTAGATGATGACACATAGGATGTGTTGTAGCTGATCCTAAATAGTAGGCTGATGTAAAGAATTTTCCATACTGGTTAAACCATCAGAGGTTTTCGCTTTTTTTTTAATATTAACTGCAGCTGCCATGTCAGCAGGTTCCGCGGCGGTGACGCAGGGGCGGTTGCAAACAGCATTTTACAAAACAAAAAAGTCCAATGCTACCATAATTTACCATCTTTTCCTTTTTCTCCGTCACTTCATCTTTATGATCTGCCCTTTTCCTTTTTATCCCATCATAATTTATTTTGTTGTTTAAGGGACAGGGATTCGCACTCAGCCCTTTTGAGAGATGGCCGCCACTCGAGCTGCTCTGATCTTTCAAAATATGGACCAAGATAATGCCAACTTTTACTTGTCGATCAACTTTGATCCAATAGTGCAAAGCTAGCTATAACAATCATTGTCATATATATATAAATATATATATTAATATAGAACAATGCTGGAGCCACCGCTTGAGATTTCTGCTGGGAGCTTTGCTACTAGCATTTGTTTTTTTTATATGTTTTTTTTTTTAAGTTATTTTTTACATAAATTTTTTTAACACTTTTAAATATTTTTAAAAAATAAAATAAATTTAGATGATTATTAAAAAATACTTCCTTAATCATAAAGTAAAAAAAAAAACTCATTAAAAAATACTTCTTTAATCATAAAGTAAAAAAAATATTAGAAAATACTTCCTTAATAGAAGTAAAATAAAAAATCATAAATTTATGATTTTTTATTTTATTTTGTGATTAAGAAAGTATTTTTTAATTATGTTGTGAATTTTTTTATTTTATTAAAATATTTAAAATTATTTAAAAAAATTTATATAAAAAAAAACTAAAAAAATACATATTAGAGCTTAGCGGGAGCTCCCAACAGAACCCTAACAGTGGTTCTAACATTATTCATATATATAAATATTATATAATATAATATATACATATATATATATATATTTATATCGTGCACGGGAATTAATGTCTACCGACAGGAGCTGTTTTATCAATTTTACCTTCAATCAGTCATTAATATTTTATCTTTATATTATCATTATATATATATCTCCATCCCAAATCTTAATTAGAAATTAATACAAGTCAAATTATGGCCTATATGATCATTGATCTGAATCTCTGATCTCCTCTGTTAGCTCCAGGCCAGTAAGTTCCTGTGGGCTTTATCTATTCATGATCATACTGGAACAAATTAGTTTGATTGAAAGAAATTATTCGATTAACAGAAAAGAAAATTTCAATGGGAAGCATAATTGTGTTCATTTACGATGATCATATTTATTATACTTTTTGTTTTTATATTTGCTAAAATTTACTTTTTATTTTCATTCATTAAATTATTTAAACAAAAGACAGAATTTATATCCTTATATAGACGGACACAAAAGGAAAAAAGTAAAAAATAAAAAAGTAACCACACACAATACTTACGAAAGTCACCCGGAACAACAATTTATTATTCATTACGAAAGTTATACGGAACAATAATTTACTATTCATTATTGTAGAACGTGATAGGCTCCGATTATAATAGAATATATATATATATATATATATTAGCAGTGGGGTTACGTACAAGACATATTTGCCTTGTACTATTATAAAATATCACATAATTGTTTTTTTTCATTATTGAAAGGGCAGTTAAAAAGTTTTGGAGATTATATATCTAGAGGTGGCATGCTCTTCATTCACAGTATTTATGGAAAGAACACTGAAGTTTTTGTAGTGCTACTTCTGGAGTTGATCTAAGTCTGTATCTAATTGTATGGTCCATATTTTATTTGAACATAATGTTGTAATGTTTTAGATATACAGTAAATATGTATGAGATAACTTTGGAGTTTTAAGCATGGTTATCAAAATAAATGAGCAAGAGCTTCCTATTAATACCCATTTGTATTTATGGAAGGCTTGGAAGCATTATCGCAGTCTACAGTATAATTGTGTAGTAAAAAAAAAACCGTGATCCGAGAACATAAATAATATAGTGTTGCGACCTGTATCAACAAAGACCACCTCCATTCTTTGTGAAAACATATCTTGTTTATAAAACTTGGTTATCATGATCGTGCATCGTCCTTGTCTTTGATATCATATATTTTATTGTGAATAGTTGTTTTTAGTGCTTATAATATTATTATTACCATTGTTTAATTGGACTATCTTAAGACGATAAAAATCTTATAGTGAATTTTTTCATACTATCTTCTAGCTAGCTAGCACGCACTCATACTCATCTCTTAAGATTTTTTTCTACCACTTTCAAATAAAATAATGTTATTTTAAAATATTTATTTTAATTTTGTTTTCTTTCACTCTTTGATTATGAGGGGACCACTCTCAAGTCACCCATGCTGCTTTCACCAAAAGCTGTGTTATTACCGGTACTACTGATCCATCAACTTATGAGGGCAAAGGTTTTTTATTCGCTTTACAGCTTTCGTATGTGTCTGCAGCTACCACTTTCATATATTACTGATATTTGTTAACGTGAAAGGGGAAAGTAATATGAATTTGGATTCCAAATAAAGCTAGCAAGCTAGTGTAATCATTTTTCAAATCCATTACCATTTTTTCTTTTCTTGTTTGTATCTTCTAGCTAGCTAGCTAGCTAGTACTTGATAATTATTTTGGCCCTTGAAGGGACCGTCAACCTCACGAGTCCTAAAAAAAAATTTATGTTTGGGCCATCTTTGTTATCTTTTAGAACAAAGACCACCTCCATTATTTTTGAAAACATATCTTAGTTATTATGATCATGTACCGTCCTTGTCTTTGATATAATCTATTTTATTGTGAATATTATTTTTTAGTGCTTATAATCTTATTATTACCATTTTCGTTCAAGTGGGGATCCAATATTTTTTTTTTTATATGTCAATAGCATTTCAGTCCCTCCCACATCGCACATGGGATTAAATAAGAGAAGTTGGGTAACATGTCTTTTTTTTTTTTTTTTAATTCAAACACATAAAATCAAAATCAAAATTAAAATAAATATTTTAAAATACTATTATTTTAAATAAAAGTGGAAGGTTTAGGACCATGTAAGTGGAGAGGAAGAAAGAAAGTGTCAAATGATAAATAACTATTCATTCCCTTTAAATAACTATAAAAAACACTACTATCAATGCGATTTCTCATAAAAAAAAGTGTGAAAAGAGGAAAAACATCTCTTAAGATTTGTATCAGGGGTATCTCGGTTTGGTCCAATCGATCCTCAGGAGATTCTGTGGACTGGATCGGACCTATTCAGTCCAGGAATTTTTCACCCTAGATTAGACCAAGTAATGCATAGATCCGGACAAGTCCAGTCCCTTTCGGTCCAGTCTGTGTTGGTTCATTGGATTTGGACCATGTCCAAAATGGGCCATTCAACCCATCTAAATCTAGTTTTTTCTTTTTTGCTTGATTTTAATTATTTTCGGCCCACTTTAAATTTGTATATTTTTTAGCTAAAAAAGACTAAGAAAAACTTAATCTTGAAAAATACAATGATAAAAGAAAACTAAAAAAAAACACAAAAATTATTACAAATTACAATCCAAAACTCTCTCGAAAATACTGCAGTGTCCATATGTAGACACTAATATTAAATAAGATAAGTTAACAACTTAACATATAATCTATAAGCTTTAAATGGGTATACATGGTATGAAGACCATATTTTCTAGCAATATGAAGATATTTCTGCACAAAGAAAGAGAGAGAGAGAGAGTATAGAGGAATCAGTCTGGAGAAAGTTTCAATAGCAAATTGCAATCATATTTGATGCCATTTTGAACTTTAAATCCTAAATTCTTCTCCACTTGCATAATTATGTAATGCTTTATTTCGCTCAGAACATAAAATTTTATCAAACATAGACGACTGAACACTAAAAGTAATGTTTTGCTTGAGTGAGTATACATAGTGAATACACGACAAACACTTACTAAGAAAACAAAAAATGAGGAACAAAATAATAGATTTATGTAGGAGATGTTTGTTTGCCATCCAAAATGGTAGTTTTTTTTTTTTTCCAGTCACCTAGAATTTAAATATGGTTTTACCAAATGGAAATTAATGGGTGTTATTTGGTTAGAGATTAATAAAAAAAGAATTATTAACAGCTACACACACACATATATAAGTAATTACGCAACACTAGTTAAGTAATTATGCAGCACATGGACCTGGATTTTACTACTACTCACATTCACAGAGCTCAAAGTCCATTAACAATGCAATATACTTAAGGCATTTTTAACTTTTTACTGCACAATGTGCTAACTTTTGGTCAAACCATACTTATGCCACAACTTTCTTAGTGATAGGGAAGCATTGATCTCATGTTCTGCAAGGGAAATTAATATATAAATAATGAAGCATTATCATGTTCCAGTACAATATGTAGGAAGTTTGTGACCATATGATCAGTGCTCGACAAATCTAGATTCTAACTATTAACACTTAACAGAATGAACTCTAGTCTCAAGAGAGCTAAAAAAACATAACTAAGTATGATAATTAGTTCTTCTAGAAATTCCTTTACTTATAAAAAAGAAATAGTTTTTAAAGAAATTCCTATAACAACAGCTTATTGGACAGTAGCAAGATAAATGTCGCTCAAATGCCAAAACATAGAGATGGACCAAATCTACCCCACTATATGAAATTAGCTCGATGATAAAATCCAAGACCAATAATGATAACCAACAATCTTCTTAACTCTTTAGTTTTTAATCATCATTGGGTGTAGGCTTGGTAGGTATTGAATTTGATGATTCTACAGAATCAGCAAAGTCTCCAACAAGTTCTATCCATAAAAAATTTAAAATAAAACAAATTAAATAAAGTTACTTAACATAGAAGATAAAACAAAATAAACCACAAAAGATATCAAAGGTAATTTTATTACATACTCATATCCAGCTGCTTTTCAAATTCCTCTGTTTCATCCATTAAAGTCCTAACTCTTATGGGAGTAGAAGAAGAACGAAATCAGTTTTGTGCACATATGACACCCTCAACACTCATCGGATTTAAACTATTTCAGAAAGGGTCATATACACGACCCGTAGTGCTAAATGTAGATTCAGATATCACAGTAGATACCGATATTGCAATTACATTGCATGCAACCTTTGAAAGTACACGATATCTAACTGAATTCATCTTTTACCAAATTTGAAGGTCAAAACTATCATCTTGATCCTCACATCTTTTAGCTAGATATCTATTAACCTCTGACTTACTTTCCAAACTGTCTTCTGACTGTAACTATTGCTTAAAGTGGGCCATCAAATGTGCATTTTTACTCTCAATCTTGTCAGCTGAATGACCTACATCTTCATGTGGGGAACTTGCGTGCTGAGGAGAACTCTCTTCTTCATTTTCCTTGTATGTCTTATACATGCAGATAAATGTATTTCTAACCTTCCAACTGAAATCAATTTTTTTTGTATGATCATGTGCATACATTTGTTCCAACTCAAAATCAAGATATCGCATCTTGTAACGAGAATCAAGAAGAACGCCAACATAGAGCAACATATTCTGATTTTCCAAGTTCTCCCAATACTTTTTAAACTTTCTCTTCATATTTGTTGCCATTAATCCCACCATGGGGTTTCGTTCTTCACACTTCATGTTAATGGCATCGTTAATAGTAACCAACTCCAGGAAAAAAAATATTACAAGTTACATACTCACCCCTTGAGAAGCGTAAAGTTGCATCATGAAATAATTGAAAAAACCTCACAAACAACTTTATCTTCTCTCAATCAGATGTATTGGGAGGCTTAACTTCTTTGACTTTCTTCTTTTCTCCACATCTTCATCATCAACATCATCATCATCGTCATCTCCAATACTACCAAGGAACCACGGATCTTCTTCCTCCAATCGATCAAAAACCTTTCTAAATTTTGAAGCCAACATAAGATAGGTGGAGTTCCACCTAGTCGGTACATCTAGGCAAACTTGGCTTTTGGATTGAATCTCTTCCAACCCCACACATTTCTTAAATGTACTCCACCTTTGAGGGGAGGATTTAAGATACTTTGCAACACTCCTCACCTTCACAATAAACTCATCATATTCTTTTAACCCCTCACAAATGATTAAGTTCAAAATGTGGACACAATATCGAACATATAAGAATTCATGTTCCAAGACCGTGTCTCTCCTATACTTGATTTTTTTTTCCAAATAAGAAATGACCCCATTATTAGAACTTGCATTATCAAGAGTGAGCACAAGTATTTTTGGTCGCTCCCAATCATGCAAACACATCTCTATGCCCTCACCAAATATATCACCCTTGTGATTTTCAACCAAAGAAAAGGATAGAATCCCCTTGTGTAACTTTTAGATATCATCAATAAAGTGTACTGTGAGACACATATAGTTTAGGTTTTACACGGATGTCCATGTATCCATGGTGAGGGAAATTCGCTGCCTTTCAAAGAGCATTTCTCAACTTTTATTTTTTCTTCAAAAACAAACTAATACAGTCATTGGAAACCGTCATTCGGGATGTAATCCCTACCCACTTAGGGCAAACCACAAATATAAACTTCTTGAAACCATTCCCTTCAGCATGCCTAAAAAGCAATTCATAAAAAATAATCATATCTGCTAAGGATTGTTGGCAATCCTCAACACTAATTGCAATGGGCACAAGTCCCCACTATCACTTCCTCCCTCCACCTTCTAACCTAGAGTCATCTAGGACTTATCCGTCTTCTTAAATGGATATTTCTTACATTGATTCTCAATGTGATAATTCATATTTTTCGTACCATTGATCTTTGTATCACATGCATACGAAGCACCACAATAATGACATGCAGTCCTAGGTTTACTTGGATCACCTTTTGCTATTATTGTAAAGTGATTCTAAACCATTGACCTAACTCTACCTCTTTGTGACCCACTAACTGATTTATCACTTACATTGGATAGGGGTGGGGGTGAAGACATGTCTTGTGTTGACTCTTGCACATCACTTGTAGAAGACTCTTTCTAAAAAAATGGAGAGACTTAACTTAAATTCATAGGAAACTTTTAAAGAGAAAGAGAATGATTGATACACATCACACTTTAATATGAATTTTATATGGCATTAGGTTCCCCAATCCATTCTTTAATTCTACTACCTTTATATATATAAATATTTATATATATAAATATATATATATATATTCCCCCAATCCATGGAACCAGCACACTTGAATCCTTGATACATGAAACTAAAAGCCCCACATACATAGAGATCTAATGATATGCTTTGTTAATGGGGAAGAAAAATAAAATTAACTGCTTTATATTTATTTCTTTGCATTGGACAAAAATTTGGTTCTGCCAAAAGGGCAAGGACAAAAAAGAATTAAACACTATAGTTTTGAAATTCGTGGGAAAAAAAAATTGTTATGCAGGGAATACTCATTGTCCTAGTATTAGTTAAACCAACTTGCTAGTTCATTGTATTTGCATCAACATATAACCAAATAAGTTTAAAAAAAAAACTTCATGATGCAAACGCTAAAAGACTAAGAGAGAAATTAACATGCTGTGAAATAGAGAGAGAGAGAGAGAGAGAGACTACCAATCAGCAGGTGCTGCGAGCCTACTGTGACGGAGGGGCATTTGGCAAGAGAGGGGAATTGTGGCGCTAGGATTTCTCATGCGGGAGGGGGGACGAAGCTGGAAACGAAACAACACCGTTTGGTTTGAAATTGGACCCAAGCGGTGCCGTTTTAGGGATGTAAATTTGAAAAAAAAAAATAACTGGGTTGTGTGAAACGACATTGTTTCATGCAAACCAGTTTTTTTTTTTTTTTGCCTGCAATGACTTAAATGGCGCCGTTAAGGTCCAATTTTGTACCAAACGTGGCCGTTTCTGGGAAGACAACTCATTTGTGTTTCTCACCTGTGATTCTTTTATCTTTTTGGCATATAAATTAATTAAAAAGATTATTTAAATTAGTAAAATTAAAATTAAATAAAAAATTTAATGTGGATGATTTAATTAACTCATTACAAAAATTAATGATAATTATATTTATGATGTTAAATGTTAATTTCTAATTTGTTACTAACTTAGAGTATGTCAATGACTCGATGTATTATAATTTATGATTCTATGAATCTATGATAATTTTTCAATTTTTCAATGTATTAAAATTTTAAGTTTTTACATTTTGTATATGTAATATGATTAATAAATCATTGTATTAGCCTATTAGGTATATATAGTTATAGTGATATTAATACTATACTATTATAGATATATTATGCTATAATCCTATAACTCTTATAATATATTAATATATACTAATACTATATATTATACTATTATAGTGTTACTGTTACTACTACATATAGACTTACAGTGTATATATATATATTATAATGATATAGTGATACTAATACTATATATTATATAATAATACATTGATATAAATGATTGCTAATACTATTATCACTATATACTAAATTAATAGTGATATTAATGCTATATAATAATATATGGTCATTAGTCATAGACTCATAGCGATATTAATGATTTTATACTATATTTAGACAGTAGACTTATAGTGATTTAGTTATAATTTATAATTATAGTTATAGTAATTTAGTTTAGTTATAATTATATTGATGATGTTAATTATTACTTTATTACTAGCTTAAATTATGTTAATGCATAATAAGCCATATACAACTTTTTACATTTCTATATGAAGCAATAAGCATCAATAATTTAATTATCCATACATATTACATCCATAATTGATAAAGATACATACTTAACAATTAACATACTATTATAAATAAGCATAAATTATTTAATTATCCATACTATTATAAATTTATAAATGATACATATATTATAATTTATACTATAACTCTTAATAGTATTAGTAATACATTAAAGAATATAATAATACATTGATACTAAATATATATAGTTATAGACTTATAGTGATTAGTTATTATGATTAGTATAACTATATAATAGTATTAGTATTAGACTATTAGTAATATAATATAGCTATATATTAGTAATATTAGTTATAGTGATTTAGTATAAGTTATAACTATATTAGTATAGGTACAACTATAGTCTATATTAGACTATTAGTATTTTTTTTTTGTTACCATATTAGAGTCTAGACTATTAGTATTAGTATAAATATTAGTATTAGTATAAAATTATAAATATTAGTATTAGTTAATAATTACTTAATGGTGAGTTAGTGATAGGATTATGTTAGATGAAAATGATATAATTAATTATATATAATTATTATGTAATTAATATATATAAATTATAATTTTTATTTTATTTTCATTCGGTACGGTCTAGAATGAAAAACCCCTGGACAATGGATTGGACCGAATGAATTCGGTCCTATGAAATTTGGACCTAGACCGACCGGGACCAATCCAGATTCATACCGAAGTCGCCGGTCCAATCAATTTTTCCGGTCCCAACTATCTGATTCTCACCCTTAATTTGTATCGATCTAAAGCCATAACTAAATTTTCAAAAGTCTTATTATTTACAATTTTTCTGGAAATGAAAATGATCACTCCCTTGCAACCTCCTTAGTTCTGAACATCTTGGCATGCTAATCATTATCAACAACATAGAAGAAAGAAACAAGATGCCAAAACTCTGCTTACAAAATATCATGCTACTTTTGTAAACCTTCCTCCATGATCTGCATCTTCTTCTTCTTCTTCTTGTTCTACTTCTTATGCAGCTACTTTTAGGCACACAAGGAGCAAGAAATCTGCAGAGAATAAAAGGAAACATGATTTGAGTTTCTTAGTTTTTCATGTTGATGATTCCAGTATATTGAAGCAGATGATAATTCCAAGTAACAACAAACATCACTTAACAAATTCCCCTACATGTGCTGAAGAGTCCTGAGGAAGAGCTCCAGCACTGGTATTTGACCATGCATAGATGATTACCTTCCGTTCCTTGCTGGGGCCTCCCAATCCTTTTTTTGTCCTCTGAATATTTCATCACAACATGTAAATAAATAAAAAAACCATAAATTAGATCTCACCTACATGTGCATAAATGATTACCTTTCATTCCATGTTGGGGCCTTCCAATCCTTTTTTTGTCCTCTGAATCTTTCATCACAACATGTAAATAAAAAACCAAAAATTAGAAATTAGATCTCACCTACATGTGTTGAGGAGACTTGAGGAAGAATTTCAGCACTTGTATTTGTCCTCGAAAAGAGAGAGGTTTTGAATTGAGAGAGAGAACTTAGGAGGCAGATAGCCGACAATGAGAGAAAGGATTTGTGTTGTGTACGGTCTTAAATTGAATAAAACAAAGCAAGTAAGAAGTGTCGTGAAATGTTGTGCAAAACACACACACCACCGATGATAAATAAATAAAAGCAATCAAGATCAAGCGCACAATGCACAATATACGTGATTCAGCAACTTGCCTACGTCCATAGAGCTGCAAAAATCTTACTAACCAGAGGAGATTACAATCACTCAATCTCAACTCATACTCTTTAGGACTTTTTGCTTTATCACACAATATGCACTCATAAGACAATTGTTCTATCTAAAAAATATGTTTTAGGTCATGCAAGATATGTCTAATATGATATATTTATAGCAAATGGCGCTGGAAACCTAATTGGCAAAATCTGCGTACTTCACTTGAGCTATGTGTTTAGCGCGCCTCGAGCGAACAACCAAATCAACATTGGCTCGAGCGAGGTGTTGAGCGGGACTCAAGCAAACACTAGGGCTTGCTTCTCCCTTGAGCGGAGTGTTGAGTGGGACTTGAGTGAACTCTCAGACTTGAGTTTCACTCAAGCCAGCGTCAAGCGCATGTCGAGCTAAATTCGCTTGAGCGGACTGTCAAACCAATTTTCAACAAACACCATTTTCAGCTCCAAAATCAGTTTCCACATACACCCCAACAAGAAGAACAAAAAGGAGAAATAAACAAAATGAAGGAGGGCAACAATAGAAATATGTGAACAGACCAAAGCAAAGTAGAGAGATAAAAAAGAAAAACAATAAATTACTATTCATTCCTGTTTTGATCGATATGCTCTTTTCTAAGTATAAGGAGATATATTTTGTGTGCGGACTTTGAGATACGAGGGTCATCGCGTACGTAATTAATGACGTGTCGCACCATAAACGTGAAAGTTGTGCATCTTGAGAATGCAAGTGCAATGTTGAAGGACGAAAAGCACATGTCATGGATTAGCGCCTCAGCCTTGGCGTTATTGGCAAGGCCCAAATGCTAAAAACTGAAGGTTTTTCTTCTGTAAATTGCACATGCTACTTGAAATTTGGCATAATTAACTGGAGAAATATCTAATGCATTACATATATATAACCTAGAATTCAATTTATATGTTCATTTCTATTCCAAAATAGGACAAGAATCCTTCCAATTTTGAGTGAAATAGATTATATCTATTTAGTGAAAAACCTAGAATATTTTGGTATCGAGAAATGTTTGGTTGACAAATAGATCTCACAAAAATAAATTAGACAAAACTACATAATGTAACATATTGTGATGCATCTTATTGAAAAGTTCTTTTTAATATCAAATAGATCTAATGCATTACACACACACACACACACACATATATATATATATATATATATATATATATATATATATATATATATATATATATATATATATATTTATATATATATATAAAACCTCACCAGTTTGTGAACTTTACTATTAGGAGTCTGATGAGGACAGGAATAGCATGCAGGAAGGATGGATCTCCAATTCATATTCCGTCCATGCATCTCTTTAGTACTGTATATTCTTCTGCCTATGACTCTTCTGTTATATATATACACACACACATGTATAATATTAACATTAAGTAGTACTCCTACTTAGTACTACTGCATCAACCCCAAACAATTTTTGTTCGTAACAAGTAATTTCTAGCTCACTTTTTTATTTTAAGAGAATAGAACTTCAATTTTATTGATAATCATCTCTTATGGTAGAAGAATACCTTTTACAAACGGGAGATATGATTAGTACATATATATATATGTATATATATATTTATATATATAGGTCTCTTACTCACATTCAGAGACTTCAGTACTACCGCTTTCGATCCCATTATTCCTGGAAAATTGATATATGATGATCTGCTCATTCCTCGCTAGCTGATTTTTCAAAACTAAATCATGTGGGGATATAATTTCTGAAATGAAAATGAAATTATGATCCTTGCATGCATCCGGCAATATCCATCGTTAAACAGGGCTTTATCACGTTTAGCAAGTGATTTTACTGTTTTTAATTATTTAATGAATGCAAGCTAGCTGTGCCCCAATATAATTATTGGTTTTACTGTTTTTGAACTTTAATGCATGTGGTGATAAATAAAGAAGCAGGTGGTTCCTCCATTCAAAAAATCTCCTATAGTAAAATAAATTTCCCATCATATCTTTTCTTTTTACGATCGAGGATCAGTACTGCTTGATGTGATATTCAACTAATTAATTGTTTAAGTGCCTTATAAATTTCTATTTCATTTAAAGCATCTTCACTTCTATTTTTTTTTTATATTAATGTTTATCTATATGCGGCCAGATAGATAAATTATAATGTTTTAATTTCTGAGCCCATGTGTACCATGTTGTTCTTCACTTAATCATTGTTACTTTAATCAAATCAAATACATAATCATTTGAATAATTTATCTCTAGACGAACAGGAGATCATCATTGTTAAATTAAACTATATAAACCTGCATGCACATGAAGCACTCGAACTCTCACAAGAACTACTGCAACATACGAGTAAGCCCTAGCTAGCCAGCAATGGAGGTCACTACTTCTTGGGTTGCTGTTTTGGCCATGGCAATAATATTGCTAGCCGCTCTACTCTTTTCTTTCTCAAAAAATCCCTCCTTTCGATCCCAAAAACCTCCACCAGGTCCCAAGCCATGGCCTATTATTGGCAATCTAAACCTTATTGGCTCACTCCCACATCAATCCCTTCACAGGTTATCACAAGAATATGGACCAATCATGCAGCTCAAGTTTGGTTCCTTCCCGGTTGTGGTTGCCTCATCTCCCACAATGGCAAAGGAGTTTCTGAAAACACATGATCACACCTTTGCCTCTAGACCCCAAACTGCTGCTGGGAAGTACACCACTTACAACCATACCAACATCACATGGTCACCTTATGGACCATACTTGCGACAAGGGCGGAAGATATTTCAATCTGAGCTATTTAGCTCAAAACGGCTGGAGTCCTTTGAGTACATACGTGTTGAAGAAAGGTGTGCTCTTGTTTCACACCTATGCAAATTTTCTGGGAAGCCAATCAAGGTGATAGAGCATCTCTCGCACCTCACGCTAAGTGTCATTAGTAGGATTACATTGGGTAAGAAGTATTTCAAAGAATCCGAATCCGGAACTTCGACAGGCTCGACAACGCTCGAAGAATTCCAAGAGATGTTGGATGAGTTGCTTTTGCTTAATGGGGTTTTAAACATTGGAGAGTGGATACCATGGCTTGATTTTTTGGACTTGCAGGGATATGTGAAACGAATGAAGGCTGTGACGGAAAAACTTGATCAAGTTTATGACCATGTTCTTGATGAACACTAGGCAAGGATGGGAGCAAAAGACTTTGTGCCAAAGGACATGGTGGATTTATTGTTGCAGATGGCTGATAATCCTAGTATTGATGTTAAGCTCACTTGTGACAACGTCAAGGGGCTCGTGCAGGTAAACCAGCTTAGACTCTTTATTTCTTTCTTTTAATGTTGAGTAAAGATATTCATTATCATTTTCATATATATATATATATATATTTCATGATTGGAGAACTATTTATTTTTTCTTTTATCTATCAATTATGTCGTGCAACATTTGAGGGATAATAGAAACATGATCATGCGTAGCATTAATACTTATTAATGTTATTCCTTGTTTGGCTAAAATTTGGGTGAAATCCCCCTTAACAAAGTGAACAAAAATGTTGTACTAACTAGCATATCAGAGCATCATTGCATTTACAAGTGGATTCTTATTTTCACTATGAAGTATGCAGAATTGTTGGTCTCCTACTTGGTTTCAAATCAAATTAGATTGATGAAAAATCTTGATTCTGATCATTAATATCAGGATCTCATAGCAGGAGGTACGGATACCTCTGCCAGCATACTGGAATGGGCAATGTCTGAACTCTTGAAGCAACCACACCTTATCAAAATAGCTAATGAAGAGCTGGATAGAATCATTGGGAAACAAAAATGGGTAGAAGAGAAAGATATCCCACAACTTCCCTTTATTGATGCCATTATGAAAGAAACCATGAGGAAACACCCAGCTGCTGTGTTGCTTGCACCACACTTAGCTCCAGAAGACTCTAAAGTTGCTGGTTACGATATTCGTAAAGGAACCAGGATCTTCATAAACGTATGGAGTATGGGAAGAGACTCTTCAGTATGGGATGCACCTATAGAGTTTTGCCCAGAGAGATTCTTGGGAAAGGCTATTGATGTTAAGGGACATGACTTTGAGCTATTGCCATTTGGATCGGAGAGGAGAAGGTGCCCTGGGTATAGCTTGGGACTAAAGATGATCAGCTCTACTTTGGCTAACATGCTGCATGGATTTGAATGGACATTACCAGACAATATGAAGCCAGAAGATCTGAGCATGGAAGAGGTTTATGGTTTGATAACAAATAGAAAATTCCCACTTGTTGCAGTCGTGAAACCTCGACTCGAACCTCATCTTTATTAGTTGTCAGTACTTTAGGTTTTGTCATCACTTATCCACCTTAAATGGCTCTCTATTTTGTAATGTTATGTAATAGCTTCCCTTCCTACTTGGACAGTGAGCTGGTAATCTTAAATTGATTCAAAGTGTCGTAGTTTCTATACATACAAGTAGGTATGGGCAAAAATTCCGCCCACTTCTACTCCGTTTGAGCTCTGATGACACTCCGTAGTCAGAGATTTCAGAAATCGGAGTCGAAGTCGGAGTAACTCCAAATCCCCTAGTTGAAGTCGGAGTTTGGAGGCCATGTTGGCTCCAAACTTTGACTATCAAGTAGCCAAGTGACCTGATCTATTGTAATACATATATCAAGTAGCCAAGTGACCTAGTGGTTAAGATGGTGTTTTGGCAACATGAGAACCTACGGTCGAGCCTCTCAGGCCTCAGTTTCGTGTTTTATAGGGCTTGGAGGTTTTTGGAATGTTTTATTGGATTCCTTCACTTGTACTGTCTTGCTATTCTTGTGCTAAATTATTTTGTTTTTTACTTTAATATGCTTGTGCCCTTTTGCTATTCTTCTTCTCAACTCATTATTCTTTTGACTTTAAAAACATGGTAGTGCAAGTAGTTGCTTTGCTATTTTGCCTTTTTTCGACTTGTAGTACTGGACGTTTATTGTATTGTAGCAATATTTTGTGGTACTGAAATCTTCTGTAGATTAGGAGTGGATTTGATCACGAAATGATGCATTGATCATGAATAATGTTTTGTCAGATTCCACTATTCCATGAGTAGTGTCGGTGATTTGATTTTTTCTCCATTTTTTGTTTTACTTTGCCTTGCTTCAGGGTCAAAATCTTCACCGAGGTAAAAATAAGGATCTTGTGCTTCTTCACTGAGTTGTGATTTTAGCCTAGCTTTAGGAGTGCGACTCTAGCTAAGCTTTATTGATGACTCATTTTCTTGTTCTAGACTTTCTTGAGATGATGCTGAGGATGCTGGAGATGTCTCCTTTTGTTCTCCTTCAATTTGTAACGGGGCTTCTTTTAGTAGATCTACAAGGTCTTGACTTGGGTCATGGTTGAAGCCATGTCTGTTTGGGGTCTTGCTTTTTCTACAAGGAACTTGGAATGGTTTGTTGGTGATGAGAATTCTTTATGAACTTGTAGGACAACTTTGTGAAACTTAAACTAATCCCACCATTTCACATAAAATTTTCTTCTATGAGTATCCTGTTTCTAGCAAATTCCCATTGTAATATCCCTTGGACTTTACACTTATTAGTGAAAAGGAGAGAAATAAGAAATTGAGAATCATGTTTATCAATTTGGAGGACAGTAGAAAATTGTCTGATGGCTTCTAATAATTCCTTTGGCTATATTTCCATGATGGGGCCATAGGTAGTCCATCTTAAAAACCAACTGGGAATTTGAACCATGAAGGAGTTTTCAAAATTTATAGCCAAGAATGATTGTAGGTCTCATTTTGGTAGAGAATGACTTTGAACCATGCTTCCATATAGTCATAATAACTACGGTCTTGTAGTTTCTTGAGGACAGGTGGGTGAGTTCCCTATTCTTTCTTGAAAATTATACTCAAAATGTAGAACTTGTCCAATGCTATTTTTCGACCAATGGGGTTAAACTTATCCATGATGGAAAAGCAGCTAGATTACTTTGTTCAAGGATTGACTTGTAATACTTGATAGACTTGGCTGGGTGAAATGAAGCAAAATACAATTTCACAGGATACAAATCTTTGGCTAAGTCTCTTGGATCTTTCTGTGACTTTGATTGGATTCTATTATATACAGGTTACTTGTATACTGCTTAAGAATGTATATTGACGGGTTCTTTGGGACATAAGACATTCTTTGAGTATTTGGTTGACTTTCGAAATTCACAACCTGATAATATATATAGGGTGATATAGGTCTACCGACAATGTGTACAGTATTGGGTACTAAATAGTGTATTGTGTTTTTTTTCAAGCATGTGTGTATTTTTTTATATACTAACAAAAACACACATAAATGTTTATAAAAAAACAGTATTCGATACACTTTTTTGTTATGCTTTGTCGGTATACTTTTTCAAATAATGCTAGGGGGCCGGCCATCATGTACCTCTGGGTTTGCCCGTAGTGCATTTGATTTTTTTTTTTTCATTTTTTTAAATAATTTTTTAATATCCTTAACCATTAAGAAAAAAAATACACAATTTCACTAATAGTCACTTTCTTAATTATTAGAAAAAATAAATAAAATTCCAGAAGGATAACTTTGAGAAGGCCATCTATTACTTTCCTTTCGATATATATATATATATATATATATATATATATATATATATATATATGTATATGTATATGTATATTAATATATGTATATGTATATGTATATGAAAAAACTTAAGCCGGATCAATGTGAAAGTGTATTTTATACCCTCCAATAGGAGGGGGACACCTCCCATTTCTCTTGTTCTTATCATAGACTCAACTACAATTGATAAAAGTTATTTTTTTCATCTTTCTTCCTAAGAGCACTTTCAATAGATTCTTTATCTTATCTCTTAAAATACATCATTAAAACTCAGTTTTTCTATTTTATATACTAACTTTTACAATATTTCATCCATTAACTTATCTATTTTTTTTCTCTATATCATTTAAATATTCTTTTTTATTCTTTTTAAATATTTCATTTCTACCAATAAATTTACAATATCCATATATATTTTTTTATATTTGCAATTTGTTTTTATATACAATGTAAAATAATTCAGTCCTATACACATAATATATATATATATAAGCTAAATAAAAATTAAAAATAAAATCAAAATATGAAAAAAATAGTTTAAAAATATTTTCAAGATATTTTTTGGAAGAAAATGAAATATATGTGTTTTAAATGATGAACAATAAAAAGAATTAGCTTACATGATAAAATTCAAAGTAAAAGAAAATGAATGAGTAAATGAAATATCAATAATAATAATAATAATTTTCAGGATGAATAGTACAAGTTACTGTAACTAATTGTTTTACAATTTATTTTAAATAATCGGATGAAACTCTTTTTTAAAGCAATTCTTCAAATAATTTAGATTTTTGTATAATACAAAAGCCATTGAGAGTGCTCCACAGACCCATGAGTCTCTCAAAATCCTTTTTATATAGCCTTTTTAAAAACAAGTAGTGTGGTAAATTTGCATTGTGGAAGTCTTTGGTGATACTGGAGATGGAACATAGGTTGTTGACACACTTCTTTCTTTTTGAAGTTTTGGTGTTTTTAATCAGTTTCTGCTTATATTTTTTCTATTTGCTATTTCCAGAACATTTGCAAACTGATGGGTTTTGAGGAGAGAGAGAGAACACTTGACGGGCTCTTGAGGAGAGAGAGAAAGAGCGCATTTGAGGAGAGAGACTGACAGGTGAAATTAGTCATATTGAGTATTTTTGCTCTTGCTATAAATTTAGTACATGTCATGCACCCTTCTGTTTTGTAGTGTAAATCCTCTTTGGTTGTGGAATAAAATTCAATTGATATCAATCTAATAATTGATGAGACTTATAACTTTTTTAATTTTTTATAAAAAGTTAAATTTACTTCAACCTATTTCATATATTTTAACTTAAAAAGTAATTAAACTCATCTTAACCTAAAAACTTAAATGCATTTGAATAAAATCGACAAAATATTACTTTTCACAATTCAATTCAACTCATCTAAAATCTAAAAGTAATCTAAAGACACCTCATTCGGTCTGGATGGGCTGTGTGTGTATATACACTAGTAAGGGGCTACGCTCAAGGCACGAATACCCCTTGTACATAACACCCAATTGGAGGGAAAAAAAGCCTTATAAAAAAATAAAATCTCTTTGGAGAAGCAGACAATAGTAATAATTTATTAAATAAAAGCTTTAAAGACAAATTTTGAACAACACCTAATTACAAACACCATTCTTTACATAAATGGACTAACATATAAAATCATCATTCATTCGACAAGCTCTTATTGGTGAGAGTTACACATCCAAAATCGCAAAGTTTATAAACACCATTCTTTATGTAAATATTATTAGGTTTGACATGTACACTGATTCTCAATATGGTTACAAAATAAAAGATTTTATCAAATCAATCTGTTATGAAATCAGATATCTGCAAGTGTTTACCTATGATCATTTCTCTTACCAAATGAAACCAATATTCCAAAATCATACAAACATTTGAGGATGCTGGTTAGAAAATTCTCATTTCTTGACATGGATATTATTGTGTAAAAGTGATTGTCAATCGAAAATATGTTTGGAAGAAAGTTTAGCAAGATGTTGTTTTTTGATGGTTCTTCCCATGCATAATTGACATGATATCCAATCCATCATCAAATACTATTTCTTTAATTTTTGAAAGTCATATTCTTTTGGTTTTTCTTTATCACTTAAGTCATGCTCTTCTAGTTTTCCTTGCACATCTATCCTAAATCTGCATTGGTACCATGAATTTGAATGACCATCTGATTAAATTGATGTGATTTTATTTTGCACTTGAACTTAAAAAAGCTTACGTGTCTTGTGTGACGTGAGGTGCATGACATAATACGTACATAATTAAAATTGTTGAATCTAGACATGATGCGAAATGACATAATCGTATTTTATACTGGATAATACGTTTGCATATATTATGACATGTGTGGTATATAAAAAGTGGTTGTCAAATAACTGACTTTAATAATAATTTATCTAAACTGGTATGATAATCCTAATTCTTGATCAAATTACTTACCTCGATGCGCTGCTTCCTGAATCTAACTTCGTAGTTCGTCACCTGCACAAAGTATTAAACACCACTAAACATGTCTAGGGAAACGTGTTTCAATATCCCACGTAATTAAATTCATACTATAGAGAATAATCAAATAAATATTCTATTTAATACAAAAATCAAAGAATACTGATATTTTAAATTATTTAAATACTAATAACCTATTCTCACTTCCAAATTATAATTAAGTAAAATATTTAATCCTTATACAAATCTATTAAAACAAGTCGTGAAATCTCAATTCATAAAACGGCTAAATTTTCTTACAATTAACATAAATTTTCAATTTTACAAGAAATCTAGTAAATAATAATTTCATTTAATTAAGCTGAACATACTTCTTTGTTTTCTAGTTATAACTATAATAAAATAATTTTATCGAAGCTAACAAAATAACAACGAAAAATCTTTTTGATAATTGACTTAATCATATTTAAAATTCAAATCCTGGCAAAACTATTAATATAATCTAATAATAATTTAAGACTAATATCATATTACAATTTAGTGGAATATTATATCTTATTCAAATCTATTAAATAATACTAACGTGCTAAAAATAAAAGTAGACTCTTATTATTTACTACTAAATTGTTAAATAAGCCCTAAGCCCAACTAAAACAAGCAAACCACATAAAGCAAGAGATACAAGCTTATTTAATAAGCCCAATTAAAAACATGGCTCAACTAATAATTCAAGCCCATTAAAACTGAAATTAGGATAAGCACAACTACAACAAAAGTCCATAAGAGTTTAGCCCATCTAAAAGGGTCAGGTCATTTTGGAAGGTTCAAAACATTTACAAGATATGTACACGGCAGACGGTTTTTGCCTCTCTCTTTTCAATGGCAATTTTGTAATTATACTAACATATGTATCTACTTTTAAAAGTTGAAGACCTAAAAGTAAGTTTAAAGTAAATCATTCTAGAACCAGAGAGGGCGTTGTGTGGCATAGCTTACTCAATGAAAAACAAAGCACTGTACAGAAGAAACAAGGGCGCGGTGGAGCTTAGTAACTATTCTGTTATTCATGATGGTGTGGCTGGAGGTTGACGATGATAGAATGAGATAGAGGAGACACGATTGAGGACGACAATAGCTGGAGCAAAAATTGTATGCGACAAAGCCATCGAGATGGAGAATATTCGACGGATCTAGACTTACACGGTGGCTGTTGGCTGAGATGTTCGTGTGGAATGGAAAGCATATGTTGTGATTTTGGATAAGAGAGAGAGAGAGCATATAGAGAAGTTGCAAGAAATTACTGTTCATCCGGTATTTAGCTTTCAGACAATTTCACGAGAGACAAAACAAACAAATCCATGAGGATAAAATCGTCTGAGTAAGACAAGACAAAAAAATGCTATTGCTTTTCCAATTCACGCTTTTATATATGAGAATATAATATATATATATATATATATATATATATATTGTGTGCGTGCTTTGAGATACGAGGGTCGTCATCACGTACGTAATTAATGACGTGTCGCACCATAAACGTGAAAGTTGTGCATCTTGAGAATGTTGAAGTGCAATGTTGAGGACGAAAATACAAGTCATGGATTAGCGCCTCAGCCTCGGCGTTATTGGCAAGGCCCAAATGCTAAAAACTGAAGGTTTTTCTTGTGTAAATTGCACATGCTACGAGAAATTTGGCACAATTAACTGGAGAAATATCTATTGCATTACATATATATAACCTAGAATTCAATTTATATAAAATAGATCTAATCCATTACATATATCTATAACCTCACCAGTTTGTGAACTTTACTATTCTGAAATCTCTCTGGGAACATATGTAGTTGTTATTCTATACTAATATTTGGCAAGTGACCTAAGAACACAGTTAATTTGTAAGGATCTGACTGCTTATATTTACAGCACAATAAGAAGCAGATTGTGCTTGCACTGCAAGGATGGGTATCAAAAGAAGAATAAGCATTGCATTGCAGCAACGCTTACTCGGAGATCAATTAGGAGGGAAGGCTTGAAAAGGAGTCTTAGGACTACTGGAATAGCAGGGAGGATGGATCTCCCAATTCATATTCCGTCCATGCATCTCTTTACTGTATATTCTTCTGCCTATGACTCCTGTTATACACACACACACACACACACACATATATATATATATATATATATATATAATATTAACATTAAGTACTCCTACTTTAGTACTACTGCATCATCCCCAAACAATTTTTGTTTGTAACAAGTATCTAGCTCACTTTTTTTTTTTTTTTAAGAGTGATGGAACCTCAATTTTATTGATATTCATCTCTTATAGTGGAAGAATACTTTTTACAAACGGGAGACAGGATTAGTACATATAATTCTCTTCCTCACATTTAGAGACTTTAGTAGTACCGCTCTCGATCCCATTATTCCTGGAAAATTGATATATGATGATCTACACATTCCTCCCTAGCTGATTTTTCAAAACTAAATCATGTGGGCATATGATATCTGAAATGAAAATGAAATTATGATCCATGCATGCATCCGGCAATATCCATCGCTAAAATGGGCTTTATCACGTTTAGCAAGTGATTTTACTGTTTTTAATTATTTAATGAATGCAAGCTAGCTGTGCCTCAATATAATTATGGTTTTACTGTTTTTGTACTTTAATGCATGCGGTGATAAATAAAGAAGCAGGTGGTTCCTCCATTCAAAAAATCTCCTATAGTAAAATAAATTTCCCATCACATCTTTTCTTTTTACGATCGAGGATCAGTACTGCATGATGTTATATTCAACTAATTAATTGTTTAAGTGCCTTATAAATTTCTATTTCATATAAAGCATCTTCACTTCTCTTTTTTTTTTTAATATTAATGTTTATTAATATAAGATCAATCCTTGTAATGTTTATCTATATGCGGTAGGCCAGATAGATAAATTATAATCATGTTTTAATTTCTGAGCCCATGTGTACCATGTTGTTCTTCACTTAATCATGGTTACATTAATCAAATCAAATCTTTAATCATTTGAATAATTTATCTCTGGCGAACAGGAGATCATCATTGTTAAATTGAACTATATAAACGAGCATGCACAACCACTCGAACTCTCACAAGTACTACTGCAACATACGAATTATAAACCCTAGCTAGATAGCTAGCAATGGAGGTCACTACTTCTTGGGTTGCTGTTTTGGCCATGGCAATAATATTGCTAGCTGCTCTACTCTTTTCTTTCTCAAAAAATCCCTCCTTTCGATCCCAAAAGTTATTAAAATCTCCACCAGGTCCCAAGCCATGGCCTATTATAGGCAATCTAAACCTTATTGGCCAACTCCCTCACCAATCCCTTCACAGGTTATCACAAGAATATGGACCAATCATGCAGCTCAAGTTTGGTTCCTTCCCGGTTGTGGTTGCCTCATCTCCCACAATGGCAAAGGAGTTTCTGAAAACACATGATCACACCTTTGCCTCTAGACCCCAATCTGCTGCTGGGAAGTACACCACTTACAACCATACCAACATCACATGGTCACCTTATGGACCATACTTGCGACAAGGGCGGAAGATATTGCAATCTGAGCTATTTAGCCCAAAACGGCTGGAGTCCTTTGAGTACATACGTGTTGAAGAAAGGTGTGCTCTTGTTTCACGCCTATGCAAATTTTCTGGGAAGCCAATCAAGGTGATAGAGCATCTCTCCCACCTCACGCTAAGTGTCATTAGTAGGATTACATTGGGTAAGAAGTATTTCAAAGAATCCGAATCCGGAACTTCGACAGGCTCGACAACGCTCGAAGAATTCCAAGAGATGTTGGATGAGTTGGTTTTGCTTAATGGGGTTTTAAACATTGGAGACTGGATACCATGGCTTGATTTCTTGGACTTGCAGGGATATGTGAAACGAATGAAGGCTGTGACGGAAAAACTTGATCAAGTTTATGACCATGTTCTTGATGAACACAAGGCAAGGATGGGAGGAAAAGACTTTGTGCCAAAGGACATGGTGGATTTATTGTTGCAGATGGCTGATAATCCTAATAATGATGTTAAGCTCACTTGTGACAACGTCAAGGGGCTCATGCAGGTAAACCTTAAGACTCTTTCTTTCTTTTAATGATGAGTAATGCTATTCATTATCATTTTCATATATATTTCATGATTGGAGAACTATTTATTTTTTCTTTCATCTATCAATTATGTCGTGCAACATTTGAGGGATAATAGAAACAAGATCATGCGTAGCATTAATAATACTTATTAATGTTATTCCTTGCTTGGCTAAAATTTTGGTGAAATCCCTTAACAAAGTGAACAAAAATGTTGTACTAGCTAGCATATCAGAGCATCATTGCATTTACAAGTGGATTCTTATTTTCACTATGAAGTATGCAGAACTGTTGGTCTCCTTGGTTTCAAATGAGATTGATGAAAATTTGATGAAAAATCCTTATTCTGATCATTAATATCAGGATCTCATAGCAGGAGGCACCGATACCTCTGCCAGCATACTGGAATGGGCAATGTCTGAACTCTTGAAGCAACCACACCTTATCAAAATAGCTAATGAAGAGCTGGATAGAATCATTGGGAAACAAAAATGGGTAGAAGAGAAAGATATCCCACAACTTCCCTTTATTGATGCCATTATGAAAGAAACCATGAGGAAACACCCAGCTGCTGCACTGCTTGCACCACACTTAGCTCTAGAAGACTCTAAAGTTGCTGGTTACGATATTCGTAAAGGAACTAGGATCTTCATAAACGTATGGAGTATTGGAAGAGACTCTTCAGTATGGGATGCACCTAAAGAGTTCCACCCAGAGAGATTCTTGGGAAAGGCTATTGATGTTAAGGGACATGACTTTGAGCTATTGCCATTTGGATCGGGGAGGAGGATGTGCCCTGGGTATAGCTTGGGACTAAAGATGATCAGCTCTACTTTGGCTAACATGCTGCATGGATTTGAATGGACATTAGCAGACAATATGAAGCCAGAAGATCTGAGCATGGAAGAGGTTTATGGTCTGATAACACATAGAAAATTCCCACTTGTTGCAGTCGTGAAACCTCGACTCGAACCTCATCTTTATTAGTTGCCACTTTAGGTTTTATGATGACTTATCCACCTTAAATGGCTTTCTATTGTGTATTTTTTTTTTATCCACCTTAATGGCTTTCTATTGTGTATTGTTATGTAATAGCTTCCCTTCTTAGTTGGAGAGTGAGCTGGTAATCTTAAATTGATTCAAAGTGCTGTCGTTTTCTATACATACAAAAAGGGGTGGGCAAAGACTCTGTCCACTCTAACAAGCTCTGATGACACTTTATAATCGGAGGTTTTGGAAATCGGAATCGAACTCGGGGTGACTCCGAATCCCCTAGTCAGAGTCGGAGTCCAAAGGCCATGTTGGCTCCGAACTCCGACTATTTGTACGTTATATATTATATATTGTAATACATATATTAAGTAGCCAAGTGACCTAATGGTTAAGACGGTGTTTTGGCAACATGAGAACCTGCGTTTGAGCCCCTCAGGCCCTAGTTTCTTTACAATTTTTTTAAAAAAAACCTTAAACGCTCTTGTTTTAATAGGGTATATATAATTCATCTCTTTCAAACAATAAAATCCTAACCTACACATTTTCCTCTCTTCTCTCTTCCCCTTCTAGTGCCTCCACTCATTCTGCCACTCCGTTACCTCCATATTCTTTGATCAGACTAAGTGAAATGCCATACTCTTCATCTTCTTTGTCTTCTCCATCGCCCCTTTTCCTTTTGGCTGGTTTCAAATGCTTCATCTTTTCCGTCAAGATTCAGACTTCAGTCCAAGTGTTTTGCTGCTACAAGGACATCATGCGCATGTTCTTCCTCATCGTTGGGCCCTTGCATGTTCTTCAAAATTCTGCCACTTTTTCTCAGTTTCTCTATGGCTTGATTTGTTCATATAATTTCTTGTTGTGGGTGATTTTGCATTTGATTTGGATTGGTTTTTGATTGTGGGTGATTTTGGCAATAGATTTGGATTGGTTTTTGCTTCTGGGGGTGATTTTGGAAATCAGAGATTCAGATTTGCATTTGGATTGATGTTTTCTTTCTTTTCTTTTCTTTTTTTTTCTTTTTTTTTTGTGGGTGATTTCTCTCTTTGACTTCGACATCCCGACTCCGACTCCAGCAACTCCGATCAGAGTCGGAGGGGGTTTTGACCTCAGATTCCTGTTGAAGTCGAAGGTTGGAGGTGGGCATTCTGACTCCGTTGAAATCAAAACCCACCCTTACATAGGCCTCTTAAATTTGAGTAGTACTTGATCACATACAAGCTGCTGGGTTGCAATACTCATAGTAGTACTTCAACTTAATCCAACTTTGGGATGCTGAGGTGGCACTAGAAATTTGATAATCATTGAATTCTGGATATACACAAAATGCTAAACAAACCGATACATTCTATTGATAAAATCGAGGGATGTTCTTTTTTTAAAAATAAATTTAATGCTTAAAAAAGTGACTATTAATAAATTTATATATATATTAAGTATTTAAATATGTTTAAAAAATATTTTTAAAAAAATTACTAATACAGTGATCAGTCTATTCCATCGATTGGCTTTATCAATCGATTCATGTAGCATTGTCCTATACTATATATATGGAGGGGTGGATGTAAACAGCCACTAGCGGGAGCTCCAACTGGGGGCTCTTTTTAGTGCATTTCATGTGTTTTTTTTTTTTAACTTTTTTTTCACATCATTTTTTTTATCACTTTTAAATATTTTTTTTAAAAAAAAACTCATAACATCATTAAGAAATACTTCCTTAATCACTAAATAAAAATAAATAAAATCTCAGCTGGAGCCCCCAACAAGAAGGCTAGCATTTTCCTTATATGGAGTCTGCCAAAATATGCCATGTGTTGCCATGATTTTTTGTCTAGTATGAATAGATTACTGAGAAAGAAAAAAGGTCATCCATGTATAGGTATGTAAATATATTTTCACAAACCTGGCTTGCTTAGAAATTAATCAGGAAATTCTCCATGTCTCTCTCCCTAGCCAATAGAAAAATGATTTTTGAAATCATTAAGAGATTCTATTTTATGTCTTGCAAGAATAATGTAATCAAAATATGTTTTGGCTTTTTGCATTTATGCATAAGCTAGGCTGATAAATGATAATATTGGGTATATATTTTCTACAAATATGATAAATCTATCTCTCTACCTATAATTGTGCTAATAAGAATTACATAGAAAAGTGATCTGAATGCAACGTGCATTCTGAATTTTGCATTTTGCCAACATGGACAACAATCAGGATATGTTGGAGAAAAGTGTTCAAATATATTTTTTTCATGCTACCTCGTATGACAAGTTTCTACATCAATAACGTGTTTAATGTGTTAGAGCATTGGCATTGGTTTTATTAAATTCATTTCTGAAATTTGATGAAAAATACATATATGTGTCATCATCGTTGCAAGATATATGTCTCCGAGCTGTTCAACTCGAAATGACACGAGTCTTACGAGTACATTCATGTTGAAGAAAGATGTGCTCTTGTATCACCGCTAACAGCTATATATGTGCATTGTCCAGGAAGCCAATTAGGTTGAAAGAGCATTTCACCAAACTCACTCACAAAAATGTACTTTATTTAAAACATAGTTGTAAAAAATGTTGTAAAAAAAATTTATATATCTATCATTTTTCTAGATTGGACCCCATGGCTCGATTTCTTGGACTTGCGAGGGTATGTAAAATGAATGAAGTTTTTAATGAGAAAAATTGATTAGTTTAACCAACATGTTTTTTATGAACACAAGAAATAGAGAAGAGTGAAGGGTTTTGTGCCAAAGGACATGGTCGATTTATTACTGCCCATGCAAGATCTTGACTATCATGATTTTCATAAAAATAAAGAATATACCGGAATTCATAGCAATTTCTTCAATTAAATCTTGATTGAATAAAATGTAGAATTCACCAGGAAATAGGTTTCTCTCTTTTAGCCATTTCTCTAAAATGAAAAGTCACATACTGATGAAGGAAACTGTACTTTTTTTTAATGGGTTGAGAGAGGACCTGTTTCCTTTGGTAACTATCAATTCTTTAGTAACTGTCACTCCACTTCCCATCATAGTAGGAGTAAAAATAGGAAACTACTTCTCTTATCACTTATCAACCAATATCTATAAATCTGGATTAGACGGCTCATGTTATTAACAGTCTAAAAGTCATACACATGTTATGTGGGACATTGAATATCTAACATTATCCCACTTGGCCCAAGTTACTAACCTTATTTTAGGCTCAATGAGGTCAACATTATGCATGCAAAAAACTAATCCCTTTTTAATTTAAATTTGTCATCATAAATACTATGGTCAAATGAATCACTAGAGGGAATCATGTTGGTTGTACATCAATAAGGCGACATAGTCCCTTCCATGCACCACAACACTAGCAACTCAATCAACCATGGTTCATAAATGAGAAGTATCCAAAATTGGTTTAGCAAGAATTTTCTTTGTCAAAGACACCCTGTTATCATTTATCCAATCTCATAGATGTAAGGACAAAATGGAAAACAAGAAAAATCATAAACATAACTAATGAGATCTCAAAATGTCTAATAACATAAACAAATATTTGCAATCCAAAAACATAATGGGCATTAAGGGCTACAAGCAAGAACCATCCTCCTAGAATGTTCCTTAAATGTTTGTGGTGGTAACCCTTTAGTTAATGAATCTGCAACCATGAGCTTGGTATTAATATGTTCTATAGACACCTGTTTTTTTTTTTTTTTAATTTTCTCCTTAACAGCAAAATACTTTAACTCCATGCGTTTAGCACTATTAGAGTATTTGTCATTCTTGGAGAAAAACGCAGTTGCAATTATCACAATAAATTCTCAGTGGATTTCCAATAGTATCGACAATTTCAAGTCCTGAGACAAAATTTCGTAGTCATAAACCATGAACTGTGGCCTCAAAGTATGCTACAAATTCAACTTCCATTGTGGATGTAGCAATGATAGTCTGTTTTGCACTTTTCCATGAGATTGATGCTCAGCCAACAAATAAACATAACCAAAAGTTGATTTTCTACCATCAACACATCCAACAAAGTTTAAATCAGTGTAGCCAATCACCTCCAAATCATTAAACCTCTTAAAAGTTAGCATATAATCTTGTGTTGCCCTTAAGTACCTCAACACTTTCTTTGCAGCTTTCAAATGATTCATTCCATGATTACTTTGGTGTCTGTCTAACATATCAATTGCAAAACTAATGTCTGGCATGGTCCAAGTTTGTGCATACATCAAACTTCCTATAGTAGAAGCGTAATGAATTCATTCCATCTGTTTACGTTCCCATTCATTTCTTGGACATTTAATGAAACTAAATTTATCCCCTTTCTAAATTGGGGCAACACTAGTTAAATAGTTCTCCATCCAAATATTTCTAAGATCGTTTCAATATATCACTTTTGAAACAACCCTAACAAACCACGTGAGTAATCCTGGAATATTTCTATTCCAATCACGTAAGTTACCCCACCCATATCTTTTATTTCAAAATTCTCAGAGAGTAATTTCTTGATTTTGTGCAATAAACCAAGATTACTACTGGCAAGCAATATGTCGTCAACATATAAAATAAAACATATAAACTTGCTCCCACTAACCTTTAGGTATATACACCGATCAATGGTATTTTCCTCAAATCCGAAGGAAATAATTGTATCATTAAATTTAAGATACCATTGTCTAGAAGCTTGTTTAAGTATATATATTGACTTATTTAATTTGCAAACCAAGTACTGTTCTTTTTCCTTTATGGAGAAACCTTGAGGTTGGTCCCTATAAACCTTTTCTTCTAAACTCTCATTCAAAAAAGCAATTTTAACATCCATTTGTTGTAACTTTAAATAAAAAATGAGCCACCAAAGCCATAATGATTCTAAGTCAGTCCTTCTTGGATACAAGAGATAATGTCTCCTTATAATCAATACCTCTTTTCTAGGTGAAACATTTGGCCACAAGTCTAGCTTTATATAGTTTGATATTGCGTTGGGAGTCATGTTTGGTCTTAAATTCCCATTCCTGTAAATAAACCACATAATCATAAAAAATAGCAAGTATTCGTCCTCTTTGAGACCTTCTTAATGTTAATTCTTGTGATTCTTCTATAATTGGTTCATTGGTGATAATCTCATTGGGGAGTGATTGATCATTAATTTGTTGTTCAAAATTATCAAATGATTCTACAACCGTAGAAACAACAACTTCTTTAGAAGTTATGGGTAGTGAGACTTTCACCCTAACTTCTTGAATATTTGTATTTCATAATTAATCACTCTCACTGATTACACAATTCTCAATGAATTTGGCATTACCCGTTTCAATAATTTTCGTACTATGAGTAGAACAGTAAAACATATACCATTTGGATTTCATTTGATAGCCAATAAAGTAACACTAATGGTTTTGAAATCCCGTTTCTTTCCATGTGGATTATAAATCCTAGCCTCCATTGGACAATCACAAACGTGCAAGTGACTTAAACTTGATTTCTTTCCTATCCATAGTTCAAAATGAGTCTTTGGAACTACTTTAGTAGGAACCCTATTCAATAAATAAACAGCAGTCTTATAGGCTTCCATCCATAATGAAATGGGTAAAGATGAATTATTTAGCATACTCCTAATCATATTCATCAATGTATGATTATGCCTTTCAACCACTCTATTCTGTTGAGACATACCTGGCATAGTGTATTACGCATATATATCATGCTTTTCTAGGAATTTAGCAAATAGGCTAGGGCATTGACCCAATCCGTCATATCTACCATAATATTCACCACCTCTATCTGATATGATAATTTTTAATTTTCTATCTAATTGCCTTTCAACCTCAACAATGTATACCTCTGAGGCATCCATTGCTTGAGGCTTTTCATGCAATAAGTTTATATAACAATAACATGAGAAATCATCAATGAATGTGATAAAATACTTTTCTTTATCAAAAGATGGTGAGTTAAATAGCCCACAAATTTCCGTATGGACAATTTCAAGATGTTCACCACTTCTTTTAGCACATTCTTTGTGTGTTTGGTATGTTTTCCCTTAATACAATCGACACACACATTGAGATCTGAAAAATTTAGGTTTGACAAAATCCCATCATTTATTAATCTCTTCATTCTTTCTTTGGATATATGACCCAAACGTCTGTGCCATAAGACAAAAGAGTTTTCATTGATCAGGTTACGTTTAGTTCCAACGTTATGATGCAAGATTAGAAGGCCTTCAGCAAAATGACTATTAAGATTCAGTTTATACAAACCATCACATAAACTCCCAGAACCAACAAAAGAAGAGTTTTTAAACAAACTAAATATTCTATTACGGAATAAAAAAGAATTACTTTTCGAGGTCGAATTTAGACATAGAAACCAAATTACGAGAAATAGAAAGAACATAAAGCATCTGAAACAAATCTACATAACAATTAGTGTTTAGAAATAAACGGAATGTCCCAGTACCAACCACTGGAACTTTGACTCCATTTCCCATGACTATGGAACTTTCATTTAGGTTTAAAGTCTGGATTGTAAGGAAGCCCTGCATCGAATTAGAAACATGAATAGTGGAGCCTGAGTCAATCCACCAAGTATTAGAAGGAATTTCAGTAAGATTTGATTCGAAACATATGTAAGCTAAAAGCTTACCTTTCTTTTCAAGCCATGCCCTAAGTTTGTGGTAATCTCTCTGAACATGCCCAAACTTTTTACAGAAACGGTCCTTGATACCACTTTTTCCCCTCTCATTAGCCTCTATACTGTGAGGAGGTCCATTGACCTTAGGTGGTCCAGCCCTTTTGCCCTTCTTAGGCTTCTTCCACTTCTTATTGGCTCCTTGAATTATAAGGTGAACTTAATGATATCCTTGTTGCCTGAGCCTTTCCTCTTCTTGAACAAGCATACTGGCCAATTCATTTACATTCCACTTATCCTTAATAGTGTCGTAATGAATTTTAAATGGCGCATATTGAGGAGGCATGATGTTCAAAATAAATTGCACAAGAAAGAACTCATCCACATTCATCCCAATAGCCTTTAATCTAGCAACTAGATTGACATTTCAAGGATGTGTTCATGCATCCCACGTGTACTGTCAAACTTCATGGTGGTGAGTTCAGCCACCAATGTCCCAGCAAAAGAATTGTCAGCTGAATGAAAACTTTCTTCCATAGTTTTAAAGAATTCCTTAGGAGTGTCACATTCAGGAAGTGTTGACTTAATGTTGTTTACTCATTTGCATGAACATAATGCTCAATCTATTTAAAGTCTTTCATTCCGCACTACTTTCCTCAATAAAATAGGCGGTTTCTCAGTCTGGAGTACCAAATCAAGATCCAGTATACCTAGGTGAAACTGAACTTGTTCAAACCAATTTGAGAAATTTGTTCTATTAAGGATTAGAACAGATGAAGCATGTGAATGAAGCTAAACATATGCTCACAACATTAATGCTTTGAGTTTAGAAAAAATAATAAACAAACAATAAGTAGTACTACTGCAACACATCTTTGGATGAAAATTACAACATACAAAAATATATTTCTATTATGGTGATTCCCTTTCACCTATTAGAAATAATTAATAGTGTATCCATAATCCAAAAAATTCGTTACCTTTGGGTATCCAATCCCCAAAAAGAATTAAAGATACACATTAAGTATTTTATCTTAGTTTATTAATCACTCGAAAAGTAGTGCGCCTTTGGTCCAAGCCAAAATATTTTCATGATTAAAAATATATATAATCAAAAAAAAATCTTATAAAGTCATTTTCTTAATATTTGGGATATGAGTACCAAACTATTTCATAAAATAGATCTCAAGTTGAAATAATCACTTTGCAAAACAATCAATCATCAAATACATGTAATTATTTACACAGTTCATGTATGTGAAAATTTCATATTTAAATAAATTATAGATCTACAATTATAATATATCAATACAATCAATGTCATGAAACATATATTCTCAGATTTTGTAACACATGTTTCATGCACTACAATTCTTCCTTTTTTTTTTTTGAAAATGGCGAAACTCGTTCCATTCATTAAAAGGACATACAAAGTTAACTTAAAAATAAGTCAATTACAAACGATAAGAGCTCCCTAGCACACTCCCGTGGCTGACCTGGTCTAGTCCTGACGGCACATCTCTACAGACTTAAATCTAAGAGATAGCACAACTCTGTCCATGACAGAGATAACAGTTAACAACTAAACAAACTCCATACCCGACTAATCGGGATATGGAGGAGGAACACCCCACCATCTCCGCCTACGTGAAGGGGGGAGAAAACTCCATTCGAACCTAGTCCGAATAGGAACACCATTTTTGAGTTTTTTTTTTCTAAAAAATAAAGACAAGACATAAAAAAAATTACATTGTGAGAACACTGTAAACCGCGCTCCGGTGGAGGCCGCATTACGAGGTTTTGCATATCAGCAGGTAGGGAAAGCTCCTGGTGGGGCGCGTGTAGGTAGATGGTCACCGGATAAACTCGAGTCGACTATCCCCTTATTCAACCGAAAACTGAAATAAAACAACAGAAAAACCAAAGAAAGGAAGAGAAAACGTCGGAGACACAAGGCCGACGTTAGGGAGGGAGAAGAGGAGAGGGAAGAGGAAGCCGAAGCTCCCCTTCCCCCCAGCTGTGATCGGACGAGGGGGCTTCTAGAGAGAGAGGGTTTGGTTTCTAGAAAGAGAGGCGTTTTTCAAGGAAAATATAACTTTCCAACTTTGTTGCTCTGTTGGCGTCCATGCACTACAATTCTATATGTGTAGAACAAATTATAGGCAACATTATCAATCAAATATAAAGAATAGGCACCACATTGAATAATAAAATATACACTAAAAAATAGTGATTTGATCAATAAATGGCATCGACATCATTAGAATCCAAAAAGAAATAGAAGTAGTGTATATAGGAGAATCTCATGGATAAGATAAAAACAACATATACGGATCAATCAATAAAATTAAAATCCCACACATCTAGGAAGATATTCACCTTTTACGTGTGCTGATTTAGGGTTGAGGTCTGGAAGTTAAAACAAAGAAAAATTTGGTATTTATATGAAGGGGAGAAGGGCTATGTTGGTTAGGTCTTATTTTAATTTGGTTAGGGTAGAATAGTCTTTAGAAAATATTGTTATTGTTTTATTTGTTTGTTTTATTAAAATGGATGGGCTGGCTAGTAAAGGCAGACCAGGTCTTAAGTGTCGTTAGGGTAGTGGGCCATTCAGGCCACTAGTAGAACATGTTGATGTTAAAGGTTGTGGGCCATGTTAGGCCATTAAGAAATCATGTCTAGTAACTGTTTATTTACCTGCTTTATGTTGTATTTATGTTTGTACACTCTCAATAATGAAATTCAATCAAAGGTTTATCCATCTAAGGAGTATTGGGGGAATTGTCGCCTCGAACTGTCATTTTCATTACATTACATATTTTCATTACACTTAACAGTGGTTTCAGAGCCGCGTTCCTATGACATGGTTGAAGGGACCCGTCAGGCTGTCATACTCAGTTGGTGGAGGTTATGTCATCGTTGAAAGGGGACTCAGTGTACTTGAGGGAAGAGCATGAGAGACAAAAGCAGATGCTGGAGGCATTGTTGTAGCTTTTCAAAAATTTGGCAGCAAGCTACAATCAGTTGGCAATGGCAACTGGAAATCAAAACATGGGAGAAAGATCACCATGTAATGCCTTTAAGTTCAATGGAAATCCTTTGTTTGAGGGGGAATTCAGGCTAGGATCCTTAGATTGGATTTTCCTAGATTTGATGGTTCGGAACCTACTACATAGATTTTAAAAGCCCAACAGTTTTTCTCTTATTGTAATATGCCAGAAGATCAAAAACTACATATTGTTTTCTCTCATATTGAAGGGAAAGCTCTTTCATGATATTGTTGGCTTATGGATTCTAGCACAGTCTACTCTTGGGAAGAGTTTGTTCTGGCCTTAAAATCAGGTTTAGGTTTTCGGCTTACGATGACCAAGTTGGAGCCTTTACCAAGCTCCGTGGAAGAGTATCAGTCTCAATTTGAGGTTTTATTAAACAGAATTAATGGACTTGCAGAGGAGTTTCATATTAGCACCTTCTTAAATGGGCCAAGGGAGGACCTTAGAATAGTGTTACTATGTTTAAACCAACAACCCTCTCAGCTGCGTTTGGGTTGGCAAAACTGCAGGAGGAGGAGGTGTGGAAGAGAAGCTCAAGTTACCAACCCAGGAGTCAAACACCCAACCAACTACAAACCATTCAACCCAAATAGAAAGCCAACCTTACCACACTACAAGAAAATAGGTCATTTCCAGTGATTTTAAGATTGTCGCAAAAGAAATCGCTGCAAATAGTCCTTAATTGCGATGTTTTCCGTTTTGCTTTTGAATTCCAACGCAAAGTTGGGAAATTCTGAGGGAGAATTCACTGTTCACTTTTTTACGACGACTTTTATACCTATTCTGACAATTTTTGTCATCAAAACAAATATTTTTACTTTAGCGGCATTTTCTTTCCACTTAATAGGAAAATCGCCACAAAATATGCTTTTTGCAGTAAAAATTGGCCAATTAAGAGAAATACCCCTTCACAGATGCCTGTGTTATTATTGTGATGATAAATTCCACCGAGGCCATAGACGTAACAGACCTAATATTAAAGGGAATGGGAGAAGAAGAAGAAGAAGAAGAAGAAGGAGGAGAAAGTGATGTTGAAGGAGCCCTAGGTGTAGTACAACTTGAAGAAGCTGAGGAGGGTGAGGGAGAGGTTGGAGAACTGCTAGGCATCTCACTACATGTCATGGTAGGCTCTCTAGCTCCAAGGACTAAGAGATTGATGGGAGTCATTAATCAATAGAAGGGGTTGGTGCTTATTGACACTAGGAGTACTCATAATTTTATCAAACCCTATGTAGCAAAGAAAGCAAAACTAGTAGTAGAGAAGAGCCAACCTTCCCTACCTACTTTGCCTGGGTTTCTGTAGGGTTGTTCCACTACAATTACAAAACTTTCATATTACTCTTAATCTCTATTTACTTAGGCTGTGAAGTTGTCTTGGGGATTGATTGGTTGAGTCTCGGGTCTATTGTATGGGATTTTACTGATATGACCATGAAATTCAATTGTGGAGGTGCTAAAGTTACTTTGTAGGGAATATAGTTACCAGTTAAGCTCTTGGAAGAAGAAGAAGAACATATTCAATTGTTGAAAAATGGTGCTGCTAAATGGATCTGGTTGCAGTAGATAGAGGAAATTCCCAAGGGTTTAAAAACAGTTGTTCCCTTTGAAGTATTGCAACATATTGAGGAATTTGGGAAGGTTTTTATGAGCCGAAAGGGCTACCTCCACCCTGCAGTTTCAATCATAAAATATAGCTACAAAAGGGTTGTCCCATTGTATTAGGCCTTACAGATACCCTTATTATCAAAAGGAAGAGATCGAGCGTTTAGTGGCAGAAATGTTAACCAGTGGAATTATTAGAAGCAGTCAAAGTCCATATTTATCCCCGTTGTTACTTGTGAGGAAGATGGATAAGAGTTGTCGTATGTGTGTATTATCTTACTCTTAATAAGGATACGGTAAAAGATAAGTATCAGATCCCTAACATTAATGAGTTATTAGATGAGCTTTATGTTGCAGTCATTTTCTCAAAATTAGACCTAAGGTCGGGGTATTATCAAATTAGGATAAATCCAGAAAATATTCCAAAGACGCCTTTTTGGACCCACGAGGGTCATTATGAGTTCTTGGTGATGCCATTCGGCCTCACCAATGCTCCATCAACCTTTCAAGGGTTGATGAATGAAGTTTTTAGGTCTTATTTACGACAATTTGTTTTGGTATTTTTTGATGATATTTTGATTTATAGCAATATATTGCAGGAGCATGTACAACACTTACGCATTATGTTGGAGATCCTACAAGCTCACCAGTTTTATGCAAAGGCCTCAAAATGCACTTTTGACAGTAAGGAAGTGGAATATTTGGGACACCTAATTTCCCAAGAGGGGTAGATCCACAAAAATTAGCAACAGTGGCCAGCTCCAAAAATTCTTAAGGCTTTACGTGGTTTTCTAGGACTTACAGGTTATTACAGGAAGTTTTTGCAGGGTTATGGGATGATAGCAACCCCTCTCAGATCTTTGCTTAAGAAGAATGCCTTCCTAAGGAGGCAATGACTAGTCCCCCTGTGGTAAGGTTACCAAATTTTACCTCTGGTTTTATTGTGGAATGTGATGCATCAGGAGATGGGTTAGGGGCAGTTTTAATGCAAGAGGGGCAACCTATAGCATTTCTCAATTAGGCATTGAAGGGAAAGAATCTAGCCTTATCGGCCTATGAAAAGGAGTTGTTGTCTCTAGTTATGGTAGTGAGGAAGTGATGACACTACTTATTGGGTCATCTTTCAAGGTTTGCATTGATCAACAAGCTTTGAATATTTATTGGAGTAATGGGTAGGGACACCACCCCAATAGAAGTGGGTTTCTAAACTATTGGCTACGACTTCACAGTTGAATAAAAAGTGGCAAATCTAATACAGTAGCAAATGCATTATCCCGATTACCCTCCATTGAAAATACCACCCTTCCACCACAACAAACAGCCAACTATCACCATTACAACCAAACCTAATCCTCCAATCAGACCAAACAACCAACCATGATAGTACAAGCAGTTAGTGTGATGCAAGCAACATGGATGGAGGAGTTGAAGAAGTCTTACCCCAAAATCCCTTTTGTAGGAACTACTCAGCAACTACCATTAAGGGACCTTGGACCCATCTTAGTACAAAGTTTGCAATGAGCTACATTTTTACAAAGGTAGACTCCATCTGGGAACATTGGTACCATTCCTGCAATAGATTCCTGCAACAGTTTCACATTAGTCCATTAGGGGGCCACACAGGAGTACACAAGATGTATGCAAAAATAAAAAGAGAGTTTTACTAGCCTGACTTGAGGGGAGATGTTCAAGCCTTCATTAGTGAGTGTAATATGTGCCAAAGGAACAAGACTGAAACCCTTCACCCGAGGGGATTACTTCAACCTCTTCCTATACCAGAAAAGAATTGGGTAGATATAGCATGAATTTCATAGAGGGGCTGCCACACTCAGGAGGGTGTACTGTGATAATGGTAGTGGTTGGCAGATTGAGCAAGTATGCTCATTTCATGCCATTTTCCCATCCATACACAACACTAACAGTAGTAAGGGTGTTCATGGATAATGTATTTCAACTACATGGGATGCCACAAACTATAGTCAGTGACAGGGATCAAATTTTCACAAGCCAGTTTTGGACAGAATTATTCAGGATTTGTGGCACAGATCTCCTATTGAGTTCAGCCTACCATCCACATACGGATGGACAAACCGAGGTACTGAACATAAATCTAGACTGCTACTTACCTTATTTTTCTAGTGACAGACCCAGTGATTGGATCAAGTGGTTAGCTCTAGCAAAGTATGTTTATAACACTTCAAGGCATAGTTCAACCCAGATCTCACCCTTCAAGACTAGGTATGGACAATCTTCACCAAAATTCCTACCATATAAACCAAGTTCTACCCGTGTGCAAGCAGTAGAGGAGGAGTTGCGGAGCCATGATTTCATTGTCACTCTAGTACGGGAAAAATCTACAAGAAGCACAAGCAAGGATAAAAAAGCATGCAAATAAGAAAAGGACAGATCGAGAATACCAAGAGGGCGATTGGGTTTACTTATGTTTGAGGCCTTATCGTCAGATGCCTGTCGCAATGAGGAGGAATCTCAAGCTCTCGCCTTAATACTACGAGCCCTTCCAGATTCTCCATCACATAGGCAAGGTGGCATAACGGCTAGATCTTCCCAAGGAGTCACAAATCTATCCAACATTCCACGTATCAGGCCTTAAACCCAAGCTAGGAGCTCGAGTTCAAGCCAGTCTACAGCTGCCTCACGTAACGACCGAAGAGAACCAGAAGCCATTCTCCAATAGCTTCTGGTGAGGAAGGGGTCTCGAGCAAGGGTTGAAGTTTTGATCTAATGGAATGGAGCAGTAGTTGAAGATGCAACATGGGAGGATCTTAAGGCTGTGAAATGGTGATTCCCCAACCTTTTGGGCAAGATCTTCTGAAGGGGGAGAGTTTGTTAGGTGCACCAATTTAAGGTTAAGGTCTGAAAGTCAAAACAGAGAAAAAGTTGGTATTTATGTGAAAGGGAGAAGGGCTACGTTGGTTAGGTCTTATTTTAAGTTGGTCAAGGTAGAATGGTCTTTGGTAAATATTGTTATTATTTGATTCGTTTGCTTTATTAAAGTGGGTGGGTTGGCTAGTAGAGGTAGACCGGGTCTTAGAGCATTAGTATTGTATTATGCAAATGCAAATGTAAAATTTGCATAATATGACATGATTTTATATTTAGCTATTTCACTTAAAACTTATTCTCACATTGGATTATCCATATATTAGTTAAAATAATAATAAAATATTATAAATTTAATATTTTTTTCAATTTTTTTTGTTCTATTAATTTTTTTTTTCTAAATTAAGAGTCATATAGAAATATTAATATTTAGGGATGTAAATTTAAACCGGCAAACCGGTCCTAACCGGACCGGTTCGGGACCGGTTCTTATATTTCATAAACCGGCCAGAACCTATCTGGTTCCAGTTTTGAGATTTTTCAGACTGGACCGAATCGGACCGGACCGGTTGATAAAGTATATATAAAAAATAATATTTTATATATAAGTTTTTTACAAAATTAAAATTATACAAAATATTTTTTATATATTAATATAATTATATATCATATATAAAATAATTTTATATTATAATTTATAAATTATAACATAAAATGTTAATCTTAAATATGAACATTTGTAATTTGTTTGATTATATGCTATTAATATATATAATTATATATAAGATAATATTATTATAAAATAAAAGTTTAATCTTAAAAATAAAAATGTAATTGATCATATATTATGTAACTATACTAATATATAGTTTATAACTAATACTAATATATAATAATATATAGCTATACTAATAGATTAATATTAATACTATTAGTCTAATATTATATTAATGCCAACTTTACATTTAAAAAAAATCAGAAAATCGGACCGGAAATCGATAAAACCAGAAGTACCGGTTTATGAGGGTAACCGGTGCATAATCGGTTTTGAAAAATGCAAAACCGGTCATACCGGTTCGATCCAAGATTTTGTCCAAAACCAGACTAGACCGGACCAGTTACACCCTAATAATATTATACTAGCTTGCTTTTTCTTTTTTTTTTTAACTAGTAGTATTTCTGTAATGTTTTTATTTATTTATTTATATATTACAATATGGGCAAGCTTAAAGATACCGGTGTTCTCATGCATTAAAAAAAAAACAAAACCCAGTAATCTAAAACAAACAAAGACTCCATAAATCTACAAATTTACAGTATGTAGTTTTTGGAAATATGTTGTTCTGAAAGTTGGTCCTAGGTACTGCACCGTCATCATCTGGACCATTAATTATTTCTCGATCTTCAGCAGTCACATAATCAAGAAAAAAAATGACTATGATGAATCATCTTAATCGAGAGAAGAAAGAGAGTGTTTAGATGAAAGAAATAATTTTTTAATAAATTTGGTTGAGTTAGAGTGAAAGTCAAATATAACCACGAGAGTTTATTTACTGTAGGTGAAAGTCATTTTAGTTTACATTTGCATAATCTAATATAGACCATTTTTATCTTCTGTCAATTAAATTATCTATTTTATTTACATTTGTATAATTCAATACCAATGCTCTTAAGAGTCATTGGGGTAGTGGGCCATTCAGGCCACTAGTAGAACGTGTTGCCGTTAAAGGTCGTGGACCATATTAGGCCATTAGGAGATCATGTCCAGTAACTATTTATTTACGTGCTTTATGTTGTATTTATGTTCTTACATTCTCAATAATGAATTTCAATCAGAAGTTTATCCATCTAAGGAGTATTGGAGGCATTGACGCCTCAAACTGTCATTTTCATTACATTACATATTTTCATTACACTTAACACACCGAATGAATAAGTACGTGATAATGTAAAAAAAAAAAAAAAAAAGAGATTTCATTTTGTGGGAAACTTCAGGAGTTGTAGCAGAAGAGAAAAAGTCAAATAATAAATCTTATCAAACATAACTGATCAGATCCAAATGAAATCTTGCACAAATATTTGATTCCAACAAACAGATAATAGAAAATCATGAAAGCCTTAACGATGTTCTGATACATGTAAATTGAATAAACGTAAGACTGAAATAGATTTCAACTTAATATTTTATGAATCCCAAGATCTTGACTATCATGATTTTCACAAAAATAAAGAACATACCAGAAATCCATAGTAATTTCTTCAATTAAATCTTGATTGAATAAAATGTAGAATTCACCAAAAAATAGTTCTCTCTCTTAACCCTTTCTCTAAAATGAAAAGCCACACGTTGACGATGGAAACCGTACGTTCTTTTTTTAATAGATAGAAATGATCTTTTTTCTTTTAGTAACTGTCAATTTTTTAGTAATCGCCACTCCACTTCCCATCAAAGTAGAAATAAAAATAAGAAATTACTTCTCTTATATCTTATAAACCAATATTCTATAAATCTGGATTAGACGGCCTCATGTCATTAGGAGTCTAAAAGTCATACACGTGTTATGTGGAACATTGAATATCTAACAAAGCTCACTCACAACAACGTGAAGGGGCTAACTCAAGTATATCCTAACCCTTTATTTTATATTATATTTTAACAATCTTAATTTTCCAAGTTGCCTGACTTAACTATATCTTAACTAATAACAGCTTTCTTTTAGGAAAAAAAAAACCATTAATATCAGGATTTCATAGTAGGAGGCATAGATACTCTCTGACTAGAATGGAGTGCATGGGCAATGTCCGAACTCTTAATGCAGCCACACCTCATCAAAATGGCCAACAAAGAGATGGAAAGGGTAATTGCGAAGCCTCGACTGCAACAAGTGGGAATTAGCAACAACTAGAAAATCCGCGTTGTGACAATTAACAAACAAAACCAATTTCCGGCATCGCTTTGTAACTTCTTTGTGGGTTTAAATTAGAAGCAGATTAATTCCATATACATGAAGATACTTGATCTTGCGCGCCCACAATGGGTAACAAAATTAGCGCATCGATTATTTGATGCAGGTAACAAAAATAACCAAAGCAAGCAGAGTTGCATGCTGAACAGAACTGTTGTGTTGGACGTTAAATTCATATTGTGCGTGTTTACAAATATTTACAGACGATCCTCTGATGCAAAGCTGTGCTTCTATGAACAGATAACAAGTTCATTCAGAGCTTGCACACAACAGTTTGTGGACGATTTGGTGATTTTGGATAAGAACTAGTCCTTTCCCAGACAGGTGAATAAGGTTCTTTCCGTCCTCAAAACTTTTTGATCAACTTCAACAACATTGGTAGGGTATTATTGGCTTGTTGGAAACAGTTATCTGTCCTATTTTTGTGCCTGTCTTGAGACCTTTCAAATCATTTCACTAGTGAAATATTGTGCTCAAGAGAATAGAATTTTGGAATCACCAAACATAAGTTCATATCCTGCAAAGCGCATCTCCGTTCCCAACAGAGCCAGTGTTGTATAAATATCCCCAATTTTGGGGTGTGATTTTTCACCTGCAACAAACACATGAAGTTCTCCTCCTATTTGAACCCAACTGCATCCAGGAACCTTCCTGAGGCCCTTTTGTTTCATTAAATCCCTCACGTATGATACCTCACCCCACCTTCCCGAAGCTGCATGTGCATTTGAAAGTGCCACATAGTTTCCAGGATTATCTGGCTCCAACTTCAATAAATGCTTGGACAAATAATCCCCAAGTTCAATCTCCGAGAAATCTCTACAAGCAGCAAGTAGTGATCCTAATATATGTGCATCAGGCTTGCATGGCATTGTGAGAATAAGCCTGATAGCTTCATCAAAGTCACCGCAGCGAGAAAGAAGATTAATCACACAACCATAATGCTCCATAGTCGGCTTCATATGGAGTTTAGAGACCATATGATTGAAAAGTTCTAGACCTTCATTCACCAGCTTGCCATGGCAGCAAGCTGATAAGAGACCAGTGAGGGTTATGTTATCTGGTTCTATACCTTCCACCTCTAATTGTTTAAATAGTTCTAGAGCTTCGAGAGCTTGGCCATGTAATGCATAAGCACAGATCATCGCATTATAGAGAGGTAATGTTTTGTTTAAAATCATATCGAACACCCACTTTGCTTGATCTATGATCCCGCACTTAGCATACATGTTTACTAAAGATGTTGCAATATGTACAGAGAGCAAAATGTCATGCCTTGTTGCATAGCCATGAATAGCTCTTCCATAATGTAATGATGCCACATCGCTGCAAGCCGAGAGAGCAGAGACAATGCTTAGTGTATTGGGCTTAATACCTGCTTCTTGCATCTGCGCAAAAACAGAAATCGCCTCATTGGCACAAGCATTGTGAGCCAGACCAGAGATCAGAGTAGTCCAAGTGATCAGGTTAGGCTGAATATCAGAGGAACGCATTTGCAAGAACATGTCTTTAGCCTCATTGACCAGGCCATTTCTAAGGAAACCCAAAATCACAGAATTCCATGATATGACGTTTGGTATCACACTCTCCAGCTGCATCTGATAAAACAGTTTCAAAGCCTCACGACTCTCACCTATCTCTGCATTCGCAGCCAACATCGTGTTCCACAGTACGATATCTTTGTTGATTGTGGAGTTGAAAACTTGTCTTGCATAATCAATTCTCTCGCATTTGGCATACATATCTACAATGCTACTCGCAACAACCACATCAGATTCTAGATTGTTTCTAATACAATAACAATGTCCCTCCTTTCCAAGGTTTATATCGCTGGTATCTGCTGAAGCAGACAGTAAGGACGCAAGAGTCACGGAATCAAACCTCAAGTTATCTAACATCATAAGCTGGCACATACTAAGTGCCTTGTCAACCTGACCAAATTGTACATACCCGATATGAGCAAATTCCATGTCACCACATCTTTCTTGCGAATCCGACCAAAAACAAGCTCTGCATCCTGAATCAAACCAACCTTGGAATAGAAGTTTATAATAGAACTCCCTAGTATCTTATCCAACACTAATCCGCCTACTACTGCAATCGCGTGCCCTTGCTTACCCTCTTGAAGAGCACCCATATTAGCTGACGCTGAAAGAAAGCTAGACACAGTGACTCGAGTAGGTTCAATACCTTCCACTCTCATATTATAGAACATGTCGATCGCTGCCTCACTAATTCCATTTTGGACATAGCTCACAATCATCGTATTCCAAGCAACAACATTCCTGTCAAGTATAGCATCGAACACCTTCCTTGCATCCTCCAAAACCCCACATTTCCCATACATATCAACCAGACTACTTGCCACAAATACACACCCACCAAAACCCATCTTCACAACATACCCATGAACCCCTTTCCCAAACCCAATCCATCGCAGAGCCCCGCAAGCCTTCAACGCATTTGGAGCCACGAAATTATCGGGCAGAACCCCACTTTCTTGCATCTCAAGAAAACCCAATAAAGCTTCCTCACTATAACCCATCCTACAATGCAACCCAATAATAGCAGCCCAAGAAAATGCGTTCTGCACCCGTAGCCTGCGAAACAAACGGTTCCCAACCTCCGAAACATCGCATTTGGAATAGAATATCACCAACTTGGTTTCGATATACTCATTTCTGGAAAAGAAATCACCGCTCTTCACAATCCGAGCATGAATTTGCTGACCTGTGAACAGAGCTCTCTCATTCAGACACCCCTGAAGGAGCTCACCATAAATCTCAGGGCCAACTTGGAGATTATTGAGCTCCATTGCGGAGAGGAGTTTCACAGCTTGCCGGAGTTGGCCTTCTTTGCACAGAGAGGATATGCGGAGGAAGTAAGATTCGTACAAAATTTGATGATTTTTTGCATCTTCTTGAAGCTTTGTGAGACGGGTTGGTGTGAATCTCTGAGATTTTTTGGCTCTGGATGGTTTGAAAGAAGGGAACTTCGGGCTTGGAGTGGTGGTAACAGCAAGGAACGCCATGCTTGAAGAAGCACAAGCGAGGTGCGGATATCGTTGGCGATCATTGTCGCCACACAAAGCGGGAAGGGTATTTTCGTCGGGCAGCCAGAATCTACAAAATTGTATGTATTTTGGACACTCAGCTTGTGGTTGGGCCTTGATTTTACGGGCCTTTGTACTTCATTTACTCAACAGTGGACCTTTGTAGCCCATTTGTCCGATTTATATGATGCCTTGATTTTTCGTATTCATTGGATTTTGTACTCGTTCATGAAACAGAAACCGAGTAAAAATGATTTTTTTCCATGCAGTCCTATGTAATCAAAGGATATATAAGTTTAAGAAAATACTAGTGGAGTCTTTTAAACTTATCGCTCATGTATTTTATTTTATTTTTCTAGTTAATAGTTAAAAATTGACTATTAGTAAAATTGTGTATTTTTTTCTTAATGATTAAGAAGATTAAAAAATTACTTTAAAAAATCAAAAGAATAAGAATAAAAAATTTATAACTAGCGGTATGTCCAAAAGTAAATGCTAGCCGGCCCGCTAGCATGATCCATAAGTTTGAATCCAGATTTTGAGCTTGTACAAGTCGAAGCATAGCCACGGGCCAGCCTGAGTTTAGAAAACGGACCAATTTTAAATACTCGGCCCAACAAAGTGTACGTCTTTTGTTTGACCTTTTAGAACATAAATAATAGTGTATTGTCCAAAAGGAAGATAAAAAAAACAGCATATGAATCAAACATATAGATTTGTTTTTTACAACATTAGATAATATCGTTACAATATTCTTATATGTGGGACATAACGTTTCAAATGTCCCAACCTTCATAACAAAGCAAAAATGAAATGATCGAGATCAACATTAATTTAATTATTGTTAGGTACATTTATATGTGGATAATGATTTGTACAAATCATGTGTAATCATTTTGTAAAAAAGAGGACCGTAATATAAAAAATCATGAAAACAATTACTTCTTCTGAATGGATTTAATTTTTTACTAAAAAACTTACACAAGACTTGTACACTTTAGATTTGTACTTAATATTACTCTTTATATATATATGAGTAATTCTATACTCCATACTCCTATTCTATTTTCATCTCACTATGTAAAATATGGCATATTTATCATCATTGAATGATAAAGAATTATTTAATAAAGAATTATCTAATAGTGATAAATGTGTCATATCTTACATAATAGGATAAGAGTGAAGATCGTAGTGTGATGTAGAATTTTCTTATATATATATATATTGATGTAACGATACGTGTACAAATTACACACATTGTCATGATCACACGTTTATGTGGGAATCGAATTTGAATAATCTTGAGAGTAGTTTCATGGTCGTGTACTTTCTGTTGACACATATGGCAACAACGTCGACACTTGCTAGGTCAACAAAAATACAATTTCTTTCAACAATTCCTGTCTTCATTATCACTCCAATTAATGTAACTTTTTATTTTAGAGTTCATGATCTTTTGCTAAGAGGCCGACCAAAGCGATTCTGATTCCATTCTCCACTCTGGTGCAATTTCATGATCAGATGCTATAATATAATGATCTATTCTTTTCTTATCCATGGTCAACCTAGATAGCTATATATTTTCTGATCAATTCGAACAGTTGAGGATCAAAGTAAATGTGTGGCGCATATATTTCTTTTTATTTCACATTTTCCCCTAAATTATCCCGACAAAAATCACACGTTTTTTAAGTGCAAATTATAGATCATGGGTCGTTTAATTTTATCTTCCTTCTGAAATTTTTAGAAAAAAGACATAGATAAAATCATTTTTTTTTCTCTAAATTAAAACCCTAGGTGGGGTATAGAAAGTATTTGACGATGGTTAAAATATTTGAAGATAATATATATATATATATATATATATATATATATATATATATAGGAAGTTAATTGATACTTTTATTTTCTGGACAAAGCATATAATTATTATTATTATTATTATTATTATTATTATTATTATTATTATTATTATTATTATTATTATTATTAAGATAAGCATGAACCATCCTGCATATATACAAATAATTCAAAGCCCTAAAGCTAGCGATCATCAATTAATAATTAAGTTCTTGATGCCCAATTGACGAAGAATCTATATCTTTAAATGAGTTAGCATGCAGCTGCATGCATCATTGGGGATCGAATTTTATAAATATATAAGGCAGATCGAGAACAATCAATTTCTTATGATCAAGACTAGTTAATTGGAGTTTAATGATGGACAAGCTAGGATTCTTATGCGCAATCCTGCATATATGCAGCCCATAAATGTAGCTATCAATATATATTATTAGCTTTGAGAAAATTAAATTAAAGCTTTTTATAAGAATATATCACATATAGTAGTGCATGCAACACAAAGCTAGTTGGTCATTCTTCAATATCTTTCTTCTTTTATTCTCTTTAAATTCGTTTTTTTTTTTTTTTTTTTTTTGTGTTAATCAATTCATGAACAATTCATTGGTAGATAATTGGATTCAGAAGCATCGAATCTTACATTTCTTTTCCATGCATGTTTGAAACTTTATTGGTTATTCTCTAAGTATCCAGCTAATAAAGCCTTTCTGGAGAACATGACTAGTACTATATATATATGAACTGCTAGCTGTACGTTTATCTATCTATCTATCTCTCACTCTCTCTCTATGTATATACAATGTTTTCACATAGAATATTATATTATGTGATCATTAATTGTCTAGCTAAGAAAATTATATTATGTGATCATTTGTCTAAGAAAATTATATTCTTAGTTTGGGTATTAAGAATATTTCAAATATTTTCAGAATAACTATTTATTATTTATTATTTTATTATTACGTTTCACTTACTTTTTACTACTATTCAATATTCTATCATTACTTTTTTATTACTATTCATAGATTAATACCTGAGAATACATAACTACCCAAACGTAATTAATTGCATGCATATATGACTAAGGCCTCGTTTGTTTTCGGAGATGAGTTGAGATTAAAATTAAAAAGTAAAATAAAGTATTATTATAATATATTTTTTAATATTATTTTTGTTTTGAGATTTGAAAAAGTTGAATTGTTTATTTTATTTTGTATTGGAAGTTAGAAAAATTGTAATGATTAGGTGAGATAAGATAAGATGAATTTGAAAAAGTTGAATTATTTATTTTATTTTGTATTGAAATTTGAGAAAGTGTAATGATGAAATTGAGATGAGATGAGATGAAATATTTTCTGAAAACAAACGAGGCCTAAGTGAGTAAATTACCCATATTATTCCACCATTTATGGATTATATGAAAAGAAAATGGATAGTATATATCATGCAAATGGCATATTAATTTTTAAATATTCGATATCCAGGTGAGTGGAGGCCAGCAATGTAATCCTGTTTTGGCAGGCGGGTTGGATTCAAATCCTCGCTGTTTTGGATTGCGGGCGGAGCCATTAGATATTGTTTTAGAAATAGGATAGCCTTTTTCATTTATGCATGAAAAACAGTATGGGATCAATTTTAGTTAGGTCTTCGAGGGAATATTTATATACGTGTAAAAGAATTTGTGGTCCTTAAGTGGGCTTTGATCTTCATAATAAAGTATAAGATGCAGTCTTGTAAAAGTATTCGATAGGCTTCTTTTGGATGCATGGGTACTTTTCGCCCATCTGAAAACCATGGAATTTACCTCAAAAAGCTGCTGCTAAATATCAACATGACTAATAATATAATAGGACAAGTATAATTTCTCATTCCTAGCCCATTAATATTCCGACCGCCACTAAAAAAATCCCACAAACAAATAAATTATAATTTTTCTAGGATTAATGGTTTGGGACTACAACAACAACAACATGAGTCTCACGTCTAGATTTAATTTTAACAAATTGGACCCAAATATAGTAGTATTCTTATAATACATGACCATATATGTATGTCCTCTAGAGCCATGTCCACTAAATATTCATTGGATATAATCTTGTATGTTGGTACGAAGGAAAAATGACTTGTGTAGGTTTATGTTCAACATTTTTCTAAAAAGTGAGACCTACTTGAAAAACATATATTTTTGTGATGAATCATATTTTTTTTTCACAGGGTTTGCACAAGTTTTCATGCCCTAAAACTCTATCTAACATTACTGATCATAAGTAAACTAATATATGAGTGAGAAACAATTCAATATTCCAAGTGTATTTATGCTTTGACATAGTTAAAATGTTGATTTGTTGTACATGCATATGGGATTCCTCTCAAATCTAAAAAAAGATAATAGATTCTTCATTTTAGATTTTTTCATTCTAATTATCTTTTAAAATATGCAAAATTAAAAGTGACTTTATGTGTATATATATATATATATAAATATATCAAGCACTCAATGATATTAACTTAATATATATATATATATATATATATATATATCACTAGTAATTAATGTAACAAAACATAGGGTGAAGATCACCTGCATTTCTTGAAAAATAAATGTTTGGTCTTACGTAAATTTTATACAAATTGACATTACTTAATGTGATCTATAATATTGTAAAAAAATTTCTTGGTATAAAGCAGATCATATGATGTGTTAATACATTAAGCCATATCCATTTATAGATCTTAATTTTTACGTAAAATTTCTACATGAATCTACTATTTCTCTATTTAAAGATATTCTCGTTAAAGGAGTTCTCGTTTTGGTTGGATCAAAAAAATCAAAAGTTTCAGAGAGAGTTAGAGAATAATAATAATAATAATAATAATACAGGGTGGCACTCCGGTAAGACTAGTATCAGGTCGGTCTCTCGATCTGTGCGCATAGTCCAGGCCCCAGAACCGTGAGATTCACTTATCACCATGATCATGCATGCAGTTGGCGTAGGATTAATAGAGAGCACCCACAGGGCCACAAGCCCAGCTGAGGTTAGCAAAGTGCAGCGCTTGGATCTATTCTACGAATTTTAAAAAGATAATCAAGCATGCAAGTGGGGAACGCACCTACCTCGGTTTCGGCTCCTCACAATACAGAGAGAGATGGAGATGGAGGGTGGTGGTGGGAATATTCCTCCATTTTTTAAGCCAGACAAAAAGGATATTCAGAAGGACGATAGGGGAGAATATTAGGACGCGTGTCGCCACGAGAATCTCTGATCTTCCATTTGATCCTTGGCTTTTCCTTTCTTCCTTCTTTTTCTTAACTTCTTCTTCCACCAAAACATGCATACAAATTTACAAAAGATGAGAGAGAGAGAGAATCTGAAGTACTGCACAAAAAAGGTGTGGGTTGGAGGCTTGCAGGAGAAGACTGGATTTAAGAAAGCGACCAACCATCATTATTAATATTGTTCTCTCTCTCTCTCTCTCTCTGCTCAGGGAATTCGATGCAGTCTCTTGAAGACTTTGCCTTTAACTTTCATGCAAAAGATATTTCGTACTGCCAAATTTAAGAGATTTCATCAACCGGCCGCGCGATGCATATGGGCCGGGCCAAGTCTTCCAAAATCTGCTTGGCCGGGTCATCCACCATGAATTTTCATCAATATCATGCAGTAGTACTGCTGCTTCTACCTCTAGCTAGCTAGCATATATGACATGAATATTTGCCCTAATTAATAAGGTGGTTCTAGCTAGCTGGTGCGTACGTGCATGCATGCATGTGTACACCAATTAATTTGGATGCATATATTAATATATACATACTTAATTATATATAAGATATATAATCTCATGGGACAGAACTTAAACTGTAAGCCAAGTTTTGATAAGTGTCTCGATCGAATGTCATTGTTCAAAGAGTTTGATAATTTCACTCAGAACAAAATAATGATCTCTTGTGGTCCGATAATTATTCGGTGTTTGTGTGTGTATATATATATATATATATATATATATGCAGTATCCCACACGTCCGTCAAGAGTGACTAGACTATATTAAGCTAAATTTATAAAAGTTATATAAAAGAGTCGTGCTGCACTATGAAATATGAGGATAAAAAAATAAAATTACATATTTTTAAGTGGTGTGTAGAAGTGTAGGGCTTATGTCTAGAATTTTTTGTTATAAAACACCTTGCATGGCTAATAAATAATGGATAATGATAGGTTTACGACCTCCTATCACCCATTTATTACTACTCAATCCTTTTTTTTAATTTTTTTATTATTTTTTTATTTAATAGTTAAGGAAGTGACTAGCTATTAGTGAATTGTATATTTTTTTTTTAATTTTTTCTTAATGATTAAGGTTGATGTTAAGAAAATACTTAAAAAATAAATAAAAGTTTCAAATACACTATAGACTAATAAATAGGTGGTAGGAGGTAGTAAGCCTATCATTAATTATATCTATAAATAATAATAATCTTCTTCAAATTAAATAATTTATGAATTATTTCAATTGGACAAATTAAATACCTCATGTTTTACATTAAATGTAAAGACATGCACTATACTATGATCTATTTCATTTGAAATTGAGAAGTTCATGATTTTCCTCAATTACAACATGATTAATTAATATGCAACATCATTAATTTGATCAAACAATAACTTTATATTATATATCGTGTGTTGTTTTATGAAGTACATGCATGCATCATTATCTTGAACGCCATGCTTTCACCGTCGACTATTTTATATACTAGGGGTGAAAACCAAAGGTTCAGTTTCGGTTTCGGTCCAAAACCGATACTTGCACCGATATCTTGAAATGATGGGAATCTCGACCAAAATCGGCCGGTGAAGGTGGAGAAAACTGTCTAAATCAGTCTCGGTGTAACTCCGGTCGGTTCTTCGGCATCTTCGATGGCGATGGAGGTGGTTGCGATTTGAGAGAGATGACGCCGTGAGGTGCATTTTGAGAGAGAGTGAGAGAGCGAGAGAGAGAGATGGCGATAGAGGTGGCTGCGACTAGGTGCGCCTTGAGGTACTGAGAGAGAGAGAGTTGCGTGCACCGTGAGCCGTGAGAAAGAGAGAGAGAGAGAGATTGAGATTGAGATACACTGCAAAGAACAATGTTGATGTTGATGCAGTGAGGATTGAGGAGTGAGGACAGCTGTGAGGGGGGGTATTCAAAACTAACCCTACCCAAAAACGACGCAAATATATCAAAAAAAATATAGTTATAACTGTCGGTCGGTTCTTCGGTTTAAACCGGCCTGAACCGTAGATCGAACTGGCCGACGTCGGTTTTATGAATTTGCTAACGTCGTCTGACCGGTTCTCTGTCGGTTTCAGCCGGAACCTGAATTTGGTGGTCAGTCTACGTCGGCGGCGGCCCGTTTATGAACACCCCTATTATATACCGCATGTTAATCTTGACAATGAGCTAATTAATCAAGTTCATGTTAAATCAAGCTCTTTATTCATGTTTGTCCTTGATCTGTATATTTTATATATATATATATATATATATATATATATATATATATATATATATATATATATATACACACACACACATATCTTGATCTAATTTCATCTTAATTTGAAACTGAAATCAATGTCTTCAATTTTTAAATCTCAATGCCGTAATCCTACATAATATCTTTTATGCATGCAAATAAAATTTTCTTAATTAGTAATCAAAACTATGAAACTCGATGTCAGCTGATCATACGTTGCTAACGATATTTTTGCTAAATAAAAAGCACAAGTAATAATCCAGATTATTAATTTTGATTCATTTTTAAAAATAACTAGCTGCTTAATTTTTCCCTATAATTAAATCGTTTGATATCATGATTTATATCTTTACTATGTATATAATATAGGCCAGCATATTAATTCCACTCTCAGATTTTTTTTAAAACCTTTTGACTGATCGCCAAGATCTTTTAGATCAATTGGCAACACCTTAGTTTCTCATTAAGATAACCAAGGATCGAATCCCCCCTCCCATGTAAAAAAAAACCTTCCGACCGATCATCCATATATAGATAATATAATAATTACATGCAATAAACATGGAACAATTGCCCCATCCTAGCTAGCTAGCTAGCTATTATCTATATTCTTCCATATATACAACTTTGCAGGCAAACATCCAATTTTTAAAAGAGCTTTACTACTCATTATTCCACACACCACAAATTACATTATAATTTGTTTCTGTAAATAAGATGAGTTGAGATGAAGTTAAATAAAATATTATTAGAATATATTTTTCTAATATTATTTTTGTTTTTATTTTTGAAAGAATATAATTATTTATTTTATTTTATATAAGAATTTGAAAATATTGTAATGATTAGATTAGATGAGATGAGATAAGTTGTGAAGAATTGTGAAAACAAACGTTGTTTTTTTTTTTAATTTTTATCAAAGTCAAAGGTACATCGAGCTAGTTGTTCTCATTATCTTTCTGACCATCTCCTCGTGGATATGATAATATATATATATATGAAATAGTCATTTCCAGGCCGCTATGACAATTCGGGTCTCAATTAGTGGGGTTTGGAACCAATGTTTTGAATACCGTACCAGATGTCGTACCGGTCGAGTTACTAAAACGAAATATTTCGATACCAATACCGTTTCGTGTACCGTTTCGGGATAACATTTCGGTATATGAATAAATTATATATATAAATTATATTTCAAAATAATAGTCTATATATAAATAAATTATATATAAATACATAGATATATAAATTATAAATAGTCTAGTCTGAATTAGGGGTCAAAAAATGAACTTATAGTTTGAAAATATGAAAAATAAAATAAGGCCGAAATATCAGCCGGTACAACCGGTATTTCGGCCGGTATGGAACATATGGTGTACCTGTACTGGTCCGGTGGCCGGTACGAAAAATACTGGCCGTACCGGCCGGTACGGTACAGTATTCATAACAGTGTTTGGAACCCTCGACAATGATCCGGTGCGACGGTACGATACTGGTGCATACATCCATGTTAGTGAAAGAAAAATAAGTGTAGAAAAAGTAAAGAGAAATGAACACATAGATTTATGTAGTTCAGCATATTGCCTATGTCCACGGGGCATTTGGAGAGGGGAAACCCACTATAACATGCTTGTTTACAGTCTTTCATAACCTCTCATTTTTCACTGTATAATGAAGATCTTGAATATATTTGTTAGAGAAGACCCTCTCACTGGAACTCCCCTTTGAGAGGTTGAAGAAGAAGTCGAAGTCCCCAAATCGTCTAGCCACTTGCTTTTTATCTGACCCTCTTCTCGTGTGCGCCTCGGTAGTGGTGAGGTATGTCTGCTTTAGGTGTCTAACTACCTTTCTCTTTTCCACTTTCTCCTGACACTACCCCATTTACCTCTTGACACTGTCCTCCTTGCCTCTTGACACACTTTTCTCTTTTACCTTCCTATTTTTCCTTTCGTCTCCTAGTGGTGGCCTGGTGGGCTAGGCAGGATTCTTAAGGTCGATTCACATTGGAAGAAGGTCTTGAGAATATTCGAGATAAAATATGCGATGGAGATAAGTCGCTAAAATCCGTAAAGAAATAAATTTTGAGAGTTGGTCCCTTTTTGTTTCACTTGCATTAAGCAATAAAGATTTCTGAACTCGAGATTAGGCGAGAGGTGTACTCATCAACGTAAGATGCGAGTGTAGAGCTCGGATGGGGCGAGGGATGTGCTCGACCGTATAAAATGTGAGCACGAAGCTCAATGGGGTGGGATATATGCTCGACTGCGTAATATGTGAGCATAGAGCTCGAATGTGGCTGGAGATGTGCTCAACAGCATAAAATCTGAGTGTGGAGCTCAAATGTGGCGAGAGGTGTAGTCAACCATGTAAGATGCATAGTCCGGCTATAAGTCTGTGGCGGGAGGTGTACTCGACCTCGTAAGATGTGAATGCAGAGCTCAGATGCGAAGGGAGATGTGGTTGGCCACGTAAAATGCGAGTACTAAGCTCATCTTAGGGAGATAAGCGGGAGGCTGGCACAACCGCATCAGGTGTGAGCGTGGAGCTCGTCTAGGCGGATCGACCACATAAAGTGCAAGGGTCGGGCAGTCAAGCGACTTGCCCGACTGATGGTTGCCTGGGAGACTAGGTGGTCTCCCACCTTTCCCGTTTGTTGACTCGTTGTCAAAGATAACTCGGGAGAGGCGGTTGTGGCACAAGTGTAAACACTCAACATTTACTAAAGGAGATGTCGTATCAAGAGTAATGTCAAACAGTCGAAAGACTGGATTCATACTTCGTCGTGAGGCAGGACTGGCCGCCTTAAGACTAGATCCATCTATTGACCCTCAACGGGAAGGTAAGTAAAAGATGTTTGACAATGTTAAATTGTCTTGCTGGAGTGTGGCAATGGTCTAAGGAGATTGTTGTTGCACAAGTGCAACACTCGACGTTTGCTGGGAAAAGGCTGTGCTGGCATTGCTGTTTAGGGGAGAGTCAAGGGACTCGTCTTGTTGTACGAAAGTCGGCAAATCAACGGACTTGCATCCGAGAGGTCATTTGGGTAAGTCCTGAGACTAGTGTCTGGCCTAAATTTCGTGGCAAATCAAAGGACTCGGCAAGTCAAAGGACTTATGTCCAAGGGGCTGTCTGGGCAAGTCATGCGATTGGTACCCAGCCTGACTTTGTGACAAATCAAGGGACTCGGCTTATAGCATGAAAGACTTGTGTCCGACCGTTGTGTAGCGGTGAGTCAAGAGACTCTGCTTGGCGGCACAAAAGTTGGTAATTCAATGGACTTGTGTCCAACTAGTAGTGTGGGCGAGCCCTAGGGCTCTAGCCCGACCAATGCATCATGGCAAGTCAAAGGATCTGGCTTGGTTGGCTTGAGGATTGATAAGTCAAGAGACTTGTGTTCAACCATTGTGTCGTAACGAGTTAAGGGACTAGACTTTGCTAGAGAGAGGGCCGACAAGACGAGGCACTCGGCTTTGCTGGCGTGAGGATCGACAAGTCAAGAGACTTGTGTCAGACCGTTGTGTTGCAGCAAGTCAAAGGACTCAGCTTTGCCAACAGAGACACTTGTCCGTGCTAAAATAAAAGTCAACTCAGTCAGCGTAAATGACTCAAATCATAAAGTGAGGTGGCAAACCTGAACTGCTCTGCTAGAGCGCAACAAAGGTTGAAGATGTGCCAGTGAAGCCTATGGGTTATGTTTTGGCGTTGAAGAAGATTTAGGTGCTTGCAATGCTAGGCAATTTATTCAGAGAGCTTTGGCTGTTGTAGTTGATTATTGCTTGATTGAAATTGGGCGAGCAAGTTGGTAGAGCATGTTGCATGGGCCAAGCAGCGTGCACTAGAGGCAGGCTTGTTCCTTGTTCTCCATCACATGTATATGGGCGAGTCAAACACTGGGTTGTTCTTTGTTCTCCATCATGTGTATAGTGCATGGCTCATGCATGGTGCATGTTCCACATGCATAGCACAAGCTTAAACACTAGTTGTTAGCTATCGGGAAGCTTCCCAGCAAGTGAGGTGACCATGCCAGCCATGCATGTGGCTTGGGAGCTCTCGAAAGCACAGGCTACGCATGTAGTGGTCGTGCATGCGATGCCCAAGGAAAGTGGTGCCCCCTTTGTTACACGCCCGTGTGTGTGCCAGTAACATGGTCAAATATACAAGACTGATAAATGGGGTTGCCCGAGTGCATGGCCAGTAACTTTCGACTCAAATTAAGGTGAATATATCTGAGAAGAGTACTGGGGGAGCGGCTAGGTGAGAAATTTTGACTAAGCAACTAGACACCGAGAAAGGCACCGGGCAAGCAACTCTAACCAAGCTACTGGACGTTAGGAAAGGCATTGGTGAGCAACTTTGACCAAGATGGGTGATCGAGTGCATGGCACGATGGTGTCCGAGTAACTTGTTGCGAGATGCAGATGGGTGCTCGCCACTGTGTGGCCGAACAGCTTGTGACTGGATAGCTTGTTCAGTGACCAGTTGCCAGCGTGCCTTTACATGTGGCTGAGATGAGTATGTTTGAGTAGCTCTGAACAGTTGCCAATAGACTAGTTTCGTGGTGTTCACACATGGTGGAGGAACTTGTATTGGCAAAGGAGGTGAGGTCGAAAAACTTTGTATCCAAGTAAGTGAGGCCAAGACACACGAGTCCAAGGAGAGGGCCATGATGCAACTAGTTTGAGCATCTTGGTCGAAGAGCTCAGTGGCCGAGGAGGGTTGTGACAATGCTGATCGAGATGTTTCTATCTGTGCAGTCTGTGGTTGGGCAACCTGTGGAATGGCTGAGGTGAGGGGTGGCTAAGCAAAGTGGTGACCGAGCAACTCCAAGCTCAGGCCGAGACGCCTCTGTCCGTGATGCCAATGGTAAGGATGCATGGTCGAGACGCAGGTTTGCTTGCTTGCATGGCTAAGAACCTTAGACCAAGATGCATCCGTTCGTGATAACTTACGGCAAAGCAATAGAAGACTGAGGGCCGTGGTTTTGGCAGTAGGAAATATTGGTGGTGGCGACGCCATGCCTATAAGTCGTGCTAAGTGATGTTTGTCTCAGGTGCATGGCAGCAGTGTTGCTTGATTGTGCTACCGTGAGGCTTGCTGGGCTATAGGGGTGAATGGCCAACATTCACCCGTTGCCCATCATGCACGACCTTCACCGCCAGGGACGACCATGGTTGCAGCAAAAAATGCCAGCAGCCCTCTTGGTGGCCGACTGTTCCCTCTGGCAGGCTCATAACGTGCACATGGCCACTATGGATAGGGGCTACTCAGGCCGTGAAAGAGGACACCGTCGGCCCACCTAATGGCTGTTAAAGTCCCTAATATAACACGACAACATTGGGCTGAGTGGTTTTTACCACATGCGTGCCCCTGCATGTGGTTCGCATGGCAAAGCCATCTTCGTGCCGGAGGAGGCGGTCAGGGACCACCTCGAAGGAGACAGACGACTCTTGCGGTCTATATGGTGGCTGCCAGCATCGCCCCTCGGTTGTGCCACAGCTAGGTCGTGGCACTTCTGGGTGCACTCGTCATGTTGCCATACATCGCACTGTGCATGCCATACTTGGCAAATGTAGTGCCTTGGTACTAAGCGCAATGCCAGATCTTATGTGCATGTGTTGAGTGCGTTTAAGTGCACAGTGGTCGCCTATGGCCCCCTCTATTTTTACCGTGCACTCAAAGTGCAATTACAGCTCAAGTGGTTGAGTAACTTGTGTTCCCGACTTCACACGCCAGGTTCATAAAAAGAAAGCACTTTGAGTGTGCAGTGCACTTAATCACCTAGGCGAGGAGAGGTATACTCGCCCAATTTTTTTGCAACTAAGCAATTCATAAAAAATAATAATGGAGAAGTTGAGAATACTTATGTAAAAAAGAATTTTATCTGCTCATTAGGAGATTATTTAGTGCGTCGAAAAATCGTCTTTCTCCCACTTCTAGTGTAGAAAGTAAATCAGATCCCACAGACGGCATCAACTATTGATACATAAAAAATCCCACAACAAGCCTAAATGGGAGAAATAGTCATTCTTGAACCACTATGACGATTCGGGCCTCGATTGATATAGTTTGGAGCCCCCAGCAATAGTCTGGTGTGACTGTGCTGTGTCGGTGCGTACATTCATGGTGGTGAAAGGAAAAGAGAAAGCAAAAAGATATAAACATACAGATTTACGTGATTTGACATATTACCTACGTCCACAGAGCGTTTGGGGAGGGGAAATCCACTATAACATACTTGTTTACAGTCTCTCATAACTTATCATTTCTCGTTATACAATGGAGATCTTGAATATATTTGCTGAAGAAGACCTTCTCACTAGAGCTCCCCTTCGAGAGGTTAAAGAAGAAGTCGAAGTCCCCAAATCGTTTGGTCACTTGCTTTTTATTTGACCTTTTTCTTGCGTGTGCCTCGGTAGTGGTGAGTGACGTCCACTTTGTGTGTCTGACCACCTTTCCCTTTTTCACTTTCTCCTGACACTGCACCCATTTACCTCCTGAAGTTGTCCCCTTTACCTCCTGACACACTTTTCACCCTTACCTTCTTGTTTTTTCTCTTATCTCCTAGTGGTGGCTTGGTGGGCTGGGCCAGGTCTTGAGTCTATATATTTTGTACCTTACAATATGTATGTATGTATATTATATATATCTCAAACAAACATATATAAATGCATAAGATTTTTTTTTTCTTACCTCATCAATGATCGATTTACATTTGTATCCCTCTTAAGCTTAGGTTTAGATACTGAGTTGAGATGAGTTTAGTTAGGCTACGTTTGGAACACAAACTCATATCAACTCATCATTACAATTTTTTTAAATTTCAATACAAAATATAATAAACAATTCAACTTTTCAAATCTTATAATAATAATAAATAATATTTTATCATCTCAACTCAACTTAATTAAATTCAGTTCAACATTCAAACTCAACTTTAAGATAAAATTTGAATAAAATATTATTAAAATATTATTTTTTAATATTATTATTATATTTTATATAAAATTTAAAAAAATTTATAATAATTTGATGAGAACAGTTGGGGGATTTGTTAATCCAAAGCGGGCCTGAAGTTCATTATTGGCTACCTCAAAATTATTCGGATTTATGCAAATAATTAATTACTAGGTACGTACCTTCAAGCATGTATTTGTATTCAGCTTCTTATTAAAAAGAATCAAAAAATTTACACAATTTTTTATTATTCACATAACTTTTACACATTATATTTTTTAAAATTTTTATTATTTTTTTTATCAAATATTTAATATATGAATAATGAATAGAAAAATTAAAATAATTCAAAAAGAATAAATTCAAAAAAATATTTAAAAACTATTTAAAAATTTAAAAAATATGGTACTTAAAAATTGAGAAGGTTATGTAGCAAAACTCAAAAAACAATTCCTAGGTTGTCAGAGCTAAAACCCTAGCTAAGAACAGCTAATCATCTAGAGCTCCAGTACTCCGCTAGTATTAAGTTCGAATTGCTTTGATATGTACCAACTACATGAGAATCACCAGCCTTTTTATGATTCTTATTAATAAATATCCACGGAAGAAATGATGATCAGTTTTTGATACCTACATATGTATGAATCATGCGGCTGCGTTGATTTTAAGCAAAGATATCAAACTCTCCACGAGATTCATAGCTAAATTACTCAAGTTATAGAGCTTCCTTATTCAACAACAAAGGAATTCTACTTTATCTGTTATTTAATGTTGCGTGTAACTAATTAAAATATATATATATATATTTATATTCATGTAAATATATATGAATAGGGAGAAGATCATCATCTAGTACCGGGTTCTCATAAAAGTTTTTCTTTCATAATTTGGAGAAAAACCCAAATTAGTAGTCTTTTTGTGGTGTGGTGGCATGGTGGCAAAATCATACATATAACCTATATACATAATATTTTGAACAAGAGCAATTAATATATATATATATATATATATATATATATATATATATATATATGTCAATTAGGTGGGCACATCTGATGATCTCCCTAGCCAGCCAGCTCCTCGAATTTTAAAATTATTCCTACACTCTGACCCGGATCCGAATTGTTTATAAGGAGGTTCAGAACGCCATCAAAATTCCTCAAGATTTATAAAGAATCTTCTTACCTTCCTACCCACTTCATTAAAGTTAGTAGCAGAAGAAGATTCCCCTCAGGCTCCTTTATCATTCTTTTGGGGGATGGTTTTTTTTCCTCCCTTTGAACTTTGTGGGCTGTGTTCCCTTAATTTAGAGTCGTAGAATTGGAACTAAGATATTCCCTCCTTAGGGCTAAATATTAATATTCTTTATGATGAATGTCTCATTTTTTAGATTAGATATTCCCTCTTCTCTCTATGCACTCAATTTTAGAGCGGTTATGCTACTTTTGAACCCCAAAAAAAAAGTTGCATATATAGTGGATTGATACTAAGCCCCATTTGAATATGTCCTCCCTCTCTCTCTCTAGCTCACCCTTCTCCATTCGATGGTTAAAGATTATATTATTGACAGTATATGCTCCTTTCAAAGTCTTTCTGTGTAAGTTAATCATATTAGAATCATTTAACTCATTTTATAAGGAAGATATTAGAATACCTTGGTAAGGACACCCACAAGTACCACTTTGACCGTACACGTGTCCAACATAATCTACAACCTCCTCATGTTGATGTTGAGGAGGTTTTTCTAGGTTAAGTTTTTTACGGGATAAGTAAAGAGAACTGCTACAGATCATATAAATAGATTACACAAAAGTAAACTTATAAACTGATGTGGTTCATGAGATCTGTTAGATTTACTTTACAATAAAAGTAATTTTATATCTGATGTACTAAATCAAGTCACGTCAGTTTATGGGTTTATTTTTGTATAATTTTTTTATGACTAAAGTATTTTCCATAAGTAAATCATGGCCATAAAATCCATGCACAACTTTTGACCACTTTCTATTGTATATGGGGCTGCCATAGTTTCTATTCCTCAATACCCAAAAGCTAACATGCATCTATATATATTATTGTTCTGTGTGCGTATAGGTAATTATAATTGAAAGCCATTTGATTTATGGTGCCTGTATATCACCAGCAGCTAGCTTAACTCGTGTGCATTGAGAGGAACCAAAATTGCAACTACACCTTGCAAACAATATTATTGGTGTTGGATAGAACCCTCAATTTCAAAGATTTGAGTAAAAAATAAATATAGGCTCGCAGATAGAAAAAAGGGAAAAAGATGAAGATAAAAAAAACAAAAGGAGAGAGAGAGAGAGAGAGAGAATAGTAACAAGAAGAATCATCTTTATGGTGGTGATTTTAAATTCGTACAAAGGTTCTAAAACCAGGTCCTAAGCACATGACCTTCTAATCTCAGACTCCCTTGATTCCCCTTCAGATCTCAGAGAGCATCTCTCTCAATTTTTTTTTAGCTTTTCTTTTTAACCTTTGTTCTTTGCAAGAAGTTACCAATATCCCTCTGCTTTATCCCCTGCTTTTTCTTTTCCTCTCTCTCTCTCACGCACACACACACAAAACCCTTCTTTATTCCATTTGAACTCGCCCCTAAAAAGAGGACAATCCTCCCTCGATCCTCCTTGTGTTCACAAACATCGCCCACCTCCCTCTCTCTTTCTCTCTCTCTCTGTGAAACCCAGAAAGGAAGAAGCCAAACACCAACTTTTGTTCTTGTTTGTTCCCACATACTCTCTTCCTATCTGTGCATGAATATTACTACTACAGTTTTGGTCGAGCAGCGGCAGTCCTCTTTCTGTTTTACGTAACTTTCGTAAATTAATGGCGTCGCCGTCGGAACTAAGCCTGGACTGCAAGCCCCACAGCTACTCTATGCTACTCAAATCTTTCGGAGACCAGATTGACCACACACAGAAGATCGAAGACTTCCTTTCTCGCCTCGAGGAAGAACGTCAAAAGATCGATGCTTTCAAGCGCGAGCTTCCCCTTTGCATGCAACTTCTCACCAATGGTAGCATATATATATTTCAGCTTTCTTCTTCGTGCACACTGGCAAGCTTAAAATAGCGTATTCAAGAGCTTATATATATATAGATGTGGAATCATATAACTTAAGAATCAAACTGACTAGAAAAAATGATTTTACTAAATACGATGTAATAACGTTGGATATTCACGTTCTCCGCCGCGATGCATGTCTTAATTAGCTTCCAACGTCTTTTTTTCTTTGTCGATCTTTGTTTCATTTTAAGAGAGTCCAAAGTAGCCTGTCATTCAACACATTTTGTAAAGATTTAAAGCAAGCATACGATTTCCAACCTCAAATAAATAAATAAATAAGACCAGGCACAAATACAAGACAAACAAGAAAGAAGAATGAAAAGTAGAGCCTCGTAGTTTACCAAAGGATAAAAATAATAATAATAACATCAAATATATGGAACTCTAGTTATACTGAAATGTTGAAAATTGAATATTTACATGTTGCTTATACGTATGGCATTTTTTAATTTTGTAATTTCTTAACTTGATTTTATTTTTTCAGCTGTGGAGGCTCATAGGCAGCAGCTACAGGCCTACAGAGGGAACCAAGGTCCGAGGCCAGTTCTTGAAGAGTTTATACCCCTCAAACAATCAACATCTGAAAGCTCAGAGAAATCATCGAACAATTCTGATAAGGCAAACTGGATGACATCCGCTCAATTATGGAGCCAAGCAAGTGACGGAACCAAATCTCAATCCGCAATTAATATTATATCCCCGAAAGAACCCGATATCGGCTTCAGTGTTAGTCCAAAACTAGCTTTCGATGGTAAACAGAGAAATGGAGGAGCATTCCATCCTTTCTCGAAAGAAAGGAACTCGTGCCCGAGTCCCAGTTTGCGTGATCTTCCTGATTTGGCTCTTGCCTCTGCTGACCAGAAAGAGTTGGAGGATAAAAAGTGTTTAGAGACAGAAAACGGGATTTCTTGTCCTAGGAGAGATCAGAATAATATTATAGGTAAGGGTGGTAATGGAGGGGTGGTGGTTGAGCAAGGGAAAGGACCTGGTGGTAATTCATCAGATGGGCAAACAACCACTGCTCCTAACACTTCTCAGAGTCATAGGAAAGCAAGGAGGTGTTGGTCGCCAGATTTACATCGGAGATTCGTGAATGCTCTTCAGATGCTTGGTGGTTCTCAAGGTAACATGCATAGTCATTTATATGATATCATGAATTTATGATATTGAAGTATGATTTTAAGATATTAATTATTATAATAAGATATCATGCATGATTTACCCGATATGATATATCTACATCATGATCATAATCAAACAATCATTGTCATCATTAATATCTAAACCATTATCATTATATAGTATTGTCATAACAAAATCTTTGACCAATATTTTTTGGGTCACGGAAACAGTAGCCACCCCAAAACAAATCAGGGAGCTGATGAAGGTTGACGGTTTGACCAATGATGAAGTTAAAAGCCACTTGCAGGTTTCTCTCTCTCTCTCCCTCTCTCTCTCTCATGCATAAAAATGCAGGGCAGGCATGAAAGAGCCGAATTTGTACTATTTTAACCTACTCTGACAACGTACCGCACTGCATATTAATGCATATTCTGTACAATGGTGTTGTACCGATCAACTGATATATGATATTCATTTCTCCTTTCTCCTTTTGTTCCTAGAAATACAGGCTTCACACTAGACGACCCAGTCCAAGCCCACAAGCATCCGGAGCCCCAGCTCCCCAGCTAGTAGTCCTAGGTGGCATATGGGTCCCACCAGAGTATGCCACGGCCGCAGCAGCTCATACGGGAGCCTCAGCTCTCTATGGAACCCATCCCGGCTCGCATGCACCCCCACACTACTGTGGCCCAGCAGTTCCACAAGAATTCTATGCTGCACCGCCACCGCCACATCCGCCTCACCACCAGTTGCACCACCACGCTCTCCACCACCAGGTCCACGTCTACAAGGCCACGCCACAGACAAACAGCTCGCCAGAATCTGACATCAGAGGGACTGGAGACCGATCAGAGAGCATTGAAGACGGAAAATCAGAGAGCAGCAGCTGGAATAAGGGTGAGAGTGGTGAGAATGGAGGGGAGAGAAAAGGGTTCGCTGCAATGAGAGAAGATGGTGAGGAAAGCAATGGAAGTGGGATCACTCTCAAGTTCTAAGGCGTATGGTAGACAGGTTTAGGTTTAGGACTAGCTTTAGTGTAACTCTTGCATGTTTCTATTGTATTGTTGCATGTTAAAAAGATAAAGAAAAATTCTAAGTGGGAGGGTAAAAAAGGCATAAAGAAAAAGTGAGTGTTTGTTTTGTTATCCTTGGTACGTTTTGATATCTTAATTGGAAAATATTGAAGATTGGATTATATGGGCTTTGGTGTTTTCTAGTATTTCTGCGTTTTCCGTAGATTGATTTGCCTTAAGTTTTACAGAAAATGACGGTTGTGAGTCTTGTGACTACAACCAATCTTGCCTATTAGATCTGGTTTCCGAGCATACTAAAACAAGAAAAATACCCTAGTCACAAAATAATTATATAAAAGTAATTCTACAAATTGATGTAGCTTAATGTAATTTATCAGATTGTAAAGTTACTTTTATTGTAAAGAGATCTGACGGATCACATGAAATCACATCAGTTTGTGGATGGTTGTAGCACTCCTCTTAAAACAAGAAAAATTCAATTTGTAGGTCCTTACATCACATATTATTCATGCATAGAATTTGATTTGAAAAATAAACATTAAAATTGGAATCAAACTAATCAAATCATGTAGTGTGGATGATATGTGATATATATAAAGGCCTTCAAATAAAGCTAATCTTAAAACAATATGCTTCCTTATAAATACATGGCCATAGGTTACGACTTTGTCTTGGGTTACTTGGATTTAGATACCCTAAACTTCTTGATCGAACTCTAAGATCCAGACAAACTTTAAGGTCTAGAATGAGAAAAATAAATACATAAAATGAATGATTTATTATTATCCGAATAGTAATGTAACCCACTCTGTATGTCTGTTTTTCTTCTAATTTAGATCTTAGAATTCGGTCAAAAACTCAAAATATCTATCTGAGTTGCTTTCCTCTCGACTCAATTACGGGTCTATATGCATAAAATTAAAAGCTGGCTTCCAGTTTCTTCGTTAAAGAAAAATGAACATATGTATATATATTCCATATCAGAAAAACTTTTTGCAATTTGTAAAGTAAATATTATTCTAGCAAATTGTGCATATTTATCTAGGATGGTGGGACACGCACATCCCGGGCACCTGCCTGAGAAGGGGGTCACCCGGGCCCTCTTCTACTATCAATTTCCATTTTCCTGTCCGAAATCTGAGTTGCAGAGTTATTGTGCTCTAAGGTTATACGTACAACATGCAATGAAAGAAGACTAAGCTGGATTTAGCCCATTTTAATGGGACCTTAGAAACTCGGGTTACAGGGGAAGAGTCACCGAAAGCGGTTGCCTGATTTCTTTCCACCCTGTGCCTCTCTCAGCTTTCTTAAAAAAACACATAACCAAAGCTTTCATAGCTGCCTTTTCTTTTTATAGTTTAATTTAGACAGCATATTAATTTTGACCATTGCATGTTTAAAGCGTATATGGGGCTGGGCATCCACACCAGTTACAGATCTCAAGGTTTTAACTTTAAAGACCTAAAGTGAATATACTCCATTATTCAAAAGAAATATGAGAGAAGTTAGCATTCTTCAGTTCAGATAGCTAACAATAATCTGGATCTGGCAGTGTTGGCATGGCTTTTGGCCACCCTGTCACAGTCAATTGGTCACTCAGTGATAAAAGGAAACAAAAGAACTCAGCTTTCTCATTAAAATGCAGACAATGTAAAAGAACACAATGTTTGAAAACAAAAAATAGAAAGCTTGATAACAGGGTTAAGTGATAATATGAACATCGTTAAATTGTAAAAGCTACCAAAAGGCAAACCTCATACCGCCATCACCAAAAGCATCACCGACTCTAGCACCTGTAATAAAAGGAATCACACTCAAGACTAGAACTTTAACATTTCATAATGCATTGCCATTTGTTAGGATCCCATCCCTCTAGTCAACATCATCACCGACATCAGTTTCAAACATTGGTGTATCAACAAGAGACTGCAGGTGAAAGTTTGAGTTAACACTATGTGCGCCACCATAAATCCTCCATCATGACATTATGCATTGCCATCCCTCAAGCCAACATCATCAGCATCAGTTTCCAGCTTTGCTGTATCAACAAGAGCCTGCAGGTGAAAGTTTGTGTTAACCATATGCCACCATATATTCTCCATTATGACTTCATGATTCTCGTTTGTTTTCGGAGATGAGTTGAGATTAAAGTTAAAAGGTTGAATAAAATATTATTAGAATATATTTTTTAATATTATTTTGTTTTGGGATTTCAAAAAATTGAATTGTTTATTTTATTTTGTATTGAAATTTGAAAAAGTTGTAATAATTAGATGAGATAAAATGAGATGAGTTGAGAAGTTTCCTAAAATCAAATGGGGAGAACATGCTTTTCTTTTTCACATGGCAGATAACAAGGCCGAGGGTTAGGAAGTTTTTTTTTTTTTTATAACCGTGGGTGTCCGGGTCAGCTTGAGAACACCTCGACTAATCCCATAGAGCCCTAAAGTTAACCACCAGGTAAACCTCCAATGGCCCTAAGGGGACTCGAACTGGTGATGGTAGGGCGTTAGGAAGTGAAGATGGCACTCAAGCTCCATTGGAGACTTGAACCTCTGTTTAGACAAATGCCACTACACTCACCCCACCTTACCAGGAAAAAAAACAACTACAGAAGGGCAAGCCTTTTCACTAATTATTATCAATGACCATATCCTAAGCTGAGCAGTCCTAAGATCATCATGTATGATCTACTATAACCCACTACCACTAATGAAAGTTGTAATTTACACAATAATGCTCTGCCTATACATGCTGCAGATATTAATTTTATTATATAAACTTCTTATAAAACGTGTTTATATGCTTAGATCACACTAGTTCCACATGTAACTGCACATTCAATACATGTCATGCCATGATGGTCGAGCAGACATGCTCAGAGCCTACAAATGACAAGGGAGTTAAAAAAGAATTTATATCTAGTGTATTTAAAAAGATTGCAAGTCGACATGCAAAACCACAAACATTTGACTCCAGATTATGTATCATACCCGATGGCATAAAAATAAACAGTGTTATTTGCATGGCCACATACACACAAGACAAACCTGGAGTTCTTGTTCAGAGCTTTTAAGTCGTTCAGAGTAGTCTTTCACTAGCCGAAAACATTTATACATCTGAAGACCATTCACGCAAAGCAACCATTAATTCCAAGCAATATCTAGAGAAATTTCCTAATAGCCACTTGATAATCAAGGTGATTACCTTGGTTAACTGCATCTGATTATATGAAGTGTGTTTCTTTGATGCAATCAACTCATCCTCCAATTTCTGCATTTATTTATAGAGTTTCCAGTGAGAACATATGAAGGGACATTAAAGAACTTGTAGTGATGAGAGGGGAAAAACGGAACAGCACATGAGCTAAATAATGAGTGCTGTGTAATTCAAACAAAAAGTCACCTTAGATTCTATCTGTAAATCCATAATAAGTTTTTGTTTCTCTTCTACCCTCTCCTCCATCTGAGAAATCTGACAAACACAAAGAATCTTAGTTTCTTTTGCCACCAACAATAGTAGGATAAAAAACCTAAAAAAATAGCGGTATGAAGATAATAAATTGAAAGTTGCTAGACAAACTTGTGCAGGCCTTTAGCCCCACTTGGATGGTGATAGGCACGGCATGTATGTGTCCTTATGTGCAAAGCATGCTTTAAAATTTTTGGTGCACATTTCATAAATCAATTGGATGACAATGTGGGTGACATGATCATTTGATAGAGAAATATTGGCATGAATCTAAATAAATAACAACTAACCTCCTTTCTGAGTTCATCAATCCTATGAGTTAATCTCTCGAATTCTTCTTTTTCCTGATAATTTCATCAAGAAAAATGAAAGTAAAAAGTTTATCCACGCCTTATTGACATTAACAAGAAAACCTACAAAATGATGAGCTCACCTGATCATCATAATCATCAGTCGATTCAGGTGAAATGTCCCTACCATGACTCCCATTAACATCAAAACTGCAGGAGAGAGCTGGGTTAGGGGAAAGAGGAGACTATACTGATGTGAACATACTTCCAATGCATAAAACTTCAGAATTTTATCATTAATGTCATCTAAAGAGATTTAGAATCCATTCGACAGATGAATGATACAATAAAGTTAATAGCCACGTAATGTTCATAAGCATGTGATATTAAATGCCAAAAGTTTTTTTATATAAGTAATATACAACTTCCAAAAGTATTCAAGGTTACCATCTAAATATGAAGATATAAACTTTGTACAACAGAAAATCAAATAGAGCCTTCATTATGAATGAGTTCCTAGGATTACATTAATACTCTTTATCAGGATGCAACAACGTAGTGATCCTGAAAGAATCGGTGAAACCTATTCATCACTGTTTCAAAGCCAAGTTGCAATGCAACCACAAAAGCACAGTGCACACAAAATTTAATAGTACGTGCCTATCAAAGCCATCTAGCTATACCAGCTTTACAATTTCCATTTTTAAGTTTTTAAACCAAACCAATTGGGAAAAAGGGGGGCATCAAAACAATCTATGAGCCTTAATGATTCCCTCCAAATCATGTTCTGGTCAGCAAAAGAAAAATTCTAACTGACTAATACCATTCTCAGAGTCGAGCAAATACTTGAGGGTACCAAGTTTCCACTTACACATTTTCTTTAGAGATTCTTTCAGGGTGAAACAGAAGTCCAAGGTGAGATTCGCACAAAGCCCAATCTCTCTCTGTATGGGGAGAGGGTCCCTTCAGAAGATGCATACAACCAGTTTCCTTTTCTTTTCTTTTCTTTTCTTGATAAGTAATTGTAAATAACAGCTTTGGGCTATGCCTATTGTTTTTTCAATTAAATTTTTTTTCTTATAAAAAAATTGTAAATTAAAGATACTGTTGTTCATTCATAAGACATAAATGAAGAATTACATTTGTTTCACCCACAACACTATCACCGCTTTCACTTTGCAAGTTTGCATCCCAAACTTCCAAAAGTTTCAATTTGCCACCAAACTACCGAAAATTTTTAATTTGTACCATCGGCTAAAACCTGACCATAAAAAATTGTGTCAAGTTATAAAGCCAATTTCTAGTTCATTTTAACAGCTAGGTCTTAACCAGGGGTATGAATTGAAGAGTATTATGTTGTTTATGGTGCAATTGGCAGTTCAGGGTACAAAGTCAAACTGGAAGTATTTTACAGGTGAAATTAAGGGAGAAAAAGTGTGATTTCCCCAAAAAAAAATTTCATAAATAATTATATTTTATTGATAATATCAGAGTGTTAGCAATGTACACAGGGAAAAGTGTAATTTCCTCAAACATAAAAATATGCTTGGATATACTAATAAAAAATACTGACTTTCACGAATAAGAAACAAGTAAAGATAAATAATGTTAATTTGAAAGTCAGTACAGATAAAAGTACTGACTTTCAGGAATGATAGTCAACAATCAAAGTAAAAAGGATTTTACCCATTCTGTCTATTTGAATGTTGATCCTTATCATTGTCGACACTTTTATCACGCGCATTGGTCCTGTCCCACTCTCTTTCCAGATCCAAATCACGGTCTCTTTCCCAATCCTCGTCATGGTTCCTGCTGTGCTCTTGTCCATTGTCCACCATATCTCCATCTTCATCTCTATCTCTAGTAAGGAAAGGATCCCTTACTCCATCATGAATACGTGCATGGTCATATCCTCTTTCCCTCTCTCGAACATGATCACGAGATCGATCACGCTCTCTAGACCAATCATTGTTTCGATCCCGATACCGATTCCTCTCCCGATCATAACCTCTTTCTTGATCTCTACCTCTATCCCAGTCCGTGCCCCTCTCAACTTTACGTTGAAAGCTTTCTCTATCAAAACTCGATCTTCCACCCCGACTCCGCACTCCATTTACTTTAATAACTCGCCCATCAATAGTCTAATTTAAAGCTTCATAATGTCAAAGGTCTAAAAAGCTCAAACCAACAATAAAAACAAGACTTTTCTGTTTATCATGATTGAAAATAATTCATTTAAAGTAAAGATGAACCCTTAACATCACATACCCTGCCATTCATATCATTGATGGCATCAACTGCTGATCGAGGATTTGTAAAAGTAACAAAGCCATAGCATTTTCCTCGAGTACTATGGTCATTAATAATCTGCAGGGAAAATCGGTACAAAGTATATAGTAATTTATTCTTTGCAATCAAATAATGTGTATCAAAGTGCAAACAAAATAATCTACATTCAAGATTATTCTTTTAATTGCTCGCAACAAGATTAAAACAGATGGCCTGCATGCAAAGTACAAGATTTGCAATGAATTAGGAGAGAGATCATTCAACATCCCCACATACAAGATTCATATGGAAGCAATCGTAGCATATTCAGCTGTCTCTGACCCCAACACATACTAACCTGGTAATAGACTTAACCACATTAATTTGCTGTGTTTTCAAGCCATCTCTGGACTAAAAGTGAACTTGGGTAAATCGGAGTTGGTACCGGTGGGAGAAGTCCATAACATTCATCACTTGGCAGAATTTCTGGGGTGCAAAGTTGCTTTTCTGCCCATAAAACACTTGGGACTACCGCTAGGGGCATCTTTTAAGGCCAAACACATTTGGGATGGGATGGTCGAGAAATAGAGAGGAAGTTGGTGGCATGGAAAAGGACGTATTTATCATAACGGGGTAGGATTACTCTTATAAAGAGTACTCTCTCTAATATCCCTACCTACTTCTACCAGTTAGCGTGGCCAATTGTATTGAAAAAGTGGATAGAGAATTTTTGTGGGGAGGCATGGGAGAGGAGACTAAAACTCCCCTAGTGAGTTGGAAAAAAGTTTGTTGCCCGATTGTTGATGGAGGTTTGGGTGTTCATAGCTTATGTAGTTTTAACAAGGCGTTGTTGGCGAAGTGGCTATGGAGATACGATGGGGAAGAGGAAGCATTGTGGAGGGGGGTGATCGATCGAAAATATGGTAGTGATTGGGGAGGTTGGTGCACCAAGGAGTATAGGGGTTTGTATGGAGTGAGTCTATGGAAGTTTATTAGGAAAGGTTGGGGCTGTTTCTTGAAACAAGTTAAATTTATCGTTGGTGATGGTTCAAAAATCAGATTCTGGTTTGATGTTTGGTGTGGGGATATTGAATTGTCTAGAGCCTTTCCGGTTGTCTTCAGATTGGCAACTAATCAACAAGCTTCATTTTCAGAGTTGATGGGTTTTTCCAATGGAGTGGTGCTTTGGGATGTAAGTTTCTCCAGATCTGCCCAGCATTGGGAAGTAGAGGAGGTTACTGATTTTTTCAGATTGTTGTACTCAGTGGAGATAAGAAGACAGGGCAGGGACCAACTATGCTGGAGATAAACAGCCTCTAAAAAGTTTACAGTTTGGTCATACTATAAGGTGATACTAAATCAGCACCATATTTGCCTTCCTTGGAAGAGGATTTGGAAGGCTCATGTTCCGACAAGGGTGGCTTTTTTTTGTATGGACAGCAGCAATAGGGAATATTCAGACTATAGATAACTTGAGGAAGTGCGGAATGATTGTTTTGGATTGATGCTTTATGTGCAGGAAAGAAGCGGAATCAGTGAGCCATCTACTCCATCATTGTGAAATGGCTAAAGTGATGTGGGATGGAGTGTTTGGAAGGGTTGGGATGAGCTGGGTTATGCCAAAAGCAGTGGTCGACCTTCTAACAAGCTGGACCAGCTTTCAAACGCATACTTGTTCCCAAGTGGCAGCCGCATGGAAAATGATACCTTTGTGTGGTTGGAAAGAAACGAGAGGTGCTTTAATGATAGGGAACACAATATAGATGAATTTTGGAAGTTTTTTATAAGCACTCTGCTTAGCTGGTTCTCTGCTATTATACTCAAGGGAGGGGCTGTAAACAAGTTCTTGTCTTCGCTTTTCTAGTATTAGAATGTAACTAGTATTAGAATGTAACTAGATGTTTATTTTGCATACTTCATGTGTACTTGGGCTTCGCCTATTACATTGTGTTTCATAAAATTTTTAACTTATCAAAAAAAATATATATATCCAAAGATGTAAAGTATTTCCAACTTCTTGTGCAGATTCAAAACAAGGGAATCAAAATATCATCCCCAAGTATAATCATAAGGCTTACATGTCTCAGTGCAACTTGTTTACTCATAGAGATACTTTGAAAGCTTTCCATGAAGCCACAGAGAGATTTGCATTTCGATTCACTTAGTTCAGTACAAAAGAATTAGTTAATTGGGGATTCTTGTTTTCACTAAAATCTTGTTCCGGAAATTATTACCGTGAAGAGAACTAGATCAGCATCTTTAATTAGTTAGATAGGGAATCTTGTTTTCATGTCAAATCTTTCTACGGAAATTATTACCAGAAAATATCCCAAGAAGAAGTAAAAAAACAAAGCTTGGGAAGACTTGCACAACATAGCACAATCGCTATTCCCACCCAAAACATCGGCCCGAATAAATATACCAACTTTTTGACCGCCAATGTTACTTCTCCCCCAGGAAGCAAAATAACACAGAGCACAGTATTAACCATGAAAGAGAAGCGACAAAGCCATCAATTAAGCATACAGATAAACACTAACATAAACCCTAAATACCAATTAAAAACGTAGAGACAATCAGAAGAGGAAATAAGACTCATGTTCGTGCAAATGCTTGAGAGAGAAAGATGGAGAGAAAGAGAGACGGGGGCACGTCGACCTTAACGGCGACGACGGAACCGTACAAATCGAAGACCCTGCGAACGCTCTCCTCGGTGGCGTCGTATGGAAGCCCGCCCACGTATATCGAGCTTTCGTCGTCGATCGTCATTTCTATGGCCTTGGAAAATTCCAAGCTAAGATTGAAGGGGAATGTGAAACTTTCGGACCTAGGTTCTAGTTTCCTGCCAGTGCCTGATTGATTGTATGCAATAATATCTTATCTTTCTTTAAAAGAAAAATAATAATAATACCATTTTGTTTCTTAATTTTGCAACGAAATCACATACTAAGACACATTCAACCGAATATAATTTATGTTAAATTTAAAACTCAAATAAAAAATAATAATATTTTTTTAGTGAAATAAGTTATTATAAAAAAAATTATATTTACAATCCTAAAATATATATGCTCTGCACTCCATTTAAAATAAATAAATAAATAAATCTAACATACACATGATGAAATCATTTTTTTACAGTGGATCATACTTTTTTTAAACAAAAATGTGTGAGATTTGTACATTATTAGATTGTATATAATATTATTCTATTATAAAATAGATTGTAAAATAATTGAAGGAATATTATTGTTCTTCAAAATATCACATTTTTTCAAATTTGTATCCATACTCAAGCTCTCAAATCAAATTTGACAAAACTCTAGGCATGTGAATATTACTAAAATTTTACTAAGTGGAAACTCTAAAATACATTGTTAAAATCTCATGCACCTAAAATCTCTCAGATTCAAATCAAATGGGCAAATGAACAAAATGTGTAAGTTGAAAAAAGCGATGGTTTATAGTGAAAGTTTGAGAAAGGTTGATAATTTAAAGATTAGAGGAGTGATACAGACGTAAACAGTGCTGTAAATAGTCTGTGCAATATCTGTGTATTTCATTTCTGAAGATGTAAAATGTAGTTTCTCCATTTGTTGTCCAATGTAATTTTATTTTACCGTTAATATTCTCAATATATGCCCCATTTGTACTATCAAACTTCCAAAGAAACACAATATGTGGAGCTATTTTCTAATCTGATCATAGAGGTAATACTAATCTCATTTAGGTAAGAACCTTCAATCACAATCTAACCATCAAGATTCTGTCAAATGTCTTGTTTTGCATGGTCTGGCTTGATTTGTTTTCCTAAACAAAATGTAAAAAGTAATTCAACTTTTTTAAATAAAAAAAAATTATATTCTAATAATCTTTTATTCAACTTTTATTTCATCTGATCTGTATAACCAAATGAGACCTAATAGTCAAATCTTAATCAAGGGTACAACTTTCAAAAGAAAAAATTGTAGTTTGCGAGTAGAAATCGATGGTTTTAGTATTAATTGGTTCAAGAATAATTTACTACCTCCTTAGTCATATTACAATATTTGAGATGACATTTTTCATTTTAAAAGTGCTTTCCAATTTGATATATTTCATGTATATATAGAAGGCAATGCCTTAGCAGATAACATTGCTTCATTCGGTGTAATGGGCAATATGGTAAATTTTTTTATCTTTATGAATTACCTAAACTCATAATTTGTATCTTTTTTTTTTTTTTTTAGATTGTGCATGAACCGCTTTGCTCTTCTTTGTAGAAGATATTCATCCATCATAAATAAGGTTTAATCAATAAATTTGAAATATCATCCTTTAAAAGAAAAAAACAAAAAACAAAAAGAAGAAGAAGTAATACGAAGTGAAAATTAAAAAACAACTTGTTTAGATGATCCGATGATAGTGGAGAGGGCCTTCCCAATGTAGAGGCAAAAATGATGGTTTTAAAACTAGCACCCCCGGCCCCTTCTCGTCTCTTGAGCGAGTACTGTCTCGTTTGTTTTTTTGTTTTTATAGATGAGGTAAGATGATATGGGATGATTTAAAATTAAAATTAAAAGTTAAATAAAATATAGTTAAAATATATTTTTTTAATATTATTTTTATTTTAAGATTTTAAAAAAATGAATTGTTTATTTTGTATAAAAATTTAAAAAAATTGTAATGATTAGACGAAATAAATTGAGAAGAATTGTGAAAACAAACAAAAGAAAAATACTAAGTTACCCTTTGAGCTTGCCCCTATCATGGTGAATAATTCATTCTATTTTTATCATCCAATTACAGTAATATAGATTATTATTTAGTAAGAATTTATTCATCCTCCAATTGCAGTATTCTGCAAATGATCATCTTGATTACAAGTTCGGAAGAACCTGAACTAATGTCAATGGGCGCCATGATAACGTAAGTAATTTTCATTTTTAAATCTACAAACAATTTATGCGTCCCTTTGCCTTCGAGACTCATTTCCACGCGGTATTTCTCGTTAATCTCGAGAGAGGGTGATCTAAGACGCGACTCCTAATTCCGTTTGAATTGAAAAATGAGATAAGATTAATTAAAATAATTTATAAATAATAATAAAATTTATAAATCTACAAACAATTTCGGCATCCCTTCGCCTTTGGGACTCAATTTCACACGGCATTTTTCATTGACCTCAAGAGAGAGTGATCTAAGACGCGACTCTTAGTCCCATTTGAATTGAGAGATAATATGAGATTAATTGAAATGATTTATAAATAATAATAAAATTTATAAGTTAAAATTTATCAACATAATAAATAGTAGTGAGTTAAATTGAGATAATACTCTCAATTCAAACCAGTCACGAATATCGATGTTCAGGAATTAACGTTTCTACCTTCTTTCTTTAAGCCCTAAGCTTTTAAAACCTTTTTAGCAGAACATAGAATATGGATCGGCTACTATGTTTGATGATATTTGCCATCGCTCCCACTAGGTAATTTACTTTCTGGAATAGACTTTGCAGTTCTTCGACTCGATCGTTCTTCATGATGTTTTTTACAGGTTCTTTCAATCTTTTGTATGGAATATCGAAAGCGGATGGATGATGAATATATTTATCTTTTGTAAATCATGGAGCAGTTTTTGGAGGAATCAATGGGCTTTTGTTTTGTGGCCTCGGCTCAGTCTTCAGCCTGTACCCGGAAGTATGGCTCCTGTGCAATGTTGCCTTTTATTGCGGCCTGTATATAGTATGTAATTATGTATTATAAAAGAATAATTCTTTTCATTAGTTACTATTTATTTCTATAATTTATATTTTATATAAAAAAAAATTATTAAAAATAAAATATAAAGATGAATAATGACTGATATATAGCAAATCTCATTATAAAATTAGGAAAATGATAGATAGACAAATGTCTTTATAATTTTTTATATAACTATGTTTTAAATGAAGAGTATTTTTGTAATAAAAATAATATTAATTTACATAAATATCTTTATTTTAAAATATAATTATAAAAATAATTGTATATATATCATTATTAGATAATACTAAGAGATCGAGAAAGATGCTACTCATAGGTACAATTACATATTTTTTTAAATATTTTTTTAAATACCTTTAAACATTTAAAAAAAAACACTCAAAATCATTTCTCAAAAAAATAAAAAACAAAAAAAGTATCCATCACTTTGGGCCACCATTCTCGATAACCAAGCATTTTCCATCATTATTATTTCTTGCGCCAACCTTCTTGTTGACTTTTCTCTATCCTAAGCAGGTAAGGAAAGATTTAGGGTGCGTTTGGATCTTCAATTCATCTCAATTTATTTTAATTTATTATTATATTTTTTTCAAATTTCAATACAAAATATAATAAATAATTCAACTTTTTCAAATCCCAAAACAACTTTAATATTAAAAAATAATATTCTAACAATATTTTATCATCTCAACTCAACTCAACTCACTTCAACATCCAAACCCACCCTAAAGTTCTCGTTTGTTTTTAGAGATGAGATGAAATGAGATGAGTTGAAATTAAAATTAAAAAGTAAAATAAAGTATTATTAAAATATATTTTTTAATATTATTTTTATTTTGAGATTTGAAAAAATTGAACTGTTTATTTTATTTTGTATTGAAAGTTGGGAAAGTTGTAATGATTAGATGAGATAAGATGAGATGAATTTGAAAAAGTTGAATTGTTTATTTTATTTTGTATTGAAATTTGAGAAAGTATAATGATGAAATTAAGATAAGATGAGATGAGATGTTTTCCGAAAACAAACGAGGCCTTAAGTACGTTTGCATTGAACTAAATTCAATTCATCTCAATTTATTATTAATTTTTTAAAAAATTTTAATATAAAATATAATAAATAATAATATTTTTAAAATTTTAAAATAATAATAATAATATTAAAAATTACGTTTAAATATTAAACTGAATTAAGTTGAGATGATAAAATATAATTATATTAAAATTTTTTAAAAAAATTTAATAATAAATTAAGATGAGTTTAATATCCAAAGATCCCTTATTATATTTTATGAAGTCCAGCCATTTAGGAAATGTTTGGAAGGTGAGATGAGAATTTTGTGTTTTATTTTAAAGTTTAAAATATTATTTTTTAGTTTGAAGATTTGAAAAAATTAAATTGGAATTTGAAAAAGTTGTATTGGAATTTGAAAAAGTTGAATTGTTTATTATATTTTATATAGAAATTTGAAAAAGTTGTAATGATAAGATGAGATAAGATGAGATGAAAATTTTGAATAAGATGAAACATCCAAGCATAATCTTAATATGCATGAAGGTCCTAAAATATATTACACAAGATTGATTACACGCCATTAATTACAACGTTAGATTTAGGTTATGTTTGGAAACAAAGATGAGAAATCTCATCTCATCTCATTTCTATCTCATCTCATCATTACATCTTTTTCAAATCCCTATACAAAATATAATAAACAATTCAACTTTTTCAAATTCTAATTTAACTTTTTCAAATTCCAAAACAAGAATAATATTAAAAAATAATATTTTAAACTTTCATCTTAACACTATTTATAAAATTTTTAAAAATTCTCATCTTATCTCATCTTCCAAGCATAACCTTAGAAACTTGAGGCCGAAGCAACTGCACGCATGCTTCCTAGTTCCTTCCATCTGCGTCATGCCTAGTCACCTCCGACGCGATAAAAGTAGTACATGAGTAGGCAGGGTTTTGGTATCAATTAAGACCGAAGTGCCGACAATTCCATTCCATTAATATATCTCCCAGATTCCACTTTCCAGTAATTAGCAAAATAGCATACTACTTGATCTTGAAGGTAAAAGATCGATCGAGCCCTTGAACTTCTCAAGATATATTTTTTCTTCGTGATTGACTTTCTAATCGTCTTTGCTATATGCTAAAGCTATATATTGTTTTTCTTGTTTCTTTTCTTAATTTTTTCATTGATTTCTGTTAGTTTGAGCTCTTAATTTGTTGTTTGTATGTATGTTAATGGTGGTTGTACATGCAGGTACTTAAATTTATAGTTCAGTACTGAGAAGTCAGGTCTTGGGTTGGAGTTTTTGTCCAGAATGTGTACTTGATATTTTAATTCATTTTATTTTATTTTATCATTACAGTTAAAATCATCTTTGGCTTATTTCGCAGTTACTTTGTCTGGCAATTCAATGGTGATTAGACCTTGTTCAAGAAACACCATGATTGAAAACAAGTCAAATCTTACAATGAGAGTGGATGTGATAGTCAATCCTGGCAACTTCCTATCAAAGGCAAGTGTGCCTGAAATCCCAGCTGGGGAGCACAGGTATATCTGCTATGCAGATTTTGGTATTGAAGCCAATGTCAACCGCAACGTCCAAGTGCTTGCTTACTTCGACGGTGCACAGGAAAAAGACAAGAAACTTATTCCAACATCCGAGATAAGGGACAATCAGGGAATTGAATTGACGTACATGAACGGAAAGGTAGACTATCATCGTGTCAAGGGAAATATGATTGAGATGAATGGGTACGTACGTACATGACTCGATCGTAGATATTGATGCTGCCTCTTAAACAATTTAATTATTAATTTCCTTGATGATCTTTTGCTATGCATGTGTTAATATAATTCTTTCTTTTATTGCTTGTTTTTATTAGGATAATCATCCTGATGAAACAGGCAGCCAAAAAATTCAGGTCAACATTATGGAAATTGGAAGATCATAAAGAACTGAAAAGTGTTCTCGAGAACAATCGTGGCCTCTTGCAGCCTGATCATGATGGAAAGAATAATATTGCTCACGGAGATGGCTTGAGTACTCTTGAACCAAGTACTAGAGCTGGACCCGTTGGATGAAGGACATCATGTGTGACTATGACGTCTCTCGTGTTTTATTATATATAGAACACGCGTCCCTCATCCAACGGGTCCTTCTTGACTCACATATCCAATTTATATATAATATGTATATATATTAGTAATTACCCTCAAATCATGTATGATTGTGTACTTGTCGCACTTCTTAATTTCACCTTACATATACACTTCTTAAGTTGTACAATTTAATTACGTACCCTTCATTGCTGCATGTTAATGTAATACTTTTTTTTTTCTATGTATACATACTTCATTGCTGCATGGTTGTATATATATACTTCTTCAATATTATTGGGTTTTGTTTGGATATATATCAATCAAATTATCAAACTCTCTTCTTGCTTTCCATTATGGTTGTAATTTATTTATTTGTGATTGATGAAGGAAAACTTAAAGATATTTTCCCTCATTTAATATAGAACTACATATAGGTAACCATTATGATAGGAATCATCAATATTTGTCATGATCAAAGAGTAATCAAGATCACACAATATCATGAAATATTTGTGGTTTATAACATTAATATTTCCCTATATTAATGACCGAAATCTTCACCTCCAGCACTGCCTGCAGTATTACAAAGAATTTTAAATTTTCGTGAAAATTCTAAGTTAGCCTAAATGACAGTCTTCAAAAAAGATTCAAATCACATTTGGATCTATACGTTAAAATGACTAATCAATAATACAATTAGAGTCTCATTGAAACCATTATAAATAGTAATAATTTCTCATTCTCAAACAATATAAGATATTTCCATTAACAATCTATTTTTATTACTCAGAACAGGGTATCACATATTGTTAAATATATATTAATGGAGTTATTAGTGCTGCAAGTGGTTAAGGGACTAGGTTTTCGTCAACTTATATTTATTTTCTCTCACATATTTTGTTTTTACCATGAGAATGACAATTATTACATTAATTTACCATTTTTATTGGTCGATCGGTCAACTTATTTACATAAACAAAATAATTTGTTAGCTTGAAGAAAAGACAAAATAATTAATTAATTTGTTGGGAGGGCGGGTTTGCTCTGATCAATAATCAGCCCACTTGTGATGGATCCAGTCCATATCTTTAATGAGTCCAGCCTGGCCTTAAATTATAAATATCAAGTTGTGAAATTACACCTGGTACCCCCATTGACCTCGTCAAGATACCCAGAACAAAGTCCTCCATTTTCTTCCCACCGCGTTCTGAGAATCATCGAGGAAATTGCTGAGGGGACTCAGTCGCTTCTATATATATATAAAGGACAAGGATTAACAAGCATTCCGAGGTTGTTCCATCTTCGGCCTCTTTCTCTGATCTATAGCAGAAGATCGATCGAGATCATCATCATGTATCAGCTATCGTACGTGTCTGATGTTTGCAAGTTCTGGCCTAAGGTTTGCTAGCTTCTCATGTAATATTTCTTTTTGGCTTTAAATCCCTTTATTCATTTGGAAATAAACAATTTTTCTTTTTCTTTTTTTTGGATGATCACAGGTTTGTTTTGCATGGGATGAAGGTGGATGAATTAATAATGGTGTCGGCGATGCTGATAAAGGGCAATAATTGTCGGAGACTGATCACAGTTGCAAACAAAACATGTATTGACCATGTCCAAAAAACATTGGTCAAGTGTCGAACCCATGCATGCAAAACAAGGTTAAGCCTAATTAATTTTCATAATATTAATGATATATTAATTATGGTTATGCTCATCATATTAGAAAAATCCTTTGCGCTCTAGTCTTGATTTGAGATGGCATCGAACATTTTGGCATTACACCCAACATGCATGTTTCTCTTCCTTTTGTCTATACTCTTTTATGGGCCAGAGCCTAACTTCATAATTAATTTAGAAAATTTTCATTTGAATTAGGGGTGTAGATCGGTTCAATCCAGTCCAGGGATGTAACACAGGGGCCCAATCTTAACCCAGGTCCATAGAGAAGCTCTGTTGCTAAGAAAAATCGTTCTATTTATGAGTAGTGTGTGCACTCTTATTTTATTTATTTATTTATTATTATTATTTTATCTTCTTTATTATTATTTTTATTATTTAATTTTTCTCCCTATCTTCTCTCTCCCACCAGATGGTTTCCTCGATAGTTTTCCTTCCCCATTACCCACGTCCTAGTTTCTCTCAACAATTGCTCTCCCTCATCATTTTATAGCCCTCTCCCGTGCGCCTTCGATGCCATTTCGAATTCTCACATAAACTTTACCTTGTAAATGCTCTTTCTTTGATCTTCTCTGTCAGTTGATTTTTCTTTATCCACTACTCACATCCCATTTCAATCGTGCACCCACTTTGACAACTTCCACGAAAGAAAACTTCCACCATTGCACGACGTCCACACCCATTGCTTTGCTGCACCATGCACATGACGACAACCAACGGCCCATTTTCATAACCGCACACTGTTGCTAAGTCGTAGCTTTGCCACCAGCATCCAAGCGGAGGACCAACTTCTCACGCCTCCCACAGACAGTCTTCTCGCGCACGCACCGCCGCATGCAGGCCTCCTCCTCCTCCTCTATGTTTCTACACCGAATTAGAGCAATGTCACCCCAAACTTAAGAGCAAGCTACCGCACGTCTCCTCCTCCATGAACCACCTTCCACCTCCGGACCATGTAGGACGCACGACGGAAGCAACCAGTCACACCTAGTTGCAGCACCGTGGGACAGCCCCCAAGGCCCAACTTCTCCGTGACCTCAAACGGGAACCAGCCCCATGCACACATCAAACCCTGCACGATCACCCACCACCCTTAGGAAGCTTTGTAGACAGTAGAAGACGCCAGAGGACAAGCCTCCACCTTCGGACGCTGCTGTCCTAGATGACTATATAAATTATAACATGATTTATAATTTATTATTAATTGATAGCATATATTATTTAATATTTAATATAGTTAATAATAATAAATTAGATAAAAATTATATCATTAACTTATATAATTACTATATAAAATTAATATATTAAATTATCAAAAATATTTTAAATATATATATATAGTTCAGTCCAGTCCAACCTCAAGTATGTCACAATACCTCTTACAGAACCCAATGCGATCCTCCACCTTAGAATTCCACCCTTCACCACACCCCAGTCCACCATTGATGATGTTTGTGATTACACCATATCCCAGAACCCGACTGGCCGACCTCTCAGCATCGGATGGATTCCATCTCCTGGTGATAACATCGTGGCACGACAGCTTTGGTGATTGTGGAGTCATCCAGAACCAGAGTGCTGTTTTGAATGAGATTACTAGGTTAGTGGCCACAAGGTCAGGGTTATTCAATAGGTCCACTCCTATGGCTTTTCCACACCTCCCAATCTCCCATATAGTTGTAGTTCCTGAATAATGACAATTTTTTGTATACATCACAAAAAATAAGAATTGAAAGACAAAAAGTCATATAGACAATGTAATTGTAAAGGTGATACTGATGTATACCAACCATGAAAGTTGGATAGGACCTCGGCCATAATATTGCCGGAGAGGAGCACAAGGATAATTTGGATCCGAAGCATAGTAGGATCCAGGGTTTTGTTTCCTAAGATAGCAATATCCCCAAGAGTATGGGCCATCTGGTGCGCTTGCCCATCCTCCTGCATATACATATCACAACACAGGTTAATTCTCTGTCAATCGAAATTTTTGGTCCGGACCGGACCAAATCAAAAAAAAGTTTGAAATCAATATAAATCAATATGTATTCCACGTGGTTATGCAAATTCTTTTTTCCCCCCAAAAAAAGTCACTACATAAATCAGCACTTTCTAGTGGTTTTCAGTTGAATCGAGTATGGTTTTCTTCATAAAAAATGCATTAATAATTTGCATCAAATAGCATGCACATCTTTTCTTCATTCCTTTCGGTTTTTCTTCGTTTGTTTTCTTTAGACCAATAAATTTCGCATCCAAAAGGTGCATATGATACTATATACATACATACACACATACATACATATATATATACAAACACAAATACATATGTAAGCATGCATAGAAAGAACGTCTCATCATGCGATCTACCACATGAAATCATTGCGGAGAAAAAAAAAATAGCAAACAGAGATCAATAAAAGGACAGGTTAAATGACCAATTTAGTTGGTCCAACATGGGGAGTTGGTGAGCAATTGACTTAGGAGTTCTACGGAATTGGTGGACCCCTGGCACTCCCTGGGTCCACGGATTGACTTGGGTATTGGTGAGCTTTGTTTTTACTTACCATTTCTAGAACCTTAACCTTTGGTCCTTTCCCACGGATAAGCCTCCACCTTCGGTCTTGGTTGACTACCTTAATTGACTATCTTCGGACGCTGTCTTGGTTGACCATGTAAATTATAACATTATTTATAATTTATTATTAATTGATAATATATATTATTTTATATTTTATATAAATAATAATAATAATAAATTAGATAAAAATTACATCATTAATTTATATAATTATTATATAAAATTAATATATTAAATTATTAAAAATATTTTAAATATATATAATTCAGTCTGGTTCAAAATTTATCGACTTTGAGACCAGATCGAATTTTTTCGATCCACAATTTATGGAATCGAAACCGATCAATAGTGTTTTTAGTTGGGTTTGGTCCGGATCAAAAATTTCGTTCCGATCAATTTTTTCGGTCCTCAAAAACTATCACCCCTAATTTGGGCCGATCAACTCCACCACATATTTACAGCAAAGAAAAATGTTTATTCCATTAGAATAATTGTAAAAAAAAAGTTATAAATTAATATGCCTTGTTTTATTTCATAATAAAATTATTTTACTATATGTTTGTAAAATTAAAATAAAATTTATTATTTCATAATAAAATTTATTTCATAAAATTATATTAATATTTTTATGTTTGTAATTGTTTTTATAATTTTATTTGTTCCAGTTTGCATTTCTCGATTTGCGTCAAGAAAGAAATGAATATTTGCTTAACAAAGAAAACTAGTATGGGAAAATATTGGAAACACCATGGCCCAAAAAATTTTGGAAAAAAAAAACCATAAAAATAATTGCGTGCATGTAGTTACGTACAGAACTAGGAAACTTAAAAAAGGAAGGTTTTTTTTTTTATTCTCTCTCTCTCACTCTCAACCACATGGAGCTTTGACAACCTCTCTAAAGGAAAAGCTTATTACAAAGAAACGCAAAACACCCAAACTCCTTCGGCAGAGTAAGCTCTCTCTCGTAAATATATCTTTGCTTTGCGCTGGCCTTCTGATTTTCTTGCCTTATAAGCTTATGAAGAATTCTAATTCCATCTGTTTTTAGGATGCTATTTCATTGGTTTCCTGTATGTTTTTGCTACAGCTTTTAGTTGTTTTTATGTTGGTCTTGATCGATCACGAAGTACTTCAGCTAATTCCTTAAATCCTTCAATCAACGTCATAAGGATTTCACAACCCTTAAATCCAGATTTATCATTGAATAATATTGGTAATACCAGAATCATATATCGATATTGTGTAATTGACCGAATCATGCCTGCCTCTTAATTTGTAATATTTCAGAGGTCATTGCTAAGGGCTCATGACTAATATCTCTTTTGGAAGTATGAAACTAATTGCTAGTCGATGAATCTTCATCTTTTGTTTCTGATTTCAGTTTTCGCATTCATGTATGGAAAAACCCCTTTTCTGCATTATTAATGATGGTAGACAACCATGTTCTTGTTTCTTTGCTGTTCTTCTAGCTAGCTAGCATTAATTTTGATCACGACTTGATGACGTTGTGATCAGAATAATTGTTTTCATTAGGCTTTATAATTGGTACTCATGCTTTATAATTTGTTTTTCCACAAAGTTGTGATGATCACTAATTTGTTTAACATGATATATAACTCAATCGTTTTAGGTCAGTTTAGAAGATAAATCTCTACAAAAATAAGTAAGAACAATTAACATTTTTCCAGCTCCCGGTGAGTAAAAATGAGTTATAATATCGGATTATTTGTCCGGTTCCATGCACGAACCTTCTTGATCACTATGATCACTTCAAAGCCTGTCGTACTATGATGCAAGAGAGTTCTATGTGGGAGTTCTGCTCCGTACATACAAGATTAATTAGGGCTCGTTTGGATAATGAGATGAGATGATATAGTTTTAAATGAGTTGAATAAAATATTAGTAGAATATTATTTTTTAATATTATTATTGTTTTAGAATTTGAAAGAGTTGAATTATTTATTATATTTTGTATGAAAATTTGAGAAAATTATAATGATAAAATCATGAGATGAAGCCATCTCTATATCCAAACAGTGCCTAATTTCTCATCTTTTTTCCCCCACTTTAAGTTCGATATATGTGGGACAAGCTGCATGCCAACTAGGCTTAATTGAATTGAACGTTATATATGTTACTAATCATATTACTCATGATCATTCTTGTTGAACTCTCGGAAGTGACATATCAATAAAATCATCTCGATATATATTGTACGAAGTTTGTTTTACTTGTAAAACACATGACTAATTTCTCGTTGCTAATTATGATCAGCTCGCAGTTACTTTTTAATTGGTAATCCAATGGGGGTCAGACTTTTGTCAAGAAACACAATGGTCATTAACATGTCCAATGTCACAATGACAGTGTATCATGTGAAGGTGGATCCTGGCAATATTCTGGCGATAACAATTGAAATCCCTGCTGGTGAGCACAGGTATGTATTTATTTTAAAATATAGTATTAAAAATATTACTTTATTCTAAGATTGTAGAAAAATAGTAAAGTAGTAGGTGTTTTATCATTTCCCCACAGGTATATCTGCTATGCGGATATTGGAATTCAAAACAACCCCGACCGTTACTATGAAGTGCTCGCTTGCTGTGAGGGTGGTCGCTTAAGCATATCGCCATCCGAAATAAGAGATAATGCGCGAATCGAATTGAACTACCTGGACGGAGCTGTCACCGCCAGTCCTATTAAGGGAAAGATGATTGCAATGAACGGGTACGTACGTACATTAATCCTAGCTAGACCGCTGTACGTATGTAGTTCTTTTGTTGCATGTGTTAATCAATATACTAATTTTCTTTTTCTTTCTTTCCACTGTTTACATATATATATATATATATTTATATTTACGTGGTTTATATATGTTTCGACAGAGCTGTTATCGTCATGAAAAAGCAAAGCGAAAAAGATGATCAAGTTATTGTGGAAAGCGAATTAAAAAGATTGGTTTGTCAGGGGGGTGGGGGGACGAAAAGAATGGCCGGAGTTGCCTACTTTTTGAAAATAAGTTTGGAGGACTTGCAAAAGAAAATAAAGCTTATTTTCCACCAGTAAGACAAATTAAAGACTTTGAACTACAGTAAAATACTATTTTCCAAGTTAATTATTACTATTGGTTCTTTAATTTTATTATTTATTTTGAAGTTGGGCTTTGTTGTGTGCTGTATTTGGTATAGTAAAATTTTTGGGAAGTCATTTTTGTTTTGAGCCGAAGAGGGGTAAAATGGGTCCAGCCCGTGCTTGAAGAAAGGAGCCCAGCTCCAGCTGTGTGAAATGGCGCCGTTTGATGATGAAACCCCAAGCTGGTTTCATCTCTTTTCCTTTGCGCCGTGCAAAGCTGCTTCTCCCTTCTTCTTCTTCTATTTTCTTCTTCTGGTTTCTTCTTCCTCCTTCATGCCGTGGCCATCCCTGCATCGACGCCACCCTCTCCTCCAATCAAACCGTAGCCATACAAGCACCTCCTTTCTCCACCTCGAGCCTCCATGGCCGGATTTCTTTGTTTATATTTTTTTCTTCCATTCAGCCGCTCCATGCGTCCAGGTGCCGACCACGGCTTGCACGCCGACGTCTCCTCCTCTACCCATGAGTCACGCCTCCACCTGCACCGTCCATGACCACCAATCGTAGCTAGTGCTTCGATGGCCGAACTGTCATACTCGGCCTATAAATAGAACCGAGACCCATGGTTCTCAAATCATTCCAAAATTCGATCCTCTCCCTTCCAAGTCTTTAATTTTGTGTTCTGTGATTTAGTGGTTGTGTTTTCGAGTGTTTGAGAGTAGATTTGCCTTGTGCCGCCGTGTGCACCACTACGACCCACCACAGTAGAACCCTCGCCTCCACCCATTCACCCCTATACTGAAATTTCCTTGTGAAAAACTCACCAAAACCGACGCTTCCGCCATTGCACCGCCACCTTTAGCAACACCTCCATACGAGTGATCTTCTAGTAATTACCCGACTACGGACTAAGTAATTCTTCAAAATACAACTCATGAGTTTTAAAATAACGCTATTATAATTTGCATTTATTTGTAATCTGTTGGTTTGAGATGGGCTTTGGCCGTTGAAGTGTTGGGATTAAATTGTAAGTAATGTTAGATTTGGATCTTGGGCCGGATTGAAGGATGGAATTACGTGTGTAGTTGGTTGTAAGACTGTGTATTTATAATTATTGTGATATTATATAAATGAGCAATTTACCAATTTACTATGTCATCTAATATTTATTAGCATGCATATTTATCGTCTTATAATTAATTGTTGTATGAAGTCATGTTGTTTGTTTAGAAATTGGAACTGATGGTACTAATTTTATGGGTGCGTGTGTATCACGACCCCAAGTCAAGATGTGGTATTATCTCAGTGTAGCTCTTTTGGTCATTCTGGAGCTAACAGACTGACGTGACAAGGCGACAACGGGAACAGACGAGACGGTAACGCTCTCATACCGATTCCGTGGCCTTTTGCTGGCGAGGTTTAAGTATCAAATTAAATTATTAATGTACATATGATTAGTGTAATTGTAAAATATGAAGAAAAAAATTATTATTAAAAAAAAAATTATATTATTATTTTAATGAATCCAATGGCTAATCTAATGTTGTGTTATAGATATGGAGGTTTTGGATTTATGAAAAACATGTACTTTTCATCAAATTTTGAATGTGGTTTTGATGAAGCCAAACATTGGCATTGGCTTAACCAAATACCTTTTCATTTTCAAAATTAGCTAATATTATCCATATTTGGCTCAAATTGAATTAGTCAAACTAATTTCATCTAAAATATGAGTTACAATAATTCTATAATTCTTTTCAAATATGAAATGTACTATAACAAGTTTAAATGTATTTTTATTATATTTGGGCAGCAACTATTGCCACATGTAGGGCTGTTGGGCAGTTATTTTGTTATATGCTTGTGATCATATAATTTTCTCATATGTAATTTTGTTATATTTTGAGATTATTATATTATAGATATGGGATTTTTATGGATTGTACATATGAGATTTTTATTTACATATGAGATTATTATATTATAAATTGTTAGATTGTGAAAATGAATATGAATATGATTGTTGGAGGTTATTAAAGATTATGAAAATAAAATATAAATTAATTAAAGAAATATAAATAATAAAAATAGTAATATTTTATTATTATAAAGAATGTGATGGCTAATCTAATGTAGATTTTTTAAGTGTGAAGTGATTAGTTAAAAGTTAAAAAGTTGCACATTCTTCAAATTTTAAAGATTGGATGACCAATCCAATGCAAATGATCGTGTTGGCTGGCTTTTCTATTTTTTTTTAGACTGTGTAGTATTTGTTTCATTTGTGGGTTTGTATTTGTTGGTTCTTTATTTCACGAAAAACCTCCACCCAAGTAAGGATTGATTAATAAAGAATAAGAGGTGTCGTCCTCTTCTATTAAAAAATAAAAATAAAAGAATCGAAAGATTATCGACGACAGAAAAGTGGTGTTTGATCTTATAATTGTATGTATGGTTGCATTAGGTATACTTTCTTCTTTTATTTTACTTGGTATGTTGATCAGGTTTTTTCTTTAGAATAAAAAGAGGAAGGAGTTTTCATCCTTTATTCTCACCAATATTGCCATATTGATCTGTTACCTACCTGCTTGATCTCTTATACATATATATATATATACCTAATATATATCCAAAGGTCTGCGTTATAATGTCCACAATATTTTGTCCACATAGAATATTGCTGTTTCTTTGAATTAGTAATATTTTTTATTTGACGAAGGAAAAAGAATATGCTAAGACACATAAATTGTTCATTTTTTTTTTATATATAAGTGGTGATTTCACATCATCAAGCAGACAAAAAGAAGTTGATTAGACTCTATTTAGATAGTGAAAGTATTTTATCTCATCTCATTATTATAATTTTTTTAAATTTTAAATAATAATAATATTTTATTCAATTTTTAACTTTTATCTAATCTCAACTTACTATCTAAACAGTATTTAACATGCATGCACCTTTCAGCTAAGATCAGTAAACTTCAGTACTACTCGGGTTTCTTTGGACTCACTGTACGTACATTCTTCCACTAACAAATTAACTAAATATTTAACGTACGTGCGTAGATGAATAATTAGCTGCGTTTGTTTATATGGGGTTTGCTTAATTGTCTCCACCGATCGAATTCATGAACGATTGACGACTAAGTGCAAATGATATATCTCATCCATCAGTACTACTAGGGCTGAGCATCGGCCGGTCCGGATCGAGAAAATCAGACCGGACCGCTCATTTTGGACCGAACCAAAGTCCGGTCCGGTCTATTCTTTTTTTTTACCGCATGAATTCGGTTCGGTCCACGGTCCGGCCGATTTTCAGACCGGACCGGACCGAATATAACTAATTTTTATATATTTTTTATATATAATTAATTTCTATATATAATTATACTATATTATAATTAATTATAGACTATTAATACTATTATATATTTTATATAGTTATACTAATGGTTATATTAGTTGTTATATTAGTTTAGTTATACAATATTGTAGTGATTTATTATAAGTTATAAGTTTATAAGAAATTATAACTATATTATATATTAGTATAAGTTATAATGATTTAGTATAGTTATAAGTATAGACTATAAACTATAGTTATACTTATACAATTATACTTATACTAAATTACTAATATTACTAATATATAGCTATAACCTATAGCCTATACTATATTACTAATAGTCTAATACTTTATACTAATACGATTATATAGTTATACTAATAGTTATATTAGTTTAGTTATACTATATTATAGTGATTTATTATAATTATATTATATATTAGTATAAGTTATAATGATTTAGTATAGTTATAACTATTAACTATAGACTATAGTTATACTTATACAATTATACTAATACTAATATTACTAATATATAGCTATAGTCTATACTATATTACTATATTACTAATAGTCTAATACTTTATACTAATACTATTATATAGTTATACTAATAGTTATATTAGTTTAGTTATACTATATTATAGTGATTTATTATAACTATATTATATATTAGTATAAGTTATAATGATTTAGTATAGTTATAACTATTAACTATAGACTATAGTTATACTTATACAATTATATTTATACTAATATTACTAATATATAGCTATAGCCTATACTATATTACTAATAGTCTAATACTTTATACTAATACTATTATATAGTTATACTATATTATAGTGATTTATTATAACTATATTATATATTAGTATAAGTTATAATGATTTAGTATAGTTATAACTATTAACTATAGACTATAGTTATACTTATACAATTATACTTATACTAATATTATTAATATATAGCTATAGCCTATACTATATTACTAATAGTCTAATACTTTATACTAATACTATTATATAGTTATATTATAATTGTCATTATAGTATTAGAATCATAAATTATAATATTTATAATACATTGAATTTGAGTCATTTACATACTCTAAGTTAGTAACAAATTATATAATTTTCATCTAAACTAATCCTATCACTAACTAATATATAATTATACTATATTATAATTAAGTATAGACTATAGTTATACAGTTATACTTATACTAATATTACTTATATATAGCTACACTATATTACTAATAGTCTAATACTTTATACTAATACTATTATATGATTATACTAATCATGATTCATAATAACTAATCACTATAAGTTTATCACTATATATATTTAGTATCAATGTATTAATATATTCTTTAATGTATTACTAATACTATTAAGTATTAAGATTTATAGTGTAAATTATAATATATGTATAATTTATAAATTTATAATAGTATGTATAATTAAATATTTTATTCTTATTTATAATAGTATGTTAAGTATGTATCTTTCTCAATTATGGATATAATATGTATGGATAATTAAATTATTCATACTTATTGTTTCATATACAAAATGTTAAAAGTTGTATATGGCTCATTATGCATTAACATACTTTAAGTTAGTAATAAAGTAATAATTAACATCATCAATAATGTAATTTTTATCTAATTTATTATCATTGACCATATAAAATTTTTTTTATTGAATTTGTTACATAATCCACATTAATAAGTCACTTAATTTAATTTAGTAATGTAAATAATTTTTTTATTAATTGATTAAAAAAAAAAGGCCAGACTGAACCGGACCGGACTGATAGCTACCGGTCCGGTCCGGTCCGCTTAGGTGTTCGGTCCGGTCCGGTCCGATCCAATTGATGGACCGAAAACTTTCGATCCATCGTCAGACTGAACCGGACCGGACCGTGTGCAGCCCTAAGTACTACTCACCAAATAAAGATCTTGGTAATTATTATTAGGGTAATGATAGCCTTACTACCATATTACTATCAATCTACTACTCAAGTTTATTTTAAATTATTTTATTATTTTTTTTAAGTATTTTTTTAAGATCCTTAATCATTAAGAAATAATTAAAAAAAATGTAACTTTACTAGTACTCACTTTTTTAATCACTAAATAAAATAAAAAATTAAATACAAATTAAATAATAAATAGATAATAGTATGATAATAACCTATCGTTATTCTTATTATTATCGTTGACTGCAAAAATTAGAATGTCAAAAAAGGAAAAGGGGTCTAAAAGGTCGTAAATTAATTAATGATCATGAGTGAATTGCTTTACTGCATCAAAAGTAGTCTGGACCAGTACTACTGCTAGTCCTTTCATAGTTTCAACCTGATCATGCATGCAGATCAAGAGAAATAAGACTTCAAACAGTATTTTATATATATATATATATATATATATTATGAAAGGAGAATTAAGCTCTTAAATTTTTTGAAATATCACTTTTAGTGGAGAATACCGTGAAAACATAAATCAATAAATGAAACTAACAAATAACAATAAAAGACCCGTCCCTTTAAATCAAATTCTAATATAAGGAAGAACAATTTGTCATTACTATATCTATATACATATATATATATATATATATATATATATATGAAAAATCCTTGCCGTCCCGATGATATGTCCGAATAGTGGATCTCAATACTTTTTTCTTTCTTTTTTTCACTTAATAATTAAGAATTTTTTTTAATAACATTATGAATTTTTTTTTAAATATTTAAAAATTTAAAAAAATAAAATGAAAAAGACGAAATGACCAGCTAGCTTGTCGGGACAAATTGTCCGTAGAATTTGTCGGACCATGTAGCACCGTCCTATATATAGGCGATGTAACCTGATTATAATGCATAAAAACAGTTCTTAAGAGTTTTGTTACAAAACTTCTTACTATTTATCTACACTCCACACTCCATATTTTTTAATATATTTTTAAAATTTTTTTTTGAATTTATTTTTTTTAAACTATTTCAAATTTTTTATTCACTATTCATATAAAAATTATTTAATAAAAAAATTAAAAAAAAAATTTTAAAAAGATAGAATGTAGAGTGTTAGGAGATTGAAAAGATTTATTATATTTCAAAACCGCGTAAGCAGATAATATACAGCAGTCAACAGTAGTCCTCTACAACTTGCACGAGGGAAACATATATAAATATATATATATATATATATATCTATATCTATACTATATATAATAAGTGCGGATAGTGTCTGAATAGTGTTTTGTCGTCTCCCGTATTTGCTGTCCACTTTTTGTATTTTTTGGTCTCTTTTATCCTTTTATTTTGATGTTTTGTATCTGTTTGAATGAAGGGTGTCTTTGTCTCTGAAGATGTCTTTTTATTTACAATATTGGTGCATGCTCAGACGACTCAGAGGTCAACCTTATCTTGATGTAACGATCGAGCTGGCCGGCAAGGAAAAGACCCTTCACAATCCTAATTAATTAAAGTTGATCATTAACCATTCGATTGTGGAGATCCTTAGGTGTTCAAATATCTGCCACGTTGTGCATTTTTGTACCACCTACTCAAAACGCATAGAGTAATTAATTCGAGGCTTGGATCGATCAGAAAGCTCGTTTGCCACCATCTTCTCTGCATACACTCTCTTCGGCTTCTCTATTCTCTTAGTTTTGTGTTGTTTGAGTATTTCTTCAGGTTTATTTTTTACGGTTTAATTTTTTTTTTCTTTTTTGGTTGCTATTAATTTGAAAATTTTATATGAGTTTGTTAGATTTTTTTTAGGTGCCGTTCGTTTGAGATTTTACATGGATTTATACTTATTTTTTACGATCTGATTTTTTTTTTTTTTTTTGGTGCCATTAGTTTGAGGATTTTATATAGATTTGTTGGATTTTTTTTGGGTACCATTCGTTTAGAAATTTTATATGGGTTTCTTTAGATTTTACATGGGTTCGTACTTGTTGTGAGTTTTTTTGTATTTTTTGTAAAAAAATATTTTTGGCTCACATTAAATTAGTCAAACTAATTTCATATAAAACATGAGTTACAATAATTCTATAATTCTTTTCAAATATGAAATGTACTATAACAAGTCTAAATGTATTTTTTATTATATTTGGGCAGCAACTATTGCCACATGTAGGGCTGTTATTTTGTTATATGCTTGTGATCATGTAATTTCTCATATGTAATTTTGTTATATGTTGAGATTGTTATATTATAGATATGAGATTTTTATGGATTGTACATATGAGATTATTATATTATAGATTGTTGGATTGTGAAAATGAAAATGAATATGATTTTTGAAGATTATGAAACTAAAATAAAAATTAATTAAAGAAATATAAAAAATAAAAATATTTTATTATTATAGAGATTGTGATGGCTAATCCAATGTAGATTTTTCAAGTGTTAAGTGATTAATTAAAAGTTAAAAAGTTACACATTTTTCAAATTTTAAAAATTAAGATAGTCAATCCAATACCAATGCTCATGTTAACTCAAAAGGAGACCAAAACTGTTGTGAATGGGGACATCAGAAAACGAAGGCGGAGATGAAGTGGGTCTGGTGAGGATGAAAGGAAAGAAAGAGAAAACGGGCAGTGATGAGAATGGGAAAGCCAGAAAACATGGCGTGGTGTGGTCTACAATATTGCACCTGACTAGACTTGATAAACATCATGTTAAGTTTATAATTTTTCTACTTCTTTTACTAGTATTTCTACCATGACGTCGTATTCGATCAGTTTCTTTTACTACATAAGTAAGACAAATATGCAATACATATATGTTACATAAATGAGAAAATGTTCAACTATTTAACAACATTCACTTGCACCCCTGTTTTTGGATGACAATGAAATCTCCCCATGAATATATACTAATATTAAAACTTCAATATTCAAGACACAAGAAAATTATCTTCTGCAAAACTGAGAACAACCTGAAGCATCATTCCTGATTTCTGATTTGTCAGAACTATCATCAGCAAAGTGAATAAGTGCTTACAGTATGCCTCAATAGCTTCAATGATTATAATGCATAAAAACAGTTCTTAATTACGCTAAAAAATTGCTAATCGATCATTTTGGACGTACGTACATGACTTCCAGAAACGATAAAAAAAAAAAAAAAAGATGGAATATTTCAAAACCGTGTTGGCAGATAATATGCAGCAGTCAGCAGTAGTCCTCTATATATTTCAAAACCGTGTTGGCAGATAATATTTCAAAGTGATTAATTGTATCACATCATGATGAGTTGTTTGGCATCTATTTAATTTGATGATAATTGTCTGACATCTATATATATATATATATATATATATATATATATATATATTATATGTTAATGTAATATGATTTGCCCTATCTTCTTCTTTTTTTTTAGACAACCCCAATCCATGGATGGAGCTATGATATATTAGCTCGAATTCAGTTGTTAGATCTCGAGATTGTTGTTACTTATTATCGTTATCATTGTTATTTTGCTTTGTTTTATTTTAATTTTGTTACTCTTACATGCATGCATGATGAAGCCAACACCAACATACTCAATATAATATTAATATAAATTTATTAAGTGGGGGAAGAGTCTACTGTCCTAGCTATTCCCTAATTGAGAATTTAGAAGAAAAGGTTGTGGAGATCTTTGTCAACGACTCCGGAATAGATGATTGGAACATATGATTGCAATGCTACATACTTTCATAGATGCAAATCACAACTGAATTCGAATCCACAAGTTAGATTTTGAAATTGCTACTGCAACAATCCCTTCGCCAAGGAACAATAATATTTATCTCTTGTAAATCATGGAGCAGTTTTTGGAGGAATCAATATTGGGCTTTTGTTTTGTGGCCTAGGCTCAGTCTTCAGCCTGTATCTGGAACTATGGGCTTCTGTGCAATTTTGCCTTTAATTGTGGCCTGTATACGGTATGTAACTATGTATTATAAAATTAGGAAAATGATAGATAGACAAATTTTTTATCTAATTATGTTTTAAATGAAGAATATTCTTATAATAAAAATAACATAAATTTACATAGATATTCTCATTTTCAAATATAATTATAAAAATAATTGTATATGTATCATTATTGGACAATGCTAAGGGATCGAAAAAGGTGCCACTGCATTTTATTGATAAGTACAATTACACTTTTTTTTCTAAATACCTTTTAAAAAAATTTTTAAAAAAAAATCACTAAAATCACTTCCCAAAAAAATAAAAAACAAAAAAAAGTATCCATCACTTTGGCCCTTGGGACATCATTCTCGGTCTCCAAGCATTTTCTATCAATATTATTTCTTAGGGGTGCTACCCGCCCCTTAAGGGGCGGGGCTACCCCTTCCCCGTCCCCCGCCCCCGCATGGGCAGGGGTAGGGATTTTTTTTCGATAATTCGCCTCCATCCATGTCGAGGCGTGGTACCTCATCCGTTACACAGGGTGCGGAGGTGGACCTCCATCCATCCGCACCCCTCCTGGTGGGCCCCCCTCCTCCCCTCTCCTCAGTCCTCCCCTCCTCGGCTCCCCCATTCGATTACAACAAACCCAAATATCAGAACAAGTTACAAAGTCAGATCAAGAGAGATTTATCTATCTCGGTGTTTTTACAACAATGAACAAACCCAAGAGAGATTTATCTACCTTGGTGTATGTTACTTTCATGGCAAACGAAATCGATTCTTCTCAGTCTCAGCGCCGTCTCTTACAACAAACCCAATCAAGTCCTCTCTGCCGGCATCTGTTACTTTCATGGCAAACGAGATCGAGATAGTTCAAGATGAGAGAGATCAAGACAAGAGAGATCGAGAGAGTTTGGGAGTCTGGGTCTGAGACCTTCCATACCAAAGAAGCCCCTGCTGTTGACCCCAAAACAGAGGAAGTATTCTTCCCCACCTTGAGCCACCAACCTGCCACCCCACACCGCCAGCGTCCTCCACGTCATCGCCACCGCTTAGAGAGAATCGTCGAGACGAGAGAGATCGAGAGAGTTTGGGAGTCTGGGTCTGAGACGAAAGAGATCGAGAGAGTTTGAGAAACTAAGGAATCCGGGGGGGCTTAGAAATGAGGGAGCGGGGCGGGGGATTTACGGAGCAGGGCCCGCCTCCGCAACGCCCCTTTCAGACGGGCAGGGGGCCCAGCCCCCCGTCTGTGGGGAGCGGATCCCTCATCCCACCCAGGCGGGGGTGGGGCAAATGAGACGGTGTAGTGGGTGGCAGTGTTAGGACCCTGAGGATAGTGACCCATGGCCGAGTGACCCATGAGTCACCATGGCACATCCATGGGCCTTAGCATGCCACAGACCACCTTGGCCCATACACTACTATATTATTACTTTCTAGTTTATTTCTTATTTATTTTTAATTAATATTTTTCAAGGGATCTTTTGAGAGTTTTCACTTTGTAATCTAAAAAAATCTACTCAACCACCTACTATTCACACCACACTCCACACTCCACACTCCATCTTTTTTTTAATTTTTTTTATCAAATATATTTTTATATGAATAGTGAATAAAAAATTATAAATAGTTTTAAAAAAATAAATTCAAAAAAAAATTTAAAAAAATATTAAAAAATATTAAAAAGTGTGGAGTGTGGAGTGTGAGGATAATGAATATCAAAACCCTTGTAATCTCTATAAATAGGACCCTTAGACATTTTTTTTAGATCTTTTGGCAAATTTTCTAAGTGGGTAGACAATTATTTGAGAGATCACTTTTTCGGTGCTTAGTACTTGGGCTATTTGGGTGAAATTCGTGAATCCCTAGTAGAGAATCATCACCTTGCAATTCGTGAATGTGTGTGATTCAATCTATCTTGTTCTTTGCAACTTGGTGCAATTCGTGAATCCAAGTTGTGTTATCTTTATTTTTATCATTCCATCCATATATGAGGTTCATTCAACACTTCTGCAATCTGTAAATCATTTGTTGGATTATTCTTATTTGTTCATTCAAGTTCATAAGTATTTTGCTTTGTTCTTGAGTGTTCTTCATTGTGTTCTTGGTGTTCTTCATTCCATTGCCCTTCCAATCCATTCAACCCTAATTTCGACCACCACAAGTGTTTGCCCTACTTTCCTTATTCGGCCACCTACCATATTTACCCTTCATCCAATCTCCAATTGACCTAGCCAAATCCCACAAATCTTCCAATCCCTCCAAATTCGAAATACAACCATTGCCTTAGTCAAATTTCCAATTCCTAAAAACTTTCATGTATCTTACCATTTAGAATCAAACCCTAGCCAACCCTCAAGAGTCTCACTTTGGCAGCTTCCTTAATTTTAGGAAAGTTGACTCATCTCACCCAAATCCCTTGAGTCTATGAACTTCCCTAAAATCATTCAATCCCTAAACCCAAAGAACAAACCTAGACTCATTCAAACTAAATCCCATCTTCCATATCCAATCTCTTAAATTTTTCATTCTCTAGAATCACTCCACCCACCTAGTCAACCAAATACTTCTTCCAATTATCAAAACCGAACCACCTACCCATAGTTGATCCTACAATTAAGGGATCACACTAACCACTCATCATATTCGGTCAACCTTAGCCACCAAACTCTAATCCCACTCATCCACACCTCTTCCAAACTCTAGCAACTCATTTAAGACTCCAACCCTAACCCATCACTTCCTAATCTCGAAATTCCCCTTAGCCACCATCCAAACCCTAGCTTATCTTCACCATACCAACCCTAATCATCATCCAAGTTGTCCCAACATTAAGGGCAACCTTCAAGCCATTCGATATTGCGCCAAATATACCAAATCCATCACTTAGATCAACTGAACTCATCACCATTATCATCTTTTCCATCACTAAACATCATACCTTCACCAATTTAGGAACCCATCATTGCCAACATACATGCCATTGTTGGTCCAAGACTAAGTAAGAAGGCTAGACACTCGGTCACCATCATCACCTAAGCGAGCTCGTGGACTTAATGTTTAGGGACAAGACCGGGGTTCTTAACAGGTAGGCACTCGTTACCCACCCCTATTATTTCTTGCGTCAATCTTCTTGTTGACTTTTCTCTATCCTGGGCTTGCCCAGGCAAGATTTATTACATTTTATGAAGCCCAGCCTTTTCATATGAAGGCCCTAAAATATATTACACAAGATTGTTTACACGCCATGACAACGTTAGATTAGAAACTTGAGGTCGAAGCAACTGCACGCATGCTTCCTTCCATCTGCGTCATGCCTAGCCACCTTCGACGCGATAAAAGCAGTACAGTAGCCAAGGTTTTGGTATCAATTAAGACCGAAGTGTTGACAATTCCATTAATATATCTACTAGATTCCAGTAATTAGCAAATAGCAACAGTAGTACTACTTGACCTTGAAGGTAAAAAATATCGATCGAGCCTTTGAACTTCTCAAGATATATTTTTTCTTCGTGTTTGACTTTCTAATTGTCTTTGCTATATGCTAAAGCTATATATTGTTTTTCGTGTTTCTTTTCGATCCTTATTTTCTCATTGATTTATGTTAGTTTGAGCTCTTAATTTGTTGTTTGTATGTATTAAGGCACTAGCAACATCACAAGCAGAGCAGCAAGAATCATCTAGAATATTTGAGAATATTCCTTGTAACAGAAAGAATAAATAGCAGGGCTAGGTGTCAAAATAGGAGTGGTCTTTACAATCAATTTTGTTATGTAAATCTCTATATATACTCATTCTGTACATCAATCATTGGGTGTGTTGAATATAATACACTGTGAAACAATTTCACAAACAGCTTATATGCTCTCTTCTTTTCTCTGTTTCATCAGTATGTATGTTAATGGTGGTTGTACATGCACGTACTTAAATTTATAAATCACTTGAGAAGTCAGGTCTTGGATTGGAGTTTTGTCAAGAACGTAGACTTGATAGTGAAAGTGTTTCGTTTCGTTTTGTTTTATTTCACCTCATCTCATCTCATCATTACAATTAATATCTTGTTTTGCAGTTACTGTGTTTGGCAATTCACTGGTGATTAGACCTTGTTCAAGAAACACCATGATTAAAAATAAGTCAGATCTCACAATGAGAGTGGGTGTGATAGTGCATCCTGGCAACTTTCTATCAAAGGCGAGTGTGCCTGAAATCCCAGCTAGCCTGGGAGCACAGGTATATCTACTATGCAGATTTTGGTGTTGAAACCAATGTCAACTGCAACGTCCAAGTGCTTGATTACTTCGACGGTGCCAAAGGAAAGGACAAGAAACCTATTCCAACATCCGAGATAAAGGACAATATCAGGGAATTGAATTGACGTACATGAACGGAAAGGTTGACCATCATCATGTCAAGGGAAATATGATTGAGATGAATGGGCACACATACATGACTCGTAGATGCTACTGGCCTCTTGAACAATTTATTATTAATTTCCTTGAAAATATCTTGTGTTTATATAATTCTTTCTTTTATTAGGGTAATCATCCTGATGAAACAAGCAGCCAGAAAAATCAAGTCAACATTGTGGAAATTGGAAGATCATAAAGAACTGAAAAGTGTTCTCAAGAACAACCGCGGCCTCTTGCAACCTGAAGGAAAGAATAATATTGCTCACGGAGATGGATTGGGTACTCTAGAACCAAGTACTAGAGCTGGACCCGTTGGATGAAGGACATGTGTGACTGTGTCTCTCATGTTTTATTATATATAGAACACGCGTCCCTCATCCAATAGGTCCTTTTTGACTCACATATCAAATTTATATATAATATATGAATATATATTAGTAATTACCCTCAAATTATGTATGATTGTGTATTTGTCGCGCTTCTTAATTTCACCCTACATATACACTTCTTATTCTGTACAATTAAATTACCTTTCAATATTGCTGCATGTTGTAATACATAGATATTCTCATTTTCAAATATAATTATAAAAATAATTGTATATGTATCATTATTGGACAATGCTAAGGGATCGAAAAAGGTGCCACTGCATTTTATTGATAAGTACAATTACACTTTTTTTTCTAAATACCTTTAAAAAATTTTTTTTAAAAAAATCACTAAAATCACTTCCCAAAAAAATAAAAAACAAAAAAAAGTATCCATCACTTTGGCCCTTGGGACATCATTCTCGGTCTCCAAGCATTTTCTATCAATATTATTTCTTAGGGGTGCTACCCGCCCCTTAAGGGGCGGGGCCACCCCTTCCCTGTCCCCCGCCCCAGCATGGGCAGGGGTGGGGATTTTTTCCTAGTAATTCGCCTCCATCCATGTTGAGGCGGGGTACCTCATCCGTTACACGGGGTGCAGAGGTGGACCTCCATCTGTCCGCACCCCTCCTGGTGGGCCCCCCTCCTCCCCTCTCCTCAGTCCTCCCCTCCTCGGCTCCCCCATTCGATTACAACAAACCCAAACATCAAAACAAGTTACAAAGTCAGATCAAGAGGGATTTATCTATCTCAGTGTTTTTACAACAATCAACAAACCCAAGAGAGATTTATCTACCTCGGCGTATGTTACTTTCATGGCAAACGAAACCGATTCTTCTCAGTCTCAGCGGTGTCTGTTACAACAAACCCTATCAAGTCCTCTCTGCCGGCATCTGTTACTTTCATGGCAAACGAGATCGAGATAGTTCAAGATAAGAGAGATCAAGACAAGAGAGATCGAGAGAGTTTGGGAGTCTGGGTCTGAGACCTTCCATACCAAAGAAGCCCCTGCTGTTGACCCCAAAATAGAGGAAGTATTCTTCCCCACCTTGAGCCACCAACCTGCCACCCCACGCCGCCAGCCTCCTCCACGTCATCGCCACTGCATAGAGAGAATCGTCGAGACGAGAGAGATCAAGAGAGTTTGGGAGTCTGGGTCTGAGACGAAAGAGATCGAGAGAGTTTGAGAAACTAAGGAATCCAGGGGAGGGCTTAGAGATGCGGGAGCGAGGCGGAGGATTTATGGAGCGGGGCCCGCCTCTGCAACGCCCCTTTCATACGGGTAGGGGGCCCAGCCCCCCGTCTGTGGGGAGCGGATCCCTCGTCCCACCCAGGCGGGGGCGGGGCGAATGAGACGATGCAGTGGGTGGCAGTGTTAGGACCCTGAGGATAGTGACCCATGGCTGAGCCACCCATGAGTGACCATGGCACATCCATGGGCCTTAGCACAGGCCACCTTGGCCCGTCTACTACTATATTATTGCTTTCTAGTTTATTTCTTATTTATTTTTAATTAATATTTTTCAAAGGATATTTTGAGAGTTTTCACTTTGCAATCTCTATAAATAGGACCCTTAGACATTTTTTTTAGATCTTTTGGCAAATTTCCTAAGTGGGTAGACAATTGTTTGAGAGATCACTTTTTCGGTGCTTAGCACTTGGGCTACTTGGGTGAAATTCATGAATCCCTAGTAGAGAATTATCACCTTACAATTTGTGAATATGTGTGATTCAATCTATCTTATTCTTTGCAACTTGGTGCAATTCGTGAATCCAAGTTGTGTTATCTTTATTTTTATCATTCTATCAATATATGAGGTTCATTCAACACTTGTGCAATCTCTGAATCATTTGTTGGATTATTCTCATTTGTTCATTCAAGTTCATAAGTATTTTGTTTTGTTCTTGAGTGTTCTTCATTGTGTTCTTGGTGTTCTTCATTCCATTGATCTTCCAATCCATTCAACCCTAATTTTGACCACCACAAGTGTTTGCCCTACTTTCCTTATTCGGCCACCTACCATATTTACCCTTCATCCAATCTCCAATTGACCTAGCCAAATCCCACAAATCTTCCAATCCCTCCAAATTTGAAATACAACCATTACCTTAGTCAAACTTCCAATTGCTAACAACTTTCATGTATCTTACCATTTAGAATCAAACCCTAGCCAACCCTCAAGAGTCTCACTTTGGCAGCTTCCTTAATTTTAGGAAAGTTGACTCATCTCACCCAAATCCCTTGAGTCTATGAACTTCCTTAGAATCATTCAATCCCTAAACCCAAAAAACAACCCTAGACTCATTCCAACTCCATCCCATCTTCCATATCCAATCTCTTAAATTTCTCATTCTCTAGAATCACTCCACCCACCTAGTCAACCAAAGACTTCTTCCAATTACGAAAATCGAACCACCTACCCATAGTTGATCCTACAATCAAGGGATCACACTAACCACTCCTCATATTCGACCAACCTTAGCCACCAAACCCTAATCACACTCATCCACACCTCTTCCAAACCCTAGCAACTCATCCAAGACTCCAACCCTAGCCCATCACTTCCTAATCTCGAAATTCCCCTTAACCACCATCCAAACCCTAGCTTATCTTCACCATACCAACCCTTCATCATCCAAGTTGTCCTAACATCAAGGGCAACCTTCAAGCCATTCGACATTGCGCCAAATACACCAAATCCATCACTTAGATCAACCGAACTCATCACCATTATCATCTTTTCCATCACTAAACACCATACTTTCACTAACTTAGGAACCCATCATTGCCAACATACATGCCATTGTTGGTCCAAGATCAAATAAGAAGGCTAGACACTCAGTCACCATCATCACCTAAGCGAGCTCGTGGACTTAATGTTTAGGGACAAGATCGGGGTCCTTAACAGGCGGACACTCGTTGCCCACCCCTATTATTTCTTGCGTCAATCTTCTTGTTGACTTTTCTCTATCCTAGGCTTGTCCAGGCAAGATTTATTACATTTTATGAAGCCCAGTTTTTTCATATGAAGGCCCTAAAATATATTACACAAGATTGTTTACGCGCCATGACAACGTTAGATTAGAAACTTGAGGCCGAAGCAACTGCACGCATGCTTCCTTCCATCTGCATCATGCCTAGCCACCTCCGACGCGATAAAAGCAGTACAGTAGCCAAGGTTTTGGTATCAATTAAGACCGAAGTGCTGACAATTCCATTAATATATCTACTAGACTCCAGTAATTAGCAAATAGCAACAGTAGTACTACTTGACCTTGAAGGTAAAAGATATCGATCGAGCCTTTGAACTTCTCAAGATATATTTTTTCTTCGTGTTTGACTTTCTAATTGTCTTTGCTATATGCTAAAGCTATATATTGTTTTTCGTGTTTTTTTTCAATCCTTATTTTCTCACTGATTTCTGTTAGTTTGAGCTCTTAATTTGTTGTTTGTATGTATTAAGGCACCAGCAATATCACAAGCAGAGCAGCAAGAATAATCTAGAATATTTGAGAATATTCCTTGTAACAGAAAGAATAAATAGCAGGGCTAGGTGTCAAAATAGGAGTGGTCTTTACAATCAATTTTGTTATGTAAATCTCTATATATACTCATTCTGTACATCAATCATTGGGTGTGTTGAATATAATACACTGTGAAACAATTTCACAAACAGCTTATATGCTCTCTTCTTTTCTCTGTTTCATCAGTATGTATGTTAATGGTGGTTGTACATGCACGTACTTAAATTTATAAATCACTTGAGAAGTCAGGTCTTGGATTGGAGTTTTGTCAAGAACGTAGACTTGATAGTGAAAGTGTTTCGTTTCGTTTCGCTTTATTTCACCTCACCTCATCTCATCTCATCTCATCATTACAATTAATATCTTGTTTTGCAGTTACTGTGTTTGGCAATTCACTGGTGATTAGACCTTGTTCAAGAAACACCATGATTAAAAATAAGTCAGATCTCACAATAAAAGTGGGTGTGATAGTGCATCCTGGCAACTTTCTATCAAAGGCGAGTGTGCCTGAAATCCCAGCTAGCCTGGGAGCACAGGTATATCTACTATGCAGATTTTGGTGTTGAAACCAATGTCAACTGCAACGTCCAAGTGCTTGATTACTTCGACGGTGCCAAAGGAAAGGACAAGAAACCTATTCCAACATCCGAGATAAGGGACAATATCAGGGAATTGAATTGACGTACATGAACGGAAAGGTTGACCATCATCATGTCAAGGGAAATATGATTGAGATGAATGGGCACACATACATGACTCGTAGATGCTGCTGGCCTCTTGAACAATTTGATTATTAATTTCCTTGATGATATTTTGCTCATGTGTTTATATAATTCTTTCTTTTATTAGGGTAATCATCCTGATGAAACATGCAGCCAGAAAAATCATATCAACATTGTGGAAATTGGAAGATCATAAAGAACTGAAAAGTGTTCTCGAGAACAACCACGGCCTCTTGCAACATGAAAGAAAGAATAATATTGCTCACGGAGATGGATTGGGTACTCTAAAACCAAGTACTAGAGCTGGACCCGTTGGATGAAGGACATGTGTGACTGTGTCTCTCATGTTTTATTATATATAGAACACGCGTCCCTCATCCAACAGGTCCTTCTTGACTCACATATCAAATTTATATATAATATATGAATATATATTAGTAATTACCCTCAAATTATGTATGATTGTGTATTTGTCGCGCTTCTTAATTTCACCCTACATATACACTTCTTATTCTGTACAATTAAATTACCTTTCAATATTGCTGCATGTTGTAATACTTTTTTTTTTCTTTTGCATGGTTGTATATATATATACTTCTTCAATATTGGGTTTTGTTTGAATATATATCAATCAAATTATCAAACTCTCTTCTAGCTTTCCATTAGGTTAAAAGTATTTTTGGAACAAGTTATGATTTCACTACCCAAACCTAGCTAATCTACGTACATTTCACCTTTCATTTTAAATTTAATATTTTATGTGTTGATACCAAATTTTACGAAAGATTCTAACACACTTGTAAGCGACATTGATCAGGCCGATTTGTTTATCTTGAATTTAATACCGTAATATATACAGTCCGTATACGTACATTTATTTTCTCCCACATATTTTTTTTTTACAATTACCATGAGAATGTCATTAATTTACCTTTTTTATTGGTCGGTAAACTTATTTACATAAACAAAATAATTTGTTAGCAGTAAGAAAAGACCAAATAATTAATTAAATTTCTTTGGGGGGGTTTTGCTCGATCTGATCAATAATCAGACCACTTTTGATGGATCCAGTCCATATCTTTAACCCATTAGCGGTCCAATGAGTCCCTGGGCCATAAATTATAAATCTCAAGTTGTGAAATTACACCCCATTGACCTCGTGAAGATACCCAGAAAAAGTCCTCCATTTTCTAATTCCCACCGCGTTCTGAGATTCATCCAGGAAATTACTGAGAGGACTCAAGACTCAGTCGCTTCTACCTATATCTATCTAGATATATATATATATATATATATATAAGAAAAAGGACAAGGATTAACAAGCATTCCGAGGTTTTTCCATCTTCGGCCTCTTTCTCTCTATAGAAGAAGATCGATCGGGATCATCATCATGTATCAGCTATCGTACGTGTCTGATGTTTGCAAGTTCTTGCCTTAGGTTTGCTAGCTTCTCATGTAATATTTCTTTTTGGCTTTAAATCCCTTTATTCATTTGGAAATAAACAATTTTTCTTTTCTTTTTTGTTTGGATGATCACAGGTTTGTTTTGCATGGGAAGGTGGATGAATTAATATCGGTGTCGACGATGCTGATAAAGGGCAATAATTGTCGGAAGTCGATGACCGTTGCAAATAAACATTGACCATGTCCAAACAACATTGGTCACGTGTCGAACCCATGCATGCAAAACAAGGTTAAGCCTAATTATTTTTCATAATATTAATGATATATTAATTATACATGGCTATGCACTCATCATATTAGAAAAATCCTTTGCGCTCTAGTCTTGATTTGATATGGTATCGAACATTTTGGCGTTACATGACCCAACATGCATGTTTCTCTTCCTTTTGTCTATAGTACTCTTTTATGGGCCAGGGCCTGACTTCATAATTAATTTAGAAAATTTTCATTTGGGCTATGCGTGTAAATCGGTCCGATTCATTCTGGGAGATGATGGATCGGACCGAACACTCATAAGGACCGAACTAGACCAGTAACTATTGGTCCGGTCCAGTCTAGTCGGTTAGGCCTAATTATTTTATTATTTTGTTTCATTTTTTTGTAAATAAATTAATAAAAAATTATTTAAATTACTAACTCATTAAAATAATAATAATTATAATTATATTTATGATGTTGATAGTTACTAATTATTAACTTTTTTACTCTTTAGTATGTATAATTATTGATAATGCCATACATTTTATATATGGTTAATGAATATCATATAATTTGATTATTGTACATAGATTATTCATACTTGCTTACAATTTAGGTATTTAAAAAAAATTACTTAATTACTTTAATTAAGTGTAAATAGTAGAGTATGTATGAATGTATGATGTATTAACTATTTACATAATGACATAAATTATCACATGATTTATGATTTATTATTAATTGATAACATATATTATTTTATATTTTATATGGTCAATGATAATAAATTAGATGAAAATTACATAATTAACTTATATAATTACTATATAAATTAATATATTAAATTATTAAAAATATTTTAAATAGGGGTGAAAACCAATGTTATCGGCGTGGTTTTGACCAAAACCGACGTCGACCGATAAAAAGGATTTGTATAGAATAACCAATCATACTGGTCAATGAGGAAGAGAAATACCGGTTGTATCGGCTTTAGTAGTTCTCTAGAGGTTCTCGGTCGGTTCTCAGTCCCCCTAGCAGCAAGGTTCGTTTGAGAGAGTAGGGAGAGGAACTGAGAATTAGAGAAGAAGAAGGGAGGGGAAGAAGATGATCTCAATTCAAAATGACGTTGTTTGGTTTAAAATCAAACGGCGCCGTTTCAATTATATATATTTTTTTTTCAAACTAACGTTCCAAAACGACGTTGTTTCACTCAATTAAGTGAAAAGATGTCATTTCACTTAAGTGAGTGAAACGGTGTCGTTTTATATATGTATAATTTACAAAATTGACCAGATCCTTTTAGAGAGACAATCTCCAACTTCTCTCTAAAAACCTTCTCACTCCGATACTAGCTAGAGGGGGGGCAGGCCCTCACTTCCTTCCTGCCTTTTTTCAGTCTGTGTTTTTGCTTTGTTTGTGTTTTATGTATTTTTTTAGGTATAATAAAGGAAGATCACTCTCCAAGTGCTCTCAATCTCCACAAATTCTCTGTCTCTATTCTCTATGTCAACAAAACCCCTAACCCAACCCACAACCCACAAATCAAAGATTGGAAACTCCTAGGACGAGTTTGAAGTGCAAGAACTGAGAAGGACGGTAAGGTGCTCGTGCGATGGTGCTCGAGATGGGTTGTCGAGGGATGGTGGAGGAAGATGCTTGCGATTCGTTTGCTCATGCGGGTGGCGGCTGGTGAGGGGATCGGCATGAGCAGATCTGTTTAAGCCGCCTGAGTTGGTGGCGGTAGGAGTAGATCGGTGTGAAAATTTGGTGGGCGCAAGGGATGGTGGCATGAGGTGCTTGTGCGGGTGCCCGCGAGGTGCTCGTACGGGTGGGTGCGAGGTGCGGGTGGGCAAATGCCGTAGGGACGGAGGTGGAGGTGGAGGTGGCCGAAGTGGAGGTGGTGGCTATGGTAGCGCGAGATACTCGTGCGGGTGGCCGTAAGGTGCTCAGATGGGTGGGCACGAGGTGCTAGTGCGGGTGGGCGAATGTCATAGGGGTAGAGATGCAGAAGAGAAAAGGAGGAAGAAGGAAAATAAATAAATAAATAAAATTTGCAGACGGTGGGGAGTAAAGAAAGAGATGAAACCCTGAGATCTGCCTTGCCACTTACAAATAGGCTAGACCTTTTTTATTTAGGTTGGGTCCATGTGTTTTTGCTTTTTATGCAGTGTGTCTCTGCTTTTTGCAAGGTTTTTTTAGTGTTTTGCAATTTTGTTTCATTTTTTACCCGAGTAAGGTGTTGAGCTGCCTGATTAGTCATAATCTGGGGCAAAAGCTGGTTGAGAGGGGCGGACGATGATACGGCCAATGATCGTGCGGCAGGTGCTCGTGCGTAGCAGCCACCTGCCCAGGGGAGGTGTGTCCGTGCGAGAGCTGTTTGCTTGTGCCGTCTGGGCTCGTGAAGCGAATGCTTGTAGTGGGCGAGTCGTCTGGGGTTACGCCCGTGCTCGTGATTTTGTAGTTTTTAATATGTTTATTATTATAATTTTTTTTATTTTTAATAATTAATAAAAAAGAAATAGGCTATTGAACTTGGTGTTCATAGCAGCAGTGTCCCGTACTTCTCCCCCTAGGAGGACAGAGAGGGCTATTCAATTTTGTTTTTACAGAACGTTTTCTCTATTAAGAGAGAGTTTTTAGAAGTTAAGACAATATCGGCCATAAAGGAATTTGTGTGCGGGGATGCACCGAAGCAGATGCATAATTTGGCTTATAGTCTAAGTTTTTTCCTGTATTGATAAGTCATAATTGTAAATTCGGTTCATTGAATGAAATGAAGTCTGTTTTCATCAAAATATATATATATAATTTATATAATCGGTTGGTTCAGTGGTTTAGTCTAGCTTCAAACCGGGACCGAACCAACCGAAGGCGGTTTTGACATAATTTTGCAGCCGATTGACCGGTTTTATGCTAGTTTCTACCGATTCCATGTTGTGGCGGCCGATCTGAGGCGATAATGGTCGGTTTCTTCAGTTGTGTATACCCCTAATTTTAAATATATATATAGTTCGGTCGATCCGATCTAGTCCGGTCCGGTCCAAAATTTATAGATTCTGAGACTAGACTAAATTTTTTCAGTCCACAATTTGTGGGACCGAAATCAATCGATAGAGTTTTTGGTTCAGTCCGGTCCGATCCAAAAATTTTGTTTTGGTCAATTTTTTCTGTCTGGACCGAAAACTGTACACCCTTAATTTGGGCAGATCAACTCTAGTCTCTTCCATATGTTTACAGCAAAGAAAAATGTTTATTCCTTGATATGCCTTGATTCATTTCATGGTAAGATTATTTTACGATTATATTAATATTTGTATGTTTGTAATTGTTAATTTTTATAATTTTATTTGTTCCAGTTAGCATTTCACGATTTGCCTCAAGAAAGAAATGAATATTTGCTTAGCAAGAAAACTAGTAGATATGTTTTATGGCATAAAAAAACCCTGGCCCAAAAAATGTGGGAAAAAGACAACCAAAAAAATAAGGTTGCGTGCATGTATTTTTCTCATTTGTTACGGCCGTATATTAACGGAGAAGGAAGCTTGAAGCGGAAGCTTGAACACGAAAGCTTAAAGAGGAAGCAAAGTTGGACCTAGCATTCGGATACTGATCGGAAACTGATACTCACTCCGGCGATCAACTCCTCCGGCAGAGTAAACTCTCTCTCTCTCTCTCGTAAATATATCTTTGCTTTGCGCCTTCTGATTTTCTTGCCTTATAAGCTCATGAAGAATCCTAATTCCATCTGTTTTTAGGATGCTGTTTCATTGGTTTCCTGTATGTTTTTGCTACAGATTTTAGTTGTTTTTATGTTGGTCATGATCGATCACAAAGTACTTTAGCTAATTCTCTCCCAACTATTAATACATCTAAGATTTGAGAATAAAAATCATGCACCCATGTAGATTGTAACGTACTCAATTACCTTTATTCAAAGATTAATATCATTTTTTTTTTGGTTGATTCAAAGATTAAACATTATACATATCAGAAATATATATATTTCGAGTACGTACTTAGACCTTCAGTCAACGTCATAAGGAATATTTAACAACCCCTTAATCCAGATTTATCATTGAATATTGGTAATATATACCTGAATCATATAATACGTATCACGTGATCTGATCATCGATGTGTAATTGACTGAATCATGCCTGCCTCTTTGTAATATTTCAGAGGTCATTGCTAAAGGCTCATGATCACTAATATCCTTTTTGGAAGTATGAAACTAATTGCTAGATGAATCTTCGTCTTTTGTTTCTGATTTCAGTTTTCGCATTCATGTATGGAATAACCCCCTTTCTGCATTGACGATGGCAGACCACCATGTCCTTGTTTCTTTGTTGTTCTTCTAGCTAGCTAGCATTATGTTGATCTTCTCATCTTTTTTCCCGGCCACTTTAAGTTCTATGTGGGGCAAGCTGCTAGCTAAGCTTAATTGAATCGAACGTTATATATGTTACCAATCATGTTACTCATGATCATTCTTGTCGAACCCTCGGAAGTGACACATCAATAAAATCAACATATATATATTGTACGAAGTTTGTTTTACTTGTAAAAAACATGACTAATTTGTCTTTGCTAATGATCTCGCAGTTACTTTTTGGCAATCCAATGGTGGTCAGACTTTGGTCAAGAAACACAATGATTAAAAACATGTCTGATGTCACAATGAAAGTGGATGTGATGGTGCATCCTGGCAACTTTCCATCAGAGGCGAGTCCAAGTGAAATCCCAGCTGGTGAGCATAGGTATCTCTGCTATGCGGATATTGGCATTGAATACAATCCCTACCGTGACTTTGTAGTGCTCGCTTACTTTGAGGGTGCCCTGGAAAAGGATAAGTTAAGCATATCGCCATCCGAGATAAGGGATAATGCGAGAATTGAATTGAACTACCTGAACGGAACCGTCACCGCCCTTCCTATTAAGGGAAAGATGATTGCAATGAACGGGTACGTACGTACATTAATCCTAGCTAGACCACATATAGTACGCACGTAGTTCATTTGTTGCATGTGTTAATCAATATACTAATTTTCTTTTTCTTTCTTTCCATTGTTTACATATATATATATATATATATATATACATGATGTATTATGTTTCGACAGAGCTGTTATCGTCATGAAAAGCAAAGCGAAAAAGATGATCAAGTCATTGTCGAAAGCGAAAAAGATTGGTTTGCAGGTTGAGGAGGATGAGAGTTTGCCGAGTTCTTTGCGAGGGATCCTGCGTATGGATAAATTGTTGGCTAGTTTTCGAAAATAGTTGAGTCAAATATGTGTATTGGTCTTGGCTTTATCAAAAGCCTAACCAAATGTAAAATATAACCTATTTCTTTCAAATACAGTTTAATTGGATTAGCCAAAAGATAAATTTGAAACTTTGAACTAAGATGCTCTTTTTCTTCATATTTAAAGTGTTACTATTCAGCAAACAAATGTATTTTTTATTCCAGTTTAATCCCACAACCGTACGTCTTTTTATTTTTCGTGTGCAGGTACCAATACAGGTAAACAAGTACTTGGCATATAGTAATATTGGAATGAGTCATTGAATCTGGCAAGCAATAATTATAGTAAACAAGTAATAGATGATGATGCCATAGAAGTATGATGTGGGTAATTAGGTTGAGAAAAAAAAAATAGTTGTAAAACAATAATTTAAGTATCAAATTAAATTATTAATGTACATATGGTTAGTGTAATTGTAAAATATGAAAAAAAAATTAAAAAAATTATTTTATTATTTTGATGAATCTAATATAGAGTTATGGATAGGAAGATTTTGAATTTATGAAAAATATGTACTTTTCATCAAATTTTAAAAATGATTTTGAAGAAGTCAATATCAATGCTCTAAGCGTTGGCTGGCTTCTCTATTTTTTTTTTTTTTAAGGCTATGTAGTATGTGTTTCATTTGAGGGTTTGTATTTGTTGGTTCTTTGTTCCACGGTTTTTCCACCCCAAAGTGAGGATTGATTAATAAAGAATAAGAGGCGTCGTCCTCTTCTGTTAAAAAAAAAAAAAAATGGGAAGATCATCGATGACAGAAAAGTGGTGTTTGATCTTATAAGTGTATGCAGTAGGGTTTTTCTTTTTATTTTTTTTCTTTAGAATAAAAAGTGGAAGGAGTTTTCATCCTTTATTCTCACCAATATTGCCATGATCCGCTAGCTAGCTGCTTGATCTCTTATATATACCCAATATATATCCAAAGGTCTGCCTTATAATGTCCACAATATTTTGTCCACAGAGAATGCAGTTTCTTTGAATTAGTAATATTTTTTATTCGAGGAAAGAAAAAGAATATGCTAAGAGAAATATAATTTTTTTTTATATATATATAAGTAGTGATTTCACATCATCAAGCTGACAAAAAGATGTAGATTAGGTTCCATTTAGATAATGAAAATATTTCATTTCATTTTATTTCATCTCATTATTATAATTTTTTTAAATTTTCACACAAAATATAATAAATAATTTAATTTTTTTAAATCTTAAAATAATATTAATATTAAAAAATAATATATTATTCAATATTTAACTTTTTTATTAATTTATTTTATTTCAACTCACTATCTAAATCGCATTTATAATATGCATACACCTTTCAGGTAAGATCAGTAAACTTCAGTACTGCTTCTTTGGGCTCACTGTACATTCTTCCACAAAAAAATTAACTATATATTTCAGAGTTTTGCTACACAACCTCCTCACACTCCACACTCCACACTTTTTTAATATTTTTTAATATTTTTTAAAATTTTTTTTGAATTTATTTTTTTTAAAATTATTTATAATTTTTTATTCACTATTCATATAAAAATATATTTGATAAAAAAAATTAAAAAAAAATTAAAAAAAAAAATGGAGTATGGAGTGTGGTGTGAATAATAGGAGGTTGAGTAGATTTTTTGTATATTTCACGTACATGCGTACATGAATAAGCTGCGTTTGTTTGTTTATATGGGGTTTGCTTAATTGTCTCCCCCGATCGAATTCATGAACGATTGACGACTAAGTACAAATAAGATATCACCCATCAGTACTACTCACCGAATAAAGATCTTGGTAATTATTATTACCATTGACGGCAAAAATTACAATGTCAAAAAAGGAAAAGGAGGCTAAAAGGTGGTAAATTAATTAATGATCATGAGTGAATTGTTTTACTTGCATCAAAAGTAGTCTGGACCAGTCTGCTAGTCCATTCAAAGTTTCAGGTTTGTTTGGATATGTTTTTATAATATTTTTATTATTATTATTAATATTATTTAATATTTTATTATTATTTATTAATATTATTTAATATTTTATTATTATTTATAAAATATTTAAAAATATCTCACTACTCAAACGCAATCTAACCTGAACATGCATGCAAGATTAAGAGATATTTTTTTGATACATTTAGAGAGAAAATTTCGAATTCAAGACTTTTATTTTAAAAGTTGAGATTTATGTCAATCAAGTCATACAGATAAAGAGATATTAGATTTTAAACAGTACTATATGCATGTATGTGTGTATATATATATTTATATATATATATATGAAAAATGCTTGGTGTACCAATAACATATTCCGACAGTGGGTCTCTATTTCTTTTTAGCTTAATAATTAAAGAAATAGTTTTTAATAATATTGTGAATTTTTAAAAAAAAAAATTAAAGAATATAAAAAAATAATAAAAAAACCAAATGACCAGCTTGTCGGGACAAATTCTTGATAGAATTTTTCGGTGTGTGTAGGACCGTCCTATATATAGGCGATGTAACTCGATTATAATGCATAAAAAGTCAAAAACAGTTCTTTATTACTCTAAAAAATTGCTAATGATCATTTTGGACGTACGTACACTTCCAGAAACGATAAAAAAAAGATGGAATATTTCAAAACCGCGTAGGCATGAGATAATATACAGCAGTCAGCAGTCCTCTACAACTTGCATGAGGGAAACATATATATATATATATATATATATATATATGAATAATGAAGGGAATTTATATGATCTCATGGCCGGCCCGGGGATCGATCAGTGTCCGACAAACAAAATGTTTTTCTGTCCCTTTCTAATATTTTGGATCACTTTAATAATTTGCTCTTTTCCGTCAATTACGATCATAATTTGAAACATCCTTAAACATCCTTAAGCGAGCTAGGAATCATAATTTCCGAAGTATTCACACATGGCAATGATTCCTAGCTCGCTGAATTTGTATTGCTTTAAAGGTCTAATTAATTGCACATTTTTAATTAAATATTTACACTTTATATGTTATATATATCCAAAAGAGAAGAAAAACATTTAATTTAAGTTACATATTATCTTTTACGATTTTTTTAATAAGATATTAGACTACTTCATGATGATGATCTTCAGCCTAGCTAATGCGCTAAACTTTTGTTATGATTAAACGTTGTGACTTATAAATTAATAATCTTCTGCAGGCTAGAGAAAAAATTGTACGTACATTAATTGTGTACCACTACCACTACTCATCTTGTACTACAAAGAACTAAGGAATATATAAAAATCTTCATCACCCAATTAACTTGGAATTCAACATCAAATTATCAAATATGTCATTTTGTTTCTTAATTTCAAATATATATATATATATATATATATATATATATATAATTAAGTTGCAGTTCACCCTCTTGTTAAGATTTAATCGTTAGATAGATTATAAAATTGCAAGAAATTAATTTGGTAGTTAATAAGGGATAAAATGACAATTTGATAGTTATATTAATTAATTGGAAATTAATGAATAATCTGATATTTTTTTTAAACAGGTAATAAGCTGATATATAATTAGGTATAAAATATAATTTTATGGAGTGCAGGTTTCTTACCAGCAATAAAATAATAATAAGGAGAAGAAGAGCAAAGGATAAGGTCAAGAAATCATGAGCTTTCAAAGTCAATCGAAAACCTTCTAGATCGTAGGGTAAACACTGGTTGTAAAACCATCAGCTGACATCTAAATGGTCAAAGTGATTGATTGTATCACATCATGATGAGCTGTTTGGCATCTATTTAATTTGATGATAATTGTCTGACATCTATATATATAAATATTTATATATGTTGATGTACGTATAAATATGCATGATTTGCCCAATATTTTTTTTTTTAACCACCCCAATCTTCTTAATTAAATGGATGGAGCTTGAAAGCTAATAACAAGCATGATAAATTTTACTGGCCCTCTTTCTCTCTCTATTGTTGTTACTTCTTTTTTTTTTTTTAGTAAGTAAAGTATTTATAGATAAATTAACAATACAAGATATAAATTCGTTGGGGTGAGAGTTTCTTACAATCTTTTTAAAGTTAACACACATTACAACACAAAAGTATAAAAACAAAAAGGGTGAACGAAGCTAAAAAATTTACTCCTACCCAATTCTCACAAGGAGAGATTGCTTGGTGACGGTTTTAAAATAATCTAATGAACAGATTATAAAAATGTAGCTAAAAGCTGCAGTACAAAGGGGTGTGCTGCAACGTGTTAGTCTGGACTGAATAGAATGAACTATCACATCCACTTTCACTCGATCTTTATTTAGAGAAAGCGGAAACATAGTGTAGCAATCGAAAGCTGTGATAAATCGCCGACGAGGGGGCGTTATTGGCGGTGACGACGCGTGCAGACCACGCGCCATTGCTAGAGTGAAGTGAACAGTTAGATCTAGAAGATTCGAAGCCATAGATCTCGAAACTGTCGTGCGTGGTGGCAGGGTGCTCTCCGAGGCACGACGGCGCATGAGGATCACGTTCAGCATAAGTCATGCATGAGGATCACGCACAGCATAAGCCGCATGTGAGGCGAACGCGCTGCACAAATTGGCAGATTTCTTCCACTAGAATGACGATCGGCATCTGGAGAAGGGACGCGTGTCCACCCTAGGTTACCGGAAAGCAGCAAATTGGCAAAGACAAACGATGTTACCGGAAAACTAAAAAAAAAAAAAAACATATATAAATAGAAATAAAGACCATGACTGGCGAGGAGGGGAGGTGGGTGGAGCCAAAGCATCAACCTCCTCCCCTCGACGAATGAAAAGGCTTTCTGAGAGAGGCGATAGGCACAGAGAGGCGTGGGTATCATTTTCTAAAATTCTCACAATTCAGTCGTTGAACAACTCGATTGCTGTTACTTATTATCATTATAATTGTTATTACTTTATTTTATTTTAATTTTGTTACTCTTACATGCATGCATGATCAGGCCAACACCAACATATTCAATATATTAATATAAATTAATTAAGTGGGGAAGAGTCTATTGTCCTAGCTATTTCCCATCGAGAACTTAGGAGAAAACGATGTGGAGATCTTTGTCAACGACTCCAGAATAGATGATTGGAACATGATATGGTTGCAATACTACGTACTTTCATAGTTGCAAATCACAACTAAATTCGAATCCACAAGTTGAATTTTAAAATCGCTATTGCACCAGTCCCTTCGCCAAGGAACGAGGGCTTGGGTCTAATAATTTTTTGGTCATATCATCCTTTTTTTTTCTACTATATCCTCTACACTTTCTATAAATGGGTTTTCATCAAGGTCCCCCACCCTCTTCTCTTGCTGAAAAAAAAAATGGAGAAGAGTTTGCTATGTCATAATGGTGGTAGGGATACAAACATAGCAAACTCTTTAATTTTCATCTCCTTTGTAACTAAGCATTAGTTTTTTGGCAGAAAAATACTAGACATTTAATTGAGACTTTTTTAAAATTTAGGAATCAGTTTTTAGAACCGAATTCTTGAATTAGAAAAGCGAAAATCATATACTTATTAGAGCATTGGCAATGACCATCACTAAGTTTAAATTTTGACTAAAACTAGAGGTTTTGGCTAAAGTCAAAACTTTTGAAGAAGTTAATCCATATTGAACTAGTCATTCCAAAGTCAAAATAATAATATAATATTTTATATTTTAATTTTTTTTATATTTTACAAATGCACTCCATATATTAATTAATAATTTAATTTATATTATCCAAACAAATTATTTAACATGAAGAATAAAGGAAGAGAAATGGAATATTTTTAATAAAATATTCTTTTGGTTGGTGAATGTTAGCAATACCATCATAGGACCTTCACAAGCTCCAGAGGATACCTCAGCCATACAAGTTTAGAACAATCTAGAATAATTTCAAAGTTGCTACGTGTCACTTTCCTATTACAGTTGTGAATTCTGTTATAACAAGAATATTTGTTTTCTATGTAGTATATATACCACACATTGTATTGAATATAAGAGAGTGAGAAAGGATGAGATTTTGATCACATTAGTGCATTTGTATCTATACTTTCACGGTATCAAGAGCTGGTTCAAACTCAAATCCAGTGCTCTCATGACTGAAATTTCCCCCCCATCTCAATCCTTCATTTCTCTCTCTCCCATCCCATTCACATCTGGTTACAGTCAAATTAAACCATGCCAATTATCTTTTGTGGAAGGCTCAAATTGTGCTTTACCTCAGAGGACAAACTCTGTTTGGATATGTTAATGGCACCACTGCTATTCCTCCCCTGTTAGCTGAAAATTCTTCAACACTCAGCCCTAAGTATTTAACTTTGCAACAACAAGATCAATTGATTATGAGTATTCTCATCTCTTCTTTGTCCTAAAGCTTGATTGCTCATGTTTTGGATGCATCTACTTCCTGTGAAGTTTCGGGATATTCTAGAGGATCTCTTTGCTGCCAAATCACAAGCAAGTGTCATGCAAGTTCAACTTCAATTGGCCACTCTCAAGAAAGGTTCAGACTCCATAGCCGCATACTATCAAAAGGCTAAGCTGCTTCGAGACACTCTTGCCGCTACTGGTAAAATCTTATCTCCCACAGATTTTATAACATCTTTTTTTGGCAAGCCTAGGCACTGATTTTGACTTTGTAGTCACTTCCATTACTATACAAGTGGATCCTCTCAGCCCTTCTCAAGTTTACAGTCACTTGCTGACACATGAATCTAAGCTATCTCATCAAAATGTTGCTTTTACTGCCTCTACAGAACTCTCTGCAAATACAACTTTCAAGCCATCGAATGATACCAATGTAACGCCCCGTCTTTGTTGTGGGACTTTTTAGAAAATGATTTTAGAAAAGGGAGACGGGAGTTACTGATCATTTTAAAACTTTTTACTTCCATACTCAGCATGCAAAACTCTACGTTATAATATAAAATGTGCTTTGAGAATAAAAGAGGTTTACAATGGAAAATATCATGTTTAAAATAAAAAGGCCTCTCCTACATTTAAAACTCTCACGTCTAGACTTCCGTGCTCTTCCCCTTAGATCATGTATGTCCTAATGCGTTCTGCTTATTTAGTTCCTGTGGAGGGAAGGGCATACATGAAAACTAAAATGAGTCAAATACTCAGTAAACATTACTTCATACAGTTAAAATATACTAACATAGGTTTTCATTCATACATTCATCATTCCATATATACTATATGTAAGCATTCATTTCATTTAAAAAGGTTTTTCTTTCATTAAACATTTCTCCCACCACGTGCCTTCATTTCTTAAAGAACTCAATGCATACATACATTCTCTTATCACTTTCCTTTTACCAATACACACTATTACGCCCTGTGTGTTAGGGTTAGCTGTCTTCTTTTGGGCTTAGATTCCGCCTGTGGCCACAGGTTGAGAATCCCTCTCAGTTAGGGGGTAGCATTGGGTGCACTACCAGTACTACTTATCCGGTATTGCAATCTACCCACTTTTTGGTACCCTTTCATTCAATCATGGCTGTCACGTATTTTCATACATTAAAACATTCATTTCCTTTCAGTACTTTCTTTCTTTCATTCATTTAAGTCCTTTCATTTTTAGTCATTTTCATTTATTAGTCCTTTCATGGAAAAACGTAATTTAAAAGTATGAGCTTAAATATCATCTTTCAAGGCATCATTTAAAAACTCAGTTCATGGCATCCTTTTAAACATCAGTTAAAAGCATAAGGATAAACCTCAACATTTCATTTTATGGAAATTAAATACAATAGATACTATGTATAACATCCATCCACATGCATACAATTAATACTTCAGGTGCACAAACAGTGGCTGCCAAGGAAGGCCATACATACATATCCTTTAAACACTTAGCATGTTTTTTCATAAACACATCATTTCCTTTTGTTTCATAAAGTATCATAAAGAGAAACATTTCATTTCATTTTCATTTTCATATCCTTTAGAAAATTCTAGAAGAGTATAAACATAATACTTACCTGAACTCCATGCTACTCTTTCATATCATTCAGTTCATTCATGTGCATGTCAGATGGCAATCATCGTCGGGATAACCCTTGCGTTGCTCACTGTTCGGCATGGCCAATGGCATCGGAAACCACTAGTTTAGGCGGTAATGGTCACTACCATGACCTTGGAACAAGGCTATTTCGCGGACCGGATCTAGAATTTTGGCTACTAAATTTAGGTTGTGCGAGGGTGGCCGACATGGTGGGGAGTCTGTAGGTGGTGGCAAAAACTCTGTACAGTAGCAGTTAGCCACGTACAGTGGCTGTCCACCGTGTATGGTGGTTGTTTGGGTGTTCAGATAGCTAGGGGTGGTCTTTAGAAGGGCTCATGGTGGCCTCGTGATGGTGATGAGGGGCGGAGCACGGAGGCATCTAGCTGTGTACAGTGTATTCGAAAGGGTGAGGACACATGTGAAGGCTAGGGGCAGCTGGGGGCTATGGCTAGGCATGGAGGGCTGAGAGAGGTCCGGTGGAGCTAGTGGGTGCATTGGGGTGGGGCCACAGTGGCTGGAGGTGGCGGATATGGGCCGTGGGTGAGGCAGAATACGTGAGAGAGTGAGAGAGCGTGGGAGAGCTAGGAACTTTGGTTGGGCATGACGGTAGGCTAGGGGAGGTCGCGATGAGGGACGAGGCTCTTAGTGGCAGTGAAAGGCAGCGTATGGCAGCGATGAGAGGAACCTATGGGTTTCATGCTTGGCCTAGGAGGAGCTATGGGCTTCGGGTCAAGGAGAGGAGGAAAAGGGTGGTTAGGGGAGACTTGTGGGGGTTTGTCGTGGAGGCGGGCTAGCTCACGGCGGCTCTATGTTCGTGCGAGGTGAGGAACCTGAGAGGAGAGAGGGGGTCACGTGTGGAAAATGGAGCTGCCGTGAGGGACTTTAATGGTGGAGGATGCTCGCCGGGTAGTGGAGGCCAGTGAGATGGTCAGTGGCGTCGCATGGTGGCGCACGACGACGCTTGGGCTGAAGAATGAGATCGGGTAGGGGAGAGGGGGACACCTGCGTGAGCTGAGGGAGAGGAGAGAGAGAGAGAGAGGGAAGGGAAAAGTGAGGGAGAAAGAGAAGGAGCTAGGGTTTTAATCCGAACCCTTCATCTTTGGATCTTCAAAATGATCTAATGGTGGGTTTTAAATATGATTTGAAAATGTGTAAACATTAACTTAACTAAAAGTACTGAGAGGAATTAAGAGAGAATATTATTTAAACTAAACTTTAGTTTATAAAATAATATTTTTCATCATTAATAAAATGATGAAGTCTTGCTTATTATATTTAAGAGAATAAAACTATCTAAATAATTAAAGTTTTAAACATAATTTAAATCTCATAATATTTTAAATAACTAAAATCATTTAGATAAAATGATTTTCTACAATTATAATATTTTTGAAACTCTTCAAAAATATTATAATTGTCTTACTTAAAATTAGGTTTGGTTTAATAATACTGAAATATTCTATATAAATATTTTCAGGGCATTTAAAATATTCGAGGGCTTTAAAACATTGTGTGTACTTTAAAAACCAACCACTATATTTAAAACACTGCTTCGATATTTAAAACGCGTAAACAAGACTCGTGACTAATTAAGAGAAAATGAATGAGTTGTTACAACCAACAATAAAGGCCGTAGTTTTCTCGTGGCAGAGGTGGCTACAGAGGGCGAGGCAAAGTCGAAACGGGGTTCGTATTTCTTCTTCTTCACAATTTTCCCCAAATCACCCTACCTGTTAGGTTTGTCTCCAACAAGGCCATACAACCCTCACCTGTTACCATAGATTCAACCACAGCTATCAACCACCTCCTCCTCCCTCTCTATCTGTGCATTTCACATATGTTCCCACTCCTTCACAAGCCGCTCATTCTTCTGTTGACAACTACTGGTATCTCGATTCGGAAGCCACCCATCATTTTTACATATGATTTTTCTAACTTAACCCTTAATCCCTCTTAATACAAGGGTGATGAACAAGTACGTGTCGGTGATGGCTCCTCTCTCCCTATTCATCACGTTGGCAGCTGCACCATGCCTTCCACTTCTGGCAATCTTCTTCTTTCTAGGCTTTATCATGTTCCTTCTATTTCTAAGAACTTAATATCTATCAGACAATTTTGTAAAAGATAATAGTATTTTCATTGAATTTCACTCCTCTATTTATGTGTGAAGGAATCTCATACCCATAAAATTATGCTCCAAGGTCCTACTAAGAACGGGATGTATGTGTTTCCTTTGGTTCCTTCCTCCCCTCAAGTGTATATTGGTGAACGTGTCTCTCCTTCTCAATGGCACATGCGGCTTGGACATCCATCTATGCAACTTTTCCATTGACTTATCTCCATTATTTCTCTTCTTGTGAAGTCTTCGTCTTACCTGGCTTATCTGCTCCTCTTGTTTTAATGCAAAACTTCATCGGCTTCCTTATACTCAGTCTACTTCGCGATCAACTGCTCCTCTTCATTTTTATTTTATGATGTTTGGGGTCCTGCACCAGTCCTTTCTCATGGTGGTTTTAGATACTATATGTCTTTTGTAAATGATTATTGCAGGTTTAATTGGTTGTTTCCGTTAAAATGTAATCTAATGTAACCTCTACCTTTTTGTTTTCTAAATGTCATATAGAGACTCTCCTAATACAAAAATTTGTGGCTTACAATCTGATTTGGGAGGTGAATTTTGATCCCTTAATTCTTTGTTACATTCTTTTGGTATTTCTCATCATGTGTCTTGTCGATATACCCACTCTCAAATGGTTCGGTAGAAACGAAAATATCGACACATTGTGAGACTGGGCTACCTCTTCTTGCTCATTCCTCTACTCCACACCTTTACTGGTTTGATGCATTCACCACTATTGTGTTTATAATTAATCGGCTTCCTACTCCAGTTTTAGAATATAAATCCCCTTTTGAAATTTTCTTTCATAAGTGTCTTGATTATAATTTTTTTAAAGACTTTTGGTTTCACCTACTGGCCCAATACTAGACCTTACAATCGGCACAAAATGAAATTTCGATCTCTCTCCCTGTATTTTTCCTTTGTTACAATTCTGAACACCATGGCTCTCTCTATTTTCATTTACCTATTGCTCGAATGTATATTTCCAAGGACGTTTTATTTAATGAGTCTAGTTTCCCTTACTCCAAATCCACACTCAGCCCATCTACTTCCCTCTCAGCCCATTCCTACAATTCTTTCGTTTAACCCCGCTGCACCTCTTGAAAGCCCATCCAACCCAACAAGTTCAGCTCAATCCCTCTCCACATCCACACCTGAACCCACTTCTCCCTCTGGCCCAACGTTACCTTCCCCTAGGTCATCGTCTACCTTTACCTCCCTGTGCAAATATTCTCATTTCTTCCTCTATCCACCCTATGCAAACCCGAGCCAAATCCAATCTTTATTTCCCAAAATTTGAACCGATGGCACCATCTCTTGGCCTCTGCCCCATGCTCACGCC